>OZ025261.1:21568774-21791144 GCA_964019135.1 Arenicola marina
TACACCACTTAATCACCCCTTGTATCTCCTAAATATGACAGGAGTCTTCTGTGGTTTCTGGTAGAATCTCTGACTGCAGGCCTGGCGGGGGTGTTCCCTGTTTGAAGATACCCTGTAGCGAGGATATTTATGATGAAATAGATCCCTATGTAGAGTGGATATTTTAAAATGGTGACCAGGGGTTGGCTCTGGAAATCTAACTTATGCACTTTTGGTACCTGCATGAGTCTACTTTGGGAGTCTTTGAGAAAAACTCTGGTTTTGTATTTACTACAGAGGTGACATAGAACTAATTATCAAGAAATGTCTTGTCTGATAGTCATTCTTTGTTTCTTGATACCTGTAAATCTTGAACAGTCTGACCTACATGACCTCTATCGTTTTAACTGATGCACGGTCAAAGTAGGCAGGCGCCAAGCCTGTTTCTCGTATAAAGTATGCAACTCTAAGGATTTTCTTCATAGTATATTTTATCAAAGTCGTGCAACATCCTCAGCTGTTAAGTGGATGGGCCCTAATTTTACGCAGACGGGCAGATGTATGCGTGCTTGGGGCGGAAAGATGTATGCGTATTAGGGGCGGGTAGATGTATGCTTGCGAGGGGCGGGCAGATGTATGCTTGCGAGGGGCGGGCAGATGTATGCATGCGATGGGCGTGTAGATGTATGCGTGCGAGGGGCGGGCAGATGTATGCGTGCGAGGGTCGGGTAGATGTGTGCGGGCGGTGGGGCGGGAAGATGTATGCTTGCGAGGGGCGGGCAGATGTATGCATGCGAGGGGCGGGCAGATGTGTGCGTGCGAGGGGCGGGCAGATGTGTGCGTGCAAGGGTCGGGTAGATGTGTGCGGGCGATGGGGCGGGAAGATGTATGCTTGCGAGGGGCGGGCAGATGTATGCGTGCTTGGGGCGGATAGATGTATGCGTGCGAGGGGCGGGCAGATGTATGCGGGCGAGGGGGCGGCAGATGTATGCGTGCGAGGGGCGGGCAGATGTATGCGGGCGAGGGGTGGGTAGATGTATGCGGGCGAGGGGCGGGTAGATGTATGCTTGCGAGGGGCTGGCAGATGTATGCGTGCTTGGGGCGGATAGATGTATGCGTGCGAGGGGCGGGCAGATGTATGCGGGCAAGGGGGCGGAAGATGTATTCGTGCGAGGGGCGGGCAGATGTATGCGTGCAAGGGGCGGGCAGATGTATGCGTGCGAGGGGCGGGCAGATGTATGCGTGCGAGGGGCGGGCAGATGTATGCGTGCGAGGGGCGGGTAGATGTATGCGGGCGAGGGGCGGGCGATGGGGCGGGTAGATGTATGCGTGCGAGGGGCGGGTAGATGTATGCGTGCGAGGGGCGGGCAGATGTATGCGTGCGAGGGGCGGGCAGATGTATGCGTGCGAGGGGCGGGTAGATGTATGCGGGCGAGGGGGCGGCAGATGTATGCGTGCGAGGGGCGGGCAGATGTATGCGGGCGAGGGGCGGGTAGATGTATGCGTGCGAGGGGCGGGCAGATGTATGCGGGCGAGGGGGCGGCAGATGTATGCGTGCGAGGGGCGGGCAGATGTATACGTGCGAGGGGCAGGTAGATGTATGCGTGCGAGGGGCGGGTAGATGTATGCGTGCGAGGGGCGGGCAGATGTATGCGTGCGAGGGGCGGGCAGATGTATGCGTGCTTGGGGCGGGCAGATGTATGCGGGCGATGGGGCGGGCAGATGTATGCGTGCGAGAGGCGGACAGATGTATGCGGGCGATGGGGCGGGCAGATGTATGCGTGCGAGAGGCGGACAGATGTATGCGGGCGATGGGGCGGGCAGATGTATGCGTGCGAGAGGCGGACAGATGTATGCGGGCGATGGGGCGGGCAGATGTATGCGGACGTGGGCGGGTTGATGTATACGTGGTAGGGGCGGGTAGATGCGTGCGAGGAAGGCAGATGCGTGCGAGGAAGGCAGATGTTTAAAATTGTATATATATAAATATAATATAATATCTATATGCACTTGCCGATGAAGCCACGCATACTGACCGCAGAGCAATTATGGTGTTGAGTGACTTTGATTGTAAATAACTCTGTACAGCGGACATTGGGACCGGTAAGGCTGCGGCATTGCTTTCCATTGTTAGAACCGAAATCTGCCATCAACCGCACCGCTACATGGCGGCATAGTTACTGTGTGTACACGACGCAGATAACTCGCGATAGAATGTTTAGTATGTAATCATCTACAGCGGTAAAACAGAAACAACGTAAACAGTAACCATCAGGATAAAACAAAGGCAAAATGGCAGTTATTATCGTAGGCTTGGGTTACCAATGGGTAATGAAAACATGGGTTCTCTTTTTTTCGATCGCCATGGCGATGTACCACTTCCACCTCCAGCCCCACCTCCACACTCAACACCCCCCCCCCCGCTCTGTACATTAAAATTTGTTTTCTGTAGAGAACAGTATCCCTGTTGTCTGAAGCATCGAGATTTGGGTTAACCACGCAGTGAGACATACCTCGTCGAGACGTTTTTTGTGGGGAAGCATGCATTGCCAAGCGGCGGGTTTCTTTGATGGGTTATCATTATGAATGTATGCTGACCCACTGCGGGCTGGAACCCGTCCGTGTGGGTGACTGTTAGGCAGGGGGAGGGGGGGGGGTATAATATGTAGATCCCTGTATGGTCCGCGTTTATGTTCGCGCTTTGTGTCAGTGTCCTGGCGTGCAGCTGCAGATCAACAGGTCGTGGGTTCGCACCCTGGCGCCTGAACCTCGAAACATGCTTCATTCCACCCCACTGCTTCATGGTCTTGGTCCAGTTTTAATTATCCCTGGCCTCAAGAGCACAAAAGTGGCCCACAACGCTACTATGCCCTTGGGTGGACAGGATAAGTGCAAGTGGAGGGGAGTGATTAGAAGGGCTATACATATGTGGTTTGCAATCATGACAAGATGGGGATGTCAGTCACACATAGGCTCTGATCATGTATAGGTTGACGGTAGGAAGGGACCTGGTTACAACATGCAACCGGCCAAAGCAGCTTGATGGAAGGAGAAATAGAGACAAAAGAGAGAGAAAGGGCGCGCGAGAAAGACTACTAGCAGCCGTGATGAGGGTGCCATCTGCAAAAACAAAAATATGACAGAACCAAACATGAAATGAGTGGTGAGCACGTGTGCCTTGCTGTTTTTTTTTGCTGTGTTCCTGGCATGGTTACGCAGGGGGGCTGGCGTATGACCCGAGGGAGATTCATGGGCGTCAGGTGTTCTGTCGTTGGGGTGTGTGTGTGGTACAGTCACGCCGTGAATGAGGAGGAGATCCATTGAACTATATACATGTAACCATCATCAAGTCCTACGCGTCTCCCTTCCGCTGTGGTCATGTCTGTGTGGTCGCAGGATAACGAGCCCGTGTCTTCCTTCGCAAAGAGTAGGGAGTTACCCCGGGCACTGAGTGGGGGAGGGGGGGGGGGGTAGTGTAGGGGAGGCAGGCCTCTGGCGAGCTGAAGCATTGAAGATGGAAAAGGCGAGAGGGATGTGAGAGGGTGAGAAGGGAGGTGTGGGTGGGAGGGGGGGGGGGGGGGTAGGAGCGGCGGCATCACCCCGGGGGCGCGCGCTAAGGAAAAAAAAGGTACTCGCCAAAATAATGTTCATATTGTGTAACTGCTAACACCTCACCACACACAAGGCAGTTTACACCTCAGTCTGTTGGCCTGTGGCTCCAGCTCTCTCTCTCTCTCGGCAAGGCAAAGGCTCTCGCGTATATAGGCGATCGGCACGCTAACTAACCTGGCCGACGTCGCTACCACATTCCCAATGGAGCCCTGTAGCGTCTCTACCACCCCCCCCCCCCCCACACACACACTCACCCCCACCCCTCTCTACCGTTTTGTAGCGTCTCAACCATCTTCCACACACACACACACACCCCTACTCTCCACCCCTTTCTAGCGTTTTGTAGCGTCCCTATTATCCTCTGCCTTGTCTGCCCGGCGTGGTAGCGGATAAAGGCGGACTTTGCATTGGGTGGGTTTGCTTTACCGGGGCGGGGAAAGCAATCCTCGGGAAATAGCGGTCAAGGCTTTTAACGCTGGAGAGGTAGGCCTCAGGGATAACCTGGAGTATCCAGTACTATTGTGGTATTGTAGGACACGTGGTCCCTGCCCTCAGCTCAGTCTGCTGCCTGGAACGCGGTAAGTGACCTTGAGAGACAGTTGGTACATACAGTGAGGTAAGTAACCATGAGAGACAGTTGGTACATACAGTGAGGTAAGTAACCATGAGAGACAGTTGGTACATACAGTGAGGTAAGTGTCTATGAGAGACAGTTTGGTACATACAGTGAGGTAAGTAACCATGAGAGACAGTTGGTACATACAGTGAGGTAAGTGTCCATGAGAGATAGTTGGTACATACAGTGAGGTAAGTAACCATGGGAGACAGTTGGTACATACAGTGAGGTAAGTGTCCATGAGAGACAGTTTGGTACATACAGTGAGGTAAGTGTCCATGAGAGACAGTTGGTACATACAGTGAGGTAAGTGACCATGAGAGATAGTTGGTACATACAGTGAGGTAAGTGTCCATGAGAGACAGTTGGTACATACAGTGAGGTAAGTGTCAATGAGAGACAGTTGGTACATACAGTGAGGTAAGTGTCCATGAGAGACAGTTGGTACATACAGTGAGGTAAGTGACCATGAGAGACAGTTGGTACATACAGTGAGGTAAGTGTCCATGAGAGACAGTTGGTACATACAGTGAGGTAAGTGTCCATGAGAGACAGTTGGTACATACAGTGAGGTAAGTGACCATGAGAGATAGTTGGTACATACAGTGAGGTAAGTGTCCATGAGAGACAGTTGGTACATACAGTGAGGTAAGTGTCCATGAGAGACAGTTGGTACATACAGTGAGGTAAGTGTCCATGGGAGACGGTACATACAGTGAGGTAAGTGTCCATGAGAGACAGTTGGTACATACAGTGAGGTAAGTGTCCATGAGAGACAGTTGGTACATACAGTGAGGTAAGTGTCCATGAGAGACAGTTGGTACATACAGTGAGGTAAGTGTCCATGAGAGACAGTTGGTACATACAGTGAGGTAAGTGTCCATGAGAGACAGTTGGTACATACAGTGAGGTAAGTGTCCATGAGAGACAGTTGGTACATACAGTGAGGTAAGTGACCATGAGAGATAGTTGGTACATACAGTGAGGTAAGTGTCCATGAGAGACAGTTGGTACATACAGTGAGGTAAGTGTCCATGAGAGACAGTTGGTACATACAGTGAGGTAAGTGTCCATGGGAGACGGTACATACAGTGAGGTAAGTGTCCATGAGAGACAGTTGGTACATACAGTGAGGTAAGTGTCCATGAGAGACAGTTGGTACATACAGTGAGGTAAGTGTCCATGAGAGACAGTTGGTACATACAGTGAGGTAAGTGTCCATGAGAGACAGTTGGTACATACAGTGAGGTAAGTGTCCATGAGAGACAGTTGGTACATACAGTGAGGTAAGTGTCCATGAGAGACAGTTGGTACATACAGTGAGGTAAGTGTCCATGAGAGACAGTTGGTACATACAGTGAGGTAAGTGTCCATGAGAGACAGTTGGTACATACAGTGAGGTAAGTGTCCATGGGAGACGGTACATACAGTGAGGTAAGTGTCCATGAGAGACAGTTGGTACATACAGTGAGGTAAGTGTCCATGAGAGACAGGTGGTACATACAGTGAGGTAAGTGTCCATGAGAGACAGTTGGTACATACAGTGAGGTAAGTGTCTATGAGAGACAGTTGGTACATACAGTGAGGTAAGTAACCATGGGAGACAGTTGGTACATACAGTGAGGTAAGTGTCCATGAGAGACAGTTGGTACATACAGTGAGGTAAGTGTCTATGAGAGACAGTTGGTACATACAGTGAGGTAAGTAACCATGGGAGACAGTTGGTACATACAGTGAGGTAAGTGTCCATGAGAGACAGTTGGTACATACAGTGAGGTAAGTGTCCATGAGAGACAGTTGGTACATACAGTGAGGTAAGTGTCTATGAGAGACAGTTGGTACATACAGTGAGGTAAGTGTCCATGAGAGACAGTTGGTACATACAGTGAGGTAAGTGTCCATGAGAGACAGTTGGTACATACAGTGAGGTAAGTGTCCATGAGAGACAGGTGGTACATACAGTGAGGTAAGTGTCCATGAGAGACAGTTGGTACATACAGTGAGGTAAGTGTCTATGAGAGACAGTTGGTACATACAGTGAGGTAAGTAACCATGGGAGACAGTTGGTACATACAGTGAGGTAAGTGTCCATGAGAGACAGTTGGTACATACAGTGAGGTAAGTGTCTATGAGAGACAGTTGGTACATACAGTGAGGTAAGTAACCATGGGAGACAGTTGGTACATACAGTGAGGTAAGTGTCCATGAGAGACAGTTGGTACATACAGTGAGGTAAGTGTCCATGAGAGACAGTTGGTACATACAGTGAGGTAAGTGTCTATGAGAGACAGTTGGTACATACAGTGAGGTAAGTAACCATGGGAGACAGTTGGTACATACAGTGAGGTAAGTGTCCATGAGAGACAGTTGGTACATACAGTGAGGTAAGTGTCCATGAGAGACAGTTGGTACATACAGTGAGGTAAGTGTCCATGGGAGACGGTACATACAGTGAGGTAAGTGTCCATGAGAGACAGTTGGTACATACAGTGAGGTAAGTGTCCATGAGAGACAGGTGGTACATACAGTGAGGTAAGTGTCCATGAGAGACAGTTGGTACATACAGTGAGGTAAGTGTCCATGAGAGACAGTTGGTACATACAGTGAGGTAAGTGTCCATGAGAGACAGTTGGTACATACAGTGAGGTAAGTGTCTATGAGAGACAGTTGGTACATACAGTGAGGTAAGTAACCATGGGAGACAGTTGGTACATACAGTGAGGTAAGTGTCCATGAGAGACAGTTGGTACATACAGTGAGGTAAGTGTCTATGAGAGACAGTTGGTACATACAGTGAGGTAAGTAACCATGGGAGACAGTTGGTACATACAGTGAGGTAAGTGTCCATGAGAGACAGTTGGTACATACAGTGAGGTAAGTGTCTATGAGAGACAGTTGGTACATACAGTGAGGTAAGTAACCATGGGAGACAGTTGGTACATACAGTGAGGTAAGTGTCCATGAGAGACAGTTGGTACATACAGTGAGGTAAGTGTCCATGAGAGACAGTTGGTACATACAGTGAGGTAAGTGTCTATGAGAGACAGTTGGTACATACAGTGAGGTAAGTAACCATGGGAGACAGTTGGTACATACAGTGAGGTAAGTGTCCATGAGAGACAGTTGGTACATACAGTGAGGTAAGTGTCCATGAGAGACAGTTGGTACATACAGTGAGGTAAGTGTCCATGAGAGACAGTTGGTACATACAGTGAGGTAAGTGTCCATGAGAGACAGTTGGTACATACAGTGAGGTAAGTGTCCATGAGAGACAGTTGGTACATACAGTGAGGTAAGTGTCCATGAGAGACAGTTTGGTACATACAGTAAGGTAAGTGACTATGGGAGACAGTTGGTACATACAGTGAGGTAAGTGTCCATGAGAGACAGTTGGTACATACAGTGAGGTAAGTGTCCATGAGAGACAGTTGGTACATACAGTGAGGTAAGTGTCCATGAGAGACAGTTGGTACATACAGTGAGGTAAGTGTCCATGAGAGACAGTTTGGTACATACAGTAAGGTAAGTGTCCATGGGAGACAGTTGGTACATACAGTGAGGTAAGTGTCCATGAGAGATAGTTGGTACATACAGTGAGGTAAGTAACCATGGGAGACAGTTGGTACATACAGTGAGGTAAGTGACCATGAGAGATAGTTGGTACATACAGTGAGGTAAGTAACCATGGGAGACAGTTGGTACATACAGTGAGGTAAGTGTCCATAAGAGACAGTTTGGTACATACAGTGAGGTAAGTGTCCATGAGAGACAGTTGGTACATACAGTGAGGTAAGTGTCAATGGGAGACAGTTGGTACATACAGTGAGGTAAGTGTCCATGAGAGACAGTTGGTACATACAGTGAGGTAAGTGTCCATGAGAGACAGTTGGTACATACAGTGAGGTAAGTGTCCATGAGAGACAGTTTGGTACATACAGTGAGGTAAGTGTCCATGAGAGACAGTTTGGTACATACAGTAAGGTAAGTGTCCATGAGAGACAGTTGGTACATACAGTGAGGTAAGTGTCCATGAGAGACAGTTGGTACATACAGTGAGGTAAGTGTCCATGAGAGACAGTTTGGTACATACAGTAAGGTAAGTGTCCATGAGAGACAGTTGGTACATACAGTGAGGTAAGTGTCCATGAGAGACAGTTGGTACATACAGTGAGGTAAGTGTCCATGAGAGACAGTTGGTACATACAGTGAGGTAAGTGTCCATGAGAGACAGTTGGTACATACAGTGAGGTAAGTGTCCATGAGAGACAGTTGGTACATACAGTGAGGTAAGTGTCCATGAGAGACAGTTTGGTACATACAGTAAGGTAAGTGTCCATGAGAGACAGTTGGTACATACAGTGAGGTAAGTGTCCATGAGAGACAGTTGGTACATACAGTGAGGTAAGTGTCCATGAGAGACAGTTGGTACATACAGTGAGGTAAGTGACCATGAGAGACAGTTGGTACATACAGTGAGGTAAGTGTCCATGAGAGACAGTTGGTACATACAGTGAGGTAAGTGTCCATGAGAGACAGTTTGGTACATACAGTGAGGTAAGTGACTATGGGAGACAGTTGGTACATACAGTGAGGTAAGTGACCATGAGAGACAGTTGGTACATACAGTGAGGTAAGTGTCCATGAGAGACAGTTGGTACATACAGTGAGGTAAGTGTCCATGAGAGACAGTTTGGTACATACAGTAAGGTAAGTGTCCATGAGAGACAGTTGGTACATACAGTGAGGTAAGTGTCCATGAGAGACAGTTGGTACATACAGTGAGGTAAGTGTCCATGAGAGACAGTTGGTACATACAGTGAGGTAAGTGACCATGAGAGACAGTTGGTACATACAGTGAGGTAAGTGTCCATGAGAGACAGTTGGTACATACAGTGAGGTAAGTGTCCATGAGAGACAGTTTGGTACATACAGTGAGGTAAGTGACTATGGGAGACAGTTGGTACATACAGTGAGGTAAGTGACCATGAGAGATAGTTGGTACATACAGTGAGGTAAGTAACCATGGGAGACAGTTGGTACATACAGTGGGGTAAGTGTCTATGGGAGACAGTTGGTACATACAATGAGGTAAGTGTCCATGAGAGACAGTTGGTACATACAGTGAGGTAAGTGTCCATGAGAGACAGTTGGTACATACAGTGAGGTAAGTGACCATGAGAGACAGTTGGTACATACAGTGAGGTAAGTGTCCATGAGAGACAGTTGGTACATACAGTGAGGTAAGTGACCATGAGAGATAGTTGGTACATACAGTGAGGTAAGTAACCATGGGAGACAGTTGGTACATACAGTGGGGTAAGTGTCTATGGGAGACAGTTGGTACATACAATGAGGTAAGTGACCTTGAGAGATAGTTGGTACATACAGTGAGGTAAGTGTCCATGAGAGACAGTTGGTACATACAGTGAGGTAAGTGTCCATGAGAGACAGTTGGTACATACAGTGAGGTAAGTGTCTATGAGAGACAGTTTGGTACATACAGTGAGGTAAGTGACTATGGGAGACAGTTGGTACATACAGTGAGATAAGTGACCATGAGAGATAGTTGGTACATACAGTGAGGTAAGTAACCATGGGAGACAGTTGGTACATACAGTGAGGTAAGTGACCATGAGAGATAGTTGGTACATACAGTGAGGTAAGTAACCATGGGAGACAGTTGGTACATACAGTGAGGTAAGTGTCCATAAGAGACAGTTTGGTACATACAGTGAGGTAAGTGTCCATGAGAGACAGTTGGTACATACAGTGAGGTAAGTGTCAATGGAAGACAGTTGGTACATACAGTGAGGTAAGTGTCCATGGGAGACGGTACATACAGTGAGGTAAGTGATCATGAGAGACAGTTTGGTACATACAGTGGGGTAAGTGTCTATGGGAGACAGTTGGTACATACAATGAGGTAAGTGACCTTGAGAGATAGTTGATACATACAGTGAGGTAAGTGTCCATGAGAGACAGTTGGTACATACAGTGAGGTAAGTGACCATGAGAGATAGTTGGTACATACAGTGAGGTAAGTGTCCATGGGAGACGGTACATACAGTGAGGTAAGTAACCATGGGAGACAGTTGGTACATACAGTGAGGTAAGTGTCCATGAGAGACAGTTTGGTACAATCAGTGAGGTAAGTGTCCATGAGAGACAGTTGGTACATACAGTGAGGTAAGTGACCATGAGAGACAGTTGGTAGGGGCCTGGAAGGGGAAAATGGCGACGCGACAGGGGCGTATTTTAAAAATCGACATTCGACATTGACCCTCGAATTGAGACACTGAGGATCTGAAAAAGCGATATCGACGCAGATTTTTGAGAAAAAAAAACGACACTGAATTTAGCCCAAAAGCGATACAGAACGTCGTGAAAATCGACATTCGACACCGATAATTGGACACTGGACACCGGATCCCCCTTCCAGACCCCTGGTTGGTACATAGATCGAAGTCGGGGGAAAGGGACGCGGTAAGAGAGACCTGTTCAAATGATTATTATACCAAGAGTGACTCCCTGTCCTTTGATGGATATATATATCTATGTTATACTGGCCACGTTATCCTTGCCACGTTCATGTTGTTGCCATGGTGCGATCCCCGGGTAATGTATGCACGACAGTCTGCCGCATGTTTACTCCGCCCCGCCCCCCCCCCCCCCCCTTTGACATCAGATAAGGTGTCTTCATATATATATTTTTTCTGCATACCGTATTGAAAGTGACGTAACACGTGTGCGTCATGTCATGTGTCACACGCTCACTGTGCCTTTCTCTCTCAGGAAGTCTCTGTGTTTAGATCCGGGGCACGGAGGGTGCAGGATGCATCAGCTAGTACCCGGATGGGGGAGGAGGTAGCCCCAGTTCTGTGGCGATAGGACGAGCAAACATATGATTTTTGTCCGTCCTACAGCGGCGGAACTGGGGCTAGGGGAGAGGATTACAACCGAAGGCCGACGGGAGGGGATGGGGGGGGGGGGGGGGGAAGCGACGAGGGGACAATTTTTTTTAACTGTGCGCTTTTTTGCGATACCGCGGTGATATTAGATATCAGGCTGAATCAGGACGTCTGGATGTGACAACAGTTGGCATTCGCTCCTTTCCTCGGTAATCTAGACTGAGCGGGTCCTCTGCCAGCACGGAATGGGCGCCGCTACCGGCTGAACTGTTCTGTATTCGAACATTCGGCTGACCAAGGTAACGGGGATGTCGATTTCACCCGATGAGCACTCTTTGACGGTAATCAAGGTAACGGGGATGTCGATTTCACCCGATGAGCACTCGTTGACGGTAACCAAGATAACTGCGACGTCGATTTCACCCTGTGAGCGCTCGTTGACGGTAACCAAGGTCACCGCGATGTCGATTTCACCCAGTGAGCACTTGCGAATCCATTCCGTTTGTTTCTCCGAATGTTATTACGTTGACCTGTTCATAGCAGGAACTGAAAAACCATGCAGGGTCGCGGGAATTATGTGTTGGTAATAACTAATGATCCAGCCATGTAACATGTTTAGGGCCTTGTCGGCGCTGATTCAGAGGGAGGGAAGTCCTGGCATGGATGGCGAGTGTTAGCAAAATGCGCTATAACTAAAAACGTATATACATGTATGTATTTTTGCGTTTAATGACACATGCTCAATGATGTTTGTTGTACACGTTTTCTCTCCTATGGTTCCGTTTTCGACAGTTCCGTCTCGTCAGGTTTCCTGGTCCGGCTTGGCCCATGTGTGTTGATTTGGCATGACCAAAAATATCAACCCGCCTATCACGTTCTGGCTTTTCTATGCAACCAACACTTTTTCGCATAGATTCTTCGAAGTTAATTCACTGACCTACAGATTATGATAATGCATGTTTGATCTATCGTACTTTCCAGTGGATGATACCCACGCCTTGCACGGTGCCGTAATGACGAATTCACCCCTCGGTGGACGGGGCGCGCAGTGAACAGTGAACCCACGAAGCGGGGTCGTCACCTCAGGCAGCCTCACCCCTAAACCCCAGCCACTGCCCTGCCCCTGCCCCTGCCCCCGCCCCCGCCCCCGCCACCTCGGGGTGTGCGTGAGACCATGGCGGCCCCGATGACGAGAGGCTACCAGGAGGCCAGTGACATACTCTCGGACGCCCTCAAACAGATGGACGGCATCATTGCAGGTTAGTTAGTACCCGGACATTCGCAAGGTGGCGCAACAGGGTCTCCCCATCGCCATGGCCTTTATGCAGGGTTTACACGGTACGATGATTCCTTCAAGGGTCGTAAAAACGGTCGTAGCATCGGTTGGTGAACAGTTCACACGTTCAAACCGTGTACCAAATGACTCAACAATTATCACTACCGCCACCTAGCGAACATACCATTCGAGCATCATTCATAACGTCATGCTTGCAAGCCACACATGTACTCATAACTTTCATAATACAAACAATAACAATGTGATCATCTCAAACGCTGATTGGTTAAAATGCTCAACGCTGATTGGTTCACAATTCCCAAATCGTGAAGTTGATCGACACTTTAGAACCTGCGCTAAGCTTACAATGCGTGGAAAACCGGCCCTCCAATTGCACAGTTGGTCGAAAAGTTGATTTTGTTGCAATGAAATTTACAACGTATTGCATCGTGTGAGCAGGGCATTACTGGTCGTGTTAGGGCGAAGCATTGTTTCGGCATAGCTCACGTATTACTCGCGCTTACCGTTTACTACGATGATCTATTGCGTGTGTTCTAACATGGAAGATGTACCCCTTTATTCGACGCATTTCGTGTCTCACTCGTATATATCATGTATATATCCTTCAATGAAACCAGAAGCTCAATAATGTTTGTTGTGTACATCTTCCGTTTACAACTATATACAATTATTATTATCAATAATCACTCACATGATATTTAAATTCTGACAATAGCACCAAGCATTTCAATCTGAAACTCGACATTGCCTATCCCCCAACATAGACAATGGCCATGGCGTTGCAGGTCTGTGGCCTATTTCACGTACATAGTGTAGTCGGCTACGGGGCTTAGTCGGCTGAAGTCACCCATCGATTAGATGGTGACGTTAGCCGACCTAAGCCCCGAGGTGGGCAAAAACTGCGTTCGTGAAATGCGCCACTGATCCAAACTCACGTGATGCGTTCTCCAGTATCACATAGTTTTCATCGCAAGAGGTCGATTGGCCCACCCCGACTTCGCCCATGTGTGTATGAACCCACTTACCCTACACTGGATTCGTCTATACAACTAAAACTTAATAGCATAGATTGTACGAAGTGAATTGACTGACCTCGAATTATATACCTGGATGGTTGCTTTTGTAAAGCAATACAATGAAATCTGCCTGAACTCAAATCTTTGATAAATCGATAATCTATGTACTAAACCGAATATATATCACTTATGCACGTTCGGTTGATACAGGGTGCACAACACTGAATTTTATTTTGTATTGGTATTTGGTTGGGTTAGGCTTGGCTGGGCTGGACAATGCTCCAGGTTGTGTTAAGCTGGGCTGGACTGGACTGGGATTGACAATGCTGGGCTGGGCTGGGCTGGGCTTGGCTGGACTGGACTGGGCTGGGCTGAGCTGGACAATACAATGCTGGGTTGGGTCAAGCTGGGCTGGGTGTCGGGGTTCGGGGGTGGCTAGGTCCGCCGCCGCCTCCTCGCCTGGGACAGGGGGAGGTATCCACGCGGCATACCTGTACAAAGCGCTAGAACAATGCCGGCCAACATGACGCCGTGGGTTAGCGAGACAATCTGTCCACGTGGGATTGATCGCGACAAGGCGAGGCGGCGACACGGCGACTCTAAATAGATACACTGTGTGTGTCCGACACCCCTGTCACTGCCAGCCCGTGTGTCCCTCGCCCATAGACACCTCACTCCACCCCACCCCACCCCGCCCCCGCCTCCCCCCCCCCACCCCACACACACAGAGAAACATAGATATTATAGACAGGTACACAGGTACATGGATACACTACAGGTACCCGCATGCCCGGGGGGGGGGGGGGGGGGACGTCCTTTCATCTGACACAAGGTCTTGACGCTTCCCTCCTCCTCCCTCCCCTACCCCTGCCCCTCCTTTCCCACCCTCGTCCCCTCCCTCCCTCGCCCTTCCCCACCACCTTTGCCCTCCCCACCATCTCTCCACCCTCCCCCACACCTCCCTTCCCCACCCCCTCTTCCCTCCCCCCTCCCGCCCCCCCTCTTCCTCCCTACCTCCCCCACCCCCTCCCTCCCCTCTCTCCCCTCCATTCCACCCATCCCTTCCCATCCCCCTCCCCTCCCCCCCCCCCCCTCCCTCCCCTCCCATCCCCCACCTCCCTCTCATCCCCTCCCCTCCACCCCCACCTCACTCACCCCTTCCCCACCACCCCTGCTCCCTCCCTACCCCCGTCCCTCCCATCATCCCTTCCCTACCTAGGTGCCGACACCACCTTTGTCGCGCCGACTCCCTGGGCTAGCGGTGCAGGTGTGAAATGGGCTTGGCTAGAGCCGCCCGGGACTGGCAGCCCGTCCTCGAACCCTGCCTACCCGCTCAGTACTGTCACCGCCGTGGGAATGCCTGGCCCGTAACATAGGGAGTGCTAACAACTGTCTGCTTGAAATGAGCGAAAAAGAAGGGGAAGACAAAAATTGGATGTTGCTGCTACACGGGAAATGCTGTGAGAAAAGTGCTCAAGCATTGTTCAATCGTATTTCTAGTTTTTATGCCGTTTGAAGTGTTAATATCGCACGCTTTGATGACGTCTGGGTTTCTTTGATCCCAATACTGGATCAATACACTCTGGATGTATCCGGATCGATACCCGAGACCTACGTGATTGTCTGAGCGGGATATGCTTTGTCTATCCGGATCGATGCACGTCCTTGTCTGACCAGGATCGTGATCTACCGCACGGGACGCTCCAGCCCGAAGAGGCCACACGCCCCACCCTGGGCGGTCCGGATCGGTTTGGCAGAGACCAGGCGAGAGATGGTGGCCAGCGAACGTGGTGGATTTGTCTGGTGTCAGACTGCCACGTGTGGCGCGGTTCACTGAGATCTGATACTCCACGCCCCCGCCCCACCCCTACACCCTACACCCACTCCTCATTCCTCAAACCTCCATCTCCCCACTTCCTACCCCGGGCTCCCCATACCAGTTGCTCAGCCCAATTCTCCAGCTCAATTCTCCAGCTCAACTGTCCAACCCAGCTGACTGCCCTCTCGCCCCCACCTACCCACCCATTGTTTTTGCGAGAGTTGTTTGTGAGCGATAATGGGCGAAGCCTGTTGACCGTAGCGCGATCGGGAAATGCACTTCCGATTTACCATCTTGTCGCCATGGCAACCCGGCGCACGTGACGACCCACGTGACGATCCCTATGAGGAGCGGTGAAGCGCGGCTCCGGGCGATGCATTGATGGACCGCTTGCCATTAGATCACAAACCGGAAGTGCTTCCGGTTATTACAGGCACGCGCTTCTGGATACCGACGGAAGGACCCTCCGTAGTTCAGTCAGTAGCGTGCCGAGCTTCAGATTGCTCGATCCATCATTGAGAGGCTTACTCATAATAGGCTCATAATTTGCGCATAGGTTGCGTTTATGTATGAAAATTGTCCTAATCATTTCATAAAATGTCATCTTTTACGTGGATCCTGTGAACACAAAGGTGGCCTAAACGTCATCTAGTAAGACATTACCACCTTACAATCGACGGACGTGAACAATTCCTCACCGGTTCCAGAATCGCGACGTAAACGGGGTCGCTACCCCCCGCTCCCCCCCGCCTCTGCCTTCACTCTCCTTCTCGCCCCCCCCCCCCGCCCCCCCTCTCAGTCTTTACCTCGCCTCTGCCCGCCATTCTCTCCCCGCCCCGCCCCCCTGTCCCGTGATACAGCGCCGCGTTGCGGGTGGCGCTGCTGTTAATGCGATACACGGTGGCTGGCTGGTTACTTGGCGGGTGGGCTGGCTGGCTGGCCGGCGGGTGGGCTGACGGAGGGGCGGCGCCGTGACGTTATAACGGGGAAAAACAGCGGTGCTGGAGCGTTCGTCGCTTGCAGACCCGCCTCACTCACTCACTAACTGACCCGACTAACACCCCTCTCTGTAACAGCCTCGCTGGGATCCCACAGACCGCCGCCCACCCCGCTCATTGAGGGTGGAGCCTGGGAGACTTCGGACCCCCTGGCCCCCCGCCCCCCTCCGTCCGTTTATAGTAACTATTAACACCGCTTATAACGTCCGGGTAAATCCAGATCCATGGAACGGAAGAACGGAACGTCGCGGAAGGCGTTATAATTCGTCTGGATCTCGGATTCCGTGAATTGTGTTTCGTGACAACAGTTGCCCTGGCCATACGCATCGCTCTGGGGGGCAAAGTTTGCTGCTCTACACTATAGATTTGAACGCCAATTGTGTTGTTATTCCGACCACATTTATATGGATATACATTTACCAGGATACCGCATTGAGTGACTACCCTTTCGATATGCCCGGATTCCCAACGCTAACATATACAGACGTAGTGTTTAATAATGCACTTTGGAATTTCCGGACTGACTTGCGTAATATTGGATAATAAACTATACTGGCACCGGGGTGGTGGTGCCATCTCGCGTGTATGCGACAACGTTGCCATAGTTATGGCGTTTCCCTGGCGACTGGGACCCATCTTGGAGGAGGAACTGGTTCCTGAGCCCTGTGTGCGATTGGCGCATCTTAGATTTCTTCACACTGGTAAGTCATCAGGGTGAACTGTAGTATTGTTTATGATCTTGGTTCATGGGGGAACCACCTGAGAGCCTAACGGCACGTGGATCGGTGGTTCGAGCCCCGCTGTGGCCATGTTTGTGTGGTCGCCTGATAAAGATCCCATGTCTTTCTTCGCAAAGAGTAGGGAGTTACCCCCGGGGACATAGCTCCACTACCCCTTCCTTCTCCCATTGACGCGATATGACCAAAAATGGTTAAAGCGTCCTGAATATACAACCAACCAACCATGGGGGAAGGGGGCCTCCCTGGTGTAGTGGTACTTAATGCACTAGACCGCATATCATCAAGGTCCTGGGTTCGAATCCGGGCCCGGGCACCTGATCTGATGCCTGTTACATTCATTCATCCTTCATCATCCCGGAAGGTTCGTTGGCCTGGTCTGGCCGATCTGTTCACAAAAGTGGCCTTAAAAGCACCTATTCGTTTCATCTTCGCGGAGGTAAAGGTTGCATAGAACATTGTTTTCGCACGAAAAAACTTGTAAAAGAGACCATCCTAAGCCAACAAGTTACCCTCGCCACAAACCCACCTCATTATGTATTAGACGTTATTAAATATAGACGAGACAGGCGCTGCAGATGTACAACATGGGAATTATCAGGATAGTGGAATGGAAGCCAAGCGCATAGCCCAGTTGTTCGTGCAACAAAAGCAATAATTTATATGACTGATTGAACAAGTCGTGAGTAACACATGAGCTATGGTGAAGACCATGGTTCTCTCCCGTCCCGTATGGAAAATCGTCCTATTGACACCATTGATCAATCCTCCATTGTCGTATTTGCATTAAGCATTATGTATCGCGGTACAATAACAATGGTGGATGACCACAGCCTTGGCGGCTGGCCTGTATACGGCACTACACTGTGGCGCACATGCCGGCACCCTTTGTTAAGTATGATGGCTGGGCATTTGATACTGATCTCTGATAGGGCTCCCCCCCTCCCCCCTCCCCCCTTGGGTGTTTGCTGTACGCACCGTGTCAGCTTGCTTGCTCTGTAGACGCCATCGGCCGCTCCTTCCGCAGTCATGGATACGCGTTTTTGGCCGCTATTGTGCACACATGGACTTAACCTAGCCAAGGCACCTCCTAAAACTGGGACAATGTGATGTATAATATGTGAAAAACCAAAGGCTTCATGTGGCGGGCATTATTACAGGCTATTCGATTTATTTGGTCGGTTGGTGGGTTGGTTGTTCAGGACGCTTTAACCACTTTTGGTCATATCGCGTCAATGGGAGAAGGGAGGGAGAGTGGAGCCATGTCCCCGGGGGTAACCCCCTACTCTTTACGAAGAAAGACATGGGATCTTTATCGTGCGACCACACAGACATGGCCACAGCGGGGTGCGAACCATCGATCCACGCGCCGTTAGGCTCTCGGGTGACCAAAGCAATCCATGCGAGCGCTCTAACCCACTGAGCGACCGGGCCGGCCCCTTATTTGGTCACCATGGCCCCCACCATTACCAGTCACCATGACCCCCATCACCAGTCACCATGACCCCCACCATCACCATTCAATATGACCCCCAACATCATCAGTCACCATGACCATCACCAGTCACCATGACTCCCACCATCACCAGTCACCATGACCATCACCAGTCACCATGACCATCCCCAGTCACCATGACCATCACCAGTCACCATGACCATGACCAGTCACCATGACCATCCCGTCACCATGACCATCACCAGTCACCATGACCCCCGCCATCATCAGTCACCATGACCATCCCCAGTCACCATGACCATCACCAATCACCATGACCCCCACCATCATGTCGCCATCACCAGTCACTATAATCATCACCAGTCAACATGACCCCCACCATCACCAGTCACCATGACCTCCACCATTACCCTAACCATCACCAATCCCCATGACCATGACCATTTACAATAACCCCAACCATCACCAGTCACCATGACTCCCACCATCACCAGTCACCACCGCCCTCTCTTCAACTGCGCTATAACCGTCGCATTCAACCTTGTTCGCCCACTCCGGGACACCCTCACCCTCAATCTCCCTATCATTCTCAACCAGACCCCCGCCCCCCCCCCCCCACTCGGCCCTTCCTCACCCCCCTCGTTTCCGCGCCCACCTGTTGGCTATTATAACCTGCTCGCTCTATTCCCAATCTCCCGCGCTATCTCCTGTTCACTCCGCTATCTTAAAATTCCCCGGCGCTCCCTCCCCAGTGATATCGGGCATATTTCCCGCCCGCCGGGTTGTCCGGGGAGCCCCTTGGCATGTTGTTGGGCCCCACTGCCGCTTGTATCTACCTGTTAAACTAAAACAAAGGCTAGCGGCGTGCCTGCGTGGGGCTATGGACAGCACAGCCACGGGCAAGTTACCCACCACCTGTATCGCCCCACACACCACCCGCCACCCGCACATGACCCTTATCCCCAGCGCCAGAATATCACCCCCATCCCGCCACCCGCACATCACCTCCTCCTCCCGCCACCCGCACATTATCCCCATGGCACCCGCACATCATCCTCATGGCACCCGCACGTCATCCCCATGGCACCCGCACATCATCCCCATGGCACCCGCACATCATCCTCATGGCACCCGCACATCATCCCCATGGCACCCGCACATCATCCTCATGGCACCCGCACATCATCCCCATGGCACCCGCACATCATCTCCATGGCACCCGCACGTCATCCCCATGGCACCCGCACGTCATCCCCATGGCACCCGCACATAATCCTCATGGCACTCGCGCGTCTTCTCCATGGCACCCGCACATCATCTCCATGGCACCCGCACATCATCCCCATGGCACCCGCACATCATCCTCATGGCACCTGCACATCACCACACGCCCCCACCCATCACCCGCACTTCACATACCCCCCACCACCGGCACATACCCACCCACCCCACCCCATCAACCACCACGTCGCCACCCCCACACTCAATACCCCCACATCCACCCAACCCACCACCACCCTTCCCTTCCTCCCCCCGATCCCTCCCCCACCCCTTCCCGCTTGCAGACAGCCCATCTGCAAACACCACACTTATTCACCGTCACCTCTCCACCTCTACCCCTCTCCTCCGCCTCCTCCCTCCACCCTTCACCCGCCCCCCTCCCCCTCTCCCAGAAAGGTACGGCTTGAGGGTGCCGTAGCCGCTCAATAATTTACGTCTGGGGATCAGGGGGCGGACCCCTCAGTGACCGGTGGACTTCTTCACCTCACCGAGGAGTGGGGTCCTAATCGCCCTGTGAGCCCTATTCATTACGTCGAGGGCGGGTCACGGGCCCGGAGGGGTGGGGTGGGGGGGGGGGGCTGAGGGGCGGGCCCGGAGGGGTGGGCTCCCAAGGCGCCGGTGCCACGGCGGTGCACACGGCGTCTCCACGGTGTCAAGAACGCTCACAAAGCGGGGGTTGGGAGGAGGAGAGAGAGGGGAGGGATGGGTGAGGATGTGAGAGTGGAGGGGGCCAGTGTGGAAGTGAGGGGAGGGTAAGGGAGGGTGTGGGGGATGTAGAGCGGGGAAAAAGAGGGTGGGAAGGTGAGGGGAGGGAAGAGGCAGGGAATGGAGGGTGGGCGGAGGAAGTAATTGGGGGGAGGGGGGGGGGGGGGACGAAAGAAGGAAGGGAACGAAGGGAAGAAATGATGGGAGATGGGGTTTGCATCCAAGTGTTGCTGTGGCCTGGTGGGGTGGATGGGGTTCGGGGTGCCGCCAAGTGGGTCTGCCGTTGGTGACAGGTCACCAGGGAACCGTTGCCATGGCAGGATGTAAGTGCTGCACGCGCGTGGTCTGAGTGATTGTCTTCTGCGGTTGTTTCCCCTTCTGACCATCCGTGTGATGGCAATCACTGCGTACCCGGCACGCTCCCCTCGGCGCGCCTGGCCGGACCAGAGTAAACTGGACGTCACTCAGTGTGGGCCATAGCCATTGGGTCTTTATACGTCATGCTTGTTGCCTTCGAAATTGTACAGCTCCGGTATTACTCGATGCAAGTGTAAAAATATTTCTTAATGAAACATGCCGATTGTTCTGAAAATGCCCCCCCCCTCCCTCCGCCTCCCCCACCCCCCTCCCGATTCTTCTTGCGGTTGGCGCACTCGGCTTTGTCGGGTAACATGTGGAATCGAGACAAGCCATCGTTCGGACTTGGCTTTTTCCGACATCGAGACCAGCCATCGTACCGGCGAGGTTGGCGCCTCCCTGTGCGAATGGTTACTAAAACATGATACATACCCAACCGCCTTCCTGGAAAAAAGAACCGAGAATGAAAAGAATGATTTTCCTCTTTGTAACTTGACACTGGTGGATATGTCTTTCTCAAACCAACCAGCCAATCATCCCGTGCTTCGGAAGTCACATGGCGGAGATTAAGACGCCAACAAAAAATCGCTTTCTGTCAACGATAAATTGAAGATACCCAACCTTTTTTTGTCTAGCCTTTTAAAAATTAAAAAGCCTGGAATTTTTTTTCCCCCCGCTCATCCATTACAACGAACAGAAAATCGTGGTTTCAATCAATTCACCCCGCGACCCCCCCCCCCCCCCCCACTCCCTCGCGACCCTGTCTTGAATAAATGGTCCGTCCCTTACCGGTGTGGCCATGGCAGCGGATATCCAGGCGGCCGCGCAAGATTACCGATGACGTGGATCGCCAGGAAACGTGCATCAATACATGTCCGCACGATTAATTAGGTCACCGGAAGTGACGGTCGATGGCATGTGACGTCATAGCGCGGACGCCGCGTCCGTCCATCGATACCGAGGCTGCGTGGCGCTGCACTGTGTACTGGCACTTTCCAGGGTTAGCCCGGGGCTCCACGATCAATGCCGAGGTGTTTATGTCTCCCTTCATAGAATCGTCGGCGAATGGTGCCCAGAAAAACTTATATATATTATACATATTGTCCTAAATGTGCTTCGGCAATTGTCGGCTGTGTCGATAGCTTCTATAGAGTATAGTCCGCGAGATATTAGTACTATACCAGACCGTACCGGACTAGCCCTATGTTATATTGATAGCAACCCAAAGGACGTTACAGAAATGCATGATTGACGTTTCAAAAATGGCGGTATAAGTTTTTTTATACAAGATGATATTGATACTATTCTGGTGGGCATGAATATAGGGCATATTGTGGCTTGATTCACGCGACCGGCATGTGAGTTGAATCGCGCCTTGGAGCTGTCGTGTTGCCTTTATTGACATTTTTTTAGCCATTTATTGACATATTTTTGTTATTTATTGACATGTTTTTTTCTTCGTTTATTGACATGTTTTTGTCATTTATTGTCATGTTTTGGTCATTTATTGACATGTTTTTGTCATTTATTGACATGTTTTGTAATTTTTTTGACATGTTTCACCGCCTACGGTACTGTACA
Source organism: Arenicola marina (assembly GCA_964019135.1). Lineage (NCBI taxonomy): Eukaryota > Metazoa > Annelida > Polychaeta > Arenicolidae > Arenicola > Arenicola marina. The sequence goes on from OZ025261.1 coordinate 21,591,137, forward strand.
GCAATAGACATAATATAACTAGACAAACAAATGAAATGAAACGATTGTTGTTTTAGGCTCGTTTTGCTCACATGAGAGCTCCATTAAGAAAACACATTTTCTTCTTTGTTTTCAAAGAGCGGCCTTTGCACACAAAAACAGATGTGCCTACAGTAGCAGCCTGGCGGTAGTGTAACGTACTACTTTGGCGATAAAACACATAATGTAATAAAACAAAATGTAATTATAACGATCTTCAGCCCACTTGGGATGTTTTGGCTAGCTACCCCGACACCAATTATGTGCCCTTTGAGGATAATGACAAGTACACCTCTTCAGGGCTTGGACCCCTGGGTTGTTACCCTGATCCAGGGGTAAGCGGGATTATTGAGTTACCCTCAACGCTTGGTCGAGTGACTCATCCGCCACTGCGTCAACCGGTTTCAGTATTCTTCCGCCACTGCGTGAACCGGTTTCAATATTAATCCGCCACGGTTTGAACCATTATTTCAGTATTATAGCACGCTTAAAACCGCCAAGCATTTATCAGTATAGACGGTAGCGAGGGTCGTAACATGGAAAATGCTTTCATTCATACATGTGCAGATATAGGTGCTTCGAATTTATTGCTAACTTGACGACATCTGCTTTATTCGGGTCTTCAAGCTGATCACGTGGTCGTTTTGCAGAATACATACGATTTCTTTTCGTTTTAATCCCATCCTAAAATGTTAATTATTTTATGAAATTGAGGCTCTATCGCGTGTAATGTTCAATGGAAAAGGTAATCCATGGCATCTATACGTCTTTCGATGACGTCTATACGTCATTCGATGACGTCTGAGGTTCCTCAATGCCGTTTGAACGGATGTAAAGGCTGAGGTTCCTAAATGCCGTTTGAACGGCTGTAAGGGCTGAGGTTCCTCGATGCCGTTTGAACAGCTATATGGGCTGAGGTTCCTCAATGCCATTTGAACGGCTGTAATGTCTGAGGTTCCTCGATGCCGATTGAACGGCTGTAAGGATTGCGCGGGTGCTGCGACGAGGGGAGAGCAACCAGCAGCGAGCTACTGGGCTGTAAATTGGTGCCGTTTCAATTATTAACGAAGCTAAGTGCCATCAACGGACGGACATTCCCGTAATAATGTATTTATGGCCCCCACCATCAGGTACCGAGTGTTTGGTTCGGTGACACCATAGTTGAGACTCCTTCCAGCGGCCCAAGCAGGTAGCCCCCCGCCTCCCGTCCCATACACACACACGAGTATCTCGTGTTTACTGCCGCGTGGCTGGTACCTGGAGTTCGAACCACGAGTAAGCTGGTTCAAGGATCAATCTCACTCACCAGACGGCGCCCGATAAAAGAAATATTTCTCACACTAAACTTCTTGTTGTGACGCTTTTTGTGTTTTTTCTTAAGACATTTTTTTTTTTTCGTTTTCTATCTAGTATTTTTTAAAACACGAATTCTCCCTGATAAGACGAGTGGGTAGGTTGTTTTTCGCAACGGTAGCTCCTCATAGATAACTGGGTACGGTGGGTAGAGAGTTGGATGGGCACTGCTGGGTACACTGGCGCCGCTGAACCGACCTCGCAGAGCAAGGAAACGGTTTTGGTTGGAGTGTGTGTGTAAACTCTCTTCCCGCCATTCCGGTGGGAAGCAAGCACAGAAAATTGTAGGATATCTTCCATATGTGCCAACCCGAAGAGATGATTTAGGTTTAGATTAAACCGGGCCAACACCCTCTGTCCCCAACTGAACTATGGTCGTACCTGGTTTCAAAGGGCGCACATGTTAATAACTGTGTGTATTGTTAATACAGTGGACACGCGCAAGATGAGTAGTTGTTTACTTCCTCAAAATGTAATGATTTGTTACGTACGGAAATGTATTTAACGTTTTGTTGTATTAGTGAAGTAAGTGCAGAAACGAAAATTAAATAGTTTGATGTTTTTTGTGATGTAAATATGGTACTGTTCAAGTCGGCAATTTTGCACAGGGGAAATTCATGATTTCGGTAAAAAAAAAGGGGGAAAATCGGGGGTTGGGGGGGAGGGGGAGGGTGAAGGTGAGACTGGGCATTTTGTGAGTGAACATGTGACGACCCGGGGAGAGGGGGTGATTAGAGCTCCGGAAATCTGACAAGGGGGGTGGGAAGGGGTGGGGGGGGGGTAGAGAGAGTTACACCACATATGGAAAAGCAATTCGAAACCAACACGCCCATAAAGGATCCATCAGTGATCTAAGTACATGAATATAACAAATGCGGAATGCAATCCGCTCCATCGTAGACGATATCATAACGACCGTCATTACCGTTCACACATGTGGTGCAGAATTATTAAAACGCAGTCATAAACCACACTGTCTTAACCTGTTTATGTAGGTGCAGGGAGGCATTTGTGCTGCATATAGATGTTACTTTTATGGATACACGCGCCAAATTGGTCCTATAAATTTCTGTCGGAATCAAGTCAAGGCCATAACCATGAATAAGGCGAAAGAATCAAGATAGATATACGCACTCTGACACCATACTTCTGATCCAGAAGTACGGAAATCGTATTTTGTTTATGATATAGGCGTTATCTGATGTGATATTATGGATTTATACGTGCTTCTGATTCTGTATACAGGGGGCCCTCCCTGATGCAGTGGTTAGCGTACTAGACCGTAGGCCTCCCTGATGTAGTGGTTAGCGCCCTAGATCGCTGATTTATTGGTACGGGTTCGAATCCGTGCCCAGGCAACTAATCTGGGGCATCCATTTCGTCCATTCATCCTTCGTTGTCGAGGTTCCTTGGCACAACAATATGCTTCTCTTGTGTGCACAAACTCGACCTAAACGCCGATTGTGTCCGCCCGTGTGTGTCCGCGTGTGTGAAAGCAGGCCACGTGTGTGTGCGCATGTGTGAAAACAGGCCACGTGTATGTCCGCGTGTGTGAAATCAGGCCACGTGTATGTCCGCATGTGTGAAAGCAGGCCACGTGTATGTCCGCATGTGTGAAATCAGGCCACGTGTGTGTGCGCATGTGTGAAAACAGGCCACGTGTATGTCCGCATGTGTGAAAGCAGGCCACGTGTATGTCCGCATGTGGGAAAACAGGCCACGTGTATGTCCGCATGTGAAAACAGGCCACGTGTGTGTCCGCATGTGTGAAAGGAGGTCACGTGTTTGTCCGCATGTGTGAAAGCAGGCCACGTGTGTTGTCCGCATGTGTGAAAGGAGGCCACGTGTGTGTCCGCATGTGTGAAAGCAGGCCACGTGTGTGTCCGCATGTGTGAAAGCGGACGTAGGTTCTTCCTGGCATTTTCAATAATTATTGTAAATCCTTCCAAAAACATTCGACGCGTGGCCCGGTATATAGAGCCCTAAGGCATACGATGCACCATAAACCTGACACCCGTAGTTTCAGCCAATAATCTCCCTCCCCCGGCAGGCGCTTTATGAGACCTGCAATGGAAACGACGTGGGATAAGGCCAGAATATTAACATAAAGCAATATACGACTTTTTTCGCATTAACGACAATGACGCCGCGCTGATGATACGTAAAATTGTCGTGGTCGCATTTTCCCGTTCTTGGTACTTGAACGGCGGTGTTTTGTTTTTCTGTCTTCCTGTCTGTAGTAGTTTGGTGGCGTGTTCCTGACTGAGACAATGGAGTCGGGGTGAAGGCGTATAAGGACTGGCGCGAGGCTAAACATGACTCGGAGCAATGGAACGTGACAACCCTCGTAATTGGTTGTCACGTAGTATAAACCTGGTGTACGTACGGGGATTTACTGACATCCGGTCACGGCATAGACTTGTCTCCACAAACCTGGTGTACGTACAGGGGTTTACTGACATCCGGTCACGGCATAGACTTGTCTCCACAAACCTGGTGTACGTACAGGGGTTTACTGACATCCGGTCACGGCATAGACTTGTCTCCACAAACCTGGTGTACGTACAGGGGTTTACTGACATCCGGTCACGGCATAGACTTGTCTCCACAAACCTGGTGTACGTACAGGGATTTACTGACATCCGGTCACGGCATAGACTTGTCTCCACAAACCTGGTGAACGAAAGTGGTACAGAACCGGTACAGGACTGGTACAGGACTACTACTAGACCTGTACAGGCCTGGTGCAGGGCTGGTACAGGACTGGTACAGGGCTGATTCAGGACTGGTACACAACTGGTACAAGACTGGTAAAGGACTGGTAAAGGACTGGTACAGGACTGGTACAGGGCTGGTGCAGGACTGGTACAGGACTGGTACAGGGCTGGTGCAGGACTGGTACAGGGCTAATTCAGAATTGGTACAAGACTGATGCAGGACTGGTACAGGACTGGTAAAGGACTGATGCAGGGTACAGGACTGGTGCAGGACTAGTACAGGACTGGTGCAGGACTGGTACAGGATTGGTATAAGACTGATGCCGGACTGCTACAGGGCTGATTCAGGACTGCTACATGGCTTATTTAGAACTGGTACAAGACTGATGCAGGACTGGTACAGGAGTGGTAAAGAACTGGTAATGACTGATGCAGGACTGGTACAGGACTGGTACAGGACTGGTAAAGGACTGGCACAGGACTGATTCAGGACGGCTACATGACTGCTACAGGACTAGTTACATGACTTGCGCAACATTGGTCACGTCGAGGGTCGCTCCCGACCAAAAAAAAAAAAAAGACGCAGCCTGATTGAGGCGACCTGCTTGACGTTACTTCTCGGCACGACGGCCGATCGATGGACGCAGAAGAAATCAAAGCAGTCACATCGGACTCCGGTGCCGGCCCCGGTCACCCCCCCCCCCCCCCCTTCTTCCCCGCCCTTTCTTCCCCGCCCCCGCCACCCTCACCCCGGCGCATCGATCCCTTGACTTATAGGGGGTGACTCCAGCAAACAGAAGGTGTCGTTTTGAATACAGCGCGGCGCACGCCCGGTGGGCCGGGGGCGGACGTCATAACGCAAACATCAAAAGCATCGAGCTTTTTGTTGGGGAGGCGGGATGGACATGTGTTCGCATAACTAATGTGCTTGATTCTAACTCGATCTTTAGCTCTTCGCTGCATCAAATGAAGTGGGTGTTAGAGGCAGAGAGGCAAAACAAAGGGCTTTTATAGTGTTGGTATTCTAGGTAGGATTCAATCTGGCATTCTGTGGGTGCAACACGTTTTGTACTAAGGGTGCCTGGCCGTTGTAGCGATATCCTAGCCTATGACGCGTGACTGTCATCGATTGGGATGAACCAATCCATCTCTGAAACTGACAGTCATTACGTACGCTAGATAACGACCTGCGATTTATTTTTGCCCCACTTTTTGTGATAATAACGAAAGTGGTGTTGGGCAGTGGGGGGTGGGGTCGTGGGGGGGGGGGGGGGCATGGTTGATTTACGCGTACCTCCCCCAGTGGACGCGTCAGGCCACTTAAGCGTCATTACGGTTGCACTGAGCCGGACACGATGGCGTAATGACCTCAGTGGCGAGTCATTCTGTCTGACGCGATCGATCCAAGAGACACACTGAGGCGGGAGAATAAATTGAATGCGGCGCCACCTGTTGGTGATACATAGTGATGCCGAGCGTGATACGTGCCACCACTGGAGAGCGGACGATTGCCGAACTAACAACCCATTGGCCCAAATGGAACAAAAGAAAATACGTTCAATACTATTTTGCTCATAGACAGACAAATTAAAATTTTAAATTTTAAACTTTTATCGTTTGGCCAAAGATAAACGAAAATTGTTAAAGTATGCATTGCTAACATACCTTTTCATTATATAATAAGTTGCAGGAATATGGCTGCATACTCATAATCGTTGTATCACTCTGACTTCCGGTACCCGTAAGCTCATTAAGTTAGCATATAACAGATGGCGTTATGGTGCTTAAATGAAACATTCCACAGGCCGCTTCTTACATCCGATATACCTATTGTCGCCGCGATACGACCCAACAGTTTAGCTTTAATAATATCGACAACAAACGTTTTTTTTTAACTAGGACCAGATGGGAATGGTGTTTTTGAACAAACAAAGAATACTTGCTAATCGTATATCTAACGGTTGGTGTTTTTCTTGTTGAACAATTCTATAAAAACATTATTTGTCAATGTATAGCAATATTGAGACATGAAGTATCCTTACTGTCAATATGTATTTTGTTTGCAGGAACAGTGAAGTCCAATTATAACCACCAGAATGGAAGCGTAGAAGGACGCTCCTCGATTCCGGATATGACGTCATCGCCCAAACAGTCCCGAGCCGTCAACATGGTGAATGACCTTCGATCGACCTTGGAGGGCGTGGAGGACCGGCAGCGCGTCTTACGACAACTCCCATCGGACACTCAGTCCTTTTTGCGGCAGTGGCTCGAGGGCGGGGCCACGAAGCCACATGCCAAGGTCAGTGAGACGCCCAGGTTACCGCATGCTGCTCGCCTAACCCACTTGTTTTTAACAAGCGAGAACTGCATAACCCCCCCTATTTGCAGATACATGCGAATATTTTTCTGATATCTCTAAATCATTTGCAGATATCTCAAAATCATTTGCAGATAACTCTAGCTCGCTTGCAGATATCTTTAAATGATTTGAATATATTTGCAAATATTTGAAGATATCCGTAAATGATTAGCAGATATCTACAAATATTTACAAACAGATATCTGAGGGTTTCTGCAGCTTTCGCCTCCCCGACCTGTTGTGCCCGAGAACTTCCAATCACGTGGAAAGGTCCCGAGAAAGCGATTCAGGTCGTGTCGCTTCGTATAATATCTTGTCTATGTACTCTACTATAGGGGGGGGGGGGGGGTCAGCGCGTGGGTTAATTCCTCGTTGGGCTATTGTTGACTGCGCTCTGCTGGGCCAGCCCAAGCGGCCGGTGCGTGGTTGGAACCCCCACTGCACACGCATGTTTGCAGGCTAAGGATCCTGTGTATTTCTTCGCAACGGATACGGGGTTACCCCCCCCCGACATGAATTCTCTACCTTGATCATTCTCATCATTACCGCGAGATGACCTACATATGTCTGACGTAAAGCGTCTCATTTAAACCAATAACCTCGAATGCAGGAATGCTCTTTCGCAAAGAGCGCCTCTTGCAGGACGCGCACCGCATGCCATACTCATCCGGAGGGTCCGGTCGCACCTCCAGGCTGCGGACTCAATGATCCCTAGGAGATAACACGACGCGGTGATGGCACAGAGCTCCTACTGGAGCCGCTGAGACCGGCGGCTTTCCTTCTGCGTCATGTTTCGCCCATTTCACACAATGATTACCCGTTGGTGCTGTGTACACACTCGCTCAGCAGTCTGGGAGGTGGAGAGAGAGGGAGAGAGAGCGAGAGAGAGAGTGGGGGAGGAGAGCCATGGCCCTGGTGTGGTGGGGTGAGTAGAAGGGTCATACAGGGGTTGGGGTCTGGGGAGTGGTGCTGGGGTGGGTAGGGAGGTCATGCAAGGGTCGGGTAATGGGTGTCATGCGGGGGTGCGTGTCTGGAGGGGTGTGAAGGTGTTGGTCTAGAAATGGGTGAGGGTCTAGAGAGGGGCAAGCGGAGGTGTACGGGGAAGGGGCGGGGTGCGCGTGTGGCATGGAGATGTTTTTGCAGATCATGGGTGGTTGTTGGGACTGCTCCGTGTACTACCGGGATCAGTGGGGTCTCGGCCGCTGACTTCCCGGACGTGAGTGACTGGATGATCTGGAGCCCCTCCCTCTCAGGGGCGGCTGGGCCCCCTTCCCCCTCCACAGACACCCACCCTCCTCCCCCACAGATCCCCACCCCCTGCACAGACCCATCCAATCTACAGACCCTTTGCCGCCACAAACCCCCCTTCCACAGACCCCTCCCTCCTTCCTCACACCTCGCCCCTCTCTCTATATAATCCCACCCCCACCTCCCTATAAACATCCTGAGGCAGACACACACGCGGATAGCTGGCCATAATGACGACGCCCCCGCTCGCTCCCTAAGCATGCCACTTAGGACTCTCTAGGAGTCTCTGATCTCCGGATCAATGGTCTCTCGAGCCAGGCTGGCGGTCCGTCCACTTCTGCGTCCGACCATCTGTCCGATTTGTTCCAATCCGGTGCAGACGCCCATCGCTAACTGACGGTGTGTTACCGACGACCCCTGTGGTCGAGTTGTTTGGGCCGCTCCCCACCCACAGGCCGGGAACCCCCCATGCTCCCCGCCCACTCCCCGCCCACTCCCCGCCCACAGGCCGGGAGACCCCCATGCTCCCCGCCCGCTCCCCGCCCACTCCCCGCCCACAGGCCGGGAAGACCCCCATGCTCCCCGCCCGCTCTGCGTCCGCTTCCCGCCCGCTCCCCGCTCGCTCCCCGCCCGCTTCGCGCCCGCTTCCCGCTCACTCCCCACCCACTCCTTCCCACTTCCCGCCCACTCCCCGCCCATTCCCCGCCCGCTCCCCGCCCGCTCCCCGCCCGCTCCCCGCCCGCTCCCCACCTGCTCCCCGCCCGCTCCCCACCCGCTCCCCACCTGCTCTGCGCTCGCTCCCCGCCCACTCCCCGCCCACTGCCCCCCCCCCCCAACTGCCCGCCCACTGCCCACCAACTTCCCGCCCACTCCCCGCTCACTCCCCGCCCACTGCCCGCCCACTGCCCACCAACTTCCCGCCCACTCCCAGCCCACTCCCCGCCCACTGCCCGCCCACTGCCTGCCTCCCGCCTACTTACAATGGTCTGCTCAGCCCTAAACGAGTCACGAGCACCAACAGCAGATAAATGGCCTGAATCGTAAAACGTGTTTGTCGCGTCCATAACTGCGCCAAATAGGGATCATTATTACTTCGTCGCAAGCGAGACGTGAGCTATTCAGAAACGATTCACTTTGAGCGATATTAGGCAGGATATCTGCAGATTTTCCCGGTGAAATATCCGTGTTTTAGAGTTGGCGATGCCCGCCCACTGCCCACCAACTTCCCGCCCACTCCCCGCCAACTGCCCGCCCACTGCCCGCCCACTGCCAACCAACTTCCCGCCCACTCCCCGCCCTCTCCCCGCCCACTGCCCGCCCACTCCCCGCCCATTCCCCGCCCACTCCCCACCCACTCCCCGTTTACTCCCCGCCTACTCCCCACCCACTCCCCACCCACTCCCCGCCCGCTTCCCGCCCGCTCCCCGCCCGCTCCCCGTTTACTCCCCGCCTACTCCCCACCCGCTCCCTACCCACTCCCCGCCAACTTCCCGCCCGCTCCCCACCCACTCCCCGTTTACTCCCCGCCTACTCCCCACCCACTCCCCACCCACTCCCCGCCCGCTTCCCGCCCGCTCCCCGCCCGCTCCCCACCCGCTCCCCACTCGCTCCCCACCCACTCCCCGCCCCCTCCCAACCCTCTCCCCGCCCACTCCCCGCCCCCTGCCCGCCCGCAGGCTGAACCTCTGACGGACCCCGCGGTGGTCCCTGCCCTCCGTCTGTTTGTTTGCACCCCGTATTGAGCCTCCCAGGAGTTCTGTCTGCGGGTCGAGCCGTCCGTCAATGTCGCGGTGGCCCCGATGGGTCAGCGCGTAGGGCGCCTTACAATGGTCTGCTCAGCCCTAAACGAGTCACGAGCACCAACAGCAGATAAATGGCCTGAATCGTAAAACGTGTTTGTCGCGTCCATAACTGCGCCAAATAGTGATCATTATTACTTCGTCGCAAGCGAGACGTGAGCTATTCAGAAACGATTCACTTTGAGCGATATTAGGCAGGATATCTGCAGATTTTCCCGGTGAAATATCCGTGTTTTAGAGTTGGCGATGGCACCTGAAACGTTGTCCCATCCACTAGTCAATAAACACAGGGATGGTTTCAGGTAGTCATTGGTCTCATACCCAAGCTGCCCAATGGCAAGGCCATCACCTCGTGATGTCGAGACATCTACAATAGATGGCCCACCAGGTCGGTTACAGCTCTTCCCTTCCTTCTCCCGTTGACGCGATGTGACCAGAATTGGTTAAAGTGTCCTGATTATACAACCAACCAACAGCACTTCTTGGCACTCTATCACGAGGATTGTTTCGTGATGGAGTCTCCGCCAAGACGGTTACAGAACGGTCACTTCACCAGTCACTCCATCAGGAGTGAGCAGACTAATGGGTGGTTACTATAATGAGGAATAATGAGGAATCCCGTGAGCGCTAAGTCCGAGTAATGAACACTTATATTGACGATCCCTGAGATAGTGAACATGTATATGTGCACACCATCAGAACGACAGATTGAAAATGGTAAACACCATCAGAACGACAGATTGAAAATGGTACACACCATCAAAATGACAGATTCAAATTGTACACACCATCAAAACGACAAATTGAAGATGGCACACACCATCAAAATGACAGATTCAAATGGTACACACCATCAAAACGACAGATAGACTTGATGGGTGCACACCGTCAAAACGACAGATAGACTTGATGGGTGCACACCATCAAAACGACAGATAGACTTGATGGGTGCACACCATCAAAACGACAAATATACCTGTGTATGGGTGCACACCATCAAAACAAGAGATAGATTTGATGGGTGCACACCATCAAAACGAGAGATAGATTTGATGGGTGCACACCATCAAAACGAGAGATAGACTTGATGGGTGCACACCATCAAAACGACAGAAAGTGAGGAGTGAGCCTTGTGCCGGAGGAGTCATGCAGAGCAGCCCCAACCCCATGGCCCTTCGCTCACACAACGCCCTTCTCCACCATTACCGCCATCACAACTTCTACCCAGCCCCATATCTCCCCCACTGCCACAACCCCTACTCTCCCTTCTCCCCTTTCCCCTCTCACCCCCCCCCCCCCACCCACTCCCCCCTCGCCACGTGTCTAACTGAGCGTAGCTGGTGTTTCATTAGCGCCGAGACGTTAGTGTGACGGAGAGGCCCTGGATAATGCCTGGGCCCCCGCCGCACAGTAAGGTATGCTTTAATTGCTGCGTGGCAATCACTGCCGAAGCGAAATGCCGCCGGCGAGAGAGGGACAGGGTGGTGAGTGAGTGATGGGACGTGGGGTTGGGGAGGGAGGGGGGGCTGCTAAGGGAACTGACCGGAGGGGCGAGTGGTCGGGTGCGTGACGGGGGAAAGTAAAGAGCTAGTGAAAGGGTGAGAGGGAGGGGGAACATGGGAGGCCTGTGAAGCGCGGGAGTTTTGAGGAGAGCCATTATGGGGTATATAATGACCACATAGCCTTGCTTTGACAGGTCTTAACTATAGGGGAGGATGGCTCACCGCATCCCCCGCCCCCGCCCCCGCCTTCACCCTCGCAAGGCATATGCGTGCATCACTCCCCTGCCAGCCGCATGGGGGTGGTTGGGGCGGGGTGTTTAGGGACGCAACTGGTGGGGTTGGCCCAGGGTCCACCCTCTTGTCCCATTCTCACACCACTTGCCCTGTCTGTCTGTCTGTCTGTCTATTGCTTATCATGCTTTGTAAACTTCTGCTCCGTTGTTGTACGTCAGTGGCGGCGTGGAATGAGGCCGGACGGGCAGGACTGGTCCGAGTAGGCGGGGGAAAGGAGGGGAGGGGAGGGGGGGGGGGCGGCGGGTGTGGGGGCAGGGGGCGGAACACGCGGAATGGGGGGAGGGAAGTAGGCTGTTTGGGGGAGTGAGCCAGATAGAGGCCTTGGGACTTTGGGTGTTGGGGTGGGGTAGAGAGGTATTTGCGGGATGAGCTACGGTGGGTGGAGGGAGGGCGTATCCTGCATAACCTTCCAGCTGCACGTGTAACTTCCGTTAGGACGTCACACGCACGAGACCTTCACTGCTTGATGGCTGGAACAGAACGTGTCAGACAGACGTAAAGAGTTGAAATGTTTCCCAACAGATCTGTAGTAGACTGTGCTGTAACTGGTGTGTGTCCGCCAATCGTTTCTCGTGGGGTAAGCAAGGCGTGACGTGGCGGTTGTGCGGAGGAGGGGAAGGGGCACGGGGTGGAGAGAGCCAAGGCTGTCTACGCCGTTGGTCTTCGCCTCCCTCCTTTGCCGCCCATCCCCCTTTCCTGCACCTTCCCTCCGCGCTAACCCGGGTGTTGGGAGCCCCGGGGCGGGCGGGGGAGAGAGGGGTGTGGGTGGGACCGGCGGGCGGGAAGGGCGGGGGAGGCGGGTTGGCCGACGGGCGGGGGAGGCGGGTTGGCCGACGGGCGGGCAAGTGGGTAGATCGGGCGGGGATTCAACTGTTCAAGGGGGACCCGCTCACTCCCTCGGCGATATCCTCCCGTAAACTCTTCTACCCTCCCCACCACCCCCCGCTCTGCCTCCCACCCCTCTCCCACCCACCCACACACATCCGAGCGTAATGGAGAGAGAGAAGTCTTCCAGATTTCCTGGGAGGTCTGTTTGCATGTCTGCTTTGGTCAAGCGACGGGACCCCCGCAGGGGAGGGGCGTTGGGGGGGGGGGGGGGGCGGGTGAAGACGCGATAGGGTCGAGTAGGCAGGCAGCCAGGGGAGGGGGGAACCCGCGAGAGCGCCGCGAGAGCGACAGCGAGAGGCTGCGAGAGTGCGTGAGGTGATCCCTGTGCGGGCGGCTTCACTTTCGCCGGTAGCAGCGGCCTGTGTTGTGGGTCGAGGCGCCGCGTCGTGCTTATCCGTCAAACACGAGCAGATCATCGCCATCACCCCAGCCACGGTGAGAGGCAGAGGGAGAGAGAAAGAGTGAGAGGGGCGCTGGGGAGCGACAGGCGGAAAACCGCCTCGCTGAACCGATAGGACCCGACGGGGCGACGGCGCAGGACCCCGTATCATAACACGGATACATATCGCGAGATGTCATCAACAGGCTTCCGTAGGATACCGGCAACAGTGGCCCATAGCAGAGTGGCTCTATAGGCTTCCGTAGGATACCGGCAAGAGTGGCCCCTAGCAGAGTGGCATTATGGGCTTCCGTAGGATACCGGCAGCAGTGGCCCCTAGCAGAGTGGTATTTTGGGCTTCCGTAGAATACCGGCAGCAGTGGCCCCTAGCAGAGTGGCTCTATAGGCTTCCGTAGGATACCGGCGGCAGTGGCCCGCAGCAGAGTGGCTCTATAGGCTTCCGTAGGATACCGGCAGCAGTGACCCCTAGCAGAGTGGCTATTTAGGCTTTCGTAGGATACCGGCAGCAGTGGCCACTAGCAGAGTGGCTATTTAGGCTTCCGTAGGATACCGGCAGCAGTGGCCCCTAGCAGAGTGGCCCTATAGGCTTCCGTAGGATACCGGTTGCAGTGGCCTCTATCAGAGTGGCTGTATAGGCTTCCGTAGGATACCGGCAGCAGTGGCCCCTAGCAGAGTGGCCCTATTGGCTTCCGTAGGATACCGGTTGCAGTGGCCCCTAGCAGAGTGGCTGTATAGGCTTCCGTAGGATACCGGTTGCAGTGGCCCCTAGCAGAGTGGCTCTATTGGCTTCCGTAGGATACCGGCTACAGTGGCCTGTAACAGAGTGGCTCTATAATCTTCCGTAGGATACCGGCTACAGTGGCCTGTAACAGAGTGGCTCTATAGGCTTCCGTAGGATACCGGCTACAGTTGCCCCTAGCAGAGTGGCCCTATAGGCTTCCGTAGACAACCATATTCATTGCATCCATTGAGTTCAATGTTCCATCCAGTTTCCGGGGTCCGATTTTTGCCATTGTTTGTTGGTTCATAGTGCGAGAGCAGGGAACGAAGTTCAATTGTTGGAATCCGTTAGTATTTTTCTTTACGTCAGCTGGATGTAAGTATAAGGTACATGGAAACACCCCCACTTTAAAAACAGACATAAAACAACTCCTGTTGTTGCTCAGTAGAGGTGCCATGGAAGTGTTTTGAGTAGTTGGAAAAGCTCTACCAGGACTCAGTCCGAAGAGCCTCTGGATCACTCCAGCGGATTGCCGTGGAGTTATAATACTGAAGGGTCCTGAGCCCTTGTTGCTCACAAACTGCCTGCCACGTTGATCCAGAGACGGATTCCGGAGAGTCAGGCTTTCCTCCTCGTAGTACTGAGCTCTGGATGTGGCTGGCTCCAGTGGAGCTTTCTCTGGATCCATCAGTCGTCTCTGTATTGGCAATCAGGATCTGGTGTTTTTTCTCCTTCCGGTTCAATTGCGGCGCGCCGGGAGTCTGGTCTGTGTAGTGTAATGACGATAGATAGGCGGGCGGCACGTTGTGCTGTAGTGTGGGCGTATCATAGGGCTATTAATATATAATATTATAGACAAGTACCGGCAATATAGGGCTGACCTGCTTCCCTTAGGATTACTACCCCCACTCACCTCCCCTCCCGCCTTCTACCTATGCCATTTCCATCCCTATCCCTATCCCCTCTCCGCCTGCCATCCCTTTCCTTCGGCCGATCCCATGTTATCCCTCCTCCCTTCCTGCCTCCTCCCTCTTACTTTTCTGTCCGTTTTCTCAGCTGTGCTTCCTTCACATATCCTGCCTTGCATCCGCTACAGTGCCCGTCTGCCACTAACCCCCCCCCCCCGCCCGCTCCATTCGACAACCAAGCACTACTCCCTTCCCTCCCTCCCCACCCCACCCGCTCCACCCCGCCCTGCCTTGCATCCGCTTCCTCCCCACCTCTGCAAGACCAACCACCACCGCCACCATCACTCGATTTTTCACCCCCTCCTCCACAGTACAAAGCCTCTTGTCTTACATCCACAACAGCCTGGCGATGGGAAATTCCGTGTCAGATACTGCGGGACAACAGTGGGGAGACAAGCCCGACCACATGGCCATGTTATGCTATAATATATCATACCCCCTTGTCTTTTACTCGTTAGCCCCCATTCCTCCCACCCGGCCACCACCCGCCCGTAGCCTCCTCCCACTCACTCATCGACCAAAGCGGTTAGTGGTTTGGACGGTTTTCAACGCCGCTGCGATAATTCCCTCATCCGGCCGAAGCCAAAACCTCGCCTCTCGCCGGGGGAAAAGACACGAAGAGCTAGAGAACGTTCGGGTTGTTATGCCGGGACCCATCAATGGGGGGCGAAGGATGCCGAACTTCACGATCCCCTCCTGGACTCCTCCTACACACTGGGAGCGTGAGTTTTATCACCCCCCCCCCCCTCCGCGGGGGGGGGGGGAGATTAGGTTCGAGGGTTGGCGGGGGGCGAGGCCCGATGACATACCGTGTTTTATTACGGGTGAAGTCAGCGCCCCCCGCAGATGATGGCACCGGTGGGGGGGGGGGGGGGGGGAGGGGATGGAAGGTATCAATACCGCTATATGGTGGCCACACCACAGCGCTGGGAGCTGGCGATGGCTTTGATGAAGGGCGCCCTGTCCTCCCCTATCAAGGTGTGGTTTTTGTCAGGGTTATTCGAGTAAGTCCTGTAGGTGTGTTTACCACTATGGCTCTTTCTATCACCCTCCCTGCTAGGGCTGACTTCTCACCTACAAAAACATATTGACATATTTATATCAGATTTTCCTCATTAATAAGGCAGCGATTAATGGCAACTGTTCATATCTAAGAAACAATCTTTCATTCTGTAATTTCTCTCAATATGTTTCTTGGATGATCCGTCCGTGCACTAATGTGTTGAAGGGTAATGGCGATGCCCCCTCCCCCCACCCACCCATGTTGTCATCGGTGCATCTTTTTTTGAGTCTTTGTGACCCATTTGCAGTTATAAACGTATTTCTTCACTATCATTACTAAATGATGTAACAAACACTTTCCTCTTTAACCATGGCCATATTACCACTCTATTTAGAGTAATTTGTTTATATTTTTGAACATGATATATGCGCCAAAACATTAACATCTGGGATGATTCACGACAGCTATTTTTGTAGAGTAATCGTGGCACGCGTTCAAGGTGACTAGTAATGTGACACCTATCAACTATACAAAGGCTGATTGTAAGCTGTATCAAATCAAAATGGCGGCCTGTATGGCTGGTTATGGATACCCGAGGAGCATTCTTCCCGGGTGGGTGGCGGGGATTCAGGGGTGGTCTCTGGATAGGGGATTGAGTGCCCCGGATCTAAATCGGCGGTGCTGCTTGCTAGCTGGCCCTGGGTGGGTGTTCCCCCCGGGAGACGAGATGGTCAGCGACTGACAGACAAGTCCCAGGAGGCTGGCTAAAGGTGTTGCCAAGGGCAGTGGGGGATGATATGGGGGTGTGGAGCGTGGGGGGGGGGAAAGGGGGGGGGGGTAAAAGATTAGGGATGAACTCTTCAGTCCGCCTGCTCGTTTTGCGGCCTTGTCCGGGGTGACGGGCGGGAGGAGGGGGTGCGGGGGGGAGGGGGTGCCGGGCGCCTCAGAAACAGTCCTCAACAGAAGCGGCACTTCACCTAAAACATGAGATAAAGGCGGTTTTATGTGCATTTAGGTATCAGCTCGTCGATGCCCCAACACTGCGGGAAGGTCACGCCAGAAGATATAGACACCTCTTCTCTGCCACCCTCCCCCCCCCCCCCTTAGCCTCCCAATCCCCACTATCTTGGACTCCCCTCCCCCAACTCCACTCACGCACTCACGCTCCCTGCCTTGTAACCCACTTGTTTCAATGTGCTCTTTGATGTTACCCAGTCCAATCCTCTCCCCTACTTGCCCTAATAATGTCCCTGACAAACCATGTGGATGTTACTGTGTCACCAATCGTTTGATATACTTGCTCTGCTTGGTTCGTCTACTGGTTTGCTTTGCCTTGCCTTATATACTTGCCTTACTAACATTTTATTGGCGTTGTATTTTATTCCCCGAGCTAGGTTTTCGAAATAGGGTATCAAATAGATATAAGAATATACTATAACAGAAGAATGTGGAAGGTTACTTTGGTATACTAGTAGTACAAGTTAGACTTGAGGACAAAAAATAAAATAAAATCTTATCGTGTAAGAGCAGAAGCGAAGAAGCGATAGTTTTATGCAGATGGGCAAAAACTCATTGTAAAATGCAATTTCCTCTAAAACGAGATGAAAGACAATCGGTGTCCACATGGGCCGGTGCACGAATCAGTTATACCCACCCCCCCCTCCCTTCTGGGGAGGCCACAGTGGGGTGGAGCAGCAGGGGAGATGGGATGCAATTTGTCTCGTGGCATGCCTCGGAGGAAGAGTGTGGGGAGGGCCGTGAGGTGGGGGGGGGGGGGGAGCTGCATCGAGACAGGTTGATCGCTCTCACCGAGTCACCAGCCGTCTATAATCACCAACAGCTGTGCGCGTTATCCAATTTCTTTCACAGAGGTAGTCACGGTAGTCACGGCGCTGTAGATCGAGTATGCGACACTGCCTACTTGTGGAGCTCTAGCGGTAGCGGTCTTCTCAGCGGGTTGGTGGGGGCGATGGCTGAGGTGAGACAGGCGACAGTGGGGGGTGGGGGGGTGTGTGACGGTGGTAAGTTGACATCCCTTGATTTGACGTAGCCCGGCTGCCATCGTTCCTGACGGGGCGCACACACAGGGCGCTAGTGGATTTTTTTCCCCCGCATGCTGAGTTTCGGTATGGCCCCCCTCCTTCCTCCCTCCCTCGCTCCCCTGACCCCGCCCCTCGCCCCACCCCCTCCCGCCGTAGAAATGGGTGGTGGGGAGGAGGATGTTTTATTGTCAATTGGAGGGGTTCCCATGCGCTATAGTTTTTCCGTGTGACGACTCCCCGTCGCCCGAGCCTTGTACTGTTATTAGCGACGTCCGGTAGACATGATGAAACTGCAGGTGTCGGTAAGAACAGCGGGGGGCTGGGAGGCTGGAGTGGGATGCACCCGCTGCCATGGCTACACTATATATGTATATATATATATGTGCACGTGGTCTGGGGACTCACATGTGTGCCACCCCAGGGGATGCGACAACAGGGCCAATGTGACTTCGTCGTTGCATTATGTAGTGGGTGGTGGTGGTGGTGGTGGTGGTGGGGGGTAGGTAGGTAATTAGGGAAAGAGAGCAACCATCTGTAAGTGGATATTAATGCATGGGAATCTCATCGTGTTTGTGTACTCAGCCAATGAGATACACACTAATTTACCATGCATTTTTTGTTTTATTCTCAGCTAGGGTACTCGAGCAAAGCTATACCCATCCGCGAGTCACTGCGTTATATGGGAACTTTCGTTGTGCGTCTTCGTGACTATATACCTTCCACGAATTGTTTGCCTCTACGCTTCGGCTTTTCACGGCAGTAAGCTGGCCCTACATACGTGAATACGATATATATACAGGATTGCTCTCGACACATCTGCCATAGGAGTCACCAGCGGCGAGGATGCTACGATGAAATGTGAAAAGAAATACATGCGGGATATTTGAATCGAAAAACAACAACCGTGACGAGTTGCATCACAATGGAGTGACTGGATGTAGCTCTATCCATCATCTGCTGATTGATTTTTTCCTGGACGAGGCGTTTTGGTTATATTTGGACATAAGTTTACCAATAGGACGGTGGACTGACAGAACCATAATATGTAAAAACTCATGATTTATAACTCCGCTGTATGTATTTGTCCCGGACCACACTCCAGGGGCCGCGACAGTCGTAAAATCGACATGTATATATTTTCGTTTTGATGGGCTTTTTGTTGTGACGGGCCGAGGTCTCAGACTGAGTTTGTCTGTTTAATACGACCGGAATTTGCTTATAGACATAACACACGTGAGTCACTTCGCCATAACTCATACAACCTCCCCCTACTCCCAACTCCCATATCAGCGCTCTCTAGCGGGAGAAATATCGCGGCGCATTCTCCCGGAGAATGATGTCGATTTCGCGCCGCGTCTAGGGGTCGCCCCTGTTCGTCCTATACGGGATGCCACAGGCACAGCACGGTGATAACAAGAGACAAATTGGTGGATACATATCAACCGGTGGGTGTGGGTGTGTGTTTCAATAAGCTTGTGCAATATAAGCTGGCAGACTGGATGAAGTTCTTGCCTACAACAGCAGGAGGCATATTCAGTTGCGCCGCCAACAGTGACACGTGCTGCTCGCTTTGTACTGTAAAACCTTCAACATTATTATAGCAACAACTGAAAGGATCTTGAACAGTTTCATCGCTTTGACTTCGTCATTCACCCGATCCCACACCACGCACTTGACTTATCCAGGATATTGCACCATCAAGAAGAAAAAACCCTGGTATATACTTCTCACATTCAGTTTGACAGTCGTCACTCGCTTAACCTTTGACCCGGACACTCCCCAAGCAAGGTCAAACGAAAGGAGTTGTTCACCCACCGTAGAGGACGGGGTTAAACCAAAACATCGTCATCGAATCTGCGGCACTTCAGCTGACTCTGTGGCTGGCTTTGAGAGTCTCATAGACATAGAGACGGAAGCAGGATGGAGTACATGTACGTTGAGTGTAGCCGGACGGAGCCACGGCCCCGACCCAGACAGGACTCCCAGCCTCTCAACAGTCTGAAGTACTACCAGACGCTACCCAGACGACGCACCCGCCGCATGGAACTTTACGAGGAGGACGCCAGCCTGCTAGGCCTGCCCCCTAGCGGCAGATCTAGCGGGAGAATGACGTCAGGGTCACTGCATGAGGTCAAGGTCAGTATGAAAGGTCGTCTGAGGGTAAATTCGGTAAAACCTTCTCTGTCAGATAGGTGTGTTCTGGTTTGGCTATGGCCTAGGGGCGGATGCAGACTTTAGGGGGTGGAGGGGTCTGAATTTCGACATTACAGTGCGTAGGCGGGGGAAGCGGCGGGTGTGGGGGGGGGGGGGCACTGGCCCTTCTCCAGCATCAAGCTGCTGCTCGAGGACAGGGATAGGCTTCTTTCTTCTCGGGGGCTAAACCTGACGGTGGCTTCTGCGGCTTGACCAGGGGGGGGGGGCAGCTCGCTGGATCCGCCGCTGTTGGCCATCATGTCACTAAACGTTTCTGCTACGCGTTTATGTGACAATGACACTGACATTTATCAAGTCAGGATCTGTTGTGATTGATACTATATGACGCCTGTGGCCCGTTCGCGCCTGTGGCCCGTTCTACCCGTGCTTGTCTTTCTCGTCAGATTTGCGGACAATTACTCCTTTGCCATTTTGGAGGATTGGCGTTTGCCAGTAACCGCTTAGATGAGAGCGCGGTTGGTGGGACGTCTACTATATCGCCCTCTCCCTGCTCGTTAGACGCACCGATTCCTCCCTCCCATGTAATTGTGTCAGCGACAAAACAGAAACTCGCTGCGATCCCACGGTGTTTAGCGATCTTTCCCATTCTGATCCTGATTGCTCCCCTGGCCGTCCTCCAACACCGCCCAAGGCCATCCCGAATGGAAGGCCCCTCTGCCCGGGTAATTATGTGAGTTGGCCGATCAATCAAGAAGAAGTCGACCAAGGCTTTGAGTCAAGATACGAGTCTGTTTTTTGCGCAAGATAAGACTACTTAGTCGGTATTCTGGTCTAAAAAATGTTGCTGCTCGTATTATAATGAGAACGGTACTTGGAGAGCCGTTGCGTACAGGTATGCTTCGATACGACGCCCCTTCTGGTCAGGTGTGGAGGCAATTGTCAATTTGAAGTCAAATTTCCATCAACGGTCTTCTCGCGTCTGCTGTCATAGTCCTACCACTGGGTTTTGTTATTACGAGTTACCCCCCCCCCCCCCCCCACACACCCTTCCTCTCCTCTCCGCCGCCCTCTTTCAATACCCCCCCCCCCGCCTTCACCCTCACCTACCCGACTACCTGTGGTTCCCTTAAATACCGACGTCGCTATTTTTGTTCCGGGGTTGTGGAAATAACGGGTCTCGGCGTTATAGCGAGCGAGAGAGGGAGGGGAGGGGTTGTAAATTTTGATGGCCCATCGGGATCAAAGTGATTCAGAAGCCGCTGCCGGTGTGTGTCATTGTGAACGTGAGATGAAGTAATTATGTTTTTTGACACAGCTGTAATCTGAAGTAATTGCGGCCTTTAACACCTCAAAGCATTTGCCTACATGTAATTGAAATTGTTATCATATATAACCTAATTCAGTGATGTTGTTTTGTGTGGGAGAAAACACTTGACCTTTGATATAACATCGTTTTCTTTGACATCTTATGCGGGTGGTGTAAAAATAACATACAGTGTTGACTTGCAAGCTAAATTAATAGGGAGAAAGCACTGTTTTAACCATTGGTGAATGGTAGCTGTGTGCCCCCCCCCCCCACAAACACTCATTCCCAAAGTGCAGATCCCTCGTCCAGTATCGTCAAATCCTGTGTCTGGATTTGTTTAATTAGTCTGCAGACATTCTGATGCATACTCCGAGCTTGGTCTAGTAGCAGAACCTTTTGTTTGTTTCATTACAAATCTTTGATCCTATTCAGTCATTGATCGGCTGCTGAGGCACATCCGTCGATCCTAACGCAAGCCTTTGTATATATCACAGACGGACTTTCCACACACTGGCCACGTCACGTGGCATGAAAAATACATTTGGGCGATAATTCGTCCTTGTCGGCGTGTCAATTTTGAACGAGTTTTTTGTTCCAATTTTCCGGAGCCTCTATTCGGGTCCGGAAATACTTGTGTCGTTAAAAACAGTGTCCGGGGGTGAGAGGGATGAGGTGACTGGCGGACGCTGGGGGTTGGGGAAGGAGGGGAGAGGAGGGTGGGGTGGGGGATATATATACAGAGAGAGAGAGACGAAACAGCATTCCAGATGTATGTATCTCTGGGTGCCGAATTAACAACGCCTGCTCCGCCGGCTAAACCCACCACAGACAGTACAACAGACTGCATTAAACTGGCGCCCTGTGCTGAAAACCCCCAGCATCCATCTTACTTTGGCTGGTTTGCCTTTCCCCCCGGACTGACACCTGGACCCAGTCTGGAGCTGTTCCGGGGGCTGCTCCCCCCATTGTGAGTGAGTGAGCGAGTGACTCATGGATCTGGTAGCCCTAAAATGTCTGTACTTTACTGATGTGGTGGCTTAGCTGTTTCCCTTCCTTCCCCGGCCGAGATTTTTCGAAAGATCTTAATCGTCGCAGAACACGTTGCCGTGCGTTGCTGACGATAGAACAAAGACCACTCTACGTGCATGTTGTTGAGTTATCATGGCGGCTCCACAAATCAGCCTGAACTTCACAGGTATCGCACGCGTTTAACCCGGAAACAGGTTGTTCCCCCGGCGTTATCGGATACGACAGGGTATGTATAGTGCATATTATCCGGGCGTTATCTAGCTATTGTGCTAATCTATTTGGGAAGGCTGGATACAGCCAGACATGCGGCAAACATACGGCGTCGCAGTGCCACACGTCCTGTCACCATGTTGTGTGTATGGTAGGACCGCTGTCTCGTACGTCGGCGTTGATGTGTACATAACGCGTAATGTACGCCATCCTGCGTATCATCAAAAGTCGATATCCTCCCCATTTATAAGCACTTACCACATGTGTAAGTAAGTAAGAAAATAAGTAAGTAATTAGTACTATGTTTGACATCAATTCCCTTTTACTAGCTCACTTTGTATGCAGACTGAGCTGCAGATCAACAGATCGTGGGTTCGAACCTTGAGTGACACTTGCAACTGGGGCATGTTAAATTCAAGCCCATTGCCATTGTCCCAGAAGGTTTAGTAACCCAACTTAGCCCTGAGATGAATGAAAGTGGCCTGAACTTCCAAATGTGCCTGCCACACCCACCCCCTAAAAAGACACTATGTATAAGTAGTAAGTAAATGGTATTAAGATGTCGGAGCACTTTAAGGTCCCATTTACTATTTATTAAGTCATATATATTGCTATGGACAATATGGGCGGCGTGAGAGGCAGGCTCTCCTGCATCCCTATAGCTGGTACACAGATATATACCGCTAGCGTTCCACTCCACAAAGACTAAATGTGTATGTTAGTAGCGTCTTCCGTCAGTTGTTGTCGTCTGCCTGTGTAAGTAAAGCGCGGGAAATGTGTGTTGTATCGTTGGGCGCCATGCTAGTTTCCCGTGCCGTCTGCCTTCGCTGCCTGTCCCAAGCTGTTCGCCACATGTAGACGGTCGGCATCGCCGGGAGTCCCCTTTAAATCACTTTGATGAACTGCCTGACTCCCACTATAATGGTTTTCCTTACAGCATCTATGTCGCTCATGGTAGTGAGAGTAGGTATAATCCAGAGATGCATTTGTGCAGAGGTTCGGCACTTGTGGCGAGGTTTGGCATTTGCACCGTTACCGATACAAGAACTTGATTTCGTTTATCCAATTAGCTAAGCAAAATGAAATGAGACGAAAAGAAACAGATGGGTTGGAGCAATCTTTTAAGATGTTTACAAGTGCTGCGAAGGATTAAATGGACTTTGAATCGTGAGACCGGAAGACCGTTGCTGCAGTCTATGGTTTTATTCACCGTCGGGTTGTACGAGATCTTGAGGTTCTTGGACAGTAAGCTCAAGGAATACCTCCCTAGCCACCTCAGGTTATTTTGAGCTGCAGATCAGCAGCTCATGGATTGGCATCGTGGCACCTGTGTTTGAGACATGTGTCCTCCATCCAACCCCATTTAACCCTCAGGGAGGATTTCCAATTCTCAATTTGGCCTTCATGCGCACAACAGAGGTCAAACATTTCTTGGCCCAAGTTGGGACATGTGTACGGAATGATGGCGATGAAGAGTCTTAAGATTTTTGTAAATATTACATAGATGGTTGCTTAAACCTTTTTTTAGACCGCTGGGTATGTATTTCACTAACTACATATCCAGAGATTCTACCAAGATTCATTCAAATAATAAATACTCAAAATGTACGTAAATGATGAACTGTACAACACTGTGACAAGGTCCGCGTTATGATGCACTCAGACTTCGACATTGTCAATGTATTGATATATTCGTTGTTTTTTACACCTTTTCCCCAACATCTGTCTTGTAAATGCATTACAGCCGGCAGCCTCTTTGCCATAAATCCACCCTATTCATAACCTATATACCTGGTGTTCTTGCAGAGTAACGGTCTCAGCAGTAGCAGCGACTCCCTGATGGACAGGGTGCGCCGCCTGGAGGCGGAGCGTGAAAACCTGACGCTCCAAGTGAGCGTCCTGCACGACCAGATCGAGGCTCAGCTGGAGAAGATTCAGGACCTCGAGGCTCCCAATGGCAACGTGGGGTCCTGCCGCCCAGGCCAGGTGAGCAGAGGGGCGGGGGTATGTTGAGTTAAGGGCGGGGTGTGGTGTGAGGTGGGTGTGAGGGTGTGTATGTGTGAGAAGGTGAGGATGGCCACGGGGGTTGTTTTTGGGTGGATTTGATGAGGGGGGGGAGAGGGGGTGGGGGGCGACAGGGACAGGAGGGTGGGGGCAGGGAAAGGGGGGTTAGGGCAGGGAAAGGGGGGTGGGGGCAGGGAAAGGAGGGTGGGGGAATGGAAAGGGGGGTGGGGGTCGGGGCAGGGAAAGGGGTGTGGGTGAGGCGGTGGCCGGGTGTGCTGAAGTGGATGCGAGGACGGATGGAGACGGGTCGGGGTGTCGGGAGAGGAATGGGCAGGGGATTGGTAAGAAGGAGGGCGTCCCCTTGTGTGGGCCCACAACGAGAGAAAGGAGAGGAGGCACCCCCGGGAGTCTCTCCAGTACGCACCATAGGGGGTGCAAGGTCCCGTGTCCATAAACCTTACCTGCTCGATCATTCTGCCAAAGGTTGTGGCGGTGATAATTGTGTTATCGGCGTGCCATACGCGGTGAGGTATTTCCAGCGGAGGTTATTACGGAAGATGGATGACTTCGTGGGACGGGTGCTGGTCACCCTGGAGACCTCCTGCCGTAGGTCGGCCGGGACGTATGCCAAACAGATTGGTGTCCGCCCTGAGGTCAAGGGAACGCGGAACGCGGAACAAAAGCTTCATCGTCAGTCTGTTCCAGGGTATAGGTTGTCTGGCTTTCTAGAGAGCTTTGCGAGTTAATTTGCCTGAGCGCCAAGCCGGCGGTCCTGGGTTTGATTCCCTGTAGCGACGTCATGATTTTCGCTCGTCCGTCCACGTTTGACTGACGCCTATAGCCATTTAATAAAATAATTTTTAGTGAGCTCTAACGTGGAAGATGAACCTGGTTTTCGCACCCTTTGTCAACCAAATGGACATCCAAAGTAGCTACTTGCGAAGCCCTAACGTGTCTCATACGCCAGAGCATCTCTAAAGATTAACTTAAATAGGTTGTCTTGCTTAAGAGTTAATTTGAAGGTGTGGTTTCCACAGTATATAGTCTGTGTTACATCTCATCGTCATGTGCGATTTCGACGGTACGATTTGGATTATGCGGCAACGAGCTGTTGGTCGTCGTTCAGGTTACTTGAAGAACTGCCTAGGCATTATCCCGAGGATTGCAGTGAAACTGAAATGGCATAGATAATCA
The DNA here is from genome assembly GCA_964019135.1 of Arenicola marina. Taxonomy (NCBI): domain Eukaryota; kingdom Metazoa; phylum Annelida; class Polychaeta; family Arenicolidae; genus Arenicola; species Arenicola marina. The sequence goes on from OZ025261.1 coordinate 21,616,346, forward strand.
CGGTGAGGAGCTGAGTCGGCTACCTCACTCACCCCTCCCCCCTCATACACACGCCCCGTGGCCTAAAACACCACTCCACCCACCCATGCTATGATATGCCTCTCTCCATGCATGCGTGTGCTCTCTCCTCTTGTTTCTGAGACCCATACCGTATGTATGGCACTGACTTGTCCTAGTTGGGTCACCCTATATCTGTACTTCTATCTTATGCCACTCTATTTCTCCATCGGTTTTATGTGTGTGTATGACATGGACTTACTTGACTCCGTTGGGTCACCCTTTGTATCTCACGCCACTCTCTCTATTTCTATATCGGTCTCGGCCCCATGTGTATGTCATAGACTTGACCCCGTTGGGTCACTCTTTGTATATGTGCTGATATATTATCTCTTTCGTTCTCTTTGTATATGACTTGGGACTCGACCTCGTGAGGCAAGATGCTTCAATCTGTCGGTGTCATCGTCGCCTTTCTCTTGAATCCTCCACCCCATGGCCGTAACCTTATGCACTAGTCACCAGTCCACACCTGGGTATGTTATTTACCCCCCTATTTATCCCCCCTACCCCCCTACCCCCCCCTCTCTCTCTCTACCCCCCCCCCACACACACGCACCACTCTCCGTCGTCGGGCTTCATTCACCAGCAATTTGTACGATTGCGCCTTCAAAGGTTGGTCACTGTGCCGCACCTGGCCGTGACCCCTCCCTCCCTCCCTTCGTCCTACCCCTCTCCCTCCCTTCGCCCTACCCCTCCGCCGTCGCGTCGCGTCGCCTTGCTCTCCACCACACCACACCTTACCCTGAACGCCGCTGCCCCGACCCGTCCGCCGACGCAAGCAAGCGACAGTAACCGCTTACACATCTCTCCCGACCCCCGCCCCTCGCCTCTCACCTCCCCCACACTGTCTCAGTCTGACGCCACCAGTCCACTGTATCCTCCTCACCCTACCACACCACTACCCCCACCATTTACCCCTTCATAACATTAGATGACACCCGCAAACCGACCTACCTCATTCACCCCTCCCCCCCCACACACGTCACCCCAAAACGGTATGCTGCCATGCAGGAAGGACGCACCCCTTTTCTCGTTTATCGCCCACGAAATACCCTGTAACTCTTCTTTTTTCGCCTGTCGGGGGGAGGGGGCGGGGGCAGGTTAGGGCTTGGGGAGGGGGGGGGGGGTGCTGGTGCGGTTACTTCTTTGCGCGACGACAGCCATTTTTTTTTTTACTGTTCTCACCTACTACATGTGCGGATACCTCATGCGCGCGGGTCGATTGGGCGGGGGAGGGTCGGGTGCTGGTCTGGTCTGTCGCGGACCTGTTGGTTGCACGGTCGGGGCGGTCGTTGATAACGCAGGTAAGACTATATTGACAGCACCGCCCGCAGCCAAGAGAATAATGCCTGATACGACACGGCTACAACCCTAGTCGAGCCCCGGTAACAACCACGGCCGTGTGGGCCAATAGACTGTTAAAATTTAAACACGTACATCACACGGATTACTCGGGACCCCTTGGATGCATATATACATTCAAGTCCCCCTCCATAAAGGATATTTATTTGTCGTCTCAGTGTGACCGAGGATAGCAGTTGGATATATCGCCTTGACCCGCAAACAGGTTGGTTGTGGATATCGCTTACAGGACGACTGATACCGATACATGAGACCGACTGCATGTGCTTGTAGAGAGGTATATGTGTATTTATTTATACACATCGCCGTCATTGTCAGATGCACGGAATGGGGTCTCGCCTTTATACAACGAGGATATGTATCTCTACCTTGTGGGCGCAAAGCCATGGATCAAAGATACAAAAAGACGTATATAAGTTGTGCAATGAGGCTATGAAGCCCATGTAATCAGTGTCGTAAATATCAACCTACAGAAATGTTCGCCACTTTACGGTACGGTTGCACCAATGGCTTCAGAATGGTATTTTTTCGCCCAACCACTGTTGAGTTTAGCGGGATGGGGGTGGCCTTAGCTGGGTTGTATAGGGGGCTACGGCGGTCTGCTGTCAGTCCTACGACGATAATACATGATATGTGAGGCGCCTTAGATTGTTGTGTTCGGGTCTCCCGTCAGAGATCACTGCCGTGTACACCACTAGGTCAGACGATCGATAACGCCTCTAGACGTATGACCGCTTGACCTTTGTCTCAACACGCTCGTGTCGCCAGCTGTTCAACTTCTTGCATACCGCAAAACTCACGCGGGTTATTGCGTGCGCACATCCGGGCACCGCTTTGGACAATTACTTGGATTCGTTAGTGCTAAATTATTAGGGTCCGCTATTTAAATGGATATCTAGACAGCCTTGGCTATAATAAGTGACGGTGACCGCTTATACTTGGTTGGTGCGTTCGCGTTCTGGACACTGCACTTAGCACTGGCCGCTCTCCCTTAGACAGCCTCCAGTTCGGAATCCCCCCCCCCCCACTGGAGCTCTTTTTCTGCCTCGGCCCCCTTTTCAAAGTCCTAGATAAGCGATAGGAATCTGAAGACCCCATGTTTGTCAATTTCAAGTTCTTCTATTTATACTTACAACAATTTAGGTTCGGAGGGAAGAGGGTGATGGGTGGGTTATAATCTAACTTATATACTGCATCATCCAGCAGAGGCTGGGTCAATGGAACCTGTTCGTTTTTAGTTCCACATTTTGTGTAACACCCCCCCCCCCCTCCCTCACCTCAGTAGACATTAGGAACGTAGTCCTTTCGTTTTTGTCGGCTGTGGAAGCTCTCGTTTCTAGCAGACATGAAGCACAAAAAAGTCGTGCCGGCAGTACGTCCGTCGCTGCCAACCTTTGGCCCATGCGGTAAAATCCGTGAAATCCGGTGCTTGGAAGTTTGCGTTTTGCTGGCATAGAACCCTTTTTTCTAAGCTATGAGTGCACAAAGCAGAGAGAGTTCCCGAGACGGAAGGGGGAGGGTGGGGGGGGGGTGGCACATGCAGTATCATGGGCAAGGTATTGAGAGACACACGCTTCCCCATTATTTTTTGTTACATTGTTCAGATTGCAGACGTCAAAGATATAGTAACAATATTCAACACATTACATTCACTGACGCTCTTTCATGTTATGTATTCTTTAAGTCCCTGGGCACGTTTCCCCTTGCTTTTAGCGTGTTTAAGTACTTCTCAAATATTCTGCTTATATTCTCAGGACATATGTTTCATCGGTTGTTGCTCTTTTATTGGACATGCTCACATCAAGTCTGTATGTTTCACGCGCGTTCTATGATTTGTTGGTCACTTCACCGGTCTGTTATGATCCTATATGCGTTGCCCGGGTCACCAGGTCATAACGGACCCGTGCCGTGGGAAGCCTTCACTCGGTGCTGTGTGGCGCTGAAGGTGAATTTGGATTCATTTGACCTGATTGGGGTTTGCCCGCAAAAAGCTTATGTCACGACAGTGATCAAGGGGGGTGATTAGTCCGTGTTTGATGCCACATTTGAGCATAGAAAGGCTAATGTGGACCAAGGAACCCCCACGGGGCTATACGAGGAAAGGATCCGATGTTGCAGATCAACAGGTGGTGGGTACCAACCCTGGGCTAAAAACATCATTCCTGTGTTGCACAAGAGAAGCATTAGTCGGATGGGAATCCTAAATCTGGGCCACCTTTTACTATGTGTCTTGATTGTGGATGAGTGGCTATTCGTTTGCGCGAATAACGCTAGGAGATCGATGTCGTTCTGCCAACGTTTACGCCCAGCATTTACCACGGGCGCTTGATTTCGTGATATCCATCAAAAAAGGAGCATATCTTTCCTCACTAATGGACCTCACAGTTGCCAAGAATACGGAAATCTACTTCAGATTTGAAGCTCCTCAACATCGCTTTATTGTCAGTCGTTTCATGTCGCTGGTGTTGAATCTTTTGAGTCTGCACCGGTACCTGCATCAATGTGCAATGCATGCCGGGAGCGCCATCTGGTCACGTGGTTGCCGATGCCTGGCTTTCCGTTCCTGGCGTCTGCTCAATATATCAGACGGGTTGAGCGGTCTAAGCCTACAATCCATCGCTTAAACCCCAGCCCGCCAGCCACAAACGGATCTCCCTCCGCGGAACTTACACAATTGGAAGCAAACCCTCTTGAAAGGATTCGAAGGAACTGTCGCTAAATGGAGACTTCTGCTGCGAGAGATGCTCGCCTTTCCACATGGCACGTAGACCCCGTCTTGATCAACAAGCAAAAAGCTGCGTGACGAGAACGTCAAATAGAAACACAACTCGGCCTTTGTCGAGAGTACCCGGAGCGGTGTAGTCCTTTATGGGCTCCGAGTGTTTTAGTGTAGCTTCAGTGTCAGATTAACTGGAAGGAGCGATCCCATGAGTTGTTTAATTCTGATGAAGTGTTTTGCAAAACTTGCTGAAGAATTATGCTGCAAAATGTTCCCTCCCGCGAGAAGTAACATATCCTGCATCCCTTGATGGTGCGTTTTTATCTTTCCATGGCTTTAACTGAGCAAAAAGGATAGTCATTCATTAGCGAATATGGTTCCGAGAAAGTGCTGTATCTGCTTCAGAGTATTGAAGCGGTTTCGTGAATTCCTATTGCAGTGGTTTCACATTCGTATTGTAGTGGTATCGTGGCGCAACGAAGTTTCTGTAAATTTGTATCTTGCCCATTTTAGTAAATTGGAACAGATTATGAAATCTGGTTATATTTGGCTAAGAAAAATTTCCAAACATTGCTGTTTTTATCACTTGTACTTGTACAAATTTATTGGGGTAAAAAAAGTATTTTCAAATCGAAAGTATTCGTAAACGACCGAACTGACATTTGGACCCGACCGTATTACTTCCAAGAAATCGTTGGAATCGTCCGCTGTAGCCAAAAAACAAGTTTTAATATAAAAACGATAAAAGACGCAAATAAACATATCGGCGCACTCGGCTATTGTAAATATTCGGTAAAGGATATCGCTGCACGTTTCTCCGCCACGGGATCGCTCGCTCTAAACAGATTCGTATAGCTAGAGAGCCTCCACCCACTTAAATATAGAGGTGTTGATGACAGACAGTGCTGACACTTGGTGAATGGGATGGCGTAGAACCAGGACTTGTCTCCATGAAGGTATACGCTGTAACACGAACAATGGAGAATTGTGGAAACTTCAAATGGGGCTCTAGGATTATAGCCGGAAAGATATCTATCTATATGCTCATGCTCTAGGAATGTCCCTGCTCTAGGAATGTCCCTGCTTTATGGATGCCCATGTTCTAGTGGTGTCCATATTCTAGGGCTGTCCCTGCTCTAGGGATGTCCCTGCTCTAGGGATGTCCCTGCTCTAGGGATGGCCCTACTTTAGGGATGGCCCTACTCTAGGGATGGCCCTGCTCTAGGGATGGCCCTACTCTAGGGATGGCCCTGCTCTAGGGATGGCCTTACTCTAGGGATGGCCCTACTCTAGGGATGGCCCTACTCTAGGGATGGCCCTGCTCTAGGGATGGCCCTACTGTAGGGATGTCCCTGCTCTAGGGATGGCCCTACTCTAGGGATGTCCCTACTCTAGGGATGGCCCTACTCTAAGGATGGCCCTACTCTAGGGATGGCCCTGCTCTAGGGATGGCCCTACTCTAGGGATGGCCCTGCTCTAGGGATGGCCCTACTCTAGGGATGTTCCTACCTTAGGGATGGCCCTACTCTAGGGATGTCCCTGCTCTAGAGATGGCTCTACTCTAGGGATGGCCTTACTCTAGGGATGGCCCTACTCTAGGGATGGCCCTGCTATAGGGATGGCCCTACTCTAGGGATGGCCCTACTCTAGGGATGGCCCTACTCTAGGGATGTCCCTACTCTAGGGACGGCCCTACTCTAGGGATGGCCCTACTCTAGGGATGGCCCTGCTCTAGGGATGGCCCTACTCTAGGGATGGCCCTACTCTAGGGATGTCCCTACTCTAGTGATGTCCTTGCTCCAGGAATGTCCCTACTCTAGGGGTGGCCCTGTTCTATGCTATGGGGAAACCTGCCCTAGGGGTGTCCATCTCTAGATATCCCTGCTGAACAGCAGCACGGGCTCATCTCTGAATTTATGTTGAAGTCATTGTCCCCAATAAGAGACAAGGTGACATCCCCATATATAGATATAGCCCCTGGATGCTGGGTTTGCCCTGCAGATTGACTTTATTTCTCATCCATCGGGTCAAAAATGCATTGAACCAGGTCCAGGGCTAGCTTTGCTCTAGCTGGCTCACCTTTCAGACTTAATCCCTCTCGCCTCGCCTGGATCGTGTTGGCGGTAGCTTGAGCTTGCTGTACACACAGCCTGGGTCCCTGCATCAGACGGCTCAAGGCCGTCTATGCCGCCCCCCCCCCCGCCCCCCCACACACACACACTCCCTGGGTACCTACTACCGTACATGTTTGTACCAGGCTGGGGGGAGCACCCGACCTGATAGGCCTCGGGGCCTTGATAGCCCAGCTGATGGATGAAGACTAAACTCTCCTCGGACAATTGTCGGATTTCCCGCATCGCAAATGTAATAAACTGACCGCTGAGGGGGCGCTCTAATCTTGACCTTGGCCAGTCGTCGGCTGACTTCTGGGTACGTGTCCCGTGGGGAGCTGGCATCTTGGCGGCCGACAGAGAGAGACAGAGATAGCCAGAGAGAGACAGAATGAGACTGCACAAAATAGAAATTGCGAAAAATGTGTTTTGCAGTTCTAGGAGAAAGCCTCTAAATGTGAGAAAAGAGACAAAGGGGGAGAGGGTGCGGTGCGGTGCGGGAGGGTGAGAAAGGTGGATGTGTATACATTTGTGTTTTAGGCCGCTTTTGTGCACACAAAGCCTAAACTAGGCCAAAGAACATCGCAGGACGATGAGAGATGATTTGATGAAACATAATCCAACTTATTCGGATTAGGATTCGAACCCAGAACGTATTGATCTGTGGTCTAATGCGCAAACTGCCACCAAAACCAGGAGACAGGTAGTTCAACAAATCAATCGCGGTCCGCTCCTAATCTGGATATATATCGCGCACCAACTCCGTGGCTACACTAGGAGGACTAGTTGGACTAGGAGGCAGGGCGAAAGATACCGACAAAAAGAAAAGAGGGTGGGAGGGGGGGGGGGGGGTTGGGGGAGAGAAGAGAGACAGATATGGAGAAAAAAAGAGACTAAATGGAAAATATGTTTAGCACAAGTAAGAGGAAAGTTGCTGATGGTTTCTATGACTCTGTTACCATTGGTTGCTGAGGCGGTTTCCATGGCAACACCAACAGTGTTCAATAATGCCGATTGAGCTGATACACGTGGCGTCGTTTCTGGTTGTGAAGGGACCCCACGGACTGCCGGCAGCAGTGGTCGGTGGGAATCGTGGTAGGGTAACGTAAGGGGAGAGGCCGCTATTCCTCCTAAACGAATGAAATATGTTGATGTCATGTCTGGGTTAAACGGACAACTTACCACTTAAACATTCTTATTCCGCCTGTATGATTGGCGGCAGTGCGGGGATTTTGTTTTGTCCTAGTGTTTTTTGAGGGCAGGGGATTATGTCCGCCGGGGCTTTTGTCCTAGTGTATTTTGGGGGCAGGAGATTATGTCCGCCGGGGCTGGGGCAGGGGATTATGTCCGCCGGGGCTGGGGCAGGGGATTATGTCCGCCGGGGCTTTTGTCCTAGTGTATTTGTGGGGCAGGAGATTATGTCCGCCGGGGCTTAGATCATGAATAAAACATGCCCCAGAGTACGTGTCCGGGTCGGGATTCGAACCCAGGAGCTATTGATATACGGTGTTAAGCACTACCCCAGGGATAGGAAGCCCCTACCCCTCTTAAAATTTAAAGGGGCGCTCGTCGTTACTTACACCTGTCTGATACCCCCCCCCCTACTCTTACCCCGACTAAAAGCCCCACCTCCGCCCCCGCCGCCACACCTGTATGCCCGGCCTGCATGGTTGACGGTTTCCAAGGCAACCCTGGCCGCGCCATCATGCTGTTCCTGTTGCCGTAGCTGTCGGTATCCTGCTACAGTTGTTAATTGATGTGACGTGGAGGTCACACACACCACGCAAAACACGTCTTGGTCTAAACCGTACATACATCTCCCTGTGGGTGACGGCAGGGGGTTACGTAACCCCCCGGGTCGGCTGGGTGGGGGTGGGGGTGGGGGGCTGCAGAGGCGGGCGGGCGGGGGGTGGGGATAACCGACTGGTTGGTTGGTGTTACAGATGGTTAACGATAAACCCAACATGAATCAGCTGCATCTTTATTGCTGCCTGAGATGTGAGGTCGGAGGGCCTGGTATATATATATAGCGATCTATAATGGGGAGCAGTGGGGGTTCTAATCTGGGCATGTCGATACCTTAATTCGGCGCAAGACGTGTGTGTGTGTCTAATGTGTACAGTAGGGTGGGTGGGTATGTGGGGGAATTGTGGGTAGGTGGGTGGGGAGGAGGGTATAGACGAGGGGTGAGATTGGAAGTTAATGAGAGCAAAGGATGGTACAGGGGGGTTGGTTAGGGGGGTGGGGGGGGGTGCGAGCGGCATCCCACAAACAAGACGCAGTGTTTATATAGGAGATGATCTTAGGGGCTCTACCAAGGAAGTTCACGGCTTACACAGTAAGTTCTAAAGGTAAGACCTACGACCAAGCGGGGGGGGGGGCGGCAGGCTGAGACCCGTCCCTTCCGTCAGCAGGTAGGGGGGGAGGGGACGGACAGTCACCCACCCCACCACGCCCCCTACCCCCCACATTCCCCTGCCACCTCGCTTGCCGTGTGTTTATACGACGAGATGGGTTTTTTAACACCAGGCAGTGTGCTAGGCTAGGCTGGGCAAGGCTAGACTAGGCTAGGCGAGGCTGCCCCCTGGGTTCACCGATCTACCAGCGACCAACCATCCAGGGGTTGGGGGCTTGGGGCTGTTGGATACCAGTCACTCAGTCAGTGTTTCGTTCACGCGTCTCCGCACACCCACCCCCCAGTCCGTCCCACCGTGCCCAAGTCTCCCGCGTGTGGCTGCCCCTACTGGTACGTAGGGTTGTGGGGGGGGGAGTGGGGGGGGGCTGTGTCTGTCAGCCAGCCAGTGAGTGAGGAAAGTGAGAGTGGTGAAGTTATCTACCATAACTACCCTCTACCAACTACACCAACCACACGCACATCATAACACGACCCGACCAGGAACCTCTCTCCCTACTCGCCGTTATACCTCCAACCCCCCAGGGTCCTACCGCCTAGCGACTCCAGGTCGGACCCCCACTCAGGCGGCCCAGCGCGGACCCCTGCCCTGACGGCCAAGGACGGGATCGAGACAGGAAACGGCTGGCCCCCTACACCCACCCCCTTCCTAACGACGGCGAGTTGGCGGTGTTGACCAGAGCTGACCTTAAACTCGACCGGAACGGATAATAAGTTTATACAGTCAGCATCGCTATAGTGTGTGTATACACATACACGTACATACACGTATATATATAGGTATATATATAGAGAGATATATATGTCACATGGGAGTTTTAGGGGAGAGACGTAGGCTTTACCCACCGCTGCTCTGCGATGTGATGTGATGGGGTCCGCCTGTGCTGGGGGATGATGTGGATGGATATAACACCGCGTGTCTCCCTCCCTCCCTCACTCTATCACTCCCCACCCCACCCCACCCAGTTGACGTAACCCCCACACCCACACACAGAGAGATACCACACGGCCACGTCGTGTGGCGGTGTGTGTTGTGGCGTAAGCGTGACCCAGGATTACAATAGCATTGTGTGGCGTGGACGGCCGCGACGGCGTGCGAGACGGGCACACGCCCTGTGTTGTGTGTATTGACGTAATGACGGAGGGAGTATGTGGTTTACAGGCCTACACACCTCTCGTTCGATGGATATGTGATGTCACTCACCACCAGTACGCTGGATTCTAAACCAAACTGTCTAGGAACCAACCTCCCTCTAAACATCGCTGGATGGACATGGTTGGAGTTTAGTTAACATGGAGTTTACCTGTCGGGGGAGGGACCAGCCATGAACCTTCTGTTCGATTAGGTTGTATGCGTTGTCCTAACTTGTCAGCTGGGCTTGGTTGGGTTTTATGCGTTGTCGTAACCTGTCAGCTGGGCTTGATTGGGCTGGTCGCGCCGAAGTGTTGCATTGTTATAACCAGAGTAGGCTGGATGGGAAGGTAGGGTCTGATAACGTGCCAGGCGGCTATTGTGTGAAGCAATGGTTTGAAGGAGTGGTATGACAGGACCTTGGTGTGAAGTTCCGCATCGAAGAAGCACTAGTTTGAAACGATGGCGTAAAACACTGTCTGTTACGATGGTGTAAAAAACAGGTGTGAAACGATGGTGTGAAAAACAGGTGTGAAACGATGGTGTGAAACGATGGTGTGAAACGATGGTGTGAAACGATGGTGTGAAACGATGGTGTGAAAAACAGGTGTGAAAAACAGGTGTGAAAGAATGGTGTGAAACTCGTCGATTGTCTGTTGTGCAGGGCCCACCACCAGCCCAGCGGTACCCCATCAGGCGGCAGATGCATGCATATGTGCTATCCACTTTGTTGTTTGTTGATGGGTCGCACAGTGCACCTGTGTGTCGTCGGCACACTTTACCTGTAGGTTCCCAGCCCCTACCTCTACCGTCTGTACACACCATGCCGCTATTGTACACTGGTTCCGCGAGACGCGGTATAATGACGCGGTACCAGCTACTTTATATAGATCGTCAGGTGATGGTGAAACGACGGCCTTTCAGAATATTTTTTTAATTTCGATTTTAAACGCTTGCAAAACCGTGCTGAAGTAAGTTTCTTTAGATACGTTCACGCGACTATCATGAATATAACTCGTCAGGTACCGATCAAATCAGGGTCTTGAGAATTGTTACCCCCATTTTTTGTTAATGATTGCAGAAGTGTGCTGACGTGAGTCTATTGTAGGTAAGTTGTAGGTTCATACAGGCTCGGGGTCGACACTTCAGCCACTCCGCCCTTAATGGACTTGTGAGTGAGGTAGTAGGTATAAAAAATATATTGATGTCATCTCTAAATAGATTTGTACCTAGTAGTCACGTATGCACCGTCTCATTGATTTAATTAAGGTAATTACCGTTCCTCCATCACGGTTCTAATATATATATGTCTGTCTATATATATATATGTAGAGCCAATATCAGTACTTGCTCGGACGTCATAATTGTAGCTTGTGATCGATGCAGGCCACGGGGCCACCCAAAGGTGGACTGTCCCGATAGCTCAGTGGGTTAGAACGCTCGCCTTGATGTACAGTGTAGTGCAGGGCGCTCGCCTTGAGCGCTCGGGCCCCCTGAGAGCCGAACGGAACGTGAATCGATGGTTCGAGCCCTGCTGTGGCCATGTCTGTGTGGTCGCAGGATACAGATCCCATGTCTCTTTCTTCGCAAAGAGTAGGGGGTTACCCCCGGGGACATGGCTCCACTCTGCCTTCTTTCTCGCCTTGACGCGATATGACCAAAAGTGGTTAAAGCGTCCTGAATATACAACCAACCACCCGCATAGTCTGGTGGTTAGCGCGTCCGGCTAGTGTGAGTGTCCGTGTGGACTCTGCCAGGTCCGGGGCGGAGTTCGGGGGTTCGTGCCCCACTGTGTGAATGTCGTGTGTTCCTACTGTATTCCATACCCTTCTTGGGCATGGCTCTCCGCCGCCTCGCCCTCTTGACGCCGTCAAGTGATATGGACCTGTACAGGTCAGAGGGTCCTTCTCAAACCAACAATCGATGCATAGGTTTTATGCGAACACGTGGAATTCATGTGTTTGTTTTTGTTTTTTGGGGGTTGTTTTGTCGCTCGTTCCGTCTCGCGTGCCGCTGACGCGTAGTGTTTGGGCTGGACTCCTACCGCTGTGTGAAAGTTCTAGGTGTGAGTATGAGTCTCAAGGACCCTTGACCTGAACCCCCGGGCGGTAGGGTTGCTCTTATGTAGGGTCTCTTGTATAGAAAGCCGCACTCCCCCATTCCTCCAGTTACGTGGATAAAAAGCTACTTGATACGGTGTCGCAGGTGTACCGCTTGTTAGATTGCGTGGAATGACGGCAGTGGTGGGGGCCCAGAGAGGCTGGGGGCCCGGAGTGGGTGGGGGCCCAGAGGGGCGGGGGGGGGGGGCGACCTGGCTCAGGTGAGACATCGAAGCTCGGTAGCTGTTGTCCTGGTGGAGTGGGGGTGTGGGGTGGTCGGGATGCGGGTTAAGCATAGTCACCACAAATGATTAGGCATAAACATAGGTGAGTCGTGTGTGGGTGGTGGTGGTTGGGGGGAGAGGGGGGGGGGGCGTTTACATAAAAATATGAGATGATCAACTGTGAGGTGAGTAATGGCAGAAGGATGAGCAATCGCTTTCCGTAATCAATAATGGTTGCCATGGATAAGGTATCCTCCCATCCATACGCTCTCACTTTTGTGGGCTTGGTGTGGGGGGGGGGGGGGGGGCTATGAGGCGTGACGTTTACATTCAGACCAGTGATATCGTAGGTGGACGAAAGATGACGAAGAGGCGAAGGATATAGAATTTGTCGGAAATTAATGAGTATTAGTTTGCGCTGGGTACGGTGAACCCCCATGTGTCAGTCAGGCTGTCAGACAGGCAGCAGGCATTCCGCAGTAACCTAGAGGAAGAGGCGGGGGCGGTGGACGGGGGGTGAGGAGATAGAGAAGATGCGAGATACGAGATTAGAATTATGTACAGCTACCCCGCACCCCCACCCCCACCAGATTGCCTCCTCTCCCCTCAGGTAAACAGAACTGTAACTTGGCTGGCGTTACGTGAATTGAAACTTCCACAGGTGTTCCACCATCTGCCTAACGACCCCCCCCCCCCCCCCAGGTACTGTGGTTGCAGGCTACCCACCCTCCTTCCCGCATCCATTTACCCTACCCCACGCCCCTCCTCGCCAATCCCCACAAGACCCTCACACCTTACACAAACACCCCACCCTCACGCCCCACCCACACACGCTCCACCCTCACTACCCCCCCCAACCCCCTCCCCCGCCCTGGCCAGGTGAGCGGGCAGCGTACCAGTGGGTCTGTGTATGTGTGTACGTACACAGAGCGTGTGGTTCACACTGACCCGTCCTTGTGCCCGGGTGTTACAGCACAGTGACCAGGCCTCCCATGCCAGCACCCCACAGGACCTTCTCTAGGCCAGAGGACCTCTCATACACAGGCCAGCCAGTCAGTTACCGAACCTTCCATAGGCCAGAGGACCTCTCATACACAGGCCAGCCAGTCAGCTAGCCAGTCAACTCGTAGTCTCCTTGTTGGTGGATCTACGAAGTTTGCGAAGGATTGCTCAAAACTTCGAACTCGAGAGTTTGATTTCTCTTGTTTCCAGGCTGTCTGGAGTACCCGAGATTGGCGTTGTCAGGTGTATCTGGATTGGGGTATCCGCCTTGGCTGCTGACTGGAAGTATCTGGATTGGGATATCCCCCTTGGCTTGGTCGTCTGGATGGCTTGATATATCGAGACTTTCGATAGTCCTAATTGTGTGACATTCGGGTTGTCAGTTGTCTGGATTCTTTGATGACTTGAACGTTTCATACCAAGATTGTTGAATGATTATAGTTGATGACCGGCTAAGTTCCAGATTGTTGGGTGACAGGATAGTTTAAGATCCAGGGTGACAGGACTGTTTGACGTCCAAATTGCCTATTTTATGGTTTGTAATGCGCCCTGATTATTTTATCTCCGGATAGTTTTAGTGTCCGGATTGCCTGGATCATCTGGATTACATTACTGTTTGTTTATTACCGATCAAACCTGCTGCCGGTACGTAAGGCGGGACAGACCACGTGGAGCATATCGCAGGTCGACCCTTGTAACTAGCGAGACATTTCTAGTTTTGCTTTCTTGGCACCGGGCTGGAGCGCCTCCGGAGAGGGACTGGAAGGCAGCCAGGCGGTGAGAAACAGTGAGAGAGAGGGAGAGAGTTCACTGAGTGTGCCGGACTCCCCACTGGCCTGCCAGCCTATACACGGGACTCTAGCTGTTACTCAGCCCCACGGGAAGTGGACGGATAGAGGCACAGCAGCTCCCCCCACAAGGCTGTGTTGTTGTCTCTCGGGGGTAGTAGTTCCGTGCCTTTTGCTCATAGCCAACTAGTCGCATGAACACAAGACACTGCGGGATATGGAAAACGACGCTTGAGGAAGTACGCTCTACGCACACGTATGAAACGTTACTTTGTGTTTGTTGGATTATAAGACGCAGGAAGTGACGTCATCAGTATGTCGCTCTGCGGCCTGATGCCCAACAAGGGCAAGAAGCTTCCCGACAGCGTGAGTATATATAAACCCCGGTCCAAATCGGTACCTTACCCCTACGAACATGGCTGGCTGAACACATGAGAGGTGATTCCCTTCCGCTTTTCCCCTGTTTTCGCCCACTATCCTATGCTGGCTAGGTTGCTTGTTATTATAGTTCGAAGGAACTGCGTCAGTCGCCGGCTTTCCTCTCTCCCCCACGTCTCCAAAGTTCACTGTGCACCCTCGCCGAAACTCCTCTAGGCAGCCCCTGCAGGGGCCAGCTCCCCCATACAACCCCCCAGCCCCGCTCACCCATACAATGCCCCCCCCCCCCTCTCCCAAGACCCGCTCACCCACAGCTCCTGCAGCTCCTGCAGGGGCCACAACAACCCCACCCCCACAGCCCCTGCCAGGGGGATCATGTGGCGGTGTTAGGTTCGAACTTTAACCAACGGGCGTGCCGACGGAACCATGTGCAGACTATTTACCCGTGCCTACCTAGCCTTCACCCTTGAACTTTTCACCCGTCGGCTCACTCCTGTCTGTGGCCAACATTTGCCAGCTTTCCCAGTATGTATCATTAATATCGATATTCTGGGGAGAGCCAATGCCAATTGCCTTGATGTCAAACCACGATAGGGGAATTAACCCTTTGAATATCAAAACATTTAATCTGTCCATGACAAACATGGGGTTAATTTGCATGCCTGCAATAGCTTGATATATATATTTAATATATGACCATAGGTATGGCACTGGGGTACTGGGGGTGGGGGGGGGAGGGGGGCTCTAGACCTTCCTTATAACGAAGCGGCAGGGAGCACATAACTATTGTCGTGATATCGACAGCTCGCTATTTATGTACACAGCGAAAGCCGACCTCATATGATATGCGGAAGTCCGACAGTCTGGTTCATGAACAAAAGACTTTGTGGGTGTGTGCTTTATTTGGCGAAAATTATAATGCGGAAGATGGAAATAGTCCGTGAGCTTCATTTCCGAAGTGCTCTGATTAGCACGTCAAGTCAAGTTTTTTAAGGGCTTAGATACTACATTTAGCTGCAAAATGGACTACCCCGGGTTATGTGGTCCTTGCGACCGGGCCAAGTGATAGGCTTTCTGTTAAATGACAAGTGCCACCCAAGATCAGTCAGCTACCGGGACTGCAGATCAACAGGTCGTGGGTTCGCGCCCCGGCAGCTGCACTGACCACGGGGCTTGTTTCATCAAAGCCCGTTTCATTGTCCAAGGTCGTCTAATGATCCAGTTTATTTAGCCTTTCATGTGCACACAAACATTTCTTTTTTTGTTGTTATTATTCGATTTGGTGTATATTATAAATGCTCGAATAATGATGGTTGTAGTGAAAGAGTTTGCCGGCGGTGACGTCATTTCCTGTTTGTTTGTTACAGGACATGATGAAGCGGCCATCGCCGCAGCTGGACCGACGTCACGGGGAGGTCCTGGCGGAGAACTCGGACCTCAAGCTGCGTCTCGCCACCAGCAACAGGGAGAAGCTGGTGCTAGAGGAGCGTCTAGACGCCGCACAGGTTAGACATCTACAGGGGGTAGTAACAGGGAGAAGCTGGTGCTGGTCTAGACGCTGCACAGGTTAGACATCTACAAGGGGTAGTAACAGGGAGAAGCTGGTGCTGGAGGAGCGTCTAGACGCCGCACAGGTTAGACATCTACAGGGGATAGTAACAGGGAGAATCTGGTGCTAGAGGAGCGTCTAGACGCCGCACAGGTTAGACATCTACAAGGGGTAGTAACAGGGAGAAGCTGGTGCTGGAGGAGCCTCTAGACGCCGCACAGGTTAGACATCTACAGGGGGTAGTAACAGGGAGAAGCTGGTGCTGGAAGAGCGTCTAGACGCTGCACAGGTTAGACATCTACAGGGGGTAGTAACAGGGAGAAGCTGGTGCTGGAGGAGCGTCTAGACGCTGCACAGGTTAGACATCTACAAGGGGTAGTAACAGGGAGAAGCTGGTGCTAGAGGAGCGTCTAGACGCCGCACAGGTTAGACATCTACAGGGGGTAGTAGCAGGGAGAAGCTGGTGCTGGAGGAGCCTCTAGACGCCGCACAGCTTAGACATCTACAGGGGGTAGTAACAGGGAGAAGCTGGTGCTGGAGGAGCGTCTAGACGCCGCACAGGTTAGACATCTACAAGGGGTAGTAACAGGGAGAAGCTGGTGCTGGAGGAGCCTCTAGACGCCGCACAGGTTAGACATCTACAAGGGGTAGTAACAGGGAGAAGCTGGTGCTAGAGGAGCGTCTAGACGCCGCACAGGTTAGACATCTACAGGGGGTAGTAGCAGGGAGAAGCTGGTGCTAGAGGAGCGTCTAGACGCCGCACAGGTTAGACATCTACAAGGGGTAGTAACAGGGAGAAGCTAGTGCTGGAGGAGCCTCTAGACGCCGCACAGGTTAGACATCTACAAGGGGTAGTAACAGGGAGAAGCTGGTGCTAGAGGAGCGTCTAGACGCCGCACAGGTTAGACATCTACAAGGGATAGTAACAGGGAGAAGCTGGTGCTGGAGGAACGTCTAGACGCCGCACAAGTTAGACATCTACAAGGGGTAGTAACAGGGAGAAGCTGGTGCTAGTGGAGCGTCTAGCCACCGCAAAGGTAAGACATTTACAGGGGGTAGTAACAGGGAGAAGCTGGTGCTGGAGGAGCGTCTAGACGCCGCACAGGTAAGACATTTACAGGGGGTATGGGGTAGTAATTTAAACATTGCAATATAAACTTTGTCTAAACATTGCACACTCTTGTAACCTATATTAGGGCAAACACGGTATACAAATGTTATAACCCATATATATTTGACCATATATGGGTGGCTGTATATGGTTCGCTATGTGTGATTGGCCATATAACTACTGTATATATGTATCATACGATGCCATTGTACGTACATCAGTGACTGTTTCTCTCCAGCGTAAGATTGACGAGCTGCAGAGCCGCATCAACCAGAACTCGGTGGAACTGGTGGAGCTACAGAACCGCGTGGTGAGAGGGGGGTCGGTGCCTTCCTCCCCTACTGCAGGTGAGGCTCTCCCACCCACCTCCACCCGTACCCACCGCCACCCGTACCCACCCATACCTATCCCCACCTCCAGCCGTACACATCCCCACCTCCACCCGTACCCATCCCCACCGCCACCCGTACCCACCTCTACTCATACCCATCCCCACCTCCACCCGTACCCACCTCCACCGCCACCCGTACCTACGTCCAACCGCACCCACAAGGCCGCGTTATTCTGTCGGCTATTGACTCTACCCGCCCCCCTCCCTCCCTCCCGCTACCCCCGTTCTCATCCGTGTGGTTTGGGAGCTGTGACCCCCCCCCCCCTACCTCATTACGCCGTGCGTTGTTTATTACATTATGGTTTTTAAACTGTCGTTGACATTTCATGAGGGTTTAATGAGTCACGTGACTTTGGTGAGCATTGTTTTTCCGGTCATTGTCTCCCACACGCAGCGCCACCTATGATATAACTGTCCAATCTTCATATTTAGCCTGCACGAAAACGCTTATTTATAGTGCAAACTGGGCGTGAGTAATACGTGAGCGCTGCTGAAGAGATTTACCAAAGGTTCGAGCACACAGACCTGCCTGTAATTTAAGGCCCCATCGATGAAATTTTCATTAGTATCATTTTTTTCATTATGATTTTATTAAGTCTCTCTATTTATTAAGCACGGAAAAACAACTGTAACTACACATATATATTTATATCTAGTTAAGGACTTTTGGCATGATGGTCCATGTACTCTACGCTCGTAATCCGGAGGTAAATGCCCTATTGCGTTATCTGTGCTTATAGTAGGTACTGTTTCCCATTGCATGGCTTACAATTTGTGGCTATCTGCTGTGTGTGTCCTGTGTGGTGTTTGTATATACGGGTTCCTGGAGGGCTACCCGATACGTTTCACCCACAGATTGTGAAACAATGCGCCTTTCCCAGTCAAACTTAAAGGTTTTTTAGGGTCTGACTGGTCGCGTAATTTACGAAATCACCTTCAGTGTAGGCGCTATCCACACTCATCTGGGTGAAGGTAAATGGACAGCGTGCTCTGCTACACGGTCTCAATTATCGCTCACTATTGCGCAATAGAGATTGGTCACGTGTGACCGGCGTGGGATCGTGTTGCAGGCGGTCACGTGATGATGGACGCCTCCGGGCGGTGGTTTTGCCACCAGGGGGCGTGGCATCGCCTGTCACCCTCATCCCCAATCACCCCCAGACCGGGGTCACGACCTATGACCCCGACAGTTAAGTAGACGACATTCGCGGTCGTGCACCTATCAGGGGTCGCACAACCAGCTGTGCACTGACAACTGTATAGACGCATATATCTTTATGTACATCTATAGCTCTGCTTTATCCTTTACGAGCGAGAGTCGAACCTCCAACCTATGGTAGAATTTGACCACTTTTCTCACATTGCATGATTTCGGTCTGACTGACTTCGAATGATTATGGAGTGAGATCTATGATAAGACTGCGGCCGGAAATTTTCCCTCGTGCGTCTCTGTTGATGTGTCTCTGTTGTAATTTGCTTCCTACTAGACGTGACGGCGATAGCAAAAACATGTATTTCTTTGTGACGCCCGCTTATGGTTATGATCAGTGTCAAAGACGGCGTGTTACTTGTGTATCAACCTTTTGTTTATAACTGTCCCTTGCCGCGGTTATCTGGTCATATCGCTTCCCAAAGTTGTCACTGAAGCACACATGTCTCGAATACAACTTTTTTTTGCTTTATCGCCGCGGAAGAAAATTGTTTTTGAAGTTGTCGCCGTAGACACAACTGTGCCAAATTGTCACCATGTTTTTGTTGCAAATGTGTTGCCGTCTACACTTTGTGAAGTGTCGCTGCAAGGCATTTCTAGTTTGAAGCGTCAAAGTTTTCTTTGCATTTGTCGTCGCAAATGCAACTTTCGCTCTCGCACTGAATTACAGATTGATGTCACATTTCTTGATTCATTTACTGACCGGTACAAACACATTAGACTACATTAGACTAAACGCGTGTTAGTTACTTTACCCTGAAAGTACATGTATATCGCATGTCATGCTGTTGATGTACGGTATTCTGCCGCAATAACGGTTTGCCAATATACCGCTTACAAGATTACCAATCTTGTTTATCAAAGCTTTAATATCTCTGTTCTCTTGGCGCAATCCCCTTTCCATAGCATCGAGATCCCTTGTTTACCGGCATGAACCATAACACTGAATTAAACGCCACATATTGTCCTTCTACTTTTTAACATGTAATTAATTTAATTAATTCCCACTGGCACAAAGTATATCGCTTAATTAAGTGGCTGATTTATAATGATTGCCGAATCCAACCATCCCCGCTACGTTTGTCCGTTTTTAGGTTAATGCAGAGCGGCGCGTTAATCTTGAACCCAAAATAGTTTTTCCCGACCATAACGGTTAAATGATTAACATGTAGCCATATATTTGCCATGAATAACATGGACTATATATATCATCGCGAGGGAGTTGATCAGCTACCCGACCGTTGGGTCTTCAAACGATATTAGTCGATGTCACCCATCATTACCATCAAGCACTATTTGCTATTTGTTTATATGTAATTTGATATCTAATGTATGTTCACTATAGAGAAGTATATTTATTAATGTTGCACTGCATATACATATATATGAATATACATATATATATATATATATATATAACTATTCTGAGCTTGATTGTGACGATGTAACTCTGGGGAAATCGAGTAATCGCATGCATTACCATGGTACCCTCCCCTCCCATACCACCTAGACAAGTATGCTCTCAAGTTTATGTTCATACAGTATGTACATAATGTCTTAACACTGGTCGTATCAAGTTATATATGTATTGTTGCTCTTATATTGTGACCACAAAACTTTAGGGTTTTTACATCAATGTGTGATCATATCCGGAATAAAATAAAAGCCGCTTGTTTAGCTATGATGTAGTTGTATTTGCAGTACAAAGAGAAAGCATTTCTTTTCACCAATATCATCATTAATGTATATATATATATATATACATTCGACGTATCTTTTTCCTTATTTATTGTGCCGTTTTACTTCTTGTATGCTGGCTTTAGTTCGAAATATGTGTATGTCTCTATTTAGCCGTATAATGTTTACTACTTGATTATATTATATTATTTCTCACTGATGGTCACGTAGATTGCGGAGTTTTAACATTGGTTTTGTTTTTCTCGGAAGCTTTATGCACAATATGTTACTCAGACTTCACATCGGTTTCACTTAAGACTAGTTTTCGAAATATATTTGTGTCAGAGATTTCCGAAATATGGTTAAGTCGTCTGCTATCCATGCTGCATAACTGTTTAATGACCAACCTGTATTTATGTATTTACAGATCTTTCGCGAGACAGAACGATAGAACGCGAGAAAACCTTGGATCGGCTGAAACGGAAACGTAAGCTTTATTAATTAATACCCGATCCCCCTCACGATTTCTTCACTCGCCCCGTTAGTGTAGTTCTTTACCCTCAGTAGCGCCCCCCCCCCCCCCACACACACACACACTCTATGAGGGTGTTTGATTCTCGGGCCCGACACCGGAGTCTTGAGTTTGTTTTAAAGATATATTCCCCAGACTGAGCTGGCTGAGTTGCAGATCACATGGTCGTGTGTAATAAGTTTATTTATTACTCAAATATCTTGGAACGTGTCCCGGCTACCGGATCAGTACAACTGACAACGTAACAGACTCAACTACAATACAAACCCGGAAGTACTAAAGTACGGATATCATTACAGTGTACACGAACCCTGGCATCTGCATCTGGGACGAGTTTCCCTGAAGGTTTCTCCATGTACACTTCATGCTAAGCGGCCTAATACACCAGCTTTTTATTTCATTTCACCTGATTGCCCCACCACTAGCCATGTAGGTTCGGTTTGGTTCATTTGTGTACAAATGTGATCTAATCCGTGGTCGAGAAGTAGCCTTCTGGACGCCAGACCAATAAGTCCCGGGTTCGAACCTCACCCGTGCCTGGGGCAGTTTCATTTTTCCATAATATTGTCCCAGGAGGCTCTCTTCCCGGGTTCTGTCCAGACTTTCACAAAGGTGGCCTAAACTGCCAATCCACCATCCGCCTTTACCTTGCACAATTCAGACTTCCCATGATTATAGCAGCTATCTTTCTTTTCCGCCGATCATAACGTTATCTGAAGTCATGGGTCGTAGTGCGTACTACGTCAATTGTATATTATATCCCTGGTTTGCGCTAACATGAAAAAAATGACAGATCTAGACCTCAATTTATTACAATCCTTTTCTGATACATGTTTAAATAACGTCACGTATTTGAATTTGCGAGAGCTTTGTTTATGATTGTTTGTAATATTGCATGAGATTGTGGCCTATTTCTTTCAGACACCGAGGTCGACAAATTGAAGAAAGCTGTTGATTCCCTGATGATTAAGAATGATGAGAAGGTAGAGTGTCTTCTTTGCAGAAAATTGAATTTACCCTTTTTGAGACAAAGGGCACAATTCCTATTTCATTTATACATTGTTCTTTACATATATACTTGGTGTAATGCCTTGTAAGGAAATACATTGTAATGACCTATTCTTTTTTTCAACTTTAGCAGAAATATACCGTAGTGATCAGTGAAATTAATTCAAAGGCCTTTGCATTGGAGCAGCTACCCTACTTAACAATTATTTATTATTACCACAATAGTTCACAAATCATTACCCGTTATTAAACATACCACCCCACAAGGACTTTCCAGATAATTTGACAAACATTTCTGCTTGTGACCTGTTTAGGACTTACACATTGAAGAACTCAAGCGGCTCATTCGACGCTACAAGAAACTGGAAGAAATCGTGATTTCCACGCAAGGCCGCAAAGGTAAGCAGCGTACAGCCTATGAGCGAGTATTAACAATATAAGACCACGTGACCAGGCCTTCCGTACCTCGACCCCCAGCCGCTCGCTGCACCTAGCAGATTGTTGCAGGTGTTACACTGTAGTGTATTGGATACCACATTGATGTAAACTGGGTAAATTAAATACTGGTTGTGGTGGAGCTAGGGGCATGTATCGTCAACATTTGCATTACCTAAATGTTAAGGTGGTCATTCTCGCATGATTTTATAACCTCTTGAGATAAATAATGTTTAAAAAAAACACACCAAAAATTGGCTTAAAATTGATGCATAATGCGTTGACACCATATTGTTCTCCCCCCCCCCCCCCCCCGATCCGACACACACACGCACCCCACCTCAAAGCCTTTGACAACATGAACCTGAGTTTCGAGGAGGACCACAGCGACAGTAGCTCCGCCCACAACAGCAACACGTCAGCAGACGAGACGCTCAGGAAGACAATGAACCAACAGGTGAGAGCCACGCTCTTATTGGCTGATTTAAATTATATCTAAACCAATCGTAAGCGGCGTTAAATCTTGGTGATGCGAAACTCACCAATTATTTCCTTTGATTGGTCTATGTCATATAAACATGTCTGTATATATATTCTGATGTAGGCTCATGGACAGAAAGTTGCTGCTTTTTGTAATGCTAAATGTTAGATCATATCATTATTTGGTGGTGGCGTTTTCCGGCCTTCCAGGACCACATGGATGGCTTTGACGGAAGAGACCCTCGAGCGATGCTACCTTTCCCAACAGCGACCAGTACCCCAGGTAACCCCCCCCCCCCTCCTGTCCGCCCCAACGCCCACACCTAAGCAGCGTACTTGTCACTACACTTAAGTAGTTCTTTGTTTAAGGCCGTCTATTAACGTGGTTATGACCATTGAAACACTTTTGATTCATTTCTTAATTACATTTTCCATTTAATGTTCCTTAAGCATGTACTCAAATATGTTAATTCGATGAACCATGACCTCAATCAATCTTCATTGCAATCAACCTATATTCATTAGAGATGTGTCAGGATTTTATTTTTCCCGTCTTTCCCCAGTGCGTGGGAATTTAACACTTGTTTTCTTGACCTCTGCAGTGAACGCACATGTGCAGCGCCACGTGTCCAACGGAGGTCACATGACCCCGCCGTCGTGTATCCGCAGCGGCCAATCTCCGACTCCGCGCAAGGCCGTGGTGCGCTCCAACAGCCTGGAGGTCTCCAAGTCTACCACTTTCAGGGTGAGTGTGGGGCCCTGCAGGCTGCCTGGTCAAGTACATACAAAGTATAGGATTGAAATACGGTGGTTTATAATTAATAGGGATCATTACCTAATTACTCGAAGAAAATCAATTGATAATCGCTCGCTCGTACAACAATACATCTTGATGGATTTGAAAATATAGTTAGTTTATAAATGGCTTATCATTGTGTGTTGTATATAGTTATGATGTCTCTTTTCCCCCTCATGCGGGGTTTCCCTGTGGCCTAGTGTGTAGCTCGTTCGAGTGTGTTCTGCTAGGCCAGCCCAAGTGGCCCGGTGCATGGTTCGAGCCTCACATGGGCAAAATGGTTGTGCAGGATAAAGACTTCCCAAAGTGTAGGAGTGTTACTGACGGGGAAATCACGTCGCTCTTCCTTGATTTTTCCCAATTGTCTCGATATGGCCCGCAGAGGTTCAATCGTCCTACTTTATACACTGAGCCTCCCCAGCTCAGTTGATAAGCAGGCTGAGATCAACGGGTCCTGGGTTCGAACCAATCCGTTTTGCTTTCTTTCGTTCACGCTGCTAACGATATCTTTCTCTCTCTTCCCCACAGACGCCGCCGACAGTTCGCAGACAAGGTCACGGTTTCGGTACGTTACCCAAGGACACGAGGCTGAACGGGTCCCCTATCGAGGAGAACCCACCCCTGGACTCACCCCTCTACTCCGACAGTAGGGGCGGTGAGGAGGAGGAGGCCTGGTCCACCCAGCCCCGCCCCAGGGCAACCACCCTCCCCAAGGGGGCCGGCAAGCCGCCCATTGCCCCGACCCACTCGCACGGGCTGGCCCCCCTGGGCGGCGGGGGGGACGCCACCTCGCCCCGTGGTGGCGACATGAGTTCCGGTTCCGGTGCCGGTCTCGGTCGCCGGAAGCAGCGCGGGTTTATGTCCTTCGGTAAAGGTTTCTTTAAAGTGAAGCGAGGCAACAAGTGGAGCACTTCTGCACCAAATCTAGGTTGGGGAGCTTGGATTTTTTTTGCTTGTTGTGTAATACGTTTCTTGGACCCTTTGCGGCGTGTCCTTGTCATGCGGTGCCGTGCTGCCTACCTACCTACCTATAACTGACCGTAGCTACCTACCCTCTCAGCGGCTGTACTGCCTTCCGCACTGCCTGCCTGCGCGCCCTCTAGCGAGTGCGGCCGGCCCGATCACTCTCCGCCACATGTAGGTGGCGCTGGGGTAGCCTGGCGGTTGCTCTTAACCCTAACGGTCGTCTCTTATTTGGATTCATTTTGTCTCACCGCACTGTAGGTAGTCGTCTGAGTTCATTCGACTAACGGGCATGTCAAACACATGGTGAGCACGCCCTTCTTATTGCCTTACAGCTACTAACATTGTCGCCATCGTGTGTGGGATGGACCAACCCTTCAGCCTTCCGGCTACTAATACAGTCCCCGTCATGCCTAGGGTAACACAACACAATACACGGCCTTACAGCTTACTTACAATGGACAACTGTACGGACAGTTGGATACCCATCCAGTCAGCGTGACGCCGGTCCGTTAATTCTTGTCCTCCCATTGACATAGACACAGCAAAATAGTTATTTTGGGCGGATTGTAAACAAGGGTAAACGATTCGGTTATCGCACCGCTCATACTGTGCGGGGGCCACCCCGATAGCTCAGTGGGTTAGAGCGCTCTTATAGAACGCTCTGGCCACTTGAGAGTCTAACGGCACGTGGACCGGTGGTTCGAGCCCTGCTGTGGCCATGTCTGCGTGGTCGCAGGATAAAGATACCATGGCCTTCTTCGCAAAGAGTAGGGGGTTACCCCGGAGACATGACTCCGCTCTTCCCTTCCTTCCCCCATTGACGCGATATGACCAGAATTGGTTAAAGCGCTTAAACCTGAATATACGACCAATCGTACTGTGCGGCGTGGAGTCCCACTGCTCGGTTTGCACTGTATTATCGATTTAGTTGTATGGGAGAAAGCCATGGACTGAATTTAATAATGCTCAGTTTTCCTCCCTGTCAGTGTGTCACCTGAAAAGCTGGTACTCCGACAGCGAATCAGGTACATACGGAATGTCGTGAATGGTGTATGTAGTTAAGTTGCCCCATTAGGCCTGTGGGGTTTAAGAACTTATGGACTTTCTTCACAAACTGAATTCTACTTAGGCGTTTGCAAGTTAGGACTAAGCATCAGTGGTTTTTAAGGTTTCTATGGCAACATCAACAAATATACCATATCAATGAGAGGCATTAACTTGGATGGCAGAGATCATGTGTTCACTGTTGCCATGGCAGCAACGATACATAACCATGGTTTCACTGTTTCTAGTACAAAATAGCTGAGTGACCAATCGGTCTGTATGGCAGTGATGATATTGACCATGTTTTTAGTCTGATTCTGTCACTGTGGCATTCTAGCACGTTACAAAGCCTGTTATATAAAATACAACTTTTTCTTTTGCATCATCTGTACTTGCATTTTCTCATATGCAATAGGTCTCACTAACTCTGGTCATGTTAGTTATGGATAGACCTTGCAAGTGCTCAGCTAGGAGCGCAGCACAGCGGGTCCAAGTGACCTGCATAAACTGAACTTCTATCTCTACCTTGTAACTCTAAGATGTGCGGTCCTCCCCCTGTTCGATTCGCACGGTATCGTCTGGCGTCCAGTACACTCTGCCTTGGTATGGAAGTTTCCAGCTCTCCATCCATATCACGTGGGCTTTGGCGATACATCACGTGGTCATCGCGTTGTGACCTTGAAGTATCCTTGAGATGGAAACGCGCGTCAAACGCCATGTGCGCACATTGACTTGGACATCATTTTTTCGTCGGCATGTCAGTTTTGTTAGCTTACCTTAAAGCTTAATAAACATTCGGCTTGTAAGCATTACGGTAACATTGAATGAAGATGTCCGGTAAGTGCCTGTCGCAACGTTGGCCTTTATGGCTCTGGGACTATGGAAAGAAACTTAAAGTTTTAGGTGACGTCGCTGAGTGATGTTTGCCAGCATGTTGGCTGGACGTTGCGAAATGTTGTGAGCCTTACAAGGCGTTCCTTTTGTACACTGGTTCGCATTGTAACAGTTGCATGGCTACTGAAGCAGTTTGAGTTTTAATATTGACTGATGAGAAAAGGAATGATATTTTAGTTGTAGAAACAGCATACTTGACTTTTCTAGCATGAACTAATTTTTATACAGTCTTTAATATTAATATTAGCTGTTAGTAGTCATTGCCTTAATGTTAAAGTATGTAGATAACCAGATATGTTAAAAGATACATTTAAGGACATGAAAGTAAGAATAATGTATAGTAATTTACAAATATTATCAACTGGCGACATTTATCGTATTTTTCATATAAAATATGTAGTCTAAAGTTTTGTTCCAGCCTTTATATAAGTCGCCTCTAAGTAAAAAACACAATTAAAATGCTTAAGGGCTTCTGTAAAAACTAACTCGCAATTACTACGCACAGTATTACGTTGAAAAACTAGTTCTGCCTACATAAGGGCCACTGTGATATCCTACTTTGACTATTGACCGTTGACCTGTGACCTTTGACCTGCGTGGCGGTGTAGTTCAGAGCGAGGCCGAGGATGAGGAGGCGCTGAAGGATGAGATGGCCCAGCAGTACAAGGCACTCCGGGAGACGGGCGGCAAACAGCCTGTTCAGCCCCAGGACGCGCAGCGCAAGAAGAACAAGGGACTCAAACGGCTCTTCGGAAGGTAAAACATGGGGACCGGACAACCGAAAGTCGTAGCCGTGGTCACGTTCACTTATAAAGTCGTGGACATACACTATGCGAAAAGGAGTCAGAAACAAAGTGTATCATGGCTGGTGTAATATATTTTCAGCTGAACAGTTATTACGATGATGCTATTGTTATTGCGTGGACGATGTGCGTACAGAACCAGTTCCGAAAAGGGTGACTTAGTAGTCATTCTAACCTGATCCTTATCACCTAAAGAGTGTATAATCGTGCGCTTATCGCTGGACTTCATTGATAATATACGTATGTTTGAATGTGGTAAACACTAATTTAAGACGTGTATTTTAGTTTTGATTTAGTATCTGTTCCATGTAAAAACTTTAACTACCTTATAATCCAGATTAAAGCGCGCCAGCTCTCAGGATCTGGATGAGGACAAGACGGAGGACTTCCGGAGAGCGGGACTACGCTCCACGGCCGGAGCCAGGCTGGGGTGGTCACGGGACCTCAAGTTCAAGTACGTCTGCTGAAAAAAAAGGCCACATGTTAACCACGTGGAGGCGATAATGGGGGATTTTGACTATGGCTGGGTTTTAACGGCCTGTAAGTCTATATCTTGCCTTGATAATGTGGTATGTACATGCAGGTGATCTGGGGCAGCCGATAATGCTAATATTGTGTAATACATTTAATAGACTGATAGGGTGACGTTATGAGGTAAAATTCCCATTATGACATGTCTCGCCTGTTTCCAGTGGCGGCCACCCTAACGAGTTGCAGATCAACAGGTTGTGGGTTCGGAGCCCACGTGCCTGGGAGGTTTTATTTGTCCCAAGTATATTCTGCAGTTTATCAACAGTAGCCTAAAAGACGGGCATTTTTTTCAGTGACCTCGAGGTGCCCTTCGCACGGTGGGACAGCGACCGGCTGGCCACGTGGCTCCATTCCATGGGCCTCAGCATGTACGTGGGCGACTGCAAACGGTGGGCGCGCAACGGGGAACAGTTGACCAAGGCGTCGCCCCACGAGATAGAGAAGGTACGTCACCCCTAGCAGCGGCCACGTGGTGAGGGTCAAACCGCGTGTAATGCCCCCTATAGCTTACCCTAGCAACGGCCACGTGGTCAGGGTCAAACCGCGTGCAAGGCCCTCTATTGCTTACCCGAGCAACGGCAACATCGTCAGGGTCTTACTGCGTGTAAGGTCTACATAGCTTACCCTAGCAGCGGCCACGTGGTCCGGGTCAAGCCGCGTATGGGACCATCCATGTCTCCCATGGAAGATATGTTTCCCTAGCAACGGCCACGTGGTAATCCCTATAGCTCAGTCGGCAACACACTGACCTTCAGATAATCGGGGAAAATATAACGGTTCTTTGCCAATAGTAAAGGCTCCACGGCTGTTACATACGTGTGACCACAGTCGTTGCCAAGATGAGAAACAGGATTTATACATGTTTACGATGGACCGATGTAACCTTTCAGTTCGAAAATGTTAATTCAATCCAATTGTTTGATAATTATTTGACTTTGTGTTGCAGGAACTTGGCATCAAGAACCTGTTTCACCGTAGGAAGTTCCACTTGGCGCTCCAGGCGGCCAGCACAGGCTCCAAGGCCCCCGTCAACAACCTCGACCACAACTGGGTCACACGTCAGTACCACCGCACGTCCTCTCTCGAAAAGAGCGCCGTGTATTTAAATACATCGATGGCGTACTTGTTGTTACCATGGTGTCCCAGCATTAAGGGACGTTATTATCTTGGTTGCACGTTTGTACTACAGCGTACCTGCCTCGGTCTCGGTCTCGGTTGCATACTTAAAGATACATATACCGTTGCTTTGGTATCAGCATCCATTGGGTATTGTCTCTGATCGATGCCTGGGGTCCAGCGAGGCACGGAGCCTTTGACTGACTGGTAATGGTTGTGAGACATCTTGTGAGAGTCTCTTTAACATTGTAGATGTATAAGATGTCTCATGTCTGGGTACATTTTAGATTATTAGTTACCACATTTCAATGCTTCTACGGCTGAATAATAAATCAGTGCAATATATGATTATATGCTTGCCATATTACTGTAGTTTAGTACAGATAGAGATGTGCTCACTCTTGCCGCTATAGTGTGGTTGGATGACATTGGCTACTATTGTTAACAATACAGGGTGGTTGGATGACATTGGCTCCGATTCTTAACAATACAGGGTAGTTGGATGACATTGGCTACTATTGTTAACAATACAGGGTGGTTGGATGACATTGGCTACTATTGTTAACAATACAGGGTGGTTGGATGACATTGGCTACTATTGTTAACAATACAGGGTGGTTGGATGACACTGGCTACTATTGTTAACAATACAGGGTGGTTGGATGACATTGGCTCCGATTCTTAACAATACAGGGTGGTTGGATGACATTGGCTACTATTGTTAACAATACAGGGTGGTTGGATGACATTGGCTCCGATTCTTAACAATACCGGGTGGTTGGATGACATTGGCTACTATTGTTAACAATACAGGGTGGTTGGATGACATTGGCTACTATTGTTAACAATACAGGGTGGTTGGATGACATTGGCTACTATTGTTAACAATACATGGTGGTTGGATGACATTGGCTACTATTGTTAACAATACATGGTGGTTGGATGACATTGGCTACTATTGTTAACAATACAGGGTGGTTGGATGACATTGGCTACTATTGTTAACAATACATGGTGGTTGGATGACATTGGCTACTATTGTTAACAATACATGGTGGTTGGATGACATTGGCTACTATTGTTAACAATACAGGGTGGTTGGATGACATTGGCTACTATTGTTAACAATACAGGGTGGTTGGATGACATTGGCTTGCCGCAGTACAAGGACACGTTCTCAGAAGCCAGAATCGACGGGCGAATGCTGCACAACATGACCGTGGTACGTAACCGGAAGTTAATTACTACCAATGGCTCATTAGTCCTTGTAAACAACATGGCCGCCAAGGCTTGTGTTTTCAGACAAAAATAAATAAATATTTGGTCCCTAATTGTTACATGTGTGATTGCTGAATGGTATTAGTTAGCATTGTGAGGCTAATATTAAAAATCAATGAATAAGCCTTGGATTAACCCTATATTAATTGACTTTCAGGATGAGCTGTTGGTGCTGAAGGTCAACAACACCTTGCACCACTTGAGTGTGAAACGCGCCATTCAAGTTCTGCGCCTCAACGACTTTAGCGCCGCCTGCTTGAAGAGAAGGCCAGCACCGGAGGAGGTGGGTGTGGCCGTCTGTGGAACACGTGCTTTATCTAGTCGTGTTTCGTGAAGGAAAAGGGTTAAGTCAGAAGGATTTGGGTAGAACATTATATTATCACTTGGATGAATGACACGAACGAAGTTCACAGAACATGTATATCATCTTCCCGTGTCAGAAGTGCCGGTATCCTCAAATTCTGTTCCCTTAACGCACAGGGTTAATGTGACGAACAATTTGAGGATCACGCGCACAAATGCAGTGTCAATTCGTGTTTTAGGAAATGACGAATTAATGTAAGATGGAAAAGCCATGATATTTGGTCAAGTACTACACATAACTACGAATTTAGAGATTCAACTGATATATGTTCATATATGTTATAAATAACTATATTAAACTGATATATTATATAACCATATTCAACTGATTTATCTTGTCATTATCTTTAATCCTATCCTATGAAACACGCCCTCTAATCTTAATGCGGTTTCCTCCAATCACAGGGCTCGTTACAAAATTGCCCGGGGGAGGTATCATTATGGACCAACCACAGAGTGATGGAGTGGTTACGAAGCATCGACCTCTCTGAGTACGCCCCCAACCTGCGGGGCAGCGGCGTCCACGGGGGTCTGCTGGTAAGTAGCCGTTAGTGGCCGCATGGTGGCAGCACCGTCACCAGCGGCGTCCACGGGGGTCTGCTGGTAAGTAGCCGTTAGTGGCCGCATGGTGGCAGCACCGTCACCAGCGGCGTCCACGGGGGTCTGCTGGTAAGTAGCCGTTAGTGGCCGCATGGTGGCAGCACCGTCACCAGCGGCGTCCACGGGGGTCTGCTGGTAAGTAGCCGTTAGTGGCCGCATGGTGGCAGCACCGTCCCCAGCGGCGTCCACGGGGGTCTGCTGGTAAGTAGACCCTACATAATAAGACAATAAGATACGGTAACGCTTTCTTGAACATGTTTTACTAGACTTGTCAGAAATATGAAACAGAGAATGTTCTCTTTGGATACTTTACTGTGCGAGAGCCAACGTTCAGGGTCGTGAAGACGTATATTTACAGTTTTCATCGTTATTATGTTTAAAAGCATCTATTATACGACCTGACCATTAGTGACTCGGGATTCTAATACTATCTGTTGAATTGATCGTTTCACCATTGATACTTCCATGCTAACACGACAATCGTTTCATTTCTTTTCTGTTCATTTAAATTCTGCCCTTTGCTGGAACCCTGGTTCAGCGTATTTCCTTTCATTTCGTTTCTGTTCGTTTCTTTTCTCCCAGGTGCTGGAGCCTCGGTTCTCTGCCGACGTGTTCGCCACGCTGCTGTCGATTCCTGCCAACAAGACGTTGCTAAGGCGACACCTGAGCACTCACCTGGTGGCGCTGATCGGCAGCGACACGCAGGCCAAGAAGCGGCAGTGCGAGATGCAACCCGGCTTCATGCCCCTCACCCCCAACCAGAAGGTCAAGGTCAGTCCCTCAAAGCTTGTATGTATATATACGTCTGTAGGTGACGTTGTAGAAGTGCTTTTACATTTTGTGACATGCCGCGTACTATTGTATATCCCATATTATATATCGAAGGGAAAGAAACCACTTAAATTATGTAGTCTGAGGATAAATAAAGAACGACAGTTCAAGGTCAGAGGGACAAAGTGGCATTTTATGCCATGAATATATCGATTCTCTAATAAGGACCGAAAACACGTAAATTATTAGTCTGATGATAAATAAAGAACGAGGGGGCCTCAGAGGGACAAAGCGGCACTGATGCCATCAATATATCTTTAATATTAGTGACACTGTGTAGAATCATGCACGTTAGATTGAATATGAGATGTACTAGACGACTCTTTGTCGACGAGCCGGGGTTTGAGGTTCGCGTTCCCTCTGTGTGACCCCCTGATCGAACGACGTTAAGACGT
Organism: Arenicola marina; assembly: GCA_964019135.1. Classification (NCBI taxonomy): domain Eukaryota; kingdom Metazoa; phylum Annelida; class Polychaeta; family Arenicolidae; genus Arenicola; species Arenicola marina. The sequence goes on from OZ025261.1 coordinate 21,648,641, forward strand.
CCCACTTACAAGCTTCCCACAGGTCAGTGAAAATAAAGAACAAAATCGGTTGGAGGCCACATGCTTTTCGGTCGCTCAGGGAAACTTTAAATGGTTAGGGACAAATCAGGGAATTCTGTTTGGTGTTTCCTGTGGGAACCCTGACTTTACCAACCATATAAATGGCCTGAAATACCAACATTTTCTTCCTTTTCCAGTTGAAGAAGCGGCTGTTTTCGCAGAAGAGGCCCACGCGGCCTGAGGCAGCGGACGAGGACCTCATCTGTCCCATGGACACGGGGATGGGGGGCGCCTCGGACGGGGGTGGCCACCCCAACGGCCGCGGGTCGGCGGGCCAGGGCCAGGGGCAGGACACTCTTGGGAAGGAGGTAGGCTCGGCGCACGCACGCACGTAATTGTTAATCTTCTATATGTGTATATGTGTTGTTCATGCTATGTGTGAGTAAAATGTGAGCATTGTTCACCTTCATTATGGTCCCTTCATTGGATATGTATTTCATTTCGAGACGGAAAGGGTGGTGTCATATTCAGTCAAAGCGAACGCTTTGTCACGGTTGAGCACCCCCTGTTTTTTTTTTAAGTCTATTAAAAGGATTTTTGTAATCCCCTTTCCGCCCACAACCCTGTCACGCACCTCCCAGTAATTTGGCACTATTAACATTGAATAGATATTATTACTATACATTTCATTGTCAAATTACTGAGTACCCACCTGCACAGTAGCGCCATCTGGTGAATGAGTCGATCATTGAAGTTAATCCTCTCGCTCTTGGCGGGCTCTATAAAGGCTCATCCACCAGGGGGCAGCATTGTACCGGACTGTTTACGGAATTCGGTAACGAAATGAACAGTGCTGATAGCTCTTCTCTGCATGGACTTGGCAGGCGTCCACTGTGTAACAGTGTTGAAGGCCCATGTCCGATTTTTGCCCGTCCAACAGCCACACAACTTGGGCTATAGCCGTACGTGCTGAAAGTGCCCCTATCAAATCACATCTCGACCTTACAATTTGCATGGTATCGTCACGCCGTCACCGTCCATGTCGGCATGTTAAATATGCCAGTGTCGCTAAGCTGTACACCTCTATGTTATCACTCACGGTCCGCACCAGTGTTGTAGGAGGTCTGCCCTGTAATGAGCTTCTACTAACACTGTACCACCGTATAGAAATAGAACTGTTCATAAAGAACACCCAAAATATATGCCTACCTAATCTGGGGCAGGTTTCATCCATTCATCGTCCCGAGAGGTTGGGGGCACTAAAGTGTCCTAACGCAATTTTCATTTTCGTACCCTTCCTGTGAGAGCGCCCAATATATGTCTTTCTAACGTTTCCATTGAATGCGACCTGCATAACATCGACTGGAAGCGATATAATTAACACTAACTTCGAAACCAGCATTTTATCCAGACATATCCTTGACTGTGAGGTCGCATTCAACGGAAACTAACCATCTATCAGGGATGATTCTCGTTCAGTTTTTGTCCAGCTGTGGCTTTTCGCTAGGATCGCAGTGCTACACACTCACCTTTTTTTCACGGCCTTATATCAAATATTATCCACCGCGAAGGCTGTTGTCTGTGCTCACACGCTGTTCTGCTTTACCCCCTCCGCGCTTTATGCAGGCTTTTGATTCCTCTGATAGCGACATAGGGCTGTTCTCCCATGAAATCGCTACCCTCACAGTAAGTCTGTAGCCGGCATGGTCTTGGATTTAGTAGTGTGTTCCAAACTCATAAATCCCTTACTTCACAGTAAGTCTGTGGGGTGTATGGGATTGGATATAGCGGTGCGTTGTTCCTAAGTTGTAAAGAAATCACTACCATCAAAGACTTAGTCTGTAGTGTAAGTGGCATGGTTTTGACTCTTTGAGTGTGGTAGCGTCTTAGTAAATGGACTATCTTTCTACCCTCACTGTAAGTTTGTTCGTTGCATGTACTTAGGTGTAACGGTGTGTTACGAGTCTATTCGTAGATTCATCGCTACGTTAAAAACAAGGTTTTGATGTTAAACATGGAAAAGCCTAGTCTGTTAAGCCAGGGAACAATTAGGGAACGTTCTTGATGCAAATCAGGGGAAATGCAAAGGATTTTTGCTAGCGATTAAAAAGTTATTTGGCTATGGCATTCTTTTGGTTCACATTGCTCATACTGTGTGTATCGAGTCCTGAATGGACATATGGACGGCTGAAGGGGAGACTTTTCTAAACATTCGTCTGCTAGAAAACTGTTCTTTGACGAGTAAAATTGGTGATTCCCATGTGCTGGAAACCCTGAATAAGCGATCAGTAGTTCGATCTACAGAGGGCCATGGTGATAAACAACCAGTTCACAGGTAGAATATATAGTAATGTCTCACTAACAATTAGATCAGTTCCTTTACACTAGGTGCATGATCTTACATGTGGTGGTGTGTTACTAAATGGTAGGTCCCCCCAATGATATGAAGTTGGCATTAAAATTGGTGTAGTCCTGTATTGGAAAGCATTGAATCTCTTCCCTGGCGGTTAGTCTGATGTATTCATGTATTATAGTAATGATATAGGTATTCGGTGTCATAGTAAATTGATAACAAACAATGGCTCGACGCTGATAACCATTTATGCCAGTTGGTGAGCAGGCAGAGCTGCAGACCAACGGGTCATGGGTTCGCGCCCTGATGCCTACACCTTCGACCTCATTCCATTACCAGGAAGGTTTATCGCTATTATCTTACTTTTTTATGTGCACGCAAGTGACTTAATTAAAATAAACCTTTCTTTTCACTTTCCTTGCTTGCTTTAAATAGGTTGCCGCGTTACTGTTAGGTTTATATACTTCCTTCTTCGCCTTCCGCAGAATATGCTGGCCAAGGAACGCTTCATGGATGACGTCCCCACGTCAGACGTATAGTACAGAGACAAGCGCCACCTGGAGACTTTCTTGACGGCGTCTCCCAACAGATGGCGCTGAACTCAATCGATCACGTGCCGACCAAGGAGAAGGATACGACATCAACAGTGCTCAGAACTGTTTGCTTTGCACCCACAACAGACTCAGAAGAATAACTGTATTCACTCCAGAACTTTGTATTCACTCCGGAACCACCAGGGAACAAGCAGCGATGACGTACATTAAGGCGCGGAGGTGACGTTACGCGTCTTCGCTTTGGGCCGGAAAATCCCGCTAGCGATGACGTGGACATCGCGATGACGTCATCGTCTTGCCTTCGCCCAGGCCGCTATTGGAGTTTTCTATTTCATTGCCGTGTGTCTAAGGACAGCGTGACTGTATGTGATCATGACAGAGACAGGTATAATTGAACATTCTGGAGTTAAAGATGTGGGAATTCGAAAGCCACGTGGTTGACTCCGCCATAATGTGATGTTGAGACCATGTGTATGGCGTGGCGTAGGTTGTGAGTCTCGAGTTCACGGACTACTTACTCTAGGGTTTGGCAAAACTTCTCGACAATCGCCCTAAGTGAAAAAGTTTAGACTGCATAAAAGCGACATTGAGGATTTTTTGGATTTTTTTTTGAAGGTGGGTGGGGGGTGGGATCTGACAACCGAATCAAATGAGAGTGGCACTTTGAGAGTAAGATATTTACAAGGGTGGGGAGGAGGGGAAGTCCCCTGTGGATGTGGCCTTTCAATTTCCTGTGAAGTCCTAGCGCGTGTAAATCATGTACAGATGCTCGCATGTACATTATGTATAAATTATATATATAATATGTTAGCTGTAATTGTATTATGTATACATAGACTACATTTTTTTAGATAACGTGCCTCATTGACCGCACTGTTTCTAGGCGGTGCTGCTTTTCCACAGATATACATGATGATGATATATTATATATATATACATATGACATCTGTGCCTTATTATCGACACGATTGATATAATGAAATGAAAAGTGTTCCCAGTGACAACGTTAGAAGGTCTCGATGGAGTGATGACCAACCTGGGGTAGTTTCACAGAGTTACGAGCTCTTTATCTTCCGCATGTTAAGGTAAAGACGGATTGTAAGTTCACAAACAACTGAATTAAGCGTTGTACATCGATTACTTAGCTGCAGCAAAGTTCGTTCAATTTTCGTCCCGCCAGTATTATTGAAAATAATTTTTAATATAACAGTTGTCATTCCTTTTCGGCCCGGCAAATAAATTTAACATGTTTCATTTCTTTTCGGCCCGGCAAATGTAAAAGTTTTTATTGTCACGAGTTAACGTTACCAGATCTCAGTGAAATAACACACTGATCTATTTTCTGTTACGGTCAAACAGTTAACCTAGTTGGCTGCGGTCACGTGATCAGGGTCTGTGAGATCTTTTTTTTTGTTGTCTTTTTGTTTTCCTCAAACCCCCGTTAGCTCATTTAGAACACCAATGCAAGGATTATGTCTGGAAATCATCAGTTATTGTTCATTATCATTTAACAATATTATCATAAAATGACGGTTTTGCAAGGCTGCATAGTCTCGTGGGTTTTTGGCATGTGTGGGTATTGCCTTAACAAGCGCTATTGTATTAATTCAATGAGAAGGGATCAGACTCCAAAACCCGGTTCGAGAGGTTCTATTACTGTTGGCTGCGACAAATTTGCTTATGCAAAACCATCTGCAAGCTGCGTTCACATATCACGTATGGCTAGGCCGTATCAAAGTCGATTGTAATTCTTTCGTGACACTTGTATTTGTAATTTTGTCGAAACGAATTTCGTGGGTTTGCGTGACGTTGGTTATTGAGTTCATTCTGATTCTTGGGTCTTTCGCAGTTGATATAGTTGATACAGGCTCACACAACGCATAGAAGTCTTCATATGGTGAAAGATAAAACTCGCAATAAACATATTTTGCTAGCCAACTGGGAGTGTGTTTATTCGTTACTTGTTTTGCCTGCAAACGCGGTTGTAACTGTTCAGACAGCGGTATATGCAGCACATCGCTTTTATGCATATTGTTTAAGCCGTCACGCTTTGAGATTGTGCATTGGAACGATCATGGTTATCAACGGGCAACGTCCCGTTCTCGGCGATCAACATCCGGTTCTCGGCGATCAACATCCGTTTCTCAGTTGTATCCATCCGGTTCTCGGTTGCATCCATCCGGTTCTCGGCTGTATCCATCCGGTTCTCGGCTGTATACTTCCGGTTCTCTGGTGAACATCCGGTTCTCGTCGGTGAACATCCGGTTCTCAGGTCTGTACATCGGGTTCTCGGCTGTGTACATCAGGTTCTCAGCTGTGTACATCGGGTTCTCGGGTTTGTACATCGGATTTTCGGTTGTGTACATCAGGTTCTGGGCTGTGTATATCGGGTTCTCGCCTGTGTACAGCAGGTTCTCGGCTGTGTGCATCAGGTTCTGGGCTGTGTACATCGGGTTCTCGGGTTTGTACATCAGGTTCGCGGTTGTGTACATCAGGTTCTCGGCTGTGTACATCGGGTTCTCGCCTGTGTACATCGGGTTCTCGGCTGTGTACATCGGGTACCCCGTTGTGTACATCGGGTACTCGGCTGTGTACATCGGGTTCTCGCCTGTGTACATCAGGTTCTCGGGTGTGTACATCAGGTTCTCGCCAGGGTACATCCGGTTCTCTGTGGTAGACATCCGGTTCTCGTAGGTAAACATCCGGTTATCCGCTGTGTGCATCGTGTTCTGGGCTGTGTACGTCGGGTTCTGGGCTGTGTACGTCGGGTTCTGGTCTGTGTACATCGTGTTCTGGGCTGTGTACACCGGGTTCTCGTCGGCAGACATCCGGTTCTCGGCTGTGTGCATCAGGTTTTCTGCGGTAAACATTTTTTAATTAGAACTGTTGGACCCTGATATTTGCCCAGTCGATGTCTCGCAGTCGATTATATCTAACTATGCACAAATGAGACGCATATATATGTAATATGGCAGAATTTATGAAACTATTAGCCATCCGAAGTCGTGAACTCTGCTCGGATCCGTAAGACTATACTTACCACATCGATCATTGTTCCTAACACGACCCATAAAACACACGGTATCAGGAGAACCTAAGGAAGGATTCGCTCTCAGTTATCGTTATTTTTTATGGTACACGGCAGTGGTGGATCCAAGGGGGGCGGGGGTTAAATCGTACCCTCAAGCAAGGGGATGTCAAAGACTGTTCCAGTTGAAGTTTTTCAGTTACCCTGTTTGAGGAAGAATGCCGGTTTTCCTTGCACCCCCCCCCCCTCCCTCCGGTCTCAAGTATTCAGTGGTACCCCCCCCCCCCACTTTTCAAATTCTTAGTTCGATGGAGTGGGGCGGCACGTATTTAGCCGAAAAATCAACCGGGGATGACACCAGGACAAGAGGGGCGGTGCGAACCCGGATGGTGCCAGGGTGGTCCTCGAGGGGGTGGAGCGGCTGGATCCAGATGTGACCCAAAAAAGGGGGGAGGAGCTCTGTGTCTCCCAGGGGGTGGGGTGGGCCCTGCCAAGGTTAACGTAGGTGGATGTGGCCAGGGTACTCCCGAGGGAGGGAGGTGGGGGTGGATTCTAAAATGGTGCCAGGGTGTCCCAGCGGGAGGGGGGGGGGGGGAGACCCGGGGCTCTGGACAAGGGGGGAATATCAGAGTACGGATTTGTGAAAAGGAAATAAAGTGTGAAAATGGAAAACATCGTTGAAGCTAAATGATGGAATAGTGTCGTGAGCGAAAAAAAAACAGAAGACAAAACCGCACAATATTCTTTTCCGCGTTTAACATGGGAATTTAAAGCCCAGACAGGCCTTTGCACCCACCCCCCCTCTTAATTATTTGTTAAGCGATTCATTATACAGATCATGTTTTAGTGGCTATGCCAGTGCCTGCTTACCGATCCACTTTACACTCGAATTCCTTTGTTAAAGATTACCTATATATATATCAGCAACAAGTTTTGGTGACTACGCAAGTGCCCCCTCTCCCATTCACTTTGATTGATAATACACCTGAATTCGTTTTTCAATCAGTCTGAAACGCTTAAATATGGTAGCAACAACTTTATTGTCTATAACTTGTGTTCTACGCACAATGCATTGTAACAATAACTCGATTCACATCTCACATAATTAGTGAATATCGCAACTAGTCTACTGTCTACTGAATGGACAGACTATGTGATTCCCATTCTATCACCCTGTTGTCACAAAATGAAACAGGAAATATTAGACCGGACTTCAGTAAATGCATCTTATTCGAACCAATCAGATGGTTTTCACATGTCTAATGGTTTAATTTTTTTTTTTTAAATGACATTGCATCTCCTTTGCATATTAAAGTTGCATACCGAGCTCTTTCCCGTAAAACTAAGCCCAGGCGATATATATATCACAATTTGGCAGAAAACTCGATTGATTCAGGCTATAAATTCAGACACCTAATAAACATTGCCGTTTCGGCTGTAACATGGCAAACGTGTCCATCTCGCAATACCGCAGAACTCTGTCGCGGCACTGCTACTTATAACAAAGCATCGCGAAGCACACAAACTTATGTTAAGTTGAAAAACGGTGGTAAATTGATATCACGGGCAAGGCTAAGAGACTCCATTTGGCAGTCTGGCATGCGTGGAATATAGACATCTTGGACGATTCAAGGACTGATTCTTATTTGTATTTTGACCGCTTTAGTTTTGGCAGGAAACAGCTCGATATGCAACTTTAAAAGCAAGGGCAAGAACAGAACTAAAGTTTGAGGGCTTGCGTCTTGAAAGGGTAAAAAGAGAACTATGTGTCACAGTTGAGTGAAACAGTATCTGCAGAAATCAGGTACATACTGTATATATGCCAACAATACTGCCCTGCTATAGGCTTGTAATGTACCACAAGTATACTGTACAATTCATAAGAACTGAAAGACAGAAAATGTTAGGTGTTTACTACTACACCTGCAATATGAGCAACTGTTCGCGTACTAGAAGTTCATTTTGTACTCGTAATTCCCATGGTCCACCCCTGTTCCATTTAGGAAGACCTATAGTGCTTTGGGATCAAATGTATGTAAGTTTTTTACATTTGTCAGATAATTTCATGTGTTGTTCATATGTTGACTGAAGTACAGTGGAGTGATAAATTTCACTGTGTATCAAAGTCTCATTGAGGCTAATTATATTACTGAAATCATGAAAACGTAGCATAACAAAATCCAAAGAACAAAATTGCCTCAACCCAATAGAGCCTAATCCTAGCATCATCGATGTCAAGCATCCTACTGCGCTCTGACAGCTTCCCTAAGAAAAGGTGTAACATAAAACTTGTGGAGCTCCTCTTAGCATCTCTCAATGATTTCCGATCCTGAACCATGGCGGCATATAATGAACCGGAGTGTGCTCAAACCATATTATATAGCCTAACCCTTTTCTGTGGCCAAATTCTCTTATATCTAAGATTGCGCTTCTAGCATATGACTGTCTTTTTGGCAAAGCCACCTAGTGGAGCAAGGCGAAATGAAAGAAAGGTCATGTGTGCATGGACAAAAATGTGAGTAAGCTTGTGCACTCCAGGTTTGATGTTTGATGAGCAAGTTAATTTGGTAGGGAATAGTAGGGAAGCAATATGAGGTGATCACATACAGGAATGGAACTGTTCATTTTGCTCTAGACACCAAAATCAGTGTATTATGACAGATCTGGCATTAGGTCAAACCTGGAGAGCACACACGCTGCAAAGTTATTCAACAGTGACATTCAATTAATAGTCTCAAAAAGCGATTAATGTGTTTACAACCATTAAAACTACAAAATGAATTATGCCATGTCTGTAGCTCTTCCATGGTCTCCCCTTTGCACTCTTCCTTGGTTGTAGCCTCACATAACCTACCTTTCTGGGCCATTTTGAGCTTTGCATACATATATCTGATATATTAAAATTTGAGAAGCATTTGCAGGAAGCAGGAATGGTCACATGAACCAAGTTATCCTCGCTATCCTAATCTGTGATTTAAAGACTATTCATTAAATAAGTTTAGGCAGCCTGCCGCTTCACTTATCTACATTAAACTTTAACATATATCAACTTAAATCCCCCTTCAGCTTAGGTTAATCAAAATCTAATTGTAGTCATGTTTAACATATTAAAACCAATGCAATGTCCCATCAAACGTGTTCGCCTTGATCACTAATTAGTCACCGGGTAAAATGATCCTCCATGCTTTTGGGCCTGCCTTGGCATCTAACTTTATACTATATTTTCAGTCACAATATAACCAGTGTAGCTTTATCACAGATAAATAAAGCTTAAAACATGTAAAAAAACAACTCACGATCATCTGTTACAAGATAAAAGGCATCAATACAGCATCAAACTCACTTGAAACTATGTAAAATGATCACAGGGTCAATCACCATTACTCATTGGACATATTGGAATGTATGACAGGACGATTAAAACTGATATACATAAATGGCAAATTTGCTTTGTAAGCAAAGCTGCAATAGCATATTAAATTCTCCTGGAAAAAGAGAGATGCGATGGTCTATAGAATATTGCTTATATATTTCTGACAATACAGTAGATTCTATGCACAAAGTCATAATACTAGTCTCAATTCTAAAGTCAAATTCATAAATGCTGTAGAGACCTCAGTGATGTTTCTACATATATTTTCAGAAATTTTGCCGCTATCACTCTGAGGTGGGTAAACAAAACAAGTACATTTTAATGATATCAAACATATGATTGTACTGTAATTTAATCCTTATTTATGATACAAAGATTTCTCCATCAAAACCCCCGCCAAGGTGAACATTAAATATGGTCTCGTATTACTTATTTACATCATTTATTTTCCGAGCGATCACGGCAAATTCACAAAAAATATGAGCTGAAATGTTACTCTTAATTCATATTATTTGAGACTCTGACTTCATGAGTATAATACATATGCACATACTGATAATACTTAAAGTGGTAAAGCCGATATATATGTAAACACACTGTTGACCTCCGCATAAGCGGATACAGTTATACTTATAGGCCTAATAAGGCAAAGTGGGCTAATCTTGATCCCTGTGGTCGAACCTCAAACCCTGGGATAGGTAGGTGACTGAATCTGCGTATCGCCCCCCAGTGCCTTTAAAAAAATGAGCACTCCCCACATACTGCAGATGTTTTCGTTTTTTCTATTGAAACATATTATTGGAATACCGCTGGGTACTGTTTGAACAAAAAATAAGTTCATTTCACCTTATTAAAGAAAATAGAGTTTTTTTTGTCTTAAAGGGGTCGAGATTAGCCCACTTTGCCTTATCTTATGCGCAAACAACAATTCTATGGAATGATTCCACATAAGCTCATGTGCGCACAATTTTGTGGAAGGAATCCATATACTTACACAGTTTCATTGAATAAATCCACATATATCTAGGGATATCACAACACATATATATCTATAAGTTATATGTACAGTTACTCTACATGTTAGCCTAGTCTGCAGACAGTTTTAGTCTGTAGACAGCAGGACAGTTGTCGAGTTGCACTGTCTTGTGTCTTGTCCGGTAGGTCTAGATCTATTCCAGACTCTGAAACCAGTCACGAATACCCCGTATTCGCCAATCTGTGATTATATAAATTTGGAATCGACATCTAGATGACGTCGTCTCGCGAAAACTCAACCTGGACTGATGCGACATCAACATCATGTTGTTTTCAACATGCCAGCCTACACCAGTTTCCAGTTTCGGTCGGTTTCGGTCAGTTTCGGTCGGTTTCGTTGTAGGATCACTCTCTGCCTCGATCTCCCGGCAGAGGGCTTCACGCTAGGAACGAGCTTCCTCTGCCGGCAGACACTCTCTGCCTTCGACTCACTCCGCTAGGGCTCCATTATCAAGTTCCCCGCACGGCGACGCTACGCAAGCTAGCTAATAATGGAGCCCTAGCGGAGTAAGTCGAAGGTAGAGATTGCATTATATCATGCGGAGTTTGCGTAGCGCCACCTAGCGAATGGAAGCTTACCATTCCATCAAGCTCCCCGCACGGTGGCGCTACGCAAGCTCCGCTAAAACGATAATCTGATAATGCCGTTACGCCGGGAGTTAGTGATGATGGTATTCATAATCCAGAAATTGTATTTACTTTAATGATATTTTGACACAATCCTAATCTGAAAATGCATTTAAAATTGCGAGTGACCTTTTTTTCGCCGAGAAAACCGTTTCCAAATCTTCTACTTAGGGTGGGGGGTGGGGGGGGGGGGGTCGCTCGGTCGGGATTTTACCGCCTAAATCCGCTCGGAAGGGGTATGTTTTTCTCGGTAACCCGCTCTGTGAAAGACACATTTAACTTTTTAAATATCCGCGCTATAGGGGTATCTTTTTCATCACAAATGTCCGCTCCCTCAGGCATCAATGGACCCCCCACCCCCCCCCCCCCCCCCCCCTCCCTCACCCCCGGGTTAGCGTATAGAAAAGTAGAAAATACAGAAACAGCTTTCTTGGCGAAATAACTGAATTTATCCACTAAACATCTGCTTTTTAAGAATTTGGAATGTGCCAAACACGTTGTGACTTTAGATACCACAGACAGGAGCGTAAGATAAAAGGTGCGGTGCGGATAAAAGACATTTTGCGTTCGTCTGGTACGACAAGTGTATTAATATGGGCTTAGCACGTGACCACATTACAATACACTCCTACCATATTAGAAGATTTAGATCTTACATCAGCATTCTTAATTATCTAGTCCTTTTTCTTATTATCTGGGTAGTTACACGCGTGTCAAATTAAGTTATGTATATAGAACAGGAAAGTTCCTGGTTATCATTTAATTTGACGAAAAGTTTTATGGGACAGGGCGAACATGCATATATATAACCGTTGCATATTTGTATTATATAAATGCATGATAAATATTTATTGTCGGCTTAATTTTGCCGGTAATATTTTACTATAGTCTAGTTTCGAGGTCCTAGATACTTCTTGAATTTGCCAAATGCAGCAGCTCGTTTACCGTTGTATCTCGTCTCGAAGGGAAATGCATGACTACCGCTTTGATGTGGATGGCACGCGGCCAGTTGCTGTTTTCCGCCTTGATGGCTGCGTCACATTTGCATAGTTATCGTTTCGATATCCATTTGTCGGCGACCTTAATATTAATATTCCGTCTTTTGATGCACCGCAGCGAAAATTCGATTCAACATGGGTTTCGGCATGTTGGCGTTATCATTCGTGTTAAATACTCCATGTCGATCTTGTGTGATTATTTCTTGCGTTCCTAAGGGATATATATATTATAACTGTGTGCAATCTCCCCATACACTACGGCTGATGGGTCGTTCTATGCCACTCTCTGAGAATAGCAAGCGACACGTTGTAATTTTGCGAAGTATCTCTTGCGATGTATCCGATTAATTCCACCAATTACAATCCAGCTATTTTCCTGCGGGGTCAGCTCATAGTGAATGCCTCACTCTCGTCTCACCAGGATCAGGGACGGGATGTCACCTAAAAGACGGCGATGGTTGCCCGAACTGAAGCAGCCATGAACATTGACGACTATATTATATATCTTTATGTATGTGATGACAGGACGAGGGCAGAATGTCTCTTCAGCCACACACTCCGCCATGCACAGTCAACAAACGTGTAGTCATCTGTGATATCTCGGCCCAGGCTCGGTGGATAAAAGACATCAAGCGCCTCGGGCCAAACGGGAAATTCCCTTTGGCTTGATGTTGTTGGTGTTCGCCCTGGATGCGAAGGGTCGCCGGTTCGAATCCCGTCAGTTCTGGATGTAAACTGTCGGCGTTCATCCATGCATGGGACCAGAAATACTACACATCCACAACCCTTTGTTTCTTGTATCACCCTTCAGCTGTTCCTCGTAGCATCGTCCTTAAACGTGTACACCATGTTGAATTTGGGATTGAAGGAAGGATTCTCGAAGGAACTCTCCTTTTGGTTCGCCACGTGGTGAATCTGGCGCATGGCCATCGTATCCAGATTGATTTCGGATAGCTTGTGAGCCGGACCCCAGTCCTCGGACGGCTGTGTCAGGAGCTGGATCCGCTGGATTATCCAGAAGAAAATAAACAGGATTCAATGACACATGTTATGGTATGGACTATTGAAATTTCCAGTCGCAGCAATCGCCAAGCATGCATTACTGTTGGTAAGTTATACGATCACTGATCAATTAGTCATACTTATACGATACATTCTGTAAAAATACCTCTTTGTTTGTAAATAACAATATGCACATTTTTCAACCTAAAGAAAGGTTACTTTCGTTAGTAAATTTATACGCAGCCAAATCCGAATTAAGGTCAGAATTAACAACCGCACGTGGAACAGCTATTGCATGAGGAAGGAGCGACGTCTGCTGGGAAAGTCTATACCTGGCGGAAGCTGAGTTGCTTTGGCGCCTTGCACAACTTATAGACCATGACGACTGGTACGACGAGGACAGGGGCGAGGGAGAGGCACCAGCCTAACCCGTCAGCCCACATCGGGTACTGGTAACTACCCAGCGTCAGCGGACGATATTGGACCCAGTTGAAGATCAGAAGGAACTGCGAGCGAAAAAAGGGTCTTAGCTGGGACGGAGAAACTGTTATAAGTTAGAAATATGTCATTTTGTTACGTTAGCGCTAAATGCTGAGGATGAAATTTAACAGAGAAAGTAAAAGTGATATGTTACTTACAATCAGGGTGGCAGGACTAAACACTTTCCATCAGAGTAGCTGGACAAAGCACTTACCATCACTGCAGATTGGCTGGACTAAGTACTTACCATCAATGTGGCAAGACAAAACACTTACCATCAGTGTACGTAGGACGAAACACTTAACATCAGTGCAGAACTAAGCACTTACCATCAACGTGGCAGGACTAAACACTTAGGCCTACCATCAGAGTGGAAGGACTAACACTTACCATCAGGGTGAAAGAACTACCTAAACACTTACCATCAGAGTGGCTAGACAAAACACTTACCATCAGAGTGGCAGGACAACCATTCACCATCAGAGTGGCAGGACAAAACACTCACCATCAAAGTGGGAGACAAAAGCACTTACCATCAGAGTGAATGGACTAAACTCACCATTCGAGTGGCAGGACAAAGCACTCACCATCAAAGTGGATGGACTAAACTCACCATTCGAGTGGCAGGACAAAACGCTTACCATCAGAGTGATAGTACTAAACACTTGCCATCAGAGTGGCGGGACTAGGCACTTACCATCAACGTGGCAGGACTAAGCACCTTCCAGAAGATGGTAAAGAACCAATGCCAGACGGGACCGCGGGAACCAATCATCGACTCGATATCTCGCATGAACCGACGCGAGCCTGCAACACCGGAAACGACATATGGAAAGCCGTCTGTCATGAGTATTTTTGTTATAGAAACCTGCCACCGGATGAATCGGCCATTTTTCACACATATGATGTCAATTAGAGGACTCATTAATGGCGGTGATTTCTTAAGAGATGAACAGTGGTTTAAAGTGAATCATTTATGCTACACTTTCGATATTAGAGTTGGGTTAAAGGCTTATGATATAGAGCAGGCGCTTTAAGGGGTTCAAGCTTCATCCAAAACCATTCGACTGTCCCGGGATTTTAACTGCGAATTTGGTTAGATCCCATGCGAAGGGAATAATATATATATAAGTTGTTGTTGTTGTTGTTTATTTCGTCTTCAAGGCCTTCAGGCCCAAATGACAAACATATGTGCATATAACATTTTGTGCAGGAACATTAACAATCAGTGGTGTTGAATCGGATCTGATTTTCAACGATATATACAAACATTGCTAGTTTCCGTATGACAGAGATTTCTTTCGTTGACATTAAAATTCTAAAGTTTTCAAAACTCCAGTGGATTCCAGTATACATATTCAATATATTCTTGGCAAAGAGCATATATATAACACCAAAATATAAAACAAGTACCTATTGATGTAAGATTATGTCTGCACGGAATGTGCCTGGGACAGACCGAAATATTCGGTGTACAGAGAGAGATTTTCCGTTCAAGGACGGAATATAGCAAAAATCGAGACATGGAAAAAGTCTGGTATGGACAGGATTTCGGTTTACTCAGGGTTTGGTCTAGGAAGGTTCTACTGTTAGTAGACACTTACCGTAGATATAGTTGACGACGATACATTCCAGGATAGCCAACAAGAAGACGGACCAGCTGGCAGAGTACGTATCCATCAGTTGCAGGATGTAGTAACCACCCTGTAAAGATTCATGCTTACCATTAGGCCATTTATTAGTCTGATCATGGTATAATCGCAGAGGGACCCATGCCAACCGACTATACATTCTATAGACACAGCTAGGAGTGGGGGGGGGGGCGCCACAGGAACCTTGGCTCACTTTTGAAGCCGCAGTTTTGGGCAAGTTGTTGATTTGTGTTCTCTCCAGCTTTGGCACTACCTTGTATTAATTTGAATACGTTTTTACTTCCCCCTCATCCCCCTATTCTAAAATGGGTCAAAGTATGCCTACCTTTGTGCAGATCGACAGGCCCCCAAGGTATCCCAGAATGCTGAGCGCTAGGACAACCCACACCTTTCGGGCCCTCAGACTCGGGTAACGGTCCAGCGTTGCCGTGGTTACTGTTTCCATGAGCGCAAACTAAGAAACAAGGCAAATTAATAACGTGAATAAATTACGCGTTAGATCTCAATTTGTGGGCATACAATAATGTACAAAAACCTGCCGATTATACCTGATTCTAATATACATATACAGTGTATTAAAACAAATTAGACAGGTATACTCCAAACAATTTCTTGACCAGAATTGGCCAGATCACAAACAATACACGTTCCTCATATTCACATTGCGTCAAAACAAACAAGCAACAGTAACATCCTCTAGAGTGCTAGCAGTTTAGCGATATATATATAAATATATATATATATATAATAAATTAAATACATGTATATACATTATCCATGTCAATTTGGTGAGTGACAGCTACCGTGATATATATTTTGCACGATTCTAAGGGCTCTGAAACGACCCCCCTGATGACGTCACCTGGCTATCCAGCCCCAATGTGAGGAGCATGAAGAAGAAGAGGAAAGCCCAGAGAGGGGAGATGGGTAATCGGGTCACCACTTCCGGGTACACGATAAATGCCAGTCCCGCACCTAAAACACATCCCGCCGCAAACGTTAGGGTGACCATTTAAAGTATGATCATCGCAAATCGGTGTTCGTCACATAATAAGAGGAAAATGTTTCAACGGAGCTCACATGTTACTCATGACTAAAAACGTTCTATGTACGATTACGCTGGATATTGTATATAGCATACGTTGGCATGCATATCATCACTGTATTCACTTTGCAAATGCTATCGTTGTACGCGAAACGATTACTGCAACATATATACATATTATATTTTTATTATATCATGCATATTTCTATTTCTCCCTTATAATTTTTATTCAGCTGACTGTTGCGTCCGTGCCAGCAACGCCACAATTATTCAAGGCAGAAGCCTCCCTAAGCATCACTGACCTTCGTCCACCACATCCCCCACATCCTTATCCAGCTCGTGAGCTAGGTAGCCAACGATACAGAATATGACAAAACCGGCGAAGATACTGGTGGTTATGTTACTGCAGGAAACGATTAGCGCATCTCTGTAATAGGAAAAACAAAATTTACATATTATTATGCCATAGACGACGCAAATCGGAGATCATGTTATACTACAGTCAGGCGTTCTTGACAATGAAGCTTTCTATACCGTCATTAATGCTTAGAAAAAGATGCATTTGCTGCCAAAATAAAATAACACCAATATGCTTTCCTGAAATTCTTGCACCAGACACGCCGCTATATAGGATGACCTGACACGATGGCTTTCACTTCAGCGATTAACTTACGTTATTAAATAGCGAGCCACCCACCTGGACGAGGACCAACATCAGATTATGTGTGCTAAATTCCATATTTAAGTATCAAACTTAAAACAAAAAAATTACGCGAGTAATACTTAACACATTTTTTTAAATCGTCGGTAATATTCATCTATAAAAAATGTCCAAGTTACTTGTAGCAGTTATTGCGAAACTTGTTGTAGCTGGCCAACGTGATGAGTCCGCCCCAGGCTGGGCTGAGCGAGAAGAAGATCTGCACCGCTGCGTCCACCCACACCTAAGGGGTAACGTTTGGGGGTTTAAGGTAAGTGATTGGATGCGTAAAAAACGCAAAATCAATACCAACGGAATGTTTGCCCTACGGCTTTGCTCCTAATAAAGATGAATATATACCCATGTTATAAGGTGGAAAAATCCGCGGTTGGACATACACCAGGCTTTTTTGCCTTGTCTGGATCTGTATCTTTGTCTTTGATTCACCGTGCACTGTATTATTATTATTATGGCAATAAATGATTTTTTATATATATATATATTACATACATGGTCTATCGTCCACTCTATATTATTACATGCATATATGGTATACGCACTGGATGTTTCACACTTGTATTTACCGACTTGCTATTCGCAGCATGGGGAAAAATAGACAAGATTGGCCGAGGATATAAGTAATTTAGATATATTATCTACACCATCCGTCACTGACCTACGTCTATAATAACCCCTGACGAGAATAGCAAACAGGTTGTTAACACGTGGGGTCATTTACCTATATCTATATAGTTTTCATCGTACCTTGGCCTTTGTGAGTCTGGAAAAGTCCGGTTTGAGATAATAGATGATCCCTTCTCGGGCACCTGGCAAGGTCACTCCCCGGAAGAACAGAATGATGAGCACCACGTACGGGAAGAGGGCCGTGAAGTAGACCACCTGCGAGTGGGCGACAATAGAGGAGAACAGAATGATGAGCACCACATATGGGAAGGGGGCCGGGAAGTAGACCACGTGCGAGTGGGCGACAATAGGGGAGAACATAATGGTGAGCACTACGTATGGGAAGAGGGCCGTCAAGTAGACCACGTGCGAGTGAGCGACAATAGGGGAGAACATAATGGTGAGCACTACGTATGGGAAGAGGGCCGTCAAGTAGACCACGTGCGAGTGGGCGACAATAGGGGAGAACATAATGGTGAGCACTACGTATGGGAAGAGGGCCGTGAAGTAGACCACGTGCGAGTGAGCGACAATAGGGGAGAGCAGAATGATGAACACCACGTGCGAGAAAAGGGCCGTAAAGTAGACCACGTGCGAGTGAGCGACAATAGGGGAGAGCAGAATGATAAGCACCACTTACGGGAAGAGAGCCGTCAAATAGACCACATGCGAGTCAGCCACAATAGGGGAGAACAAAATGATAAGAACCTGGTACGAGTAGGAAATTAGAAAACAGAAACCTGTTTAAGAGTTCGGAAGTTTCATAAGGCAACAAAACGCATAAATACACGTTAAAGGCGGAGATTTATGGATGCCTCTCCTGAAAAAAAGCCAGCAGGATAGATCTATAGTTGATCGGAAAGAGCTACCTCGCCTAACGTTCTCCTCTCCATTAAGGCTGGTGCGGAGACGACCTTGACATTGACTACGTACCTTCCCCGAAGACTGGACGCCCTTGCAGAGACAGAGGAAGACGATGATCCAGGCGAGGAGGAGGCAGAGGGCCAGCGCCCAATTTACACCGCCAGGATCCTCGATGCCACGGGACTTCTGGAGCACATAGTTCCTGGAAGAAGATACAGCGTATAGCTATACATGGTCACGGTAACACTAACGTTGCCGGCGTATGCTTGCTGTTGTTTGCGCCTATACCGTCCAAATGCAAACTATACGATATGCCATGCTGATGTTTTGTATTTTTACAATGAGCTGTTTAATCTGCTACTGGAACATATATATGTTTACCGAAATTCGCTGGAGTTTGATCTCACTGACACATTGTTAACTTTAATCTTGTGAGTATTAATGATGTAAGAAATAGCTTTGTTATCGATCAGTTTTCATGTAAACAGGCAAACACGGCAGTCCGGGTATTGATGAAGGAATACGTAACAAAGCCACATTTTCGATGATATAACAACCTGTTATGTTTAAATAACTGTAGCCATGGAAACCTACGGAGTGTAAGTTTTGAGCGTATCTTTTACGTCTGAATCAACCATGGATCAAACCCAGTAAATTTCGTTGAATTTTCCCCTCACAATATGCCCAAATCTCTCGCAATATAGGGTCGTTCTTCCATGTTAGGGCGAAACCATTGTTTCAGCATAGCCCACGTAATACTCACGCCATCCTTCCAATCAGATTCGGAATCAGAAGATTGAGGCCGGTAAGAACCATTGTCAGACTAAGGGAAGGGTCATCCAACTCATAACCTAGACGCCAGTAGCGACTTTTTCGATGTCAAAAAGTTGTCGCTTTCACTAAGATGACCTAAGATGAAATTCTCGCATTCTCACTCAAAGAATTCCTCCGCCGGCGGCCGTTTGCGCATTGTTTTCACCAGGGCTGATATGTTGTATTGCTCCGCGGCCGACTCGTTGTAACACGTCTGGTTGTAGAAGTAGAAGCTCTTGTTCTGTTGTATACAGGCGTCTGCATCCTTGTACGAGTAACACTCTGGCAGATTAAAAAATGGTTCCATTATTGTATATCCACGCCCAATAAATACAATAATACAATAATTAATGGCGGATCCAGGACATTGGTGAGTGATATCATGGGTGCACATCCTGGCACCTAAAACCCATTTCTTTGTTCCTGCGGGGCGGGGGAAATTTGTCCTGGGCATGCTGTTCAAATTAAATGTGGATCAACCGGTGCGTTATATGGAAAGTGGGATAGCAGTGGAGGGGGAGGGGGGGGGGGGTCTAGATACTATGATTAACGGTTAACTATACTAGCAATAATAAATTGGTGGGCCAGTGGTCGCCTTGAACTTGATCCAAACCGTTCCTCCACCCAGTTACTTGTTTCATTACGTATATAAATATATATATATATAAATATACATTTCAGCACTATAAACACAACTCGGTGCTGCCAATAAAGCCTCGCGAGAGAGACAATATATATGACCCCTCAGCATGGTAAGACCCCTATTATCGCCCATAATGGCTGCATTGATTCGTCGGTTGTATATTCAGGAGGCTTTAACCACTTTCTGTCATGTCGCGTCCATGGAAGAAGTATGTGAGCGTGGAGCCATGTCCCTCGGGGGTAACCCCCTACTCTTTGCGAAGAAGGACATGGGATCTTTATCTCGCGACCACACAGACATGGCCACAGCGGGGCGCGAACCACCGATCCACGTGCTGTCGCTGCTGGGTCCCCCTCACTCACCGTGGGAGCTCCACTCCGGGTGACACACGTTCCAGGGCAGCTCAGAGGTCCACGAGGCGAACATGTAGAATAACGTCCAGGCGATGATGACGTTGTAGTACAGCGCCACCAAAGCGGAGACAATGATCATCCCGAGGCCGACCCCTGTGGAAACCATGGCAACCAATGATGACATGACCGAAAGCTTGAATTTCATTAATTTGTTAATTCTATGTTGAGACATTTTGATGTTAATCGAGAGGCAAGAGGGTCAGGGTTCCATGTTATGTATAACCAGCGACAAACCCTTCGCTTGAGCAATATCTTAGGAAGGTAGTCGAACAAAAGGAACGCGAATCCGTCTGTATGTCTCGAGGAGAAAGAGAGAGAATTAAGCTCAAAGAGAAGGTGACATTACGTGTTGTATAGATATTGCAATAAAGTCGCAACATACACATAAAGTATATTAGGACCAACGCCAGAAATGGGATTCCACATCTTTTAAATTAATTTATGTCTGGTGCGAAAAAAATAGACCGCACTGACTTTAAACGCTACAATAATGCCTCAAACCTAGCTAAATGACCCCTACAAAGCCTCACCCGCTACTTATGCCACACCTGCTTTATTAAATTGTACATTATACAAAAAGCTTATCTTATAAGTCAATATGGCTGATTTGTTAACCTCCTCCTGTAGTTGCAGCTGCTTTGAATATAAGACTAGATGTAGAGATTATTAGATTAGATCACCGGGGAACCCCACCCTCCCAGAGATTATCAGATTAGATCACCAAGGAACCCCACCCTCCTAGAGATTATCAGATTAGATCAGCAGGGAACCCCACCCTCCCAGAGATTATCATATTAGATCACCAGGGAACCCCACCCTCCCAGAGATTATCAGATTAGATCACCAGGGAACCCCACCCTCCCAGAGATTATCAGATTAGATCACCAGGGAACCCCACCCTCCCAGAGATTATCAGATTAGATCACCAAGAAACCCCACCCTCCCAGAGATTATCATATTAGATCACCAGGGAACCACACCCTCCCAGAGATTATCAGATTAGATCACCAGGGAACCACACCCTCCCAGATATTATCAGATTAGATCACCAGGGATCCCCACTCTCCCAGAGATTATCAGATTAGATCACCAGAGAACCCTACCCTCACGTCCTGCCACGCACATGCTTTATCTGATTCCATATATAATGTTTCACCAATCTGTTGCTGGATAGTCTGAACGGTTTTCGGTATTTAGTTTGTTTATGTTAATTGTGTGTGGAGTTCGCGAGCGGTGGCCCTCAGCAGCTCAGATGGTGACTTGCTGCTAAGGATTCAGACATAACACGTACAGAAGAGTTTAGTTATCTGAAGCTTATATTTATCCGCTCAGACCACTCGGCTACAACTCCAGGTTTTTCCTGTGGCTCTTAATAAAAGTTGCTGGGTTGTGCGATTGATTATATCCGGACTGTAGCCCGAACAACACCCCCCCCCCCCCCACCCGTAACAAGTTGAAGTCGGTTACCGTGAAACAGCGGACAGCATCGGTCAAAGATGGCGACGGGCCCAAGACTGGCGAACTGTCCGAAGGCGAGCTCCATGAACATGAGGGGGAAACCGACCAGCAGCAGCATGATCAGGAAGGGTATGAGGAAGGCGCCTGCAAGGGCAAGCAAGGTCAGACAAGGACAATGTCAAAGGGTCAAGGACGTAATTCATAGAAGCCGACCAACAGCAGCATGACCAAGTAGGGGCCTGCAGTGTCAATCTAAATTGACATGTCAGTGACATGATGGTTTTTTTATGCTATCTAATAAATGAAATCAAATTAAGATTCATTAGTATGATATGTTATCAATTAAAATCAAATTACTATTCCTTATTATGATATCTGATAAATTAAAATCAAATTCTTAGTATGATATCTGATACATTAAAATCAAATTGATATTCCTTAGTATGATATCTGATAAATTAAAATCAAATTGATATTTATGATAAATTCTCTCCTACCTCCACCATTGGCGTACGCCAAGTAGGGGAACCTCCAGACGTTTCCGAGACCCACACTGTAGCCCAGGAGCGACAGTAAGAAGTCAAACTTCCCGCTCCAGTTTCCTCTCTCTTCATATTCCTCCTCCCCCTCCTCGCCTTCCTCCTCCGCTTCATGCTCGTATGTATTCGGGTCGCTGAAGGGGAGCGTGCTGCTCGCGCAGTACGCATCGATTTTGGTCTGCGGGAGGTAGATTACAGCCAATAACGTGACGTCAAACAGTGACGTCAAAATATGTATATGCATCCACGAGTGCGGTTGTCATGGCAATTAAGAATCTGACGTAAGATCGCCGTATGTCCCTGACCCTGCTAAACTTCACTGCTCCCAACTGCAGTCTCGACTTGCGTCTCCTCAATCATTTCTTTATAATATATAGATTTCAAACCAGCATGTAATAAGTCAATACTGAGGTGGAAATGGGCACGACAATATGAGGGACCTAACAGCATTTTGGGGTAAATCAGAAGGTCACAGAGGGTGTGCGTGCCCCTATTGAGGGGATATCTGAAAATTGCGACCGGGGGTAGAATGTGCGTTTATAGAGCGTCAAACGCCCAGACCGAGCGGATCTTGGCGGTGAAAAAGGGGGGGGGGTCGCTTTAGCGCGGAACTCCCTCACCCACATGGTCTGTCATATCATCATGAAAAATATGTATATAATGATTATCAAATGTATATTTTATGGTGAGGGACACATTTTCCTTTTCTTATATTTTAACTGAGTTATACCCACCAGGTTGTCATGTTGATTATGATTGTAGTTTGGCCATACAGACATGGAGCGATCGATATGGGTGCAACTAAAACATTTATCACTGGAGTCACTGGGTAAGAATTGGAAGGGAGAAGGAATGATAACTCACCCCAGTCCCGTCATATAACTCTGTGCTATCGCCGATTTCAAAGCTGGCTTTCTCGTGGGCAGATTCCGGGGACTGACAGGAAATGGATTCCATCGCCGACGTGACCACCTGTAGGAAGACGAGAGTGACACGGGAATACAAAGGGCGGTACGTGGAGGCTATAAATTGAGCGAGGATGGAGAGATCAAGAAGAAGAGAGGAGAAGAAGGAAAGCCTGAGAGGAAGAGAAAGAAAGATGCAGATCGAGACAAAGGGAGAGGGAGAGAGCGAGAGAGAGAAAGAGGGGGACAGAGGAATTGGCAGACAGTGGACGAAAGAAAGACAGGGAAAGAGGGAAAATGATGGAGATTGAAAGTAAGAGAGAGCGAGAGAGAGAACCTCAGGAAGAGAGATGGGGATATAATAAACGGGTAGATTGAGGGGGATTGAGATCGTCAGAAGGAGAAGTCATGAAAAGAAAGCCAGCGGAGAGACTACATATAACAGAAATTGAAATAGCAAAAGAGGTGAAGAGGCTGATAAGCAGACAAGGAAGAAAGAAAGAGATATGATGATATAAACTGACCAAGCGGAGTAAATCCGTCCTGATTGAGTGAGAAACACTAAAGTGAGGCACGCTAAACAGGACCGTGAAATGAACAAATGGACAAGATTTGGTGAGAACTTCACGAGGAGAGCGACAGAAAGAGGACAGTGGCGAGAAACAGAATGTGATATGGTGATATGAACTGACAAAGGCCGTGGCAAGAACGGAAAAATAGATAGGATTTCATCCGAATTCTATATAGAATCCTCGCAATTTAAGCCCCCCTCTGCCGCAATAAAATAAACAGAATGCTAACGCCCCTGGCACTTCATTTGGCAAATAGTTGGCTCGCGGCAGGGTGTGTATTCTGCGTAACGCAAATTTGAGCCTTGGCCGTCAGACTGGTGCCTCTGTCTCTCACCATTGTTGGCACAATCGGAATTACCGGCACTTCATTCAAGCATTGAAATCGTCGACTAAATAATGTATCCATCGATCGATCTCCTGAATGACAGACGCCCAGGCGGCTAGGGCTTATATTGATATCCGTTATAACGGATCAGGTCGCATGGAACCGGATTCATATCAAATCCCTTAGGGCCTTACAGCTTTATTTGTTATAAAAAATCCTGGGCTTGGCCGTTATATATATTGCATGTCAAAGTTGCGTTCATATATATGGGACCATCAGATTGTTATAAAATTATTATTAGAGGCATCTTGCAGCTGACTGGAACTAACTGACTTCACTTCATCGCTATCATGCGCCGTTTGCCATTTTTGCCCCGTGGCCTTTTTCTGCACTTCCGCTTACTCATCCCGCGCCGCCGTCCCCCTGCCCCTCCCTTCTCCCCTCACCTCCTTCCCCCCACCCCTCCCCACCCTTCACCCCGCCCTCCTACCCCTCCTCTCCGCCTTCTCCCCGGCCTCTCCAACCTGACACCCCAGGACCACTCGTGCCACAGGATTTGTCTCTCTCTTTCTCTCCAGCTCTCGTCTCTATAAATAGATAGCAGTCCCGCAGCAGCGAATGGCAACTGACGTCATTGGTGTTTGTAAACGAGTGATTTGGCCGCAGGGGCGAGGCAATGCAATCCCGTGTGACCAGATTAGACGCTGGGTTTTTTCTCGATCGTGCGGTGTGTTGTGAAGACCCGCCAACCCAGGTACCTACTTTTTACCCATCACGTCCCAAAAGAATCCCAACCAGGCGGGATGACAACACACATAATGACAACACACGTCACAGGCTGATCACGATCTATCTATATAAAGGCTAGAGTAACGTTGCAATGACGCAGTTTGTTCAGCAATATTAAGCTTGGAGGACAAACAAACGGGAATAATCAACAACGAAAACCCCGATACAGCCATCCACATAATGTTAGAGGAACGCAATCATGAAATGTGTTCACCTTTTTAAAACTAAACACATTTAATAATTCGCCTTAATAATTGGCCAGGAAGCTTCCAACGATCACTCTACAAGTATATCGACGTCTATCTGCTGCGGTGTTTGCTGTGTCCAAACTGTACAACCCTATTCCGAGGGGATACATCTAGATTAACATTCACAATTAATCTCAATTCGGTTGCTTAGAAACTCCCATTGTGACGTCATGTTTATAACATTTTGACGTCACAACTACTCACTATGACAGCAGTCGATGAGCGGTCACCAAGAGCGCTCTGCTTGGCAACAAACATTTAGCGCGTCGCTTATACATCCTACATCCAGTGTTAACATTGAATGATTTATTCGTTAATTTTGTGGGGCAGCTGATTTAATTATTAAACACATGACATAATAGGCTTTGACCTCTCTTAGCTTGAATATATTTATGTACAGCTGATATTTACTCCGAATCCGAAAACGTCTCATGGGGGCTGTTACGCGAAATGAAAGTCCTAAGCCTATGCTTGAAATGGACTTTGAATATGCATGCATGTTACCTTAAGAGCTCGCTTGCGCTCGCTAATAATAGCACTAATATTAATACACGCCCAGTATTACTGAACCAGATATACCAGGCCTAGCTACTACCAATATCGATTTCTATCACAACTCCTTCGGAAGACGAATCCTACGCTTGTCAAATACCTGTATTTGTCAATGGATTCCGAAAAATATTTCATGATGTGACATCAAGCATGCGGTTTAAATTCTCCAGGTAACGGCACCGCCACCAGACATGAAACACTAAAATACTGAGCAATAGCTTGAAAATATATACATGTAGGATACAGCGTTAATACGCGTCGTTAAGCGCCGTGATAAAGCGTTAATTATTATTTGAACATTACTGTTATAACTTAATATAAGCGTTGCGTAAACTGGTGGATGAAGCAACTACTATGCACATATAGACCAAGCATAGGAATTCTCTGGTGTGTTTGTGGTGGTAGTCATGGTGACGGCGGCGGTGGTGTTGGTGTGACGGGGGGTAACAACCTGAGATATTTATTCCCCAAACTGTAGATTATAATCTAATTTGGTATATATATATCTATATCCCGCGACAGTTACCGATTGCGCGGAAATTACTTAATTAATTACTTAATTGATGAATTATGTCATCAAGCAGTCAATTAAATAGAACATGTTTTACCTTAACACACTCATCTGGTCCCCCAGGATCGTCCTCCCCGTCTGATAGCTCCAGGACCAGTCTCCCATTACCTGCAGTGTAGGCTGTATTGGCCATGGGGACGGCCTGGGGGGTGGCTACCTGCACTGGTACCCGCTGAGGCTATTGGACTAACAATACGTAGGCCCCTGCAAGGTCAAGGAAATGCACAATCTAATTTAGCTTTGTGAAATACCTGTCATTAAATAAATAGTGTTCCTCATGCTAATGGCGTAAATGATAATGATAACTAACGGTATCAAAGACGGTGGTAGAATTAACCAGCCATCTTTAATATAAAAAAACACGCTAGTAACATGACACGGTATCGGCTGGTGTGGTTGGATACAACATTATTATAAACAAATATTTGACGACATAACACGTTGGTAACATAACGCAGTAACGGCAAAATTATGTTATATAGACGGTGGTTCATTTGTACCACCATCTTGGACGGCAAGATACGTTGGTAGAATACCGCGGTAACGACATAATCTCTGCATCAATCGGCCCTAAAGATGGTGGCGTAATCATACAGCCATGTTTGACGGAAAAAACACGTTCTTAACATTATTAACCCAGAGTAGGGTCTCATAGCATTCGACCGGCTGGTTCCCTGGTCAAATATTTCATACACCTTTCTTCCGACCATATTTAGCAAAATTATTTTATTTTGGGACATAACATAGTATCCATAGTATACGGCAAATTACAGATTTACAATTCTTAGAAATAACAAAATCCCAAATAATTTAACTGGTAGAAGTGACTGGTCCAATCTTCTACGAGTGCCCTTCTACAGTAGGAGCGCATTTTTATGTTCATTTTTACTCCCCCTTGTGAATACACAGTCAAAACGTTTCCTAACACAGTCAGCTTAGGAACATCCGGTTGGGCTGTTCCGGTCACCCAGATGTACTACTAATCCCAAATAAAGACTGAAAAACTTGGTGCACTACGCGCTGACCGCCGTCGCGTGCGTGTTTAGCATGCAGGGTTAATCCACGTTAAACCGCGGCGGAGGAGGGGGTAGTAGCTTACAACACAGTGTACCGGTTTTAAGCAGGGGAAAGGGACACAATAACAATGTATACATACAAAATAGATACCAGCTATTCAGGTTGTTGGTCACCTTGCATGTAAGGTCGAAACCATTGTTTCAGCATAGGTCACGCATTCACGCCATTTGCTACAATTCATGCATTTCGTGTACTCTGACATGGAAGATGGACCGGATTTTCAATGAAAACCGACGCGTCTCAATCATCAGAGACCACGTCTCTGAACAGAAACAGCAGAAAATAGAACAGCGGGCACAGACAGAGACAACATGAAGAGTCATGAACGATGAAGAAAACAAAAACGCAAAAGCAGCTCATAAAACAGCATCATGACAGGCACAGCCAGGGCAGCAGCGCAAACAGCAAACTGAACAGCCACGCAAACAGCTCATAAAACAGCATAAAACAAGCACGCACAGGAACAGTCAACACGAGGTCACGCGAGAGAATTAGACCAGCCCAACAACAACTGAGCAATGGCCAAAAAAAAAGCAGAGAAAAGGCTATAGAAAAAAGAACAATAAAAGAACATCCAAAATCGATACAGCACAACTGTCTTTGGGGCATCCCGATATTATAGTCTATAGGTAAAAATAAGTCAACCTCGGAAGAAAAGAAGTCACTGCAGAATTAATTACTTTCCCTAATTAATTAAAACCAGAGTCCTTTTGCATGCATTATCTTGCAGTACAAACACACAAAGTGTACAAGACACTGCCTGATCCTGTGTCAGTCTGTCTTTGTGGGATTGAATCACCTTTGAATTCTAGCGGTGCCTCCCGCGGGCGGCAAACATAAAAACTATACCGATGGCTTTTGCTGCGACTTTACTTCACAAAACCAACAGGAAAGGCACTTATTTCAGCGTCTTGCGCTCATTCCTATTTGTTTCGCCATATAATTTATTTATGTTACAACTCTGGTGACAAACCAGCTAATGAAACATACATATATATATTTATAAATCCGGTACTTACCGAAAAGAAAGATGGAGGTAGGAAATGGGTGCACAATGGGGAGGGTGGGGGTGGGGTTGGAGAAACTTGTCTGCGACGGGCAGCGTTTCCTAGCGGGGTCTTCCGTCATAAATTTCCCATGGTAAGTCGAGGCCTTGATTGTCTGTTTATCTAGGGCTGTTGTTATTGCTGTACTTCATCATAACACACACATCGGTGGTGTAAGATGCGGCGAAATGCCTCATGAGACATGATGGTGGCTCTGGAAGCACAGACCGCGCGCTATCTATCATTCGGTGGATTACGTCATGCTGTCATCAAGATGAATCCCGATATAATCCTATAACGATATTCCTATTTTTAAACAATTCCGCCTTCAAATTCGCCTTCAATGTTTTGGTGTGTCTTTCGGCTGGTCTGTCTCCATCCCCGGCCTGTTGGTTTATTTCTCAATCTCCGTCTGTGTCGTGGCGCTGTGGCGGGCGGCGGCACGGCTTGCAGTGCCACGGCCAGAGGAGGAAGCAGGTCGAGATGTTATGTCACAGTAAATATTCCATTAGGTAATATTGACCTCTCCGCGCGCAGCTTGCTAGACAGGTCCGCCATGCACTGGGTGACCGACTGTGAGGGCGGAAGGGAAGTGTTCGCCTCGCAGACCGTGTACGGACGCCGCGGCGACAGCGGAGGTGATGGTGGCGGTGGCGCTGGCGGCAGCGATGGTGGTGGCGGCGGCGGTGGCGGCGGCGGCTGGTCGTGGCGGTAGTGGCGGCGGCGGAGGTGGAATTGGAGGTGGAGCCGGGGGGTCAACGGCACGCAGGAGCGGCAACACGGCCTGCAAGTGACAAGGGAGTGGTCTGTCGTGTCCCGCTGCTGCTGCTGCTGCTGCTGCGGCTGCGGCTGCAGTGGCTAGCTCTGGCTGGTTGGCTGGCGCGTGGCCAAGCCGCCGGTTGGTGTTTTGGATGGTGGTGGAGGTCGTGATGGAGTTGGGGGGTGCTGGTGGGGGTGGTGGTTTGGGGAGGTTTCGGGTCTTCCCGAGCTTAAAGTGACATAATCGGGTCAAACTCGACTTAATCGAGTCTTACGTGGTTTAACCCGACCGCCACAAGACAATGGGGAGTTTCCAAGCCTTATATGGCCTTAACAAAGGCTTATCAAGCCCTACCTAGCCTTACCTAGCCTTACCAACTCTTACCGAGCCTTACCGAGCCTAACCGGGCCTTACCTAGCCTTACCAACCCTTACCGAGCCTTACCGAGTCCCCTCCGGACCTGACCGGTCCGGTCTCAGCGACGAGGACACCTTCGGCCAGGGCTATCTGTGCAACAACCACGCCGTCGCGGGGGCGTCCCGTCTGCTACGACGTGAAGGCAGCCAATCCCGGCTCCCCCTTCCCCTCCTCCACCCCCCTCCCTCTCCTCCTCCCCACCTCCTCTTTCTCCACCCCCCCCCCTTCCGCCACCCCACCGGACGCTCCTCCCAGTCAACTCGCAGGGTCCCTCCATCAATAAAGCAGACTCCCCAGCCGCCATACCTTTTATCGCAGTCCCTCCCTCAACGACCCAATCTCTCCCCGACGCAAAATCTCTCCCGGTTCGCAGCGCCCCCTCCCCCCAAACCGCCCCTCCCTCCCTCCCTCCCTCGCCCGCTGAGGCCGCCCGCCAGGATACGCCAATCGCCCCCCTCCCCCTTTAGAGCTCCTCCCTTAGTCCTCACCCCCTCCAACTACCGGACCCGGGGCCGCAGGGTGAGGATCAGCCGGCTAATCATCCCCCGTTCCACCCACACCCCTCACCCACCCACACACACACACACACACAGAGTATACACCCCGCCCGCTCCTTCCTGGTCCTGCCGTGACTTTGCCCGCGGCAGTCGCCCACAGTGAGGCAGAGCTCCTCAAAGACTCGATTAGGAAGTAAGAAGACGGACGGCGGAAGAGGGTAGGGATTCCCCGACCCACTTCCCTCCGCCTGCCGCCTGCCGAGCGGGCGAGAGGACCGCCAAACTCTCCCTCCCTCCCTCTCGCTTAGGGCTCTACGCATCCGTCCGCCCGCTCAGTATCTGTCTGGCTGTGGCTGTCTTAAAGGCTGCGTGGCTGACTCGATGGCACTCTGTCTGGCTGGCTGTCATAATGGTTGTCTGTCTGGCTGGCTGTCATAATGGTTGTCTGTCTGGCTATGTCTGGCAATCCGTCTGGCTGTTTGGTTGTATGGCTTTGTGGCTGTCTGGATGTCAAGCTTTTTTGTCTTTTCCGGTTCTCTGTCGATATCTCACTCTGTCCCTTGCTATCCACACCCATTTTATAATTTTTATCCCTGCTCCCCTAACCGATGCCACCCCTCCACCCCCCCCTCTTCCTCCGAGTTTCGGCCGTACCGGGCTCATCGGCTCACTCATCGCTCCTCTTTCTCCCTTGCCTCCTGTATCCATAACCCCCGCTCTACTGCCCAATCCCTTGCCCCATCCCCCACCCACGGACCCACCGCTAACACCCAGGGTCTGTCACCCCTCCGCCCACCCTTCCTCCCATCCCAGCCATCGAACTCTTCCCTCCCCTCAAGTCTTGGTTCCAGACCTGTGGACTGCACAGTATGCGTACGAAAATCAATTTTGAAGGTCACGAGACCCTGTCCTCAACCCTTTTCACCGGCGCCTCATCCTCACCAAATAACCCACTACCCCCCGCCCCGCCCCGCCCCACCCCTACCCACCCACCACCACCCCCACCCACACCATCATTCATTCCCTCCGTCCTCCCCTACCGCCCTCCCGCCCTCCTCCACCACCTACAGGCGTCACGGGGTATGGCTCACTGGCTCTGTGCCAGACTTGTGCCAGACGGTGAGGTCGGGGTGGTGGGGAAAGGAGAGGGGGTGGGGGAGGGGGGCTGTGTGATTGATCTGAGACTGTAGCGAACCATTCCTGTACCGACTAAATAGCGCATGGTAATCACGTTAAGATGAAGTCTCGTCCGTCCACAGAGGAAACTCTCGTTCGGGGGACCCGAGACATGGGATACACAGTCATATCGCCAGCCAACAACGATTATTGTAAAGGCAAATTTCAGGAGGAACCTCGAAAAAGAAATTTAACAATGTTTAACAAAGCAAAAACACTAGAAAAAAGCAGCACTTTAAGAGAGGATGTTGCCATGGTGACTGTACGGATACGGAAACACTTGCGGAGTAAGCGGGAAGAGGCGCAGGCAATTAAATGACGCTAATCCAGGGAAGGGTACCAATAAAATAGAGCGATGTGTGTTCGCTTTGGGGGCCAAACAGATTCTAGGAAGGTACCGGTAGGTATAAACAGGGATTTATGTAATTTATTAAATAATGGAACTAAAATCAGATTATCGGTGGTAGACATGGTTGACGTAATTTAGGAAATAGTCGTATAAAAGGTTATGGAGGTCATAAAATGGTTCACGCAAGTTTACGAGTATGGGACTAAAATCTGGCTATGTTACAGTGCGGTTATGTTGTAGTCATGGTAAAGACAACGATTATTCTAGCAAAACTCAATAAATGCAAGACGATTACTGGTCAGCAAATTCAGTGCAAAATGATAATGGGACATTCAGTGCAAGATGACTAAGTGACAATCAGTGCAAGATGATTATGAGACAATCAGTGCAAGATGATTATGGCACAATCAGTGCAAGATAATTATGGGACAATCAGGGCAAGATGATCATGGGACATTCAGTGCAAGATGACTATGTGACAATCAGTGCAAGATGATTATGGCACAATCAGTGCCAGATAATTATGGGACAATCAGGGCAAGATGATCATGGGACATTCAGTGCAAGATGACTATGTGACAATCAGTACAAGATGATTATGGGACAATCAGTGCAAGATGACTATGTGACAAGCAGTGCAAGATGATTATGGCACAATCAGTGCAAGATGATTATGAGACATTCAGTGCAAGATAAATATGAGACATTCGGTGCAAGATGACTATGTGACAATCAGTGCAAGATGATTATGGCACAATCAGTGCAAGATAATTATGGGACAATCAGGGCAACATGAATATGGGACAATCAGGGCAAGATGATTATGGGACAATCAGGGCAAGATGATTATGAGACATTCAGTGCAAGATGACTATGTGACAATCAGTGCAAGATGATTATGGCACAATCAGTGCAAGATATTATGGGACAATCAGGGCAAGATGATTATGGGACAATCAGGGCAAGATGATTATCGGGCAATCAGTGCAAGGTGATTATGGGACAATCAGAGCAAGATGAATATGGGACAATCAGAGCAAGATGGTTATGGGACAATCAGAGCAATATGGTTATGGGACAATCAGTGAAAAATGATTATGGGACAACCAGGGCAAGATGGTTATGGGACGATCAGTGCAAGATGATTATTGGGCAATCAGTGCCAGATGATTATGGGACAATCGGTGCAAGATGATTATTGGGCAATCAGTGCCAGATAAGTATGGGACAATCAGTGCAAGACGATTATGGGGCAATCAGTCCAAGATGATTATGGGTCAATCAGGGCATGATGATTATGGGGCATTCAGTGCAAGAATATTATGGGGCAATCAGTGCAAGATTATTATGGGGCAATCAGTGCAAGATGATTATGGGACAATCAGGGCATGAAGATTATGGGACATTCAGTGCAAGATGACTGTGACATTCAGTGCAAGATGACTATGTGACAATCAGTGCAAGATGATTATGGTACACGCAGTGCAAGATAACTATGTCACAATCAGTGCAAGATGGTTATGGGACAATCGGTGCAAGATGGTTATTGGGCAATCAGTGCCAGATGAGTATGGGACAATCAGTGCAAGATGGTTATGGGACAATCAGTGCCAGATGAGTATGGGACAATCAGTGCAAGATGGTTATGGGACAATCAGTGCCAGATGAGTATGGGACAATCAGTGCAAGATGGTTATGGGATATCCAGAGCAAGATGATTATGGGACGATCAGTGCAAGATGATTATGGGATAATCAGTGCAAGATGATTATGTCACAATCAGTGCAAGATGATTATGGGACAATCGGTGCAAGATGATTATTGGGCAATCAGTGCAAGATGATTATGGTACACTCAGTGCAAGATGATTATGTCACAATCAGTGCAAGATGATCATGGGACAATCGGTGCAAGATGATTATTGGGCAATCAGTGCCAGATAAGTATGGGACAATCAGTGCAAGACGATTATGGGGCAATCAGTGCAAGATGATTATGGGGCAATCAGTGCAAGATTATTATGGAGCAATCAGTGCAAAATTATTATGGGGCAATCAGTGCAAGATTATTATGGGGCAATCAGTGCAAGATGACTATGGGACATTCAGTGCAAGATGATTATGGCACACTCAGTGCAAGATGATTATGTCACAATCAGTGCCAGATGAGTATGGGACAATCAGTGCAAGATGGTTATGGGACAATCAGAGCAAGATGGTTATGGAACCATCAGAGCAAGATGGTTATGGGACAGTCAGTGCAAGATGATTATGGGACAATCGGTGCAAGATGATTATTGGGCAATCAGTGCCAGATAAGTATGGGACAATCAGTGCAAGACGATTATGGGGCAATCAGTGCAAGATGATTATGGGGCAATCAGTGCCAGATAAGTATGGGACAATCAGTGCAAGACGATTATGGGTCAATCAGTGCAAGATGATTATGGGGCAATCAGTGCAAGATTATTATGGGTCAATCAGTGCAAGATTATTATGGGGCAATCAGTGCAAGATTATTATGGGGCAATCAGTGCAAGATGACTATGGGACAATCAGGGCAAGATGATTATGGGACAATCAGGGCATGATGATTATGGGACATTCAGTGCAAGATGACTATGTGACATTCAGTGCAAGATGACTATGTGACAATCAGTGCAAGATGATTATGGTACACTCAGTGCAAGATGATTATGTCACAATCAGTGCAAGATGATCATGGGACAATCGGTTCAAGATGGTTATTGGGCAATCAGTGCCAAATGAGTATGGGACAATCAGTGCAAGATGGTTATGGGACATCAAGAGCAAGATGGTTATGGGACGACCAGTGCAAGATGATTATGGGATAATCAGTGCAAGATCATTACGGGACATTCAGTGCAAGATGACTATGTGACATTCAGTGCAAGATGATTATGGCACACTCAGTGCAAGATGATTATGTCACAATCAGTGCAAGATGATTATGGGACAATCGGTGCAAGATGGTTATTGGGCAATCAGTGCCAGATGAGTATGGGACAATCAGTGCAAGATGTTTATGGGACAATCAGTGCAAGATGATTATGGGATAATCAGAGCAAGATCATTATGGGACAATCAGTGCAAGATGATTATGGGACAATCAAAGCAAGATGGTTATGGCACAATCAGTGCAAGATGATTATGTCACAATCAATGCAAGAAGATTATGGGACAATCGGTGCAAGACGATTACTGGGCAATCAGTGCCAGATAAGTATGGGGCAATCAGTGCATGATTATTATGGGGCAATCAGTGCAAGATTATTATGGGGCAATCAGTGCAAGATTGTTATGGGGCAATCAGTGCAAGATTATTATGGGGCAATCAGTGCAAGATTATCATGGGGCAATCAGTGCAAGATGACTATGAGACAATCAGGGCAAGATGATTATGGGACAATCAGGGCATGATGATTATGGGACATTCAGTGCAAGATGACTATGTGACATTCAGTGCAAGATGACTATGTGACAATCAGTGCAAGATGATTATGGCACACTCAGTGCAAGATGATTATGTCACAATCAGTGCAAGATGATTATGGGACAATCGGTGCAAGATGGTTATTGGGCAATCAGTGCCAGATGAGTATGGGACAATCAGTGCAAGATGGTTATGAGACAATCAGTGCCAGATGAGTATGGGACAATCAGTGCAAGATGGTTATGGGACAATCAGAGCAAGATGGTTATGGAACCATCAGAGCAAGATGGTTATGGGACAGTCAGTGCAAGATGATTATGGGACAATCGGTGCAAGATGATTATTGGGCAATCAGTGCCAGATAAGTATGGGACAATCAGTGCAAGACGATTATGGGGCAATCAGTCCAAGATGATTATGGGGCAATCAGTGCCAGATAAGTATGGGACAATCAGTGCAAGACGATTATGGGTCAATCAGTGCAAGATGATTATGGGGCAATCAGTGCAAGATTATTATGGGTCAATCAGTGCAAGATTATTATGGGGCAATCAGTGCAAGATTATTATGGGGCAATCAGTGCAAGATGACTATGGGACAATCAGGGCAAGATGATTATGGGACAATCAGGGCATGATGATTATGGGACATTCAGTGCAAGATGACTATGTGACATTCAGTGCAAGATGACTATGTGACAATCAGTGCAAGATGATTATGGTACACTCAGTGCAAGATGATTATGTCACAATCAGTGCAAGATGATTATGGGACAATCGGTTCAAGATGGTTATTGGGCAATCAGTCCCAGATAAGTATGGGACAATCAGTGCAAGATGGTTATGGGACATTAAGAGCAAGACGGTTATGGGACGACCAGTGCAAGATGATTATGGGATAATCAGTGCAAGATCATTACGGGACATTCAGTGCAAGATGATTATGGGACAATCAAAGCAAGATGGTTATGGCACAATCAGTGCAAGATGATTATGGGACAATCGGTTCAAGATGGTTATTGGGCAATCCGTGCCAGATGAGTATGGGACAATCAGTGCAAGATGGTTATGGGACATCCAGAGCAAGATCATTATGGGACAATCAGTGCAAGATGATTATGGGACAATCAGAGCAAGATCATTATGGGACAATCAGTGCAAGATGATTATGGGACAATCAAAGCAAGATGGTTATGGCACAATCAGTGCAAGATGGTTATGTCACAATCAGTGCAAGATGATTATGTCACAATCAGTGCAAGATGATTATTGGGCAATCAGTGCCAGAAAGGTATGGGACAATCAGTGCAAGACGATTATGGGTCAATCGGTGCAAGATGATTATGGGGCAATCAGTGCAAGATTATTATGGGGCAATCAGTGCAAGATTATTATGGGGCAATCAGTGCAAGATTATTATGGGGCAATCAGTGCAAGATTATTATGGGGCAATCAGTGCAAGATTATTATGGGGCAATCAGAGCAAGATCATTATGGGACAATCAGTGCAAGATGATTATGGCACAATCAGTGCAAGATGGTTATGTCACAATCAGTGCAAGATGATTATGGCACAATCAGTGCAAGATGGTTATGTCACAATCAGTGCAAGATTATTATGGGACGATCAGTCCAAGATGATTATGGGATAATCAAAGCAAGATGGTTATGGCACAATCAGTGCAAGATGGTTATGTCACAATCAGTGCAAGATGATTATGTCACAATCAGTGCAAGATGATTATTGGGCAATCAGTGCCAGAAAGGTATGGGACAATCAGTGCAAGACGATTATGGGTCAATCGGTGCAAGATGATTATGGGGCAATCAGTGCAAGATTATTATGGGGCAATCAGTGCAAGATTATTATGGGGCAATCAGTGCAAGATTATTATGGGGCAATCAGTGCAAGATGACTATGGGACAATCAGGGCATGATGATTATGGGACATTCAGTGCAAGATGACTATGTGACATTTAGTGCAAGATGATTATGGAACAATCGGTGCAAGTTGGTTATTGGGCAATCAGTGCCAGATGAGTATGGGACAATCAGTGCAAGATAGTTATGGGACAATCAGAGCAAGATGGTTATGGGACAATCAGAGCAAGATGGTTATGGGACAATCAGAGCAAGATGGTTATGGGACAATCAGAGCAAGATGGTTATGGGACAATCAGTGCAAGATGTACCAACTCATTGCAGGAAGCACGCTACATGCCGCTGCATCAGGTGGTCGGTTTGTGATGGAGGCGCAAAAGGTCATTGGAAGGGGGGGCGAGGGAGGGGGCGCACCATGATAGAGCAGTCCCAAGGAGAACTAATGAACTATAAGACCAGGAACCAGGGGCGTGGTTCTATCATATTACCTATCTGTTCATAAAAACAAGAGGCGTGAATTGATGAAAAATAATGGACGATGATTGAGTGAATTGAGTGAGCTAATCTACTACGCAGCCACGTTGTTTGTCTTTTAGTAACTTTTAGTAACTACAGTAGCGATTCCCAGTACATTATCTGACATTGCTATTAAGTTGATAAAAAATAACGTACCGCACAAACCGAAGAACCGCGCTCGAATTATGAATAATGAAATGACTGAAGCTGTCCTAATAGAACGATTGACGTAAAAAAAACCGTTGATGTTCTTTGTGGTATCAACCATCCCTATTTATAACTGAGTCACGCAGTTATCATGTTCCGACACGTCTGTAGGGTCATCTGGCGGTGAAGGGAGAAATCGATTAGTCTAGTTAGGGGCCGGTTTTAAAATTTAAAATTAAATCATGGGCACTTGGTCCACCGAGAACGCCGAGCCTGTATCGTCGCTAGTACACTGGGTATACAGTGAAACGCCAAGCCTGTACCGTCGCTAGTACACTCGGTACACAGTGAAACGCCAAGCCTGTACCGTCGCTAGTACACTTGGTACACCATGAAACGCCGAGCCTATACCGTCGCTAGTACACTTGGTACACAATGAAACGCCAAGCCTGTACCGTCGCTAGTACACTTGGTACACAATGAAACGCCGAGCCTATACCGTCGCTAGTACACTTGGTACACAATGAAACGCCAAGCCTGTACCGTTGCTAGTACACTCGGTACACAGTGAAACGACAAGCCTGTACCGTCGCTAGTACACTCGGTACACAGTGAAACGCCAAGCTTGTACCGTCGCTAGTACACTGGGTACATAGTGAAATGCCGAGCCTATACCGTCACTAGTACACTTGGTACACAGTGAAACGTCGAGCCTGTACCGTCGCTAGTACACTCGGTACACCCTAAAACGCCAAAACTGTACCATCGCCATAACAGACTGTGTAACAGATCCTATACCGCATTTTGGCGGTATAACCGAGGCGCTATAACCATTGCCTCGCGTGACGAACCAGCCAGGCAGACGTGACCAAAATTTCACCCTTTTTTTGGCGCCATTTTTATTCGTTGGCAACAAGGCTTGGTACCCGTCAGCAAACCACGTGATTGATCTTCGTTTGTGACGTCAGACGCAGGACGTGCCTCCTTTCATCATGGCTGACGTTGGAATCATGAGCTTATCCGCAATATTGGTCCGGCAGAGGAAAAAGGCGAATCATATTATGGGAAAGTGTTAACATGGCTTCGTCATCGGTTCTGCACAGGGAGCCGCACTCTTCCAGCAGAGGGAGCTCCTTCCTCACATCACCTCTGCCCCACGTAACCGCCAACCTCGCGGTTGACCCCAACGGTGCTGGGGTTACGAATGGTTTTAGAGGCTTGTTAGGTTGAATTTTATATTTTTGATACACAATTTGAAAAATACAGACATTGCGTTGTCGAATAATCACAATGGAAGAGTTACGCGAAAAAGAATATTTGAAAATAACACGGGGTCAAAGGTCAAAGCCATTTCACCCCTTTGACCTCCATCGAGCTTGAAAACACAGTTCGAACGTAACATGGCTTCTAATTAAGATATTTGATGCCAAACTGCGGATATATCTTAGATTAGATTCATTTTCAATTTTCGCGTATGACGGATAATTCAAATTTTCGTAAATTTGACTTAGGGCAGAGGGACTATAGTGTAGTTAGAACGCCCTCTGTCGGGAGATCGAGTGAGCCGCCATGGTCGTAAGGTAGCGCGCTCGACGGCAGACCAATTCGGTTCAAACCCCGCTTGTGTCTAGCGCCGTTCCATCCTTTTATCACTTTGTTCCCGGGTATGATTTAGCGTGCTCAAGGCTGGCCTAAAACACCAATTCATCCACCCATTCGTCGCTTGCAGCGAGTGGAGATGCGAGTACCGACCGCATGGTGGATTTGGGCGATAATAGAGGAGTAATAATCACAGCAATGATCACTCCCGACATCGTACCTAAGGGGAATCAAACCTCAGGGCCGTACAAGCCTCCACGGAGTATAATCCTACGTGCGTTATGTGTACGTCTGTTTTATGAATTATGGGGGCGTGGCCGAAAGTGACGGTGGGTGTGTTGGAGGAGGGGGGGATATAGGGGGTGTCCGGAGAGGAGGGTGGGTGGGTTGGAGGAGGGGGTGAGATAGGGCGTGTCCGGAGAGGATGGTGGGTAGGTTGGATGAGGGGGGTGCCATGGGGCGTGTGTCCGCGAGATGATCGACCAATGACCAGGATTTGACAGGGACTCACGAATGGTCTGGTGGTTAGCGCGCGCGGCTTGACCGGTCGAGAGACCTCTGCCATCCCACGACAAGAGAACTGGCTTACTTACCCCGGTGACAAGGCTCCGCTCTACCCTCAACTCTCTTTCCGTTTTGACGCAATTTCACCTTTATAAGTTAAGGTGTTCTTCTCCGACAAACCAACTGAAGACAATTTTAATTATTTAAAGTGAGATTTTTGCTTTTCCTGCTAACGTGGATACTGATGATAATATTTTGGATATATGCGCTTATCGGCAATAAAGCGAAAGGGACATATAATGTATGCTAGATATTATCATCAGTAAAGAAAATTTTCATTCAAAAAAAACCATTGAGGTTACCGGCCGCATGTTCCGGTTTGTTACCAGTCCGTATGCCACATTTGTCCCTACAGGGCTTCAAAAAGCTACGGTCAACGTCTATAGTGTCAGAGTATAGTCCCCCCCCCCCCCGCCCCCACCTCCTCCCACCAGTCTTGCTCAACACCGGACATCTATTCCCGGCCTAGCTCGAGACTGCCCTGCCACAAGCCCCTGCCCCAGCCCCCGCCTCTGCCACCAGCTCCCCCACCCCCGCCACCAGCCCCCCCCCCGCCATCCCGTCTGGCCAGCCACCGGACACATCCCCAGGATCATAAATCTGTTCCCGCCCTTGTCTGGGCCTCACGTGGAGGTCCTATACATATATACATATTCATGTTCCAGGGCCGTAGGATGGCGAATGCACCCATCTTCACCCGCTTCCCCCTCCATCTAATTCGTTGCGAAACAAAACCGACTAATTTATGGGTAGATGCAGCGAGTTTTTCCACCGTGGTGTGTCCACTCATGGCGGGGGTCTTAGGAGCGCAAACTGAGCTCATTGTCGGGATTTAAGGTTCCCGAGGGACATGTTTAAATTGAACATTCATTCCTGGGCCAATAAAGAGTCCCGCTCCCTTCATCCGCTGTATTAAATCCGAGCCAATACCGAGTCCCGCTCCCTTCAGCCGCCGTATTCATTCCGGAACCAATACCGAGTCCCGCTCTCTTCAGCCGCCGTATTCAATCCGGAGCCAATACCGAGTCCCGCTCCCTTCAGTCGCCGTATATATTCTGGAGCCAATACCGAGTCCCGCTCCCTTCAGCCGCCGTATTCATTCCGGAGCCAATACCGAGTCCCGCTCCCTTCAGCCGCCGTATTAATTCCGGAGCCAATACCGAGTCCCGCTCCCTTCAGCCGCCGTATTCATTCCGGAGTCAATACCGAGTCCCGCTCCCTGCAGCCGCCGTATTCATTCCGGAGCCAATACCGAGTCCCGCTCCCTTCAGCCGCCGTATTCATTCCGGAGCCAATACCGAGTCCTGCTCCCTTCAGCCGCCGTATATATTCCGGAGCCAATACCGAGTCCCGCTTCCTTCAGCCGCCGTATTCATTCCGGAGCCAATACCGAGTCCCGCTCCCTTCAGCCGCCGTATTCATTCCGGAGCCAATACCGAATCCCGCTCCCTTCAGCCGCCGTATTCATTCTGTAGCCAATCCTATAGTTTCTGGTCTTGAAAGCGCCGTAAAGCTCTGACAATATCAAGCTGGTGAGATAGTTTGATGCTGCTGAATG
This sequence comes from Arenicola marina, assembly GCA_964019135.1. Classification (NCBI taxonomy): domain Eukaryota; kingdom Metazoa; phylum Annelida; class Polychaeta; family Arenicolidae; genus Arenicola; species Arenicola marina. The sequence goes on from OZ025261.1 coordinate 21,689,904, forward strand.
TATTGTTGCATACAAAATCTTGGACTGAGACACTAACATTTAAAAAAAATTATTAACAGACAAGCAGATCGAGTTGTGTGCGCTCCTGGCTTCAGGCGATGCCAGACCTGTTCGCATAGAAAAGAACAAAATGTTCAGCTCCATTGTATAGCTCAAGGTGTTCCAAACCGTTCCATATACCCGGGGGGGGTGTTATAATTGTCGGGCAAAAGAATATTATACAATGCAGAGGAAAAACATGTAAACAAGAACAATAATATGCCCTAATCATCAAAATTGAACTAACATCGTTAATATAGCCTTAAGCTCGATTAATGCATGCCTAGCGTACGTAGTATTGGTAATTGCGAGATGGCAAGCTAACTCAAATAATATTACATCAATTCATATTTACTAGAAAATACGCGAATGCTCTGGCATTAATTACTACATTCCTGAAGAGCCCATACGTTCCATGCATATTGGTGTTCTAGGCGGACGAGGCGTATATATCTATGTAACGTAAGGGAAAAGCGGGGCCATGACCCCGGGGGTAACTTCCTACTTCACAGGCACAGTAAATCAGTGGAGGGGGGAGGCCGGGGAGGGGGGTGTCCCCCCCCCGGCCTCCCCCCTCCATTGATTTACTGTGCCTGTGCCCTACTCAAACAAGGACATGGTATCTTTATCCTGTGACCACACAGACATGGCCACAGCAGGGCTCGAACCACCGGTCCACGTGCCGTTAGGCTCTCAGGTGACCAGAGCACTCAATGCGAGCGCTCTAACCCACTGAGCTATCGGGGTGGCCCCCGCACAGTATGAGCGGTGCGATAACCGAATTGTTTACCCTTGTTTACAATCCGCCCAAAATAAATATTTTGCTGTGTCTACGTCTATCAGAGGACAATCATTAACGGCCCGACGTCACGCTGACTGGATCGTACTCTTTGCGAAGAAGGACATGGTATCTTTATCCCGCGACCACACAGACATGGCTACAGCGGGGCGCGAACCACCGACCCACGTGCTGTTATAGGCTTTCGAGTGGCCAGAGCGCTCAATGAGAGCGCTCTAACCCACTGAGCCATCGAGGCGGCCCTTATATATAACGGAAGCGGAATAGACGCTCAGGACCGACGGCGGAGCCCATGAATTCCGTGAACCCAATCCATTTCATAGGTAACCTCACAACGATAGCTTTACGATGAGTGTTTCGCGTTTAAGACGATCAACTTCGCAGTAAATCCTTTTTGCGAAAGATGAAAATAAAACTGGCGTCGTTAAAGGAGGCGAAGTCGGAGCAAGGCATAGACAAGCCTAAACCCATGCAGGTCGACAAAACGCAGCGGGTCTGGCCGGACGCAATTGTGATATCTCGGCCCAGGCCCGGTGGATGAAAGACACAAAGCGCCTCGGGCCAAATGGGAAGTTCCCTTTGGCCTAACGCGTAAGGTGTTCGCTCGGGATGCGAAGGGTCACCGGTTCGAAACCCGCCTCTGCGGGTAGAACTTTCGGCGTCCATTCGGGCCTGGGACCAGAAATACTACATTTGGTGCCGATGGAGACGAACCTGGGTTGTCGGAACCACCCGGAGCCACAGGATATGGCCAGCGTCCGGTTTGACGGCGTGGCGCATGGTGGCGGTCGCTGCGAGGTCGCAGTCGATTGGGGAAAGGGTGGAGTGTGATATCTCGGCCCAGGCCCGGTGGATAAAACACACCAAGCGCCTCGGGCCAAATGGGAAGTTCCCTTTGGCCTAACGCGTAAGGTGTTCGCTCGGGATGCGAAAGGTCCCCGGTTCGAAACCCGCCTCTGCGGGTAGAACTTTCGGCGTCCATTCGGGCCTGGGACCAGAAATACTACATTTGGTGCCGATGGAGACGAACCTGGGTTGTCGGAACCACCCGGAGCCACAGGATATGGCCAGCGTCCGGTTTGACGGCGTGGCGCATGGTGGCGGTCGCTGCGAGGTCGCAGTCGATTGGGGAAAGGGTGGAGTGTGATATCTCGGCCCAGGCCCGGTGGATAAAACACACCAAGCGCCTCGGGCCAAATGGGAAGTTCCCTTTGGCCTAACGCGTAAGGTGTTCGCTCGGGATGCGAAAGGTCCCCGGTTCGAAACCCGCCTCTGCGGGTAGAACTTTCGGCGTCCATTCGGGCCTGGGACCAGAAATACTACACAATCATAAGTTGCAGCATTTCCTGATGATGCTGCAACGATGCTGCAATATGCGTAAAGTGCGTGTCGTTGGGTCTTTAAGGCCAGCTGCAGTGCATGTTAGCAGGACGATGCATTGTGGGCTTTTAAGTTCGAGAAGGTTGATTCCCTCGGGTGATGCATAGTTTTCTTCATAACCCATTACCCACACTAATTTGTCGACCCTGCTCCAGAAGTCTTCCGATGTTTTTTCTATCTTTAGGGGAGGGGTGGGGGCATGTTGCATGTCGATTTTAATCATAGGTTCATGTCACATGTCGGTTTTAAGCAGAGGTCCATATCGCATGTCGATTTCCAGAAAAGGTGCTTGTCGCTTGTCGCTAAGTCTTGATGTCGCATGTCGATGTTAGCCCCCCCCCCCCCCCCCAATGTCGCGTTGTCGATTTTAAAAATCGCCGTGTCGCCGTGTCGAAAAAGGCCGTCTGGGGCCCTATGTATATGTGTGACTAGTGTGAGACTGCAAGGCACCAACCGGGGAAGAACAGGGGTGCGTACGGTGGAGGTAGGGGTGGATGGATATAAGGGGTCTGGAAGGGGGGTACATTTCAAAATTTTCAGTGTCGCATGTCGATTTTTCACGTCGTTCCGTGTCGCTCTTTGGAATTTGGCGGACAATGTCACAATGTCGATTTTTCAAATATGTCCGTGTCGCGTGTCGCCATTTACCCCTTCCAAACCGCTGATATAGTGGAAGAACGTACGGGTGGAGTGGAGGACGGGGTGAGTGTGGGTATAATGGGGGGAGAGGTGGGTATGGTGGAGGAGAGGGTGGATGGGTAAATATAGTGGCGGAAGGGGTGAGAAGGGTTGAAATGCGAGTGGAGTGGATATATGGGAGGAAGCAGTGGGGGTAAATATAGGGGAGAGAGGGGTGGGATGAATAGAGGGGAGGTTGAGGTGGGGGTGAATATAGGGGAGGAAGGGGTGGGATAATTATAAAGGAGGTAGGGGTTGGGGTGAATATAGGGGAGGATGGGTTGGGTATAGCCTACTGGCGGAAGGGGTGGGGGTTAATATAGTGGCGGATGGGGTGGGGGATAATATAGTGGCGGATGGGGTGGGGGATAATATGGTGGCGGATGGGGTGGGGGTTAATATAGTGGCGGATGGGGTGGGGGATAATATAGTGGCGAGTGAGGTGAGCTATAGTAGGGTGGATAAAGGGGTATTTAGGGTGGGGAGAGCTTGGCTAGATGGGCCACCCCACGTCTGGTACTCGTAGATCCACGCTTAACGAGTCGTCTGGGAGACTGGCACGTGTGACTTGGAGGAGTGTGACAAAGGTGAAGGTCGGGGAAAACAGCGGAGTGGCCGGAGCGAGGAAGAACACCGGAAAGTCTCCGTGATGAGTCGGATACAGCTGCGGGGGAGGAGCGTTTCCCTTTGAAAGGTGCTATTGGCACTCAAACGAACCATTTCACCATATAACTGCCTGATTTACCCCGTGAAGGATTGAATTTTTTTTATTTTTTTTTGGTATGGACTTTCAATCCTTTACTGGACCTTAATAATTAATTAAAATGTGTTATCGCTTTTGGTATTTGTTTATGGTTGGGTTTCTGTAGATTCCGGTTGCATCATTTACTTTAGCTCTTAATATTTTATCTCAGGCTTGAATAAGTTGCAACAACCGGTTTAGATCAAATACTGCCGGTTTATCTAACAAGGCATTAAATTTAGATCTGCCAAGGAATTCGGTGTTCAATGTTTTATGCTGGAGCGCACGATATCGACTATCGGAGCAAATACGTGAGCTATGCGGGCAAATGATTCACATTGCCCCTTCCTATTATGGTAAGGAGAATGCCCATGTAACAGTACATTCTTGAAAAATGGTCGGTGAGCCTCACCTTGTCCATGTAGCGTGCATAAAAGTTCTTTGAAGATGTACATTGCATCTCTCGCTTCCGAAACCAATAAAACAGCTCATTGAAGTCGGTCCATATTCTATCTGAGAACCCGCGAAATGCATTGTTGTGGCAATGGTAAACTTACGTGAGCTAAGCGGGAACAGTGGTTTGCCCTGACATGGGCAGGTTCATCTTCAGATTGCATGAATGAAGTCGTGTTTCGCATAAAGGCGCGTAGGCTACTTCACATCGATTATGTGTCATTATACAGACGATAATGGTCATTTAAATGTGGAATATGATATAATCGTTCAAATTATTGGATACTGAAAGGATATGATACGCAGCGATGTTGCGATGGTGTTTGAAACAAGTAACACCCAGTGCGTTGTTGATGCATATGATACGCTTTGCAAACTGAGTTTCGTGGGATTCACGAGAAAGAAAATTATCTCTAGTGTGATTATAGGATATAAGGAAATGTCGGTATGTATTTTGCATGTGAATTACATATGATTTCAAATTCAGTTTCTAAAAGTGGGGGCCGGCGCGACAGCTCAGTGGGCTAGAGCGCTCGCATTGAGTGCTCTTGTCACCTGAGAGCCTAACGGCACGTGGGTCGGTGGTTCGAGCCCTGCTGTGGCCATGTCTGTGTGGTCGCAGGATAAAGATTCCATGTCTTTCTTCGTAAAGAGTAGGGGGTTACCCCCGGGGACATGGCTCCACTCTCCCTTCCTTCTCCCATTGACGCGATATGACCAAAAGTGGTTAAAGCGTCCTGAATAATCAACCAATCTAAAAGTGGATCTTGTGATCTACGCTTGTTTTGATGAGAAATTTGTATCTGTTTTTGCTGGGGTTTTCCATCGGGCGTCAGGCTTCCAGTTCATCATTCATTGTGGTTGTGACCTGTTTTAGACAAGCTCACTTATTGCTCATGATTGGCATTGCCTGCGATTGTCGATTTCGTAACAGAAGGACGATTGTTCAACAGAAAAATTGTTTGGTCTCCTCGAGTCAATCGCAATTTATCAGCTCGCTAAAACAGTACATTCGTGAAAATTAATGTACAGTTTAGACAATAGAATGACGTCATAGCAGTACTTTCAATATCGGGACATTTTACTGCATCGATATTGATATATGTGGAATAATATTTAACCTGTAGCTACGTATAATTAATCTAATTATCAGGTCCTTGAATAACGCACTTACGTTCAAAATGTCTGACTTGTAGTAGGTCTGAAATAAGACTTCTTTTGTTCTGATGCATTAATGTTTATCAATGTTGATTACATACTTTTCAGATAATTTAATAAGATATATAGATCTATTATATTCCTTTATCTCCATGGGATTTGAGTGACACAATCTGATTTTCATTGCATCGAATGTGTTCTTAGCCAGAATTACTTGGTACCGCTTGAGAACAATCATCCCTCAACGGATAAGATTATGTCGTTAATTAAAAAGGAAGAGCGTGGGAGAAGCGGCGGAAGGTTGCTTACAAGTTTATATCCCACACCGATTAACACCATCCCTATGATAAATAATGAAAAACCCCGAATGTTCAACCCCATGTTAGAAAAAAATAGGTACCATTGTTCGACTATTATCGAACGTGCGACATATATTTGTCACCACATACGTTTTTGCGCAAGACTTATTGGTGTGTAACCTTCAACTTCACTATGACGGACGATCCCAAAATCTGGCAATGCCTATATTTTATGACTGCTTGTAAATAAAAAACAGGCTTTTATTACTACCGTATCGACATTTCTAACATTGGAGCGTGGAACCAGCCAGAACAATTATAGGAGACCCCCAATCTCCCAGCAGAGAGCTTACGCTTTAACGCTAAACCCACTGCTGGAGTTTGTGGAGTGAAGTGCTGCCATCTAGTGTAGTCTCTTGCAGACAGATAAAAACCTAAATACACCATTTCCATTAAGAACAGTTTAAAAGTTTTCTCATGAATAATATTGCTGCATGAATAACTATTTCGTTTTCAGTTGCACAAAGGTGCAGGTTATTTGACGGCCGACTCATGCCCCGAATAATATATTGAACAAAGTGAACATAGTGGACATTTGTTTATTGCTTGGATGAACAAATACACTGCACATGTTTAAATCGCAATCTGCTTATATATAATGATGTAGAGGAATAAGTATCATGTAAAAAGCGGTTATGTATAGAATACATCACAGGAGAACAGATTGCTGCCCAAAAACATCAGCTCCACGAATTTCCACCCCTTCACCCTCCCGACCCTACTCTTTGCCGGTCGGCCCCCTTGGCTCCCCACCCTCCCTGCGTGCCTCCCTCCTCCCCGGCCTCAGCGGCCATCCGTTCCATCTCTTTCCCCTCCCACTCAACCCCCCAAGCTGCCCACCCCCCCTCCCGGCCTCAGCGGCCATCCGTTCCATCTCTTTCCCCTCCCACTCCACTCCCAAGGCTTCCCACCCCCCTCCCGGCCTCAGCGGCCATCCGTTCCATCTCCTTCCCCTCCCACTCCACCCCCTCGGCTCCCCACCCCCCTCCCGGCCTCAGCGGCCATCCGTTCCATCTCCTTCCCCTCCCATTCCACCCCCCAGGCTCCCCACCCTCCCGGCCTCAGCGGCCATCCATTCCATCTCCTTCCCCTCCCACTCCACCCCTTAGGCTCCCCCCCTCCCGGCCTCAGCGGCCATCCCTTCCATCTCCTACCCCTCCCACTCCACCCCCCAGGCTCCCCACCCCCCCTGCCTCAGCGGCCATTCGTTCCATCTCCTTCCCCTCCCACTCCACCCCTCAGCTCCCCACCCTCCCTGCCTCAGCGGCCATCCTAGCCATCTCTTTCTCCTCCCACTCCACCACCTCGGCTCCCCACCCTCCCTGCCTCAGCGGCCATCCTAGCCATCTCCTTCCCCTCCCACTCCACCCCCTCGGCTCCCCACCCTCCTCCCTGCCTCAGCGGCCATCCGTTCCATCTCTTTCCCCTCCCACTCAACCCCCCAAGCTGCCCACCCCCCCTCCCGGCCTCAGCGGCCATCCGTTCCATCTCCTTCCCCTCCCACTCCACCCCTCAGCTCCCCACCCTCCCGGCCTCAGCGGCCATCCGTTCCATCTCCTTCCCCTCCCACTCCACCCCTCAGCTCCCCACCCTCCCTGCCTCAGCGGCCATCCTAGCCATCTCTTTCTCTTCCCACTCCACCCCCTCGGCTCCCCACCCTCCCTGCCTCAGCGGCCATCCTAGCTATCTCCTTCCCCTCCCACTTCACCCCCTCGGCTCCCCACCCTCCCTGCCTCAGCGGCCATCCGTTCCATCTCCTTCCCCTCCCACTCCACCCCTCAGCTCCCCACCCTCCCGGCCTCAGCGGCCATCCGTTCCATCTCCTTCCCCTCCCACTCCACCCCTCAGCTCCCCACCCTCCCTGCCTCAGCGGCCATCCTAGCCATCTCTTTCTCTTCCCACTCCACCCCCTCGGCTCCCCACCCTCCCTGCCTCAGCGGCCATCCTAGCTATCTCCTTCCCCTCCCACTTCACCCCCTCGGCTCCCCACCCTCCCTGCCTCAGCGGCCATCCGTTCCATCTCCTTCCCCTCCCACTCCACCCCCTCGGCTCCCCACCCTCCTCCCTGCCTCAGCGGCCATCCGTTCCATCTCCTTCCCCTCCCACTCCACCCCCTCGGCTCCCCACCCTCCCTGCCTCAGCGGCCATCCTAGCCATCTCTTTCTCCTCCCACTCCATGTCGTCAGCCTCCTCCACCTGAGACAGGATGCTGATGGCTTCGTCGGCATTCTGGAGCCGGGTCCAGGAGCTCTCCTGGATCGACTTGGCCTTCTGGATTCCGTCCTCCAGGACCCGGATCTCTTTGAACAGGGCCTGTTCCTCCTGGTGGAGGAGTCCCAGGCTGACGGTCACCGCCTTGGTCGGGTCGCCCAGCACTGCAACAGCAGGTCATAGAGTATGATTTCAAGTACAATAATATTATATGTTTTGAAGTAGAATAATAGAATATGATTTGAAGTACAAATTCCCGAGCCAATGATATGGGTTGCAGGAACCATGCCCCAGGTATACTCTTGATCCATGAATCCCGAATCATTCAATCCCTGTTACTTGAATACCGAATACCTGAATCATTAAATGCTGAACCATTGAAGCCAGACTCATTGAAACCTGAATCATTGAAGCCCGTAAAATTGAACCCCGAATCATTGAATCTTAAATCATAGAATGCTAGAATCGTAAAGTCCGGAATCATTGAATCCTGGAATCTTAGAATCCTGGAAACATTGAGTCCTGGCATCGGGGCGCTTACCCTTGAGTCCGGCGTTAATGCTTTGGAGACACTGGAGGCTGGTATTGTTGTTCGGCAGAACGCGTAGAAGGATGTCCACGGGAGACTTGTATCCAGTCAGCCCTTCCGTCATGCGGGTGACCAGGAACTCATCATCCTTCTCCAGAGCCTGGGTCAGCCGGGACTCCAGGTCGTCATGACTACCGTCCTCAACCGGGACCAATATGTCGAGCAGGGCCGAGGCTGCAGCAGTCACGAATCACGATGTTACCTCGACAATAAGGGTGAACTGAACTTGGTATTTGGATACCAGGAAAATAGTTATTGTTATTTAATGAGTGGAAATTTTAAAGGGGAAGTGAAAACGGTAATTACGGTAAACGGTTTTACGTAGTGGAACCGGTATGCTTTAGGTTTCAAGAGCTGCACTTACTGCACTTTGTGATGCGGTCCAAGCTTTACGTTCTAACGGCTGCACTCACTGACGTGTGTGACGCGGTCCACGCTCTACGTCTTAACGGCTGCACTTACTGCACTTTGTGATGCGGTCCAAGCTCTACGTTTTAACGGCTGCACTGACTGACGTGTGTGACGCGGTCCAAGTTTTACGTCTTAACGGCTGCACTTACTAACGTGTGTGACGCGGTCCAAGCTCTACGTTTTAACGGCTGCACTGACTGACGTGTGACGCGGTCCACGCTCTACGTTTTAACGGCTGCACTTACTGACGTGTGTAACGTGGTCCACGCTCTACGTTTTAACGGCTGCACTTACTGACGTGTGTGACGCGGTCCACGCTCTACGTTTTAACGGCTGCACTTACTGACGTGTGTGACGCGGTCCACGCTCTACGTTTTGACGGCTGCACTTACTGACGTGTGTGACGCGGTCCAAGCTCTACGTTTTACCGGCTGCACTTACTGACGTGTGTGATGTGGTCCACGCTCTACGTTTTAACGGCTGCACTTAGTGACGTGTGTGACGCGATCCACGCTCTACGTCTTAACGGTTGCACTTACTGACGTGTGTGACGCGGTCCAAGCTCTACGTTTTAACGGCTGCACTTACTGACGTGTGTGACGCGGTCCACGCTCTACGTTTTAACGGCTGCACTTACTGACGTGTGTGACGCGGTCCACGCTTTACGTTTTAACGGCTGCACTGACTGACGTGTGTGACGCGGTCCAAGCTCTACGTTTTAACGGCTGCACTTACTGACGTGTGTGACGCGGTCCACGCTCTACGTTTTAACGGCTGCACTTACTGACGTGTGTGACGCGGTCCACGCTTTACGTTTTAACGGCTGCACTGACTGACGTGTGTGACGCGGTCCAAGCTCTACGTTTTAACGGCTGCACTTACTGACGTGTGTGACGCGGTCCAAGCTCTACGTCTTAACGGCTGCACTTACTGACGTGTGTGACGCGGTCCACGCTCTACGTTTTAACGGCTGCACTTACTGACGTGTGTGACGCGGTCCACGCTCTACGTTTTAACGGCTGCACTTACTGACGTGTGTGACGCGGTCCACGCTCTACGTCTTAACGGCTGCACTTACTGACGTGTGTGACGCGGTCCACGCTCTACGTTTTAACGGCTGCACTTACTGACGTGTGTGACGCGGTCCACGCTCTACGTTTTAACGGCTTCACTTACTGACGTGTGTGACGCGGTCCAAGCTCTACGTTTTAACGGCTGCACCGACTGACGTGTGTGACGCGGTCCAAGTTTTACGTTTTAACGGCTGCACTTACTAACGTGTGTGACGCGGTCCAAGCTTTACGTTTTAACGGCTGCTCTTACTGACGTGTGTGACGCGGTCCAAGCTTTACGCTTTAACGGCTGCACTTACTGACGTGTGTGACGCGGTCCAAGCTCTACGTTTTAACGGCTGCACTTACTAACGTGTGTGACGCGGTTCAAGCTCTACGTTTTAACGGCTGCTCTTACTGACGTGTGTGACGTGGTCCAAGTTTTAGGTCCTAACGGCTGCACTTACTGCACTTTGTGATGTGGTCCACGGTTCTGACCAACTTGGGGTCGGTGGCCACTACAGCCGCTCCCGGAGGTATTCCGCCATCCTCGCCCTCGAGGCCGCCGTCCAAGGTTGACGCGCCACCATCTTGGAGATTGGCGCCGCCCGTTTGGCCACCAGGGGCCGACAATGGGTGAGACGTCACGGCGTTGGCGGGCTGAGCCGGGGAGTCTACCCGCTGGAGGGCGTATCGCGGCACGGACGGCTTCAGGAAGACAAACGTTCTGGAATTATAGCCGGATGGCCAAAAGGAAAAACAACGTCAAATCGTAATCCTGAGGATATAACACGAGAGTTCAACTTGGCGTTTCTAGTTTCCTGATCATCAAAAGGAAAAGTTACCCTTTCAAAATCATCAGCCGTAGGCCCAATCAATGCCAAAGCAAATATAATTTTGCCATGCGTAGTATTTGAATTTCACCGCAGCTAATCAGCTGCGATAAGAGACAGGCACTAAATTGTCTCAACTGCGAGAACAGCATATCTTGTATACATAGCACAGTATGAAGCATTTGGTATGGCATAGATTAGAGCAATGCGTAGTAGTCCCCTATTCGATTTTAAGATGTTCAAGAGTACTTTTAGTCACGCAAAACAGCACTCGGGTACTGTGAGTAATTTTTAAGTAGGATAAAACTGCACAACAGCGGAACACGCTACCCACCATGCCACGGGGTCAGGCCATGGCTCAGTGTGAATACATGTGACTGTGTAGTATAATATATATGGCACAATATGGAGCACAGGGTGATTGGTTGGTTGTATATTCAGGACGCTTTAACCACTTTTGGTCACATCGCGTCAATGGGAGAAGGAAGGGAGAGTGGAGCCATGTCCCCGGGGGTAACCCCCTACTCTTTCCGAAGAAGGCCACGATATATTTATCCTGCGACCCCACAGACATGGCCACAGCGGGGCTCGAACCGTTAGGCTCTCAGGTGGCCAGAGCACTCAAGGCGAGCGCTCTAACCCACTGAGCTATCGGGCTGGCCCCTAGGCTCTCAGGTGACCAGAGCACTCAAGGCTAGCGCTCTAGCCCACTGAGCTACCGGGCCGGCCCCTAGGCTCTCAGGTGACCAGAGCACTCAAGGCTAGCGCTCTAGCCCACTGAGCTACCGGGCCGGCCCCTAGGCTCTCAGGTGGCCAGAGCACTCAAGGCGAGCGCTCTAGCCCGCTGAGCTATCGGGCCGGCCCCTGGAGCACATGCTGAATAACGACCGCTACATTATCGCTGCGTACCCTGCGTTCGCACTGGTGACCGTCACAGACTCCTGGGCTTGACCCTGAAGCAGCGTCACCGGGGTCAAGGTCCCCGGGGTCAAGGTCACCGGCTGACTCACGGAAGGCGGCGACTGGGATCGAGGGTCCTTGTCCTCCATTTGTCTGGATCAGGGTCAAGGAATAAAAATTAAAATAAAGTAAAAAAATAAAAATAAATAAAATAAATAAATAAAATAAAAATATCATATAACACTAAGAGACATCACCAAAACGGTTCCATTATTAATACCGACGTATAGTGATCACCACATCAACATGGAGTAGTATGTGGAGTGTTAGAAGTGTGCAACGGTCGCTGGTTTTAACAAAAGTCGGTTCATTTTAAACGCACCTGACCACAATCGTCCCACCATCCACCATGGAACCGCGAATGTCCTGCAAGGAAACAGAAACCAAAATAAGACATTTCCCCCAAACCAGCTTATCGATCAAAATACAGCATTGTGCGACGAAAGCACGTATTTTAAGAATAGTATTTAGTATTTAGACGAATTGGCGCGAACCCACGGCCTCTTGATCTACCGCCAGCCTGTTTAACAACGTAGGCCTATGTTTGTTTTTCCGCGGGAAAACCCGATGTTAAAGTGTTAGCGTCACCGACGATTATATATATATATATATATATATGTGTGTACCATGATCCATTGGCCACACATTATACAATAAAATATAATAAATAATAAAAAAAGACACATGAAGCATCCATTCGGTTTAGTTTCTTTGGTCGAATAAAGAAAAACAACTGATAAAAATACGTTTGTACATTTACACCTGTATATGTTTTGCAATAGAAAGCTTACCGTTCGTTTCCATTGTTGCAGAAAGTGTTTGACGTCCATATTATCGCCCTTGGCGGCCACTCGCAAGGCCGTATCACCCTGGAAGGAAACATATTCTTATTACCATGCATCACACTTCATATACGGCAAGGTATCTTTGCAGCAATAAAATAATAGGTGTTTTGCGCAAGTTTTTTTTAAAAACATTATTTACTTCAAGAGGTTGGCGACATCGATGTCACGTGATTGGCCGCCTTAACATTTAGGTAAAGCAGGTCTTGGTACAATGGCTTAACAAATGAGATCGCAAATCGCTCAAAGCAACAAGAAAAACATGATAACAATAAAACAAATTGGAAGCCCCTCCCCCTGTTTCATAACACCAGGCATCGTGCCTCGCGCCAGGGTGCGTAAAGCGTGGATCCGCCCGCGTGAATGACTTGCGCGATGTACCAATAGACCGAAACGATACTGCCGCCTGATACTGGGAACTGCTCCCCATATCGTTATACCACAAGGTATTGGGCCGGTATAACCCATGTGGACACCAATACAGGCATTCTTTCTGGGGTTGACAATTTCTGGGGTCGTTTTGATTCTACAGAGATACATTTCAACCGTTTCATGTGTCCCCAAGGTGAAATAAAATGTCGGTGTTTTAGACCGCTTAACAATAACGCGAGACAAAAATGAAAATGTGACTCGATGAAACGCGACCCTGATACAGGTGCCAGGACTTCGTACCCACGAACCGTTGATCTGCAGTTCAGACTCCTTACTAACTAGGATGGTTCGCTGTGCCCCGTGGCTGACACCTGAACCAGGACGTGGAAAGCATGAATGAATGACTATGTGTTTTAGGTCTAGACTGGGCCCCGGAGGCCGTGGTTGGTAGGTTATATATTCAGGACGTTTTAGCCACTTTTGGTCATATCGCCTCAATGCAGAAGGGAGGGAAGAGCGGAGCCATGTCCCCGGGTAACCCCGTACTCTTTGCGAAGAAGGACATGGAATCTTTATCCCGCGACCACACGGATATGACCACAGCGGGGAGCGAACCACTGATCCACGTGCCGTTAGGCTCTCGGGTGGCCAGAGCGCAGAATGCCAGCGCTGTAACCCACTGAGATATCGGGGCGGCCCCCGGAGCCCGTGGACGGACCTTGTTGTTCTTGATGTGGCAGTCGGCGCCGTGCTCCATGAGGATGCCCACGGACTCCACGTGCTTCGGGGTGGCGCACAGCAGGTGGAGCGCCGTGTCGCCGTCCACGTTCTGCAGGTTGAGCACCCGGCACAGCTCGGCCCCTGGCGACAGAAGCACACGGACGCAGGTCAGACAAAAAACCCATATCGGAATTGCAATCATCAGATTATGGAAATTAGAAAAAAATATATACCCAAACAACTTTCAGATTTTGTAGAATTGTATCTTGTATCAGCACCAATATGTCCTTAAATAGGCATACAATGTGCTGGCAAATGCGCAATTAGAATGTTCAAGACTGTGACAGTAGATGTCTTGCTTGATACACACAATATGTATGACGATACTTGTATACTTTATCTACTTTATCCTGCAGGAGCGTAAGACATGGTAAGGTCGGCCTGACCGAGCTCACGCGACCAAACCATGCGCGATAACGATCAGGCAATTCTGGTAGCCCCGAGCAAAAACAGATGATAGAAGATGGAACAGATGCGAAAGCAACAAGAAGGCAAGGATAAGAGTGAAGAAGGAATAGAAAAGAAGGCAGGGATAAGAGTGAAGAAGGCGGAGAGAAAAGCCGGGCAAAAAGAGAAAAGCAGGGATATGAGTAAAGTAAGAGAAGAAAAGAGAAACAGAGAGCATACAACATACAGAGATTGAGAGAGACAGCTAGCATGCAGCATAGAGAGTGAGAGAAAACTTGTAGCACAGATAATGAGAGAGAGCATGCAACATAATTATACAGAAAGCCTGTAACGTATTGAGAAGAGAAAGAGAGCACACAACATAGACAGTGAGTGAGAGCATGTAACATAAAGAATGAGTTAGAGCATGTAACAGAGAGCCTGATACACACAGCCGCTCACTTCGCCAGAAGTTGAAGACCCTCTTCATCATGTAGTCGAGGCAGTCGCCATAGAAGTCGGCGTGCGGCATGTCGTTCTTCAGCATCTCGCAGCAGAGGTGGATCGGGGTGTTGCCCTCCCGGTCCTGCACCTTCAGGGCCGGCTCCATCACCGACAGGAGCTGCTTGAACTTGTTGCTGGCCAGCTTGGGGCAGGTGGCCTGCAGGCTGAGCAGTGCCCGGTGCAGCCCGGTCTCCGCCATGCTGTTGGCAGCCCGGGTCGTCGTCTTCACTCCGTAGCCCGCCAGCCAGACCACCACGCCCACCCGACCTGAAGTGACAACATTTTATAATGAATTTGTTAAAAATATTTATTAAAACATTTTTTAATTGTGTTTTTTATACTACTTTTGTGCGGCGTATGAGTGGTAATGAGCGCCAGGAAAGCACATTCTCATAATGAAAATTGGTTTTATGCAATATAATATATGCGCCATCTTAGATTTTTTACATTTAGAATCAAGACTTAAAGTATCTCAAAATGTATGATGCCTATGTTTTATATCCCTTTGAGTCTGTAAAACAAACATTTCAACATAAAACTCCGCGGTTTATTTAAATCGCGCGCGGACGTGATAGCGAGCCGCGGTCGACGTCACACACAAAATAGCGAACTGCGAACAGGCGCGCAGGGATATAAAGCCGGCCACCAACTTCTGCTCCGTTGACCAAAATGCTTCTCTCCGGATAGCCCGCAGGCTTTCAGGATTTAAATTCAAGACAGAATGTACTTATTTGACACGGAGAAGAGGTTGGTAATACAAACAATTACGGAATATATTGCTTTAAACGAAACATGCCTCAGATGCAAGTGCTAGGGTTTAAATGCAATGAAATGAAATGTCTGGCGCTTTTCTGCACACAATGACTAAACTGATCCAAGAAAACTGCCGCGACAAAGAGGGTTGAATGGATGAAACTTACCCCACATTGGATCCGAAATAGAACTGCGGTCTAGTGCGCCAACCACCACACCATGCATGGAGGCCCCCAGGAACTACTGATCTGCGGTCTAGTGCGCCAACCACCACACCATACATGGAGGCCCCCAGGAACTACTGATCTGCGGTCTAGTGCGCCAACCACCACACCATGCATGGAGGCCCCCAGGAACTACTGATCTGCGGTCTAGTGCGCCAACCACCACACCATGCATGGAGGCCCCCAGGAACTACTGATCTGCGGTCTAGTGCGCCAACCACCACACCATGCATGGAGGCCCCCAGGAACTACTGATCTGCGGTCTAGTGCGCCAACCACCACACCATACATGGAGGCCCCCAGGAACTACTGATCTGCGGTCTAGTGCGCCAACCACCACACCATACATGGAGGCCCCCAGGAACTACTGATCTGCGGTCTAGTGCGCCAACCACCACACCATGCATGGAGGCCCCCAGGAACTACTGATCTGCGGTCTAGTGCGTCAACCACCACACCATGCATGGAGGCCCCCAGGAACTACTGATCTGCGGTCTAGTGCGCCAACCACCACACCATACATGGAGGCCCCCAGGAACTACTGATCTGCGGTCTAGTGCGCCAACCACCACACCATACATGGAGGCCCCCAGGAACTACTGATCTGCGGTCTAGTGCGCCAACCACCACACCATACATGGAGGCCCCCA
Organism: Arenicola marina; assembly: GCA_964019135.1. NCBI lineage: Eukaryota > Metazoa > Annelida > Polychaeta > Arenicolidae > Arenicola > Arenicola marina. The sequence continues at coordinate 21,706,080 of OZ025261.1, forward strand.
GGAACTACTGATCTGCGGTCTAGTGCGCCAACCACCACACCATGCATGGAGGCCCCCAGGAACTACTGATCTGCGGTCTAGTGCGTCAACCACCACACCATGCATGGAGGCCCCCAGGAACTACTGACCTGCGGTCTAGTGCGCCAACCACCACACCATGCATGGAGGCCCCCAGGAACTACTGATCTGCGGTCTAGTGCGCCAACCACCACACCATACATGGAGGCCCCCAGGAACTACTGATCTGCGGTCTAGTGCGTCAACCACCACACCATGCATGGAGGCCCCCAGGAACTACTGACCTGCGGTCTAGTGCGCCAACCACCACACCATGCATGGAGGCCCCCAGGAACTACTGATCTGCGGTCTAGTGCGCCAACCACCACACCATGCATGGAGGCCCCCAGGAACTACTGATCTGCGGTCTAGTGCGCCAACCACCACACCATACATGGAGGCCCCCAGGAACTACTGATCTGCGGTCTAGTGCGCCAACCACCACACCATGCATGGAGGCCCCCAGGAACTACTGACCTGCGGTCTAGTGCGCCAACCACCACACCATGCATGGAGGCCCCCAGGAACTACTGATCTGCGGTCTAGTGCGCCAACCACCACACCATGCATGGAGGCCCCCAGGAACTACTGATCTGCGGTCTAGTGCGCCAACCACCACACCATGCATGGAGGCCCCCAGAAACTACTGATCTGCGGTCTAGTGCGCCAACCACCACACCATGCATGGAGGCCCCCAGGAACTACTGATCTGCGGTCTAGTGCGCCAACCACCACACCATGCATGGAGACCCCCAGGACCTACTGATCTGCGGTCTAGTGCGCTAACCACTACACCAGGGAGGCCCCCAGGATCTACTGATCTACGGTCTAGTCAAGCTTAGTCCAGGCGGCTCCGCCGGTTGGATCGTTTACACATTGTCGAAGAAGTAACTTTAGAGGGAACATGATTGATGCACAATTTCGCCATCGCCTAATCGATGAATAGACAGACCACGTGTCTTACCTAGACTGCAGGCCCAGTGAATCATTGGAAACCGGTACCCTGGCACGGTGTCTGGGATGGGGTCATCACACCTCCACTCCGTGCGCTGTGTAGTCAGTTATATATAGATAAGGTTACTGAGAGAAAAACTCTGAAACGGCATGACAAGTGCTGGAGCGGCATGGCAACTATTGGAATGGCACGGCAACTGCAGGAACGGCATGGCAATCGCAGGAACGGTACGACAACTGCTGGAACGACATGACAACTGCTGGAACGGCATGGCAACTGCAGGAACGGCATGACAACTACAGGAACGGTATGACAACTGCTGGAACGACATGACAACTGCTGGAACGGCATGGCAACTGATGGAACGACACGACAACTGCTGGAACGGCATGGCAACTGCAGGAACGGCATGACAATGATAAACAAATAACATAGCTTTCATAAGATCATACAATTTTGCCGTGTCAATCAGTAATCGTTCAAACAAGTTGTATACCGGGGTATATAGAATAACGTACATATATATACTTATAATAGCAAAGGTTTCTATGATTCCCACCACATTATCAGAGTAACAATTTGCCAGCAAATGTCAAAGTTCGAATTTTTAAGTGGAGTAGTTCATTGTTAAAAAAGTTGAAACTCGAACAGCATTTTTTTTCTCTCGCAAATTTTAAAGGTACATCTTAGATTTTGTGCGACCCCCACCTCCGTGGACGTGAGAAATCTTCGAAACCACGACGACTACCGCCAAACGAGCACTTTCGTGCACACGTGAGTGACTGAATTAAAGGAAAAACAATGGTAAAATGACATGAATGGTCTCAGGACGCAGGTGGGATGTCCCCGACCACGACGATAATGATGATAATGCTGTACCCGGTACGCACCATTTCATACTTATTGACGACGCTCTTCAGGATATTCAGCTTGCAATCCATGATGGAGAAGTCCTCATTATCCACGCAATTCAAGATGGCGACCAACAGCGGGTGATGCTTGGAGGCGCAGTTGCTGCGGCAGGACGGCGGACAGCGGATGAGGGGTCCCGGCGCCCCCACACCGCCCAGAGGGGCATCGCTCTGGCCGTCCGAATCCACCAGCGGTAACATCTCCCCGGGGAAAACGTCCTGCGGCCCGAGCGTGACGTCATCGTCGACGTCATAGCCCGACTGCTGGTCCTCGCGGAGTGCGCTGGTGGTGAACAGCTGTACCGGGGTGGCCCCATCCCCGGGGTCGAGTTTACCCATGGGATATCCCATCGGAGCTATAACAGTGACGCCCTGGTCCGTATCCACATGGGCAGCTTCAGCTTGGGAAGTAGGATCAGGGCATTGGTATTCCTCGTTGTAGAAGGCGGTGATGTCCGACATGACGTCGCCATCTTGGGCAGGCTTTACCTCTGGTTTGACCATCCCTATTGTCTGATCTTGCTCCATAAACTCGCCGGTGTCAGTATCCAGCGCGTACATAGTTCTCAACGCTTCATCACTATCCTGGTATAGGCCCATATCCGATAGCGAGGAGCTTGATGTGAGTTTAAGGTTCAACTCCTCATGGGGGTGGTTTGTGTGTTCATCACCAGGTGTCCCCTCTGTCAGCCCATCCCTACTGGGCAGATCCCCTGTATCCATGCCCTCATCAGGCATGAAGGATGCCGCAACTTCATTCATGTTATCCATCTCATCCATCACTCTCAACTATGTAGATTTCTGACCATTATGAGGATGTCAAACTACTCGTTATGTCATCCTGAAAATAATAACAAAAGAATATCAGTGGGAGAACAACTGCTTCTTGAAGTCTAGATGTAAGTAATCACAATAATTGTCATGCCCCATATCAGATAAACAGTTACAGTAGAGAATATAACAATAACGCGAGTCAGCGGGATGTTAGGCAATGTTATTGGCCCAACATGAAGCTGTAGCAGCCTGCCAATTCTATTATCCACCCGAGGCCACGTAGAGGCCAAGGGCAGATAATGAAAATAAGGCTGCGTAGAGGCAGAGGGCTGATAATGAAAATGGAGGGCCGCTCATGCTTGATGAAGGGCCACTAAAGTGCCTAACGCCATGCAAAACTTGCACTATTACTATTATTACGAGTTGAATCTAAATTTAAGGCATGGACTTATCTCTGCTTCTTTGGTTTAATTTCCGCATGCAATGATCAAAGTAAAGCATTTTGGGACTGACTGTCCGCAAATTGCAAGCTATTCCACATATAGTTGGCCAATCGCCTGTTTGATACCACTATATATCATTGCCAAGAAACATGGCAAGTAAGCAGGCCATTTAAATCTAGAAATACAGTTGTTTTGTGCGTGACGTCATGCTTCACTGTCTATGCAATGTCGCAATGGCAACGATTGTTGATTGCATGGGCAGCAGGGCAGTTTGTGTCAGAATACAGCATTTTAGCGCCCTTTAGATTTAATGCTAGTGTACTAGTTAACATGACCACCAACTCGTAATAAGAGATATTTCAAGAATGATTGTTACTATGGGGATGTGTGTGGGGGGCTGGGAATGGCCATTTTACACAGCACATGTGTGCTTACTGGTATGACCTTACCATGCTTACACTGCTTGCTTTGTGTAATGGACATGTGTGGCTACCTCTAACATTATTTCAGTCATACCAACCACATGCAAGGCAGAAAGGTAGCAATACAGTGTAGTGTGGTACTGTACAATGAATAATGCTGTGTTAGCATAGATGTCTGGTGAGTTATTGTTATCTAGGCTGGTTGCTGGAGTGTAGTATCCTATTGAAGAAGGATCAAAGGTACAGTAATGCTACTAACACGTAAGGGTCCTAGCTAAAGCTAGTGGCCTTAACTATTTTAATCCAGTTTTTCTCAACCACCTCAATCTTCAGACACTTGCTAGTCCCTCAGGACACTCCAATATCTATCTCACAAGAGTTTAAAGAAATAATGTGATATGGAAGATGATGAAAGACATCTTGTGCATGTGACAGGGAATAGGGAGGATAGAAGTGCTCATGCAGCTACTGCATCGATATCGGTTTCAATGTTTCCAGGCATGATTGAATATATCATTGCCACCCAGTGACTGACTCTCTCATTAACTATACTACCTACTACATTATGTATATTATAGAGGCTATATATGTCATTATATTAAAAGATGAATTTACATCCTAAACCCAATAATTTTTATCCTGATTAATGAATAACTAGCAATTCCCCTGCCACCTAGATATGCCTTAACCCTCTCAAACATTGACCACCAAACCCCTGCCCACAATTAACACAAACCTCTACAGGGGCGTAGGACTCCTTCTCTGACATTCCCCTATACCCCGTGGCAATCAAATAATCCAGCTGTCAACAGGTCAAAATATAAACCTTCCAGAGTAGTCCAAACCCTCCATTCACCATTAGACACAAATAAATGCAACCTATACGTGACTGCGATTGTCAATGAATATGTGTGAACAGTGTCACTGACCACAGGTGCTGCAGATCGTCTGACACAGGCCGGTAGGCAGTGCGCGCCCCCGGCCTGTGTCAGTTGATCTGCGGCGTCTGTATCACTGACACTGTAAGTGAACATGGTTATGTGATTGAGGCTTTGCCTTTGACTTTTGCGCCTTTGTCGTTTGATTGAGGTGGGTGTGTGATTTCTCTCTGCCCAGCCCTCTGTGGACCCCTCCAACACGTCCAAGGACCTACCCCTATTTACGGGGATCAACAGATCAAGGGTCACGAACTGACGTGGAAAGTTTTTGGTTCCCGCCATGGTTCGGGCTCGAACCACCGACCTCTCGCTTTCCAGGACGTTCGGAGCGAAACGTCAAAGGGATAATCCCGCCGTTGGCACAGGTAGTTTTCGGTCTATTATTTATGTCGCACCGGACCGGTCTACCGAGATACTACAGGTGGACTTATCACCTGATGACTGTTTCACAGTCCTCCCATGCACATTGTCAATATGCTACTATAATTCAGCCAGGTCCTTGCTGAAGACATTTCGGTCTAACAGTAGGCATAAAAGCGCCTAAATGTACAAAATATATTCTGTCAAGCCAACTTATCAGCTTATCCCGCGATATGACATCGACTATATGCCGAAAATATAAAAAACTACGACAATTGTGCTTGTGGCGAAGCTACGCGATTTTTTTCTCGTTCGTTTGAATCGATCTTACATTCTTGACTTACATGAAGTGATCATATATTTTTCTGGGTAAGCTTATCAATTTGAGGCTTGGTTATCATATATCGCGTTAGGTGTGACTTGACATTTTAGCTATGTTGTAGCACCGCCACTATAATCGACAGTTTTTGCCTTACTTGTCGGAATCCTATCGCTTGTGGAAGCCATGGGTTTTGCGGCGTTATAGTGCCTCAAATATGTTTGCGGCATAGGCAAGAAGACAACTGCTTATTCAATTTCTGTTATCATGTGCTAAAAAATCAGCAAAATCGAAGAGACAGCTTTGACATAATCTTAGTCTGAGATTTTGGGAGGTAGACTAATAGTCTAATTTTACTACCTTTCTACCGGAACAACCAATCGTCTCTCTATTTATAATTTGACTGCCTTAGATGTAATGAATCATTGAGTATGTGGAAGGCATAGATATATGTACTTCACACATTCTTCGGTCGTATTTACGAACATTCGTTTGTCGCTACTTTGCCGCGTCAATGTATGACTGTGCATCGGTGCATGATTTCGCATGTAAATGCGTCACGTCACCGTGTTTGCATGTGCCACTCGAGAGCCTAACGGCACGTGGATCGCTACTTCGAGCCCCGTGGCCATGGCATGTCTGTGTGGTCGCAGGATAAAGATCCCATGTCCTTCTTCGCAAAGATCGAGTAGGGGGCTATACCCCCGGGGACATGACTCCACTCTCCCTTTCTTCTCCCATTGCATGACGCGATATGACCAAAAGTGGTCAAAGGCGTCCTGAATATACAACTAACCAATCACCGTGTTCGTTATGGTGTACATGCAGACCGGCTGCAGCCCATGCCGCAAAAATACGCGAAACCCGACCCAAGAGCCCATCTCAGCGCTTGATCATGTTAAATATTAATCTCTTAATTTGTTCATTCAACGACTGTTAGTTTTAGTGGCGGTCCCGGTGCATTCAGCCAACTAGGCGCGAACACTAATCCGGCCGCCAGACACTGCCGAGACAAAGACTAATTGCACACCCCCCTCCCCCCCCCCCCCCCCCCGGATGTGCAACCCCCCCTCCGCCAGTCGGCCAATAAAAAAAGCACAATTCGTTTGCTTTAATTAGTTTCGGTATTTTTCTGGCCGTGGGAGTGAGGCTCGCGCGATTCCGTAGTGACGTAATTTAAAAGGGCATCCCCAGAGCTGGCGTTTGGCAGAACTGCCAACTCAAGCCAACACTGTACAACGAGATTTCTGTGAAGCCGGTTTTCATCCAATCAAACTGCATCCTTTAGAATCAGTCATACGTGTTGCTACTGTAGTGCTGGGACATCAACCTGATGTGAGTCGCGTGTCCAAGCAGGTGCTCGCATTAGCCTCAAAGGGTCAATATTGAAATCAACATCCTGTGTGAGCTTTTTCTGATAAACTCTTAATCTTATAAAGTTAAATTCGTTAATGCCATTCACAGCTGTTTTGGTCTTCGAATGAGCACTCAGAAATTTACAGATAGGCTTTAGTTTGTTTAGCCTTCAGGACCTAGAGATATAATCTATTCAATCATACTTCTTTTTCTGAAGAGATTTATGCAAAGATCTATCCAAAGACAGTAAAGTAATATATATATAAATATATAAAATATAACTGCCTGCCCAACTGCCCTTGACAGTCTAATTTTTGGGTCGAATAGCTTAAAATTGCCCTGCCGTTTAGTTCCATCTCCGAAACCTAGAATAGATGGGGGAGCTTGCAGGGGCTATAGGTTTCGGAGATGGAACAGGGGCAGGTGTGCCCTCAGTCATTGGCATTCACTTTTTTGAATATGCCTTTGCAGAATCGTCTTTTTAAATAATACAGTAAATAATATATATTAGTTGTATCAATGTTATTACTTCTCAATTTGATAGGATAGGTACATTTTCAGGATGGCAGCACACCATATGCCAGACAGGACAGTTGATGTCCAAAGTTAATGTCTGTCCCTATGTGTTGTGGCATTGCATCAGTAAGGTGAAGTCAATAAATTTGGGAGGACCAGGATAGGCAGGCAGGTTTAATTTTGGCAGGCAGTTTTTCTGGCTGGCAGGCACGCAGGTGCTGTTTACCTGCCGAAGAGAAAGTGGCCTTTTGCCGTTTAGATCACAAAGTCTAGAAAAATGTTATTGCACCAAAAAATTTATGACAACAAGAATTACCACTGTTAAGTGATCTGTAAATTAAGAGCTTAAAATGCGATAACCTGATCGGCTGGTGCCGTATTGTGTATGTACATATTTAACACTGTTTAATGCCAGCCAAAATTTTAGCTGGTAAAAAACAAATTCTGACTAATAACCTGCTGCTAGGTCAGTAAATTGTGTGAGGATTATGGAATGGTACATATTTTGTTAAGAAGTTAAGGACTATCTGCCCTATATGCTATATTATGCAATCCAATATTTCAAATACAACAAATAGTACTAAACTCTAACAGCATACCTACTGCTTAGAGGCAGGCCTGGTAAACGGTAAATCAGTGCAGTTCTAAAGAAAATATATATTTATTGCAATGACATTTCAATTGATATTCCAGAAAGAATGGAGTATCCCCTGCAAATTATGTTGGTGCCTGTCATCATTCTGTTAATGCTGGCATGTCCATGCAGTGCTGATGTTGAAGATCTGTACTGTGGCACAGATAACTGCTATGACTGTAAGTTAGAGGACAATTTTCACTTATAATTGATTAATAAGTAAGTTATTTTATTTAGATAAGGTTTCAAACACTCCATGATGTTGTCATTTAGGTGTTGTTACAGTGCTGTAGCAAGTCCAGTGCAATCAAAATGCTGCTTTGTGGCATCAATAATCTTTGGAATAATCAAAATGTACATGATATACACATTTATTTGTAGATTACCGCTCTTAACAATGCTGTTATTTTTATACATAGCCTTTTTGTCTAATAATTTTAATAGTTTTAGACTATTCACAGTACATCATGTTGTGCATATCATTAAAATTATTATTGGTATTTGCTTTTCTTTCAGTGCTTGGAGTGTCTGATGTGGCCACAAAGGTAGGCTTAGTGACTGTTCTTGTGGTTTAATGCTGCATAAAAAAACTGCAGTACTCTGTGCAACAAGGCTCAGGTCTTTATATGTCACTTGAACACTAACACATGTTAAATGAACTCTATTATAGAAATGTTACTTTTAGTATTTGCTAGATTGATTTCGATTGATAAATAAATGCTATCTTAGAGATAGGTATTAGACCAATATGCAAAGATCATCTAGTTCATGTCTCTCTTGTAAAAATACATTGTAGCATTGGTATGCAGATGACTTGAATATGATGTCTCTATATTACACTGTATTGATTTTTTTGCCATATTGTAGCTAGAGTTAACAAGGGCCTATCGGAAATTAGCAAAGAAATGGCATCCAGATGTACATAAAAAGAAGGTGAGTGTCTAGCAATGTGCCAGCAATAAAAGGATCGGACAGTCAAGATGTGACAAAACTAACAACATTGTTTCAAAAGATATGGTAACAATGAATTACAAAACACATATGAATGCATTCTTCTGTTGAAAAGAACCAAATAGTAGGCCGTAAGTAACCATGAATGTTCTTTTAATAGAAAATCGCTGTTTAATCATTACATTTCTCATCTGTTGCTTGCTTGGCTATCTTTACAGGCAGACAAAGAAAGTGCAGCCGTGATGTTCCAGAAGATCGCAAATGCATATGAGGTAATTAATCCACAACTAAACGATAAGTGATTTTACTAGGGAAATATGAAATTGGTGAAATCCTAACTGAAGTGCAAATGTCACTTATAAACCAAAATGTAACAGTCTTCAGTAGATATGTTTATGAATTTAAATGGTTCAAACTGTCAAAATATTGTTACATTTAATAAATCTTGTCTGGTAAACGTTCAAAACAAATAACCTAAATTTTTATACCACTGTAGATCCTAAAAGATGAAGAATCTAGAACTGACTACGACTATATGTTGGAACACCCTGGTAAGACATGCAGTCAAAGATTTCTTTTAGCAGCTGAGTGTGATTGATTCTTCTGGATATGATGTTTAGTTGCTCGATTAAATCTACGTAACTGCCTGAATGACAGGTGTTGGCAGGTTGAACGGAGTTTTGTCGCACCGAAGCTTCTGTCTTTGTAACTTATGCGTAAACATATAAATATACGAGTTATATGTGTATTAAATGTTTGCGGCCGGCGTTTGCTTGTGCATATGTTGTTCAGATTATGTAGATGAATAATTTAATATGGAGCTGTGGCATTATGTAACCTTGTAGGCTAAATGTGCGCTAGTCAAATTCAGATTTGTTTCATGTGTTTATTCTTTGTAAAGTTTAAAAGTATCTTGTTCGTGGTGTGATGCGTAATCAATTCTTTTGGATTTCCCTGAACAGAGGAATATTACTCGCATTACTATCGCTACTACCGTCGCCGTGTGGCTCCCAAAGTAGACGTCCGAATAGTAATAGCAGTAACCATTACGATAATCTCAGTTATCCAGGTAAGTCTGAAGGTATGGAACATAAATATTGCATGGACTGTATGAGAATCCTGCTATGGCAAGGCTTTCTGAAATCGGTGGAAATAGCAACGCGAAAGCATGAGTGACCTGAGATGTGTTTATTTGAAGTCATTTTTTAAACATCATGTAAACGTTTTTACAACATGTTCTATTAAGCTAACTCGAAAGTTAGGTCTTTATTGAATCACAGATGTACAAGAACTAGACACATTGTGTGAGTGGTTTAAAATGTTCTAAAATATTCTTGTCAGCAGGAGCCAATGCCTGTGTTTTATGCATTAACCTAGTCCTTACGAATCCAGTTTCAAGTAAGTGTACAGTTTTCTATTTTAATTTTTCAGTATTGGAGTGCCTGGAATAATTACAACACGGCCATTTCCTATCTCATCACTGTTCCTAAGTACCGACTACAAGCGCAAGAAATTGCCAGGAATGAAGGGCTAATAGGCGACAAAAAGAAGAAAGACAGGACGAAAACAAAGGTTTGATTTGGCGTATGCAACTTTAGGAAGCGTTAATCTTGCTATTCTCATTAATTTAACTGGTCTATGCAATTAAACTTCTGGATATCAATCACTTGGTCATGGAGTTACTTGTAATTAAATCACTTTTCTCAGCGTAGACCATAGCGATATATAATTTAACGAATATTACATACTATGGTTTGAGTTATTCATCGAAGAAAAATTAAACATGTGAATAATATCGCGCCTGTATGATTTACCTACATGCTGAAAACTTTAGACAGGACCCGGATGAGACGACAGCTTCAGATGTTATACCACATAAAATTAACGCAGGTCAGATGAAGAATCGAACTTGAAGTGTCTTTCAATCTTCCTGAGCAGGATGAACTGAAAGAAGAAGAAGAAAACATATTGAAAAATGTGTTACAGAATAAGATGGATATAAGGTAAACATATGGTTATCATTGCCATCTGACGGCGCTCTTTCATTGTCGGGGCTTAATTTTATGTTAGCGTTCACATAATCTATGGCTGACCAGATAATCCATTCGTAGGGGTTCTGTGTTCCCCCATTGCCTATATTATAATCATATAATAAGTGCCTACAAACTTGTACAACGCTAGTAGCAGTATAAAGGTGCCTATCTAAAAGCGGGTTTTTTCCACAGAAAGCTGCAAGGTATGATGCCACCTACAGAAATACAATGCATGTTATTTTTGTCCCGCAGTGCGTTTTTTTCTCAACTTGGATTACTTGTTTATTACAGGTTACTCGTGAGCCATTGAAATGTACGGTGATGTTACTTTATCTTCAGGGGTAGCTACGGCAAACCGACGGTATATGACATTTTGTGGCTGCAGCTCTTATTAAGCCCGGTATATATAGTGAAATACGTTATCTGGTACGTGAAATGGATCTGGAAATTCACTATATGTGGCAATGAGTACGGCGACGAAGAGAAGAAGTATATTATTAGGAGGAATATGAAACTCAGCCAAGGCAGATGGGAGGTAAGGAAATGGCGAGCCTTGTTCTGCCTTATTGTACATTGCTTGCCCACATTTGTAACTGATGTGCCGGTAATAATGAACGAATGTACAATTTATAAATATTGAATTATCCATCCAGAGTGTGTGTATTTCTTTACATTAATCATTAGTTAAACATTCAATTTTTTATGATGCTTTGTTCTCTCGTGTGTATCTCTTCACAAATGTGGTTCTGAAGCCCTTTTGGGCTGTATAAGAGTTGCATGTACATGTATTTGAAAAGTATAGGAGTTACCCGAGAGATTACCCAACAATGATGCTTCCTTTCATCCCGCGCTAATGAGTGCCGCTTCTGTAGCTATCATGCAATCGGAGCATATGTAATGTAACATACATTCCTCGTTTCTGTGTTAGGCGTTGGAACTTTTCGAACGAGACGAATTCTTCCGTGCGGAGCTGTGGATAACCGAAAAATTCAAGGTAAATGGTTACTTTTGCGGGAATGAAGCTTACTTAGGTTCATGTCTATTCCACAATGGCAATAATCTATTTATGTCCTATTCATTACAGCCATCATAATATTATCTGTAAGTTTTGAATTTTATATAATCTTTTTGGGGTTTGATACCTGTACATAGCATATACTGTGAGGTCGTTCGATTCTGTTGCACATTAGTACGTATTTTTTCAAGATATAGCTGCCATTTCCCGTCTTAATTCAATACAATTTAAGTGGTCAGTACAGCAATTCCTTTAATATAACCTTTTTCTTTAACCTCTGCAATTTACCGTCTTAATTTAACCCAATTTAAGTGGTCAGTACAGCAATTACTTTACCATAACATTTTATTTAACCTCATGACATTTTCTTTAACCTCATAACATTTTTTTTTACCTCATGACATTTTCTTTTTTTTACCTCATGACATTTTCTTTAACCTCATGACATTATTTAATATTAATAACAACGTAGCATTGTGTAACACAAGGTAACACGTTTCTTTCAGGCGTGGAAACTGCAAAAGGAAGAAGACGCTAAAGCCGAGCTGTCTCAGAATTCCCGCTACAAGAGTTACCGGCGATACATGAAGAAGGGGGGACCGGGGCAAATGAGCTTTGGACCGGAATAATAATGTTTATAAACTTGTTGGAAAGGCCTTTACTATTACATGTTATGTAAATATCGTGTCGCCACGACAATCAGGCTGACAACAGCTTAGATTTGCATTTGTATCTCGTTTACGACAAATGTTTATGATATTAAACCGCCAAATAATATTACCAAGATAGTGCTCGCGATGCCCGAAAGTATTTGACTGAAGCTGTCCCCCCATTTGTCGTATCTCACTAGTGTCACTTGACGTATGTGTATTTTTAATGTGCTGATATCCTGCTGGGGGAGTATCCTCTTCAGAAAGTTGACACCTGATGTTGTATGTCTAGATAAATATATATATATATAAGTTGACGAGTGTTTAAGCAGAAATTAGTAATATATGCCAGAGCCTTCTTGACAGTAGCTTGAAATACGTATTTAGGATACATTAGCTTATGGAATCTCTAAACCGTAAATGCGAATGAACTATGCTCATGGAAGCTTTGAAGACGGGACGCCTTATGTCCGTTTAATCTTAGGTGTTTTCCTTGAAAATATGCCTGGATTCTAGTGACAGTATGTAGATTATGTTTCTTTCACTATGCTAAGTTGACTCTGTAGCTGATACATTGATAATGGATCAAGTGGGCTGTCGAGCGAGTTACTTTGGTGAGTAACGGTGACTTATTCAGATATGGGTATATGGCGTATTTAACATTGTAATAAATCACGCTGTTTGGCCAAGCTGCAAAAAATACAATTTCACAATTTGTTATAGCTATATATTTGGAACGTATTAAGATACTTTGGTGTTATAACCAGATGTATGCCTGACGTTCACGAATGACATTGTTCGAAGGTAATTTGACTCTGGAAACCAGGAAATATGTGCACATGGGGAACATTCATCATCTGGCTCATGCATGGTGCACAAAATATACTTTTCGTGGGCAACACATTTGCTTACCGCTCAACAGATCCCACTATCTGTCCACTACACGGTTTAATGGGACCCAAATGTGATTAACAGCTACAGAGGGGCGTCTATGGACAACTGGTTCCTAGGCTCTATTAGTGGATAGCGAATACGATAAATCGCCAATAATTACACATGTGGATACTCCTGGATTCCAACTAAGTATGTGGATACTCCTGGGTTCCAACTAACTATGTGGTTACTCCTGGATTCCAACTAACTATGTGGATCCCCTTGTGATAGCTTCATAGGCCACATAGCTATGGAACGATGTATTTAATCCATGTGCCATTATTGTAATGCTGTGATTCATGGACACACTGCCCATAGGTGGACACGATTGAATGTTGATGGGCGTGAGAACCAGCGCAATGACTCTTAATCAAAGATACTCACAAATTTATATTCACGACATGAAACCCCGAACCTTGAGTTCGTATTGCAGTTTACAATTAAATAGCTTGTGTTGTTCTCGTGTTTATATGTACAACAGTCCAACATTTGGTTCAATGCGCCGGTCACAATAAGACACAGTTAATATATATCCTATATATATATAAATATATATACATACAAAAAATCAATGGAAACCATAGCCGCTCTTGTGTTAATTTATTGTTGCCTTGGAAATAAACCTACGAACCACAGTTTATTGTACTTCATATGTGTTCTATTTCTTAATTGTAGCGCAAACGCAATCTTGAGCACATATCTACCTGAAGCTGTTTTTTTTTAAAGGACAATTATTCAAGATGGTGTTTTATTCGAAGGGGTAGAGGGGGAAGGGGAGGGAGCGGAACCCCTATAATATTTCTGCGATCCGACCCTGATTTGGACTCAACAATGTGTCACACAGGCAGATGCTGGAAGGCTTTCAAGTGTTTGCGAATATATACATTAGAATAAGTAAATTACATAAACACAAGCTGCAAATCCATCGGCTAATGCAGACAGACGACCAAGCAACCAATCGATCATGACTACTTTCCATTCATCCGGTCGTCTCGCGTGTATCTTTAATGACCGTGACGGTTGTGTCGGATACATTTCTGATTTCGGTATATATCCCATTTCTCCAGTCAGCGTATGTGTTTACAAAGCTGTCAGAATGTCGGACCACAGTGCTATGATCGCTGAATTTTCCAGCGTAACCGGGGCAGATGCCGACAGAGCACAGTTCTTTTTAGAGTCGTCAGGTTGGGATTTAAATGTAAGTAAGACACAGCAGTTAATTTACGTTTTGGGCATTTTAATTTGCATTTTGCTGTATTATCGCTCAACTGTGACTCGTTATTTTCCTAGAGGGCTAGAGTCCCTAGACTAGAGGGTGTACAGTAGGGTGATCATAGTGGTCGAACGGCTGAACTATTTAAGGGGGTGTAGGGAGCGGGTGGGACTATGGGTCAGGCTTGGCATTTATTCATTTTACGTCGGCTTTGACCTCTGGACCATTTATATGATATATAATGTTTATTGTGCACTGTAGACGTAGTGTAGGCTCACAGTCACAGTACAAATATATGCAACTAAAGATCAAGTAAATAAAGTAACATTTTGAAACAGTTTTTCCCTTAATTTCTACGCATCACGGAGAAATAGCACGATGTTAGACTATATAAGGTGGGGGTATCTATTGACATCATCAGATAAATTCCCTCAAGTTCTGCTTCTGATCTGTGACTTCAGGTAGGTATGTTTTTCGTGATGCTTAATACAAAGGGCAAAAACAGATTAAGTGTATCTCATCTTCTATAACACTTTCACCATTATTTTTACAATACATATACGGTCTTTCTTCCCTTGGGATTCCTAAATGTCTGCCTTTTTCAATGTTTAATGGGTGTGTGGAACATCAATATTTTTGAAAAAACTCTGGCCAATTTAACCAGTAAGGAATGGGAAGGCCACCAGATTTCTTTTCTGTTCTGTCCTGGGAAAGTCAGGTAATCTCTAGCCTTGAAGAACCCAGGCCTCGCTACTGCTCGGCCAGGGTCCTAAAGTGCAGCCTGCAAATCCTCAGCGATTTGAAACCCCTCCACTTTAATCTGACTAGTGTCACTTTGTGGGTGAATACCACATCCAATCCTTATTATATTTGAATTCTACATATCTTAAACTATCTATTTACGTATAGTTTGTTTCTTTGAACAACTGTTGATGTCCACAATACCGGCGATATTCCACATTTCATTCGTAAAATGCGCGCAGCCATTCGAAGTGACAAGCGGTAAATATATCAACAGATGGCGCTACAGGGCGGAAGCGGCAAATTCCCCGGTATAACCGGTTTACCTCGTACAATTTTACTGGGCGCTCGCGCTCGATCCCAAGACGGTTTCGCGCATACCGTATTTCACATATGTTTTCGGACACTGTATGTTTTCGGACACCCCCTCAAAGGCAGAAATAGGATAAATTTAGTGTACTGTAAGTTTTCGGACACCCAACGCAGATAATTTTTCAATTGTATGTATCTTTTCGGACACTATCGGACCTAAATTAACAATGCGTCTAGGCTCCTTTGTTATTGCGTAGTGCCGGCCCCCATGATTGCACTTCACTGCTTGTGATTGCAGGCTTTCGGCGAGAGGGGCAAGTCCCTGTCTAGGGGGTTATTTGTGCCGTGTATCAGGTGTGAAAGAGCAACACCTTGGTTGCTAAAAAATGAGCTGGGCTTTGGTCTCCATTGTGCTGGCCGGCGGACGAGTCAGTCGGCGAAGGAGTTGTTTATAAACCGCGAAAGTAAACAAGCCTTAAATCACAGAATGCATGAAAGTATTTGATTAATTTATTTTACCGAAGACTGCGGCGCGTCGGCTGCAGAATCAAAGTTTCTCAAGAATTGATCCATGCTCTATATCTTTTTCCGAACAACTGTCACAGGATAGAATGCGCAGCTATATATATGGCACCTCTCGGATGGGAATTCCCTTTGTTCTTGTAACTGTGTTTTATCTCTCAGAAGTTACCGTTATATTTGGCACAATGATTGCAGTTCATTGTCACTGATTGCAATTCATAACCACTGTTTGCCTAAAGCCATATCTTCATTGACATTAAAGTTATCGAGTATATTTTATCTCCTGTAACAGATGAGAGATCTGATGCTAGCAGATTGCACTCCGAGTATCTTCAAAACAATATTATACTCTTGATCACCTTACCCGCTGTTAAGGTGTGAAGCAGCAATACCTGGGTGTTAAGTGATATGATCGGCATCAGTCGACTCGCAATGTAGTAATTCTTAATCGATATTTTGTTATGTATGTATGTTTTTGGACAGTAGATGCGGGAGTCATTTTATTGACTGTAAATATTCGGACAGCCAGAAAAACAATTATTTTTAAGTGTCCGAAAACATACGTGAAATACGGTATCTACAAGAAAATAAAATGGGTGTCTTCTGGATGTGGAAATCGCGACATAATGATGACACTAAGATTGAATGAAGCCTTGCATTATACTGTGCAATCTTTGTGTCTTCGTTATATCGCGATTTCCACATCTGTGGACAAAGTTGCCGCTTGTCACTTTAAATAGCTGCACGCATGTTACAAATGAAATGCGGAATATCGCCGGTATTGTGGACATCAGCAGTTCTTCAAAGAAACAAACTATACGTAAATAGATAGTTTAAGGTATGTAGAATTCAAATATAATAAGGATTGGATGTGGTATTCACCCACAAAGTGACACTAGTCAGATTAAAGTGAAGGGGTTTCAAATCGCTGAGGATTTGCAGGCTGCACTTCAGGACCCTAGCCGAGTGGTAGCGAGGCCTGGGTTCTTCAGGGCTTGGTAATCTCGATCAGCGCATAACTTTGATCACATGATATTTACTTTCATTTCTATGCCGCCTAATCGCATTTTTAATTTAAAAAATGGCAGAATCAGTACTGTAACCTGATTGGTCTGATCTGTCACATGCATGAAACTATAAATTTGACACATTCTCTCTATTGGCTGCAATGTCCCCCACCGGTTTACAGTGAACTTGCCGTAAAATGAACTCGCCATATAAAGGTTGCATGTTTATTGGAATCAATTCCAATATAATTTCCTTTTAGTTTCCTTAGTTTTAAAAAGAAGGAATGGTGACTATAGGAATTGCTACCAATATTCTAGATACAATGGTAAAGTAATTTTCATCAGTTGTTCTTAGTTACGCTATAAATGATGTAATTGCTCTGTTAACCAAATGTATACTTATGATTCCATCCAAATATGTGGTTACGTTTGTATTGACATTTATATGAATATTCATGAGATCACATGTTCAAGTGTTCAATGTTCAAGAATCATCTCCTTGTCGCTAGCATCTCAAATTGTCTAAAGAAATTGTCGTATTCAGAGCTGGCCGCACGAATTAAAAATGAAGAGAATCGCGAATTAATCCCCAAGAATTACGGAGATTAAGATTCAAATCTTGAATCTTTACTCGGAGTTCACTTGCCAAGTTCGCTGCACCCCCCCCCCCACCTTACAACAGATACACCTACAAACCCATCCATAATCTGAAGTTATGATCAGTCTACAGTAGCATTTATTTTATGAAGTGATACAACTTCATGAAGTTCAAAGAACAGAAAACTTGTTTAATGTATTAAATACTAAAGGGACATATATTTTTATGCGATATTATGAAGTGATCACAAAGTGATTGAAATATGCTGACCTTCCCCTGGCTTTACTAGGCATAAGTGTTAGTGCTGGGGGTCTGGTATGGGGACTTTGGTGATCTGAGTGGGTGGAGGTATACCCTGGTGGTGGGGATTGAGTGGTTGGTTGCTATTCATCAAAATTGGTTTAAAAATCATTGTAAATACCAGTTTAAAACATAATTTCATCTTTTATTCTATTTTCTCTCTTGCAAACGAGGCTGCCCCTTATATATTTGTGTTGTATTCCTCCGCATTCAGATGGCCATGGCCAGCTTCTTTGATGATAATGATGAGCCGCAGATTATACCAGATGAAGCACCAGAGGAGACACCCCCAAGTGGAGCGGCGCAGTCAGAATCCAAACAGACCACTTCCGGAAGGTCTGCACCCTCCAGGTTGGCATGCAAGCATATTTTAGAATATGTTAATTGTTGCATACTTATAAATCTCTGGTTGTAACTCCTTACTAATTTAGATTTAGAATTTAGTCTCGATTAATCTGATCTTGTACTGGCCGTAAATGTCATATTTTAAGGGAATCCTTTGTTGATAATGTGTCAATTGACATCTCATAGTCCAGGTCATGAACTAAAGTGACTGATACATTGTATCTTAGATGCAGTATTTTCTCGAGCTTTAGTAGGCATGCTGCATTATGTGGGTAAACGTTGTCCTCTATTTTTTAGGCCTATTTGTGTATGTATGTTTCACCATGGAAGGTCCGATGCCTTATGCGCCCTGTCTATTCTTTCGTGCTTGGTCACTACCTGTAGGTTCGCGACGCTCGACAGCTACCGCCATGAGGAAAAATCCGACTCGTCAGAAGAGGAAGGCGAGGCTTTCTATGCTGGTGGTTCGGAAAGAAGGTACAGCCTTTAATAATTTTGAGGCGTTTAGGGTTCTGTTACTAACATGAAATTTGGGTTTTTCATGGCAATAAAACTTAAATAAAATGGAGGAGATGAAATTATGGCGAAGTAACATTGTGTTAGCATATCTCACATATTACTCACGCCTATCATTTACTACAGTGGTCCATTTCGTGGACTCAAATATGGAAGATTTGGTTCTTTACTGTCATAAAAGATACCGCGGGACATTTCATGCCTGTGATGCCTTGTATGCAAATGCAGTTGCTTATGTCTTTATGCAATATACACGATGCCTTGAACAATTGACCAATCTACAGAGAAAAACTCAAGACTTTATTACACCGCATATAGTCCATCTAATGTAGTGACCTGTTATCCGTACATTCTATAATAAACATATTTATCATCATTGGACATAAAATAGTTTAATTGTATGATATATGTGCCGTTTTATGGGCACATCAATGTCTATAAAGTTGATATTCTGACATTCGAACTTTTTTATCGTTTTCAGCGGGCAGCAAATCTTGGGCCCCGCCAAAAAGAAGAAAGATGCCAATAAGCTGGTTGATGACATGTTCAAGGCTGCGAAGGAGTCAGTATGATACATTTTTGTAGCCCACACGGACAAGTGGTTGGCGTGTGTTATATTTATTATCATATATGAATTGTTTTATGGCTTATTATATTAGTGTGATGCATAAATTCATTGATTGCAACGAAAACGCACATTGGACAAAGTGTGATTTTTCATTACGAGTAGATAAATGTAATAATAGTTAATCCAAGTAAAAAGTAGAGTAAAATGAAATGACAAGATATGAATTATTTGAAGACAATAAAAGAAATCAGTTCGTTATTCGATCTGTTTATGTGTTTCGAGGTATTGATATTGATTGATATTTAATGTTAAAGAAACACGATCCACATACCAACTTGGCGTTTACTCGCAAACAAATCGACATATATTCGTTATTTGTTTTACCGTGAACTCTGACTGGACACAAGATATGCTTCGGTTTTGTTCGTCCTATGAGTTTGCAATCATTGCCTACTCCCAGAGACCTGGCTCCTCTCCTTGACCCTTGACCCTGCATCTGGGGCAAGTTTCATCGAACATGACATAGGGGGCCTGTCTAGCTCAGTTCGTAAGCGGACTGAGCTGCAGATCAACAGGTCATGGGTGCGATATACCCTGACGCCTGCATCTGGGACAACTTTCTTTCAACTCCATTTCATTGTCACTGGAGGTTTCTTGGCCCAATGTAGCATTTTTCACGTTCACACAAGCGCCCTAAGACGCCAGCGTTTCATTCGTTTCCACCGCCATCCTTCCCATCAGTCCCGATGTAACCTACATTAGGTTACAGCGTCCTGCATAAGTCAACCAACCAACCAACAATCGTTGCTTACTTCAGCCACGGCGCGGAGGAGGTGGGAGACGAGGAGGCACCTCGGAGACGACCTGTGGCGACGTTTCGCGGTACCGGCTACCGCTTGGGGGACACAGAGGAACCCTCGCTATCCGTTCCTGGCTTCAGTGCGGCATCGGGCCGGCCCCAGCAGGTATGTGCGGCCTTAACTATTGGGGGGGTGGGGGGCTTCCCTAGTTCACTTGATTTAAGCAGGCTGAGTAACAGACATCAACAGGTCGTGGCTATGAACCCTGGCACCTGCCTCTGGGGCATGTTGAAATTCAACCCCATTTCATTGTCCCGGGAGGTTTTTTGGCCGAGGTTTCTTAGCCTTCATGTGTACAAAATCGATCTATAACACGAACTTTTCGTACTATGCTAGACTTCTATTCATCATCATAATCAATGAGACACCCGTCCCCGGAATGATATTACTTTGGAAAGAAATGAAAATTATAACCTTCCTGCGCGAAATATAATCCGATCACCTGTAAATGGTTGTTATGCGCCTTTATGCGCATTATGCGATGCTCCTTGGTGGGATATATGCGGTGTTTCCGGCGTGTTAGCGATTATAAGACATTATAAAGTCGATACTTGCAGAAGACTATAAACAAAATATATAAACTGCGTATTCCTGGCCGTTGTACTGCAGGTAAATATGGTGTTGAAACTCTGGAAGAACGGCTTCAGTGTTGACGATGGGGAGCTTCGAGATTACCAGAATCCTGACAACAAAGAGTTCCTGGCCGCCATCAAGAAAGGGTTAGTGCCAAGATGTTTGTGTAGACCTAAGTTGACCGTACTACGAGGGTGTCTCCTTGAATGTTTAACGTAAATTTCACATGCATTCAGATAGACAGATCCAGACTTTAAAAAAAAGCTAAAATAAATGCAAATTGGTCGAGTTTAATGGAAGAATCTTTCGGGGATGTTTGGTTTCGTGCGAGTAACGTTTTACTAAATGTTGTAAGTGTCTCGTACGTTGCAGGGAAGTGCCGCGAGAACTCGTGCGGCAGGCGAGAGGTGGCGAGGTCAACTTAAACATGGAGGACCACCGGGAGGAGGATTTCTTGAAACCCAAGGTCAAGGCCAAGCCATTCACCGGGGAAGGCCGTCGGCTTGGCAGGTGCGTCACGTGACGCTAAACTGTTAGATCTCCTCCTTCAACAAAGACGTCGTTTGATTCATTTAAATAACAACGGTCGACATCACATGCTAATTATTACATTATCCAACTGTGTTGTCAAGCGTGTGGCCTTCGTTCTCCTCATGTTAATTCGCCGGTATTAGATGATATGCATATGGCATTGGTTCGAAAGCGACATCCGTTTATCTCGGCACAGATCTCCAATATCCGGTCCGAGCCTTTATGATAACCCATCTCGCACGAGAAGCAATGTCGTGGATTTTCTCGCACGAATTCGCTTTAATTACCACCCCAAGAGGTGACAAATCGAACATTTTTGAAAGTACCCAACCGCAGAGTGCGAGATTGGTTTATCACAGGTGTCACAATGGGCCTCAGGCAAGTGAGTGCGAGAATGTATGTTTTTTGTTGTTGTTTCTTGTGTACGAACAGACGAACAGCCGATTTGAATTAATTAATTTTGGAGACCGACGTTCCCATTATTTTTCGGTTGCTGCTGCGTGTCTTGTGTGTATCTTAATTCATTTTTATTAGTATTTTTGACGACCGATTGATCTACGTTTTGAGGACCGGGGTTATAAAAAGCAAGCAATTTAATAGCGACGCTCTTAATCTCCTCACTTTTCTTCACCCTGCAGCCCGGCGGGAGGAGCTATTGAGGCCGGCGGCGACCAGGCTCCATCTGCATCTCAGGTTTCGGCCGCTAGCGGCGCTGCGGATGTGGCCGTCGAAGTCGATAGCTCCAAGCCGCAGACGAGCGTACAGATCCGACTTGCGGATGGCTCTAGGTATGTTTAGCCGCTCATTACACGCCAGATTCGTCGTCAAGGAAACCGCCCAAAGGGTCCTCCATCGTGTTAGTAAACCGTTAGCATCGCGTTAGTTCTAGGGTTAAGAGTTCGTTTGTCGTTTTCTCGACACTGCGGAATTTCGTGGAGATTATCATTGAAAAGGGATTATTAATTTGTCGCAGTGAATTATTTTGAGTAGAAAATGGAGAAATTGTTTGTCAAAATATCGGGATACTTAATTTGTTTCGGTATTTAGCAGATTTACCGACATTTACCGCGGTTAACATTTGAAGTGTTCGTGCCATGATTTTGTTTAGCTCAGAGTTAACTTTGTTTAGGAAAGACAAGCAAATAATAATTTGTTTTAATGCGAGTTTACAGTTTTTATTCCACGATATCACTGTAAACGCGTTCGTCAAAGTAGCAAAAGTGAGGTCCGGCGGGTTTAATTCTGGGAGCATTGCATCTGAGCGTTATTTAGAAATTCCCCAATGATGTCACAATGTTGACAGGTGAGCTTTGATGCAGTGCGTAGGCATCTGTTGTCGAGGGCGTGTATTGTTCTCATGGTTAGGTGCTTTTCGTTGAGTTCAAGCCAATGAGCAGAGAGAATCTGAGTGTCAATGTAATAGCACATGCGTTTGTATTCCCCTTTGACGCCACTTTCCTCGCTCCAAGCATTAAAATCTGCATGTGCGAAAACCAGTGGAAAAAGTATTCCCTTCTATATACTATTTGGGGCGTTATAGCATGACAATATAAGCGTGGATACACATAAGATTAATATGAGCTAAAGTTGTTTTGGCCTGGCACCAACTGTTTAACCATTACGTCTGAATATAAGGTGGCGCTTCGTTCCGTAGAAATAACATGTAAGGGAGGGGGAGGTCTCTTCCGACCCATGTGTGCTGGAGATTCTCGTGGTGACCGTAACATCTACCGTCCTTGACAGTTGTTCCTTTCACTTGCAGATTGGTGTCCAAGTTCAACCATGGTCACACGGTATCTGACGTCAGACAACATATCATAGCGTATCCTTTGTAACAAAAACATTTTGTTATTTGTTCGTTGGAGGACATTTTTGATGGTCATTCAAGAGGTTTATTAATGTTTCATTCGTCGTGTATTAGGAAGCATCGTTAGGCGGAGCTTCATTTTGATCACCCCTGAATCTACAGATCCTTTTATGTGGCTCAGATTCAGATTCAGATTCAGACCTTTTATTTCCAATCTATATAGAATTAATACATTTTACATGTTATATTTTACATATGTCGGAGGAGACCCTCACTAAGGCATAAGCCGCTGGCATGAGGGCCACCCAGGGTAGAGCACATTCAGTATGTGTGTTTCAGGAGGACGCACGGTGCATGATTTACAAGTTTCTACCTAACAGGAACTTATCAAATTATTATATTAACAAATACAAGTAGAAAAAAAATAATAACATATAGAACAATGACAACAAAAAAAAGACAAAAAAAAAGTGTTCATTAAACAAAAACAACCACGTCCATGCCACTCAATAATACGTTTGCAACGTTATTAAAACTAGCGATATACAATCAATACTAATTCAATACATTGTCAGATACATTTTTACAAAAATAGAATACGTATCGAGATAAAGCAAAGAAAAACAACACTGCATTTATGGTAGTAATATCTACGCCAACCGATTACAAATATAGCAGTTACGCAAGTAGCCTTATGTTTCACATACATTACCAAACTGTCTAGACTGTGGGTATATATTTTGTCTAGGATAATTGGTGGTTCGACATTGAGTGTTGATATGACGCTATATCGGATACACTTTGTGGCAAAAACATGACGCACTCTTGCGGTTTGTACGTGTGTTTGATTCCTTATGTTATAGTCATGTCTGTCAGAGGGATATTGTATAGAAATTCTATGATTTCATTACTACAGGAGATTTCTGGGACCGGATCAGCCCATGTGTAAACTAGCAGGCATGAAACACGTTCAAATTCGTAATGGTTTATTTTATTTTTTTATTTGAGTATTAATTTTTAGTATATTTGAGTATAAATTTTTAGTATATTTGAGTATTAATTTTTAGTATATTTGAGTATTAATTTTTAGTATATTTGAGTATTAATTTTTAGTATATTTGCGTATTTAGTTTTAGTATATTTGAGCATTTTTTTAAATATATTTAAGTTTTCTTTTTGTATATTTGCGTATTTATTTTTAGCATATTGGAGGATTTTTTTTAATATGGGCATTTTTTATTTTGAATCTTAATTGTGCATTCTCTCATGAGAATGTACACATATTTATATCTATGCTTCCTTGACCTGCAAAACCTTCAGATCTCGTCCGCAATTTAGTGCTGCAACCTTTGTGTTGATGACGACCTTCCCCAACAGGGAGCTGTCTGACGAGTCGCAGACTCTGGAGCAGGCTGGGCTGCTCAACGCCGTGCTCGTCCAGAGAGTCAAGTGACTGATCGCTGTACAAACACCTGTAAAACCAAGACAACGTGTATATGTATGTGACCGGGAGTTTCATCGTCGAATCTCAACTCGATGATTGAGAGATTCATTGACAACTTCACTGATTTCCGCCATTTTGAAAAGAAAAGTACGCACGACTTGTGCAATGATTTCTGAAAATCCTTTGGCTTTATCCGCAATTTCTCTGCACATATGGATATATGTGTTCCAAGAAAATCATAAATTAAACTTTCGATGAAAGTTTGCACGAAACAGAAAGTTTAAACAGAAAGTTGAATCGGAAAGTTTAAACAGAAAGTTTAATTCGAAAGTTTAATCGGAAAGTTTAAACGGAAAGTTTAATCGGAAAGTTTAAACAGAAAGTTTAATCGGAGAACCCAATTGTTATCATTCGTAGACGCCATCTTTATATTTTCCGGACAACTAAAATAATACCCGAGTTGCACAGCGTGAGTGGTGGCGCCTCCCAGTGGCATAATCCTTGCGAAGTTTTCTATGAAGTGCATGTGCAGATATATTGCTTGTATTTATGTGCGTATATTCGGTGAGAATGTAAGCTGGGCAAACGACTCCCATGCATGGGCCTCCTGTGGTTTCATTTAACGTCGTCGGGCACATTACAAAATTCCAATGGGAATGTCGTAAGGAGGGTTTGATATATTTGTCTCGTTAAACGACAAATATTAGTTACTGGTAAGGCCTTGTGTCAGCTGTACCCAGTTGGTTGTCTGTTTTTGAATAAAAAAGTGCAAAGTGTAACTTGTTTATTTCTTGTTCATGAAGTACTTTCTCGCGCGACGTCACTATTTGCATGTGTTATTTTCACCGGTAAAGCTGGCCCAGGCGTGTTATACTGCGTGACGTCATACACGGGTTCACCAACCGTGTCTTAAAGCAATATGTTCTGTCATTTTTTATATTACCAATCTCTTCTCCATGTCCAATTAATATATTCTGTCTTGAATTTAAAGCCTGTGGGCTATCCGGAGAGAAGCAAATTTGTTCACCGGAAGCAGAAGTTGTTGGCCGGCTTTATATCCCTGCGCGCCTGTTCGCTGTTCTAAATTCTGTGTGATTTCGACCGCGGCTCGCTAGGACGCCCGCGCGATAAACTAGTCCGCGCAGTTTTATGTTGAAATTGTTGTTTTGCAGACGCAACGAGATATAAAACCTATATGCAGCATAATTTTTAGATGACGCATGTAAGTAGGCTGCTTTAAGCAGGTGCATATCTCCTGTTGAACGCTTTCTGGCGCTGCTCACTTGGTCGTAGCAGGCTTAGTCCTTATTATCGTAATCAACTTCGTTGTGAGTAGGTTACTCCCATCAGCCGTTATTGTGACTACCCTAGGATCATCCTTGTGTGGCTGTAACTGTCCAGTGATGTATGTTGCAATTTAGAAAACCTGGCAAAACTTCACGGAGCCTTTATAAGATGGCTTGAAAGGATGGCCGCCACTTTCGCTTTGCTGCCAATACTATCGTACTCCGAGGCAAAATTGACGCTGCGTCCCTCTTGCGCTTATGAATGTTTACGCCTCTCGGAGATGGATCTTTTCCCGTTCTCCGATCACTTTCGACAGATGACAGTTATAGGAAAGAACCGAAAAAACATAATTAGAAAAAAGCGCCCACAGAACCCAAATCAATAATAAAGTTTAGAGGTCTAGGGAGATGAAAAATAGGCTGTGCTACGCAGTACGTAAATACTCCATTATATGAGTGCTGTAACCAAGTTTACCATTCTAAGTCGAGCGTAGGTTCTGTCTGCCAATGAGTGATATGTTATTTATTGCTTTTGGTTTCGATTCTGGAATGATTCCAAGCCTGAAAAATAACTGTCTCAGGTGTGTCCAGTGTGTGGAGTCCTTAACAGGTGTGAGCTAGAACTGCTCAAGAGGGTTCTTTATTGATCGTTTGGCAAAACAAAAACCAACCCGTGTGGGGTTTCTGTCGTATCAGCGCATATATGCTCCAACGCTGCGCTGAAGAACCGATCAGTCTTTTTACGATTCACTGAGTGACATGGGACATGTTGGCGTTGGAAAAATAAACAGAAGTGTACAGCGCTTACTGGATCGATAGTTTTGCCCGAAACGAGCTGTAGTACTAGCAGTTTTTTCCCAGGTATTTTAGGCACGATGTGTCATAGCGCCACTCAAGATCAAACCGTTCATCTTCACATGATCCGCACAATACGACGTACGTGATCTTATCATGATAATAATACGCAAACGTAGGACAAAGCAGATTGTGAAGCTGATCACTCTCTTGTTGACTTTTTCTTCACCTACTCTCCATCTACTTGTTTGAGCCGTCAAGTATCGAATACTGGGTCATTAATTGCCACCTATAATCTTATCTCCGTAGCTGGCTGACGTGATACAGATCGGCCTACAAGCGTAGGTGTATCAACAAGAATATAAGCCTCATCCACTATTCGGCATTATCTGTAAATATCATAATTGTACAATGTGTTGTACTATGTGGGCCGATGTACAATACACCTGTAAGTAGCTCTAGTTCTGTGGATACTTTCGGTGGCTACACCTGTAGCTAGCCCTAGTTCTTTGGCTGCAACTTTCCTAACCCTAGTTCTTTGGTTGCACCCTTCCTAGCCCTAGTTCTTTTAGCTAAACCTTACCTAACCCTAGTTCTTTGGCTACACATTTCCTAGCCCTAGTTCTTTTAGGTACACCTTACCTAACCCTAGTTCTTTGGCTACACCTTACCTAACCCTAGTTCTTTGACTACACCTTACCTAACCCTAGTTCTTTGGCTACACTTTACCCAACCCTAGTTCACTTGCTACATGTTCACCTAGTCCTACTTCTATGGCTACCCCTAATCTAGCCTTAGTTCTAAGGCAACACCTGTACCTAGCCCTAGTTCCATGGTTAAACCTTTATCTAACCCTAGTTCTATGGCTACATGTTCACCTAGCCCTAGTTCTATTGCTACATGTTCACATATTCCTAGTTCTATGGCTACACCTTTACCTATGTTTAGTTCTATGGCTACATCTGTACTTGGACCTAATTATGTGGCTACACCTTACCTAGCCCTAGTTCTATGGCTGCATGTTTACACAGTCCGAGTTCTATAGCTAACCATTAACTTAGTCCTAGTTCTAAGGCAACACTTTACCTAGCCATAGTTCTATGGTTACACCTTTACCTAGCCCTAGTTTTATTGCTACATGTTCACCTAGTCCTAGTTCTATGGCTAGCCATTTACTTAGCCATGGTTTTATGGCTACACGTTTACCTATATCTAGCTCGATGGCAACACGTTTACCTAAATCTAGTTCTATGGCTAATCATGTATCTAACCTATTGCTGTTGCCACACCTGTACCTAGCCCTAGTTTTAAGGTCACATCTTTACCTAGCTCTAGTTCTGTGGCTACCCCCTTACCTAGCCCTAGTTCTGTGGCTACCCCCTTACCTAGCCCTAGTTCTTTGGCTACCCCCTTACCTAGCCCTAGTTCTTTGGCTACATATTTACCTAGTCATATTTCACTTTACACTTTACCCAACCCTAGTTCACTTGCTACATGTTTACCTAGTCCTACTTCTATGGATACCCCTTAATCTAGTCCTAGTTCTGAGGCAACACCTTTACATATGCCATAGTTCTATGGATACACATGTACCTAGCCATCGTTCTATGGATAAACATGTACCTAGCCATTGTTCTATGGATACACATGTACCAAACCATAGTTCTATGGCTATACAACTTTATCTAACCCTAGCTCTATGAATAAATGCCCACCTAGCCCTAGTTTCATGGTTACATCTGTACCTGGCCCGAGTTCTGTGGATACACCTGTACCAAAACATTATTCTTCGGCTACATCTTTACCTAGCTTTACTTCTATGGCTGCATCTGTACAATTATGTGGCTATCTATGGCCTCTACTTAGCTCTAGTTCTATAGCTACACCGTTATGTAACCCTGGTGCTATGGCTACACCGCTATGTAACCCTGGTTCTATGGCTACACCGTTATGTAACCCTGGTTCTATGGCTACACCGTTACCTAGTCCTTGTTCTATGGCTACACCGTTACCTAGTCCTTGTTCTATGGCTACACCGTTATGTGGCTACACCGTTACCTAGCCCTGGTTCTATGGCTACACCTTTACCTGGCTTTCGGGGGGCACAGGGGGGCACAGGGGGCACCTGCCACCCCTTTCAGACCCTAACGTATATATGTGCCCCCCCCGCTCTTGCTTTAAAATTCTTCTTCCTGGCCTTATATATTACAATGCATCAAGTTTCTTAGTTTATGTGTTATCTCTTTATCTTACCAGCAATTATAACGTCCCTTTTAAGAATTTATGCACACGCCCCTGTCAATAGTAAGCGGTATGTGGACAAACGTGCAGAGCAAAACACCGCAGCGCTTTCAAATCGTTCTCTATATTTGCTCTCCGTCAATAAACACTATATATCCATAGGAAACTCAATATTGCACCATCATCATAACATCATAAAAGCGAAAATTCCCGCAGTCATACGTAAGCATACAGGACTAACCTTATTCAAGTCAGATTTGGGTCACACCCGCGAAACGGCGCTCATTTATAAGCGCTTGAACTTTTAGTCGCCAGGCGTTTCCCCAAGGCCTTGTTTCGACTAATGATTTATTTACGAAAATTTCATCACATGTCTGTCTAATCTGTTCTCGTGTCATTGTAGTTCGTGCACATTGGGCAACATAGCTAACGGGTAAGGTTAAAGTAGACGATAGAATGGTTGGTATATTTCCATTGTCATAAGTACATTTATCTCATCAAATAAAATTTCATCTTATCTATGTGATCTTACCACCCGTGGGATGGCAAGGGGTGGGGATTGACCTAATACAAAGTGAACCACTTTTTTCCACTGGAATGATATGTATGGCAACATTTTAACTTTAACACACCGTTACAGTTGTTTCGAAGTGCCAACGTGATGACACCTTACCCAACACAAAAATAGTGTCATTGGACAATAAGGAATTAAGCAACACATACGAAATGTGCTGGTTAAGTGGTTATACGAAATACTACATACAGAGGATAGACCCAAATACCACTTACCAAAACCACATGCATTGCTTTATAGAATGCTCGTTCTTTAAACGTACTTTTCACCAAAAATAGTCAGAGAATTCTTTTGACGGCGGTGCTTTTTCCGTCTCCTTCTTCGATAAGGTCCAAACTTTGGAGATCGTCGCTGATTTCCCTTATTTCGGGCGTTGGGTAGGTCTGGTGGTCAATCGTTTCCGACGGCGATGACGGTTCGGAAGGGAAGCTCAAGCTGATGCCGTTGTCCAACCCTTCAATACATCGAGAGATAGGTTTAAGAGTGGGTCGTACCTGAGACCTCAGGGGACAAGTTCTCCCATAAGATGTCCCTTCACCCTGGGCGACATATACACGCTGCTTGGCCAGCGTGGTCTCCCTATCAGGGAACTGGAACAGCTGATCGCGGATGAACTCCAGACGCCTGTCAATGATTTCGTGAGCAGTATTCTTGTGCGTGAGGTGACGAACGTCACACGCTTTCTTTTTTGCCTTGTCGGCGCATTTCCCGGCTTTTTTGTAAAGTATTCGCGGTAGTGCCGCCCCTGACCCGTACTGTGCCATCCTGATATACAAATCACACTTAAGCATGTAGTAACCGACCACGACTCGGGCGCTGGCTTGCCGATCATCCCGGGCTTCCTTCAGCACTGGTAGAATATCGTTATACACTCGTGTAAGGTTTTCCTCTGGTGGTCTGTATTCACTGGCCAAGGAGTGTCCTTTCACACAGCTACGGAGCAGCGTGAAAGCCAGCTTAGACAGTACCCAAGAGGCGAAGTGGTGTCCAGTTTCCCAACTGTCCTTTTCCAGTTCCCTGCTCCATCGCATGTGCTCTTCAGCGGCCATTTCGAAGAAAGCTTGCGCCCGGCGCCAATTGGTCTCCGATACGTCACCAAAGTTCTCGCCATGGCGTTGGTGCAATACGACATGCAGAGCAAACATGACTTTGAGATAGGCGCTGTTGATATTTGCAGTCTCTGGAAATGCGATGGCTACCATCATGGCAACATGGTACCAGTGATTGGCCATCTCGTGTTCTCCGAGCAGGAAATATATGGATGCTAGGGTCACAAGTGATCTCATGAAGATGGCGGAATGTTGAAGTAGAACTTTGTTTTCTTCCAGCAGAGACAGTGCCTCGCGCAGGTTGCCTCGGTTACAG
Source organism: Arenicola marina (assembly GCA_964019135.1). Lineage (NCBI taxonomy): Eukaryota > Metazoa > Annelida > Polychaeta > Arenicolidae > Arenicola > Arenicola marina. The sequence continues at coordinate 21,736,945 of OZ025261.1, forward strand.
CGGTCTTTCTCGACTCTAAAGATTAGCGACAAACTGCGGGTGTCAGCGTCAGGATTCTTCATCAATAAGATTCGATTGTCAACGTCTTTCCAGTTGAGAAAGTGCAATGACCTGGCCAATTTAGCTTGATATCGCCCTAATGACTTGGATGCTTCTTTAGCTCCAGGATAATAAGTATCAGGCAAACATTTACACAGACCGATGTCTGGTGCCAGAATTTGATCCTCGCTAATTCCCAGAGATGCGAATTTCTTTCTCAGTGCTGGGCTCATGTCAAACACAATCTTGGCGCCCTCCATGTTCGATAAACCATGCACCTTTGTCATTCGAGCCACGGTTTTCCTATCCCACGCGTTATTTCGGTGTTCAGGTTCCGACGATGTCATGTCAGCCAATGTGCCGAAAACGAAGCATCTGATGCAACTCATTGTGGGATATATGTTGTATGTCCTTGTTATCTGTATCTCTGCAATGATATAAATAAGGCAAGGTTAATTAAGGGAGATGTGCTGGTGCAGTGCGTCTACGATTATCATCGCATCCAGGAAAACAGGACACCCAAGGTAAGGAGGGAGGGGGGGGGGGGCAGGATATTACGTCAGTGATATTGAACTTTTTCGATGACATGAACCCTGACATGAATGTGGTCACACATTAAATAAAACGTTACAATTACGCACTACTTCTCGAGGAGTAGTACCAGTTTGAAACCGGAAAGTAAACTTACCTGTGACCGACTTCCCGACCGGATCTTCTTTACTTGTTGATGAAGTCACCAAGACACCTGGTATCTGTGCATTGTGTGAGGGACGTAATAAGAGGAACACACTAAGTTTCCTTTCGGCGATCGGTTACTTGATGGTGCACAGTTTCTATAATGCGATTGAGCGCTTCACAGTCTAGACAATCTTGTATCAGAAGGGTAACAAAAATAGTAGTATGTGTACTAATATCTTCGATATTAGTTCATCTGTTCTGTATCGGTTCAGTAGCGCTCTTGCCGCAGTCAGGTTGCGTGTGCTGCGTGTTCCGCCAAACCGTAGTAAATACATATCGATAGATGTTAATGCGTAGTATGGGCGATCACATATAGCTACAGGGTAAAACCCACGGGTCGATATCGCTCTTATTGTTCATCGCTTAAGCACTCAATCACAGTAAAACTGCAGTAGGCCAATTGATTGGCGTGGGGTAGTGGTGGTGGTGGGTAGTCGGGGGGGGGGGGGGTCGTTTAACTTTTAGACTCATGCGATAACGCTTCAGATATTGCCGATAAAACAAATAGACCCCGTCCCGCCATGAAGACGCATTGGTGCTCTGTCCTATATTTTGTCCATATCTGACGTCACATGCGCTGACAAGTAAACAAAACCTTTATCAATTGTATATGCTATAACCCAGGGGGCAATGTGGCTAAGTGTTCCTTCAAGTCAAACTCCTGTGAGTCTGGCAATTCAGACCCATCTCGCGACATTTTGAAACACAGGGGTTATACACAAGTAACCCAATCACAGAAGTAAAACTACTTCACAATCACATACCAATTTGGCAATATTGAAGATACAATTCAATGGCAGCGAAACTAATGGTGACGTCAGTCGTACAACATCAACAATCAGCCATCTACAAGAAAATGTCAATCATACGCACGATAAACACCAAACTCGTTTTACCGAACGATTAAAGTCTCCGAGCAATCTGAAAAGGGTAATACGAGTTAATGCAAAAAAACAAAACACAACAGATAATAATATCGGGTCAATTCTCGCAAGACTGCTAAAGTCCGTGTCAAATGGAAGTATGTAAATGCATTAATGATAAAATGAATGATAAAGGTGAGTGATATAGGTGAATGATAACGGTGAGTGATGTATGATGGGAAGGTAATGATATAAAGTAAACCTGCTATACACCTAACTTAGGTAATATAGCTTAAGTCATGCAAGTTTTATCCTTACAATGATAAGCAAAAACCCATACATGTGGTAAATTAAGTACTATCTATCTATCTACTAGCTATCCAATACCTAATATTAACCACGACGATTACCAAACAAATTTGAGGCTTGTCCTATTCACAACAAAGCCAAAACTACAAACGAGTAAAATCAAACTATAAACTAAAATAAGTCTTTAAACTAATTTCATTAACCCCAAACGATTTAACTATCAACTAGATAATTGTACTATTATATGCAAACAGATTAGAAGCTGATGACACACAAATGCAAAATGATTGTCTAAAGACTATACTATGCTCAATGTTAAGGTCAATATCATTCAAGGTCGCATACAATCAAGAAACACTGTTATGCAACGGATAAATGGCAAAACAAAACCTTTCACATACAGTGAAACACCTTGAAGTTGTATAATGTAGAAAAAATATATCTGAGATGAGTAACCTGTTGAATTTCATCAACTAAATGAATCGAAATATTTACAATGAGAAACAGCTGAGAAAATTCCTTCAGTGTAAGCCGGCTTTAGAAGGACTTTCCTGAGCAACCGCTCATTGTTAATAAAGTGAAACGAAGTTAAACCAATAGATGACTATTTACGCATGCGCACTTAATGCTTTACTAAGTCAGTTACAGAATGCTAACGAAGACCTGCTTAATTCTCTCTGAAGTAGCTAGCATTAAGAGAGGATTTCACAAGCCCACATCAACATCACATAACATAACGGAGGTACCTTAATTAAATAAATAAAAAAAAACAAGCAAAAAAAAAAACAGAAGAATCGGCCGTATAGAAAAGAAGAAATAAAGGAATGTCATCTGATCACCAAAGGAAGTAAATCAGTAAAGTTAAAGGGATACATGTATATCAAGTAAGGCCTATAGGTGATTAATCAAGCTTAACGTACGTAATTAATGTCTCACCACGTGAATCTTGCGATGTTCCTGTTCGATGAGAACAGCGACGACGAGGTAATGACTTGCAGTTGTACCGTGAAGCCTTGCTGACTGCTATCAGAAGTGTAGCTCTGTTTAACGAGCAGCCCCATGGGTTTACACCTAGGGCTGCATGGCAGTGAGCATAAGGTGAGTTGTCCGTCGACGGTTCACTGACTGTTGGTCAGTGAGGTGGATCGTGACAGCCAGGTCTCAGTCGGTCGGATGACCGTACGGCGGGTTCTCCACGGATGAATGGCTGCCCTCAGTACAGCCACAGGGACGTTCTGGTAAACGCTGTAAGGTGGGGTGAAATGTCTCTCTCAATGATCCTGTTCATGACGCCATTGTGACAGATTGTGCTTGCGGGGTTGAGAGAGACACACACACACACGTTACTGGGGAGGTCTTTATTAGCTGTAAGGTTGAAATGCGAGACGTTGGTGCCGGCGTGTTGCCGGCGCAATCCCCACACATAATCTGCCAAATTAAATAGATAATAATAACGCAATAATCCTAAAGTTATAAATACATTACGATATAAAATATACCATATATATAAACATGAAATAAGTACCATACATATACTACTAATGAGAATAACAAATACACGAGTATACAAAAGTTACCTGTAAGGTTGAAATGCGAGACCTAAATGCGAGACGTTAGTGCCGGCGTGTTGCCGGCGTGTTGCCGGCGTGTTGCCGGCGTGTTGCCGGCGTGTTGCCGGCGTGTTGCCGGCGTGTTGCCGGCGTGTTGCCGGCGTGTTGCCGGCGTGTTGCCGGCGTGTTGCCGGCGTGTTGCCGGCGTGTTGCCGGCGTGTTGCCGGCGTGTTGCCGGCGTGTTGCCGGCGTGTTGCCGGCGTGTTGCCGGCGTGTTGCCGGCGTGTTGCCGGCGTGTTGCCGGCGTGTTGCCGGCGTGTTGCCGGCGTGTTGCCGGCGTGTTGCCGGCGTGTTGCCGGCGTGTTGCCGGCGTGTTGCCGGCGTGTTGCCGGCGTGTTGCCGGCGTGTTGCCGGCGTGTTGCCGGCGTGTTGCCGGCGTGTTGCCGGCGTGTTGCCGGCGTGTTGCCGGCGTGTTGCCGGCGTGTTGCCGGCGTGTTGCCGGCGTGTTGCCGGCGTGTTGCCGGCGTGTTGCCGGCGTGTTGCCGGCGTGTTGCCGGCGTGTTGCCGGCGTGTTGCCGGCGTGTTGCCGGCGTGTTGCCGGCGTGTTGCCGGCGTGTTGCCGGCGTGTTGCCGGCGTGTTGCCGGCGTGTTGCCGGCGTGTTGCCGGCGTGTTGCCGGCGTGTTGCCGGCGTGTTGCCGGCGTGTTGCCGGCGTGTTGCCGGCGTGTTGCCGGCGTGTTGCCGGCGTGTTGCCGGCGCAATCCCCACACATAATCTGCGCGGGGTTGCTGGTCTCGCAAACAGAGTAGGGGACATTGACCAATGAAAAAGGAGATGAAAACAATGAGCCAATGAATGGAAAGGCATGGTAAACAATATTGAGTGCCCCCTAGCGAATGTAGGGGTGGTAGCAATGAAAATGAAGAATGGGAATACAACTAAAATACAGAATAAGAATGGGTTTGTGAAGGGAAAATGAAGAATGAAAAAAACTGCCACATTGACATTGTCGCTGATCGGCATGTCATCACGGATTGAAGTCGACGATATCATTTGTTTGAGATCTGGCAAGGAAGGCGGTAGTAGTTTGCAAACGATATTTTTTTAGTTATGTTGACATGACAAGAAGGGCGGTACATGTATTAGTATGTAAATCATCTAAATCTTTAGTTATATTCTGCAGTGCAAGCAGTCATTTTAGTAAGTGAAGCAAATACTTGTGACAAAAGTAAACAACCATCAACCTGGATGTATGTTAGAGGAACATATACAATCGTCGCTCGTACGATTTGCAAATACCCTCGGGCGTTGTGGGTAATTTCCAGGCAAACTGCAAACTGTTATATTCGATCCTGGGGGGGGGGGATATTTAATACATTGCTGTCGGCGGGGGGGGGGGGGGGTCCGCGGTAAAGCCCCACCCCCTTTCTTTACCGCCAAAATCCGCTCGGTCGGGGCGTGTTACAGTCAAAATCATCTCGGAGGGGGTATTTTTTCCGCGGCAATCCGCTCTATGAACGCCCATTTCCCCCACCCCATCCCGGCCGCAAGTTTTCAAATTTCCGCTCTAAAGGGGTATCTTTTTCATCACAAATGTCCGCTCCCTCAGGCATCAAGGGTCACCCGCGGACCCCCCTCCCCCCACCAGATTCGTATAACAGTGCCCCCCCCCCCCGGGGCATTCGATAGTGTCGCGATATATATTGATCGGAATCTCCTCCTCTGTCTACGGGTTGAAGTCTACTCATGGATCAATTCAAGGGCTTGTAGTTGGGGGGGGGGCGTAGTTTTTTTCAGTTTTTTTTTGATGTTGTCACTGAACAACTTGATTGGAGTTATTTATTTTGGTGAATGTTTATTGAGCAAAGACCTCCATATAAGGAAAGTGAAAGTGAAAGTGAAATTGTCGAGTGGTGGTGCGCTCGACAGCAGACCGACAGGGTTGGTGGGTTGGTAGTAGGGGTTGGGGTGGAGAGTGGGGATAGGGGGGTAGGGGGGCTCCGTGGTTAGGGGGTATGGCGCACTAGGCGGCAGATCAATATATCCTGATTTCGAATGCGGGCCTGGAAACCTACGCGGGGCATGGTTCAATCATTCACCCTCCATCGTCCCCAGTGGTTTCTTGGCCCAGTTTAGTTTAATCTTAATCTGTGCTCAAAAGCGGCCTGAAACACCGTAAATTACAAGTTGCATATACAAAAATATTTCCCTGAGGAACGTTTAACATATTGATTGTAAATGATGTATTTAGATACCTAGTACATGTATATGATAACCCACTTATTGTACATAACAGATAACAGAGCATGTTAGTTTAGCCACTTGTTTGGCCCAAACGGATGCATCTCGTTTGAATGTGTGGCTTTCTTGTGTAATACGTCATCAAAATTTGAGCCGCGCTGCCTTTTTTGATTAAAACAAAAGTCATAACATATCTATTACGTACATAACATAGACGTCCCATATTACAATACTCCGCAGCAAATATTATATACTTATGTATATAGTTCCTGCCCCCCCCCCGATTATGTGATCACAGTAATATTTATTATACAAGGTACACAATTTCAGATATTGTTGTGTATATTATGTAGGCGTCGGGGTGAGCTAAAATTCCAGTCCGTAGAACCACCGGTGCGTGCTGATGTACTGATGTTCGACGTGCAGTTGCAGGCCGCGGGATGCCGGCCGCCGTAGAACCGGACAATCACCTTAGCGGTAGCTGAATCTAGCTGAATCCCGCACTGCCAGTTTTTGAACATGATACTTCTATATTGTTTCGGTGACAAAGGAAATGAACTCGGCACAACCTCAAATCAGCAGCACAAATACGGTTTTCGACCCCGATATCACTTCCGTTTGTATGGCGGCCATTACCGATGAAGTTATGGTGACTGTAGCTAGTGCCTATAAGTACATTCAAATCTGAGTTATTTGACAGTTTCCGCGTTCCCCGGGTAACGTTAACTGAGACGTCACTTTTGCCTGTTCGTGGCATAAAAGGCACATTCTTATTATTTTCTATTTGTCTTCCTAATATACTCATATAGTCTTTAGATACAGGTTCATTTTTAGAATATTAATTAGTCAAGAGCGGAAACCCAGGTTAATTCGCTCAGTTTCCTTATCACGGTAATTAATACTTTCATTATCGATGATTGACGGGGTCAATACTTTCGAGGTGTAGCACTGACGTATTTCATATTAGTTTTTTAAGAAGTTCGTCTTGACCATGGTGCGATCGGTCTCATCCATGACCTCTTCTGGCCCCCCTGGCGCTTCGGTGAGGCTCAAGCTTTCCAATTCACTGCTGAATGCGCACACATCAGTCGTAGAATAGGTCTGGCGGAAGACATTACCAGAGGAGAAGTCTGACAGCGATGGTGGTGGGGAAGGGAAGCTGAGGTCGTTCACAGAGCCTGAAGCATCATCACTCTGGCCGGACATGACGTCACTTACTGTGTGTTCGGGATAACGCATATATCGCTCTTGCCTCATGTGAGCCAAAGTTGGGATATTCGATGTCCCTTCACCCTGGTCGAGACTCTGTTTGACAAGTGTGGCATCCTTGTCAAAGAAATGAACGTTCTCCTCGTTGATGAATTGCAGCCGCCTATCAATGCTTTCTTCAGCTAGATGCATGTGTTTGCTGTGCGGAACATAGCGCGATTTCTCCTTGGCCTTATATGCATGTTTTATGGCGATATTGTAATGCATTCCCCGCAATTCCTCGCTGGACTGAAACTGAGCCATTCTGATATTGAAGTCGCACCTTAGCATGCTATAACCGACGACGAGTCGAGGACTCGCTCGCCCGCTCCTTACGGATTGCTTCAACCGCTGCAATACGCCCTTCACCTCTATCATATTTCTGTCCGGTGGTCTGTACTGACTGGCCAAGGAGTGACCCTTCACGCAACTTCGGAGGAGCGTAAACGACAGTTTGGTCAGTACCCACGAGACGAACTTCTCGCCGTTATCGAAATCTGCCTTCTCCATCTCCTCGCACCATTGCATGTGTTCCTCGGCCGCTTCCTCGAAGAACGATTGAGCTCGACTCCAACCCGCCTCGGATATCTGACCGAACTGATCGCCGTCACGCTTGTGTAGTACAAAGTGCAGGCCCAACATGACTTTCAAGTAGGCCCGCTTGATGTTGGCGCTCTCAGGAAACGCCACCGCTAATTGCATGGCGCTCTCGTAACTGTTATCAGCGCTGCCGTAGTCTTTCAACAGGAAGTGGATAGATGCCCGAGCCACGAGTGACCTCATTATCACGGGGATAGAGGATCTGTTAATGATACGTTCATTGTCTTCCATCAGGGATAGAGCCTGGACCAGATTGCCCCGATTGCAACGGTCTTTCTCGACGCTGTAAATGATGGATAAACTCCTGCTGTCCGCGTCTGCTTTGTTCGTTAAAAACCTGTGAAGATAAGTGTCGAATTCTTGCCAGTTGAGGTGGTGTAAGTGCATCGACAACGCTCCTTCTCTGCGCGCCGATGTCTTCGACGCTTCTTTACTGCCAGGACTATGCCTAGAACTGCTACGCGGGCACAGGCACATATCAAAGTCCGTGGCACGAATTTGTTCCTGGGTAATTCCCAGGGCTGCAAATTTTTTCCTCAATGTTGGGCATATGGAACACAGAAACTGGAAGCGCTGAACGTTCGATGTAACATCGGACTTTGCCATTTGATCCAGCAGTTTTGTGGCACGCTTCTCGTCGAATGGAAGAGATACGCCTCTTGGGAGGAATCGCTGCAGTTGTCTAGTTTCCGACGATGACAATTCCACTAAAGACTCAACGACTATGCACTTGACACAAGCCATTGCCGGAGAGATTTCTGATCTTATCGCTTCTGTTTCTGGAAGAATATAACAATAGCGTAAAACTGGCGTAAAAAATGAGAGGAATCGCTGCAGTTGTCTAGGTTCCGACGATGACAATTCTACTAATTTCTGACCTTATTGCTTCTGTTTCTGGAGGAATATAAAAAATGGCGAAAGATTAATTGAATTATTCCTGTAACAATCATTTCAATGAGAACTTATAAACACGATATAATTCGAAATGGTGCATGTGAACACGTTTATTCTATGCAATAAATAACAGAGCATGTTGTTACGACACTCTTTTGAGCCAAATTTCTGCATCTCGCGTGGAAAGCGTATCTTCTTGTGCACTACTTTATCCGAATTCGCCCATAGCTGCCGTTTTCTTGCCTTGGCTTATACTAACATATCCATTTCAGACACTTAGTACATTCACAAAACGTGTCCTTGACGTTCCTTCAAATATTTTTAACATCATAACGTAGGTGGACAATTTATTTCAGTGGCCTTATTTACTATCTTACTATATTTAGGTATCGGTCTAAGCTTAACGTAGCCTGATATCGGTCTAAGCTTAAAGTAGCCCGGTATCGGTCTAAGCTTAACGTAGCCCGGTATCGGTCTAAGCTTAACGTATCCCGGTATCGGTCTAAGCTTAACGTATCCCGGTATCGGTCTAAGCTTAACGTAGCCCGGTATCGGTCTAAGCTTAACGTATCCCGGTATCGGTCTAAGCTTAACGTATCCCGGTATCGGTCTATGCTTAACGTAGCCCGGTATCGGTCTAAGCTCAACATAGCCCGGTATCGGTCTAAGCTTAACGTAGTCTAGTATCGGTCTAAGCTTAACGTATCCCGGTATCGATCTAAGCTTGACGTATCCCGGTATCGGTCTAAGCTTAGCGTAGCCCGGTATCGGTCTAAGCTTAACGTTGTCCCGGTATCGGTCTAAGCTTAACGTATCCCGGTATCGGTCTAAGCTTAACGTAGCGCGGTATCGGTCTAAGCTTGACGTATCCCGGTATCGGTCTAAGCTTAACGTATCCCGGTATCGGTCTAAGCTTGACGTAGCCCGGTATCGGTCTAAGCTTAACGTAGCCCGGTATCGGTCTAAGCTTAACGTAGTCTAGCATCGGTCTAAGCTTGACGAATCCCAGTATCGGTCTAAGCTCAACGTAGCCCGGTATCGGCCTAAGCTTGACGTAGCCCGGTATCGGTCTAAGCTCAACGTAGCCCGGTATCGGTCTAAGCTTGACGTAGCCCGCTATCGGTCTGAGCTCAATGTAGCCTGGTATCGGTCTAAGCTTAACGTAGCCCGGTATCGGTCTAAGCTTGACGTAGCCCGGTATCGGTCTAAGCTCAACGTAGCCCGGTATCGGTCTAAGCTTAACGTAGAGCGGTATCGGTCTAAGCTTGACGTATCCCGGTATCGGTCTAAGCTTAACGTATCCCGGTATCGGTCTAAGCTTGACGTAGCCCGGTATCGGTCTAAGCTTAACGTAGCCCGGTATCGGTCTAAGCTTAACGTAGTCTAGCATGGGTCTAAGCTTGACGTATCCCAGTATCGGTCTAAGCTCAACGTAGCCCGGTATCGGTCTAAGCTTGACGTAGCCCGGTATCGGTCTAAGCTCAACGTAGCCCGGTATCGGTCTAAGCTTGACGTAGCCCGCTATCGGTCTGAGCTCAATGTAGCCTGGTATCGGTCTAAGCTTAACGTAGCCCGGTATCGGTCTAAGCTTGACGTAGCCCGGTATCGGTCTAAGCTCAACGTAGCCCGGTATCGGTCTAAGCCTGACGTAGCCCGGTATCGGTCTAAGCTTGACGTAGCCCGGTATCGGTCTAAGCCTAACGTAGCCCGGTATCGGTCTAAGCTTAACGTAGCGCGGTATCGGTCTAAGCTTGACGTATCCCGGTATCGGTCTAAGCTTAACGTATCCCGGTATCGGTCTAAGCTTGACGTAGCCCGGTATCGGTCTAAGCTTAACGTAGCCCGGTATCGGTCTAAGCTTAACGTAGTCTAGCATCGGTCTAAGCTTGACGTATCCCAGTATCGGTCTAAGCTCAACGTAGCCCGGTATCGGTCTAAGCTTGACGTAGCCCGGTATCGGTCTAAGCTCAACGTAGCCCGGTATCGGTCTAAGCTTGACGTAGCCCGCTATCGGTCTGAGCTCAATGTAGCCTGGTATCGGTCTAAGCTTAACGTAGCCCGGTATCGGTCTAAGCTTGACGTAGCCCGGTATCGGTCTAAGCTTAACGTAGCCCGGTATCGGTCTAAGCTTAACGTAGCGCGGTATCGGTCTAAGCTTGACGTATCCCGGTATCGGTCTAAGCTTAACGTATCCCGGTATCGGTCTAAGCTTGACGTAGCCCGGTATCGGTCTAAGCTCAACGTAGCCCGGTATCGGTCTAAGCTTGAGGTAGCCCGGTATCGGTCTAAGCCCAACGTAGCCCGGTATCGGTCTAAGCTTGACGTAGCCCGCTATCGGTCTGAGCTCAATGTAGCCTGGTATCGGTCTAAGCTTAACGTAGCCCGGTATCGGTCTAAGCTTGACGTAGCCCGGTATCGGTCTAAGCTCAACGTAGCCCGGTATCGGTCTAAGCCTGACGTAGCCCGGTATCGGTCTAAGCTTAACGTAGCGCGGTATCGGTCTAAGCTTGACGTATCCCGGTATCGGTCTAAGCTTAACGTATCCCGGTATCGGTCTAAGCTTAACGTAGCCCGGTATCGGTCTAAGCTGAACGTAGCGCGGTATCGGTCTAAGCTTGACGTATCCCGGTATCGGTCTAAGCTTAACGTATCCCGGTATCGGTCTAAGCTTGACGTAGCCCGGTATCGGTCTAAGCTTAACGTAGCCCGGTATCGGTCTAAGCTTGACGTAGCCCGGTATCGGTCTAAGCTTAACGTAGCCCGGTATCGGTCTAAGCTTGACGTAGCCCGGTATCGGTCTAAGCTTGACGTAGCCCGGTATCGGTCTAAGCTTAACGTAGCCCGGTATCGGTCTAAGCTTGACGTATCCCAGTATCGGTCTAAGCTCAACGTAGCCCGGTATCGGTCTAAGCTTGACGTAGCACGGTATCGGTCTAAGCTCAACGTAGCCCGGTATCGGTCTAAGCTTGACGTAGCCCGGTATCGGTCTAAGCTTGACGTAGCCCGGTATCGGTCTAAGCTCAACGTAGCCCGGTATCGGTCTAAGCTTAACGTAGTCTAGCATCGGTCTAAGCTTGACGTATCCCAGTATCGGTCTAAGCTCAACGTAGCCCGGTATCGGTCTAAGCTTGACGTAGCCCGCTATCGGTCTGAGCTCAATGTAGCCTGGTATCGGTCTAAGCTTAACGTAGCCCGGTATCGGTCTAAGCTTGACGTAGCCCGGTATCGGTCTAAGCTCAACGTAGCCCGGTATCGGTCTAAGCCTGACGTAGCCCGGTATCGGTCTAAGCTTGACGTAGCCCGGTATCGGTCTAAGCTTAACGTAGCCCGGTATCGGTCTAAGCTTAACGTAGAGCGGTATCGGTCTAAGCTTGACGTATCCCGGTATCGGTCTAAGCTTAACGTATCCCGGTATCGGTCTAAGCTTGACGTAGCCCGGTATCGGTCTAAGCTTAACGTAGCCCGGTATCGGTCTAAGCTTAACGTAGTCTAGCATGGGTCTAAGCTTGACGTATCCCAGTATCGGTCTAAGCTCAACGTAGCCCGGTATCGGTCTAAGCTTGACGTAGCCCGGTATCGGTCTAAGCCCAACGTAGCCCGGTATCGGTCTAAGCTTGACGTAGCCCGCTATCGGTCTGAGCTCAATGTAGCCTGGTATCGGTCTAAGCTTAACGTAGCCCGGTATCGGTCTAAGCTTGACGTAGCCCGGTATCGGTCTAAGCTCAACGTAGCCCGGTATCGGTCTAAGCCTGACGTAGCCCGGTATCGGTCTAAGCTTGACGTAGCCCGGTATCGGTCTAAGCCTAACGTAGCCCGGTATCGGTCTAAGCTTAACGTAGCGCGGTATCGGTCTAAGCTTGACGTATCCCGGTATCGGTCTAAGCTTAACGTATCCCGGTATCGGTCTAAGCTTGACGTAGCCCGGTATCGGTCTAAGCTTAACGTAGCCCGGTATCGGTCTAAGCTTAACGTAGTCTAGCATCGGTCTAAGCTTGACGTATCCCAGTATCGGTCTAAGCTTGACGTATCCCAGTATCGGTCTAAGCTCAACGTAGCCCGGTATCGGTCTAAGCTTGACGTAGCCTGGTATCGGTCTAAGCTTAACGTAGCCCGGTATCGGTCTATGCTCAACGTAGCCCGGTATCGGTCTAAGCTTAACGTATCCCGGTATCGGTCTAAGCTTAACGTAGTCTAGTATCGGTCTAAGCTAAACTTAGCCCGGTATCGGTCTAAGCTTAACGTAGCCCGGTATCGGTCTAAGCTTAACGTATCCCGGTATCGGTCTAAGCTTAACGTATCCCGGTATCGGTCTAAGCTTAACGTATCCCGGTATCGGTCTAAGCTTAACGTAGCCCGGTATCGGTCTAAGCTTAACGTATCCCGGTATCGGTCTAAGCTTAACGTATCCCGGTATCGGTCTATGCTTAACGTAGCCCGGTATCGGTGTAAGCTCAACGTAGCCCGGTATCGGTCTAAGCTTAACGTAGTCTAGTATCGGTCTAAGCTTAACGTATCCCGGTATCGATCTAAGCTTGACGTATCCCGGTATCGGTCTAAGCTTAACGTAGCCCGGTATCGGTCTAAGCTTAACGTATCCCGGTATCGGTCTAAGCTTAACGTAGCCCGGTATCGGTCTAAGCTTAACGTTGTCCCGGTATCGGTCTAAGCTTAACGTATCCCGGTATCGGTCTATGCTTAACGTATCCCGGTATCGGTCTATGCTCAACGTAGCCCGCTATCGGTCTAAGCTTAACGTAGCCCGGTATCGGTCTAAGCTTGACGTATCCCGGTATCGGTCTATGCTTAACGTATCCCGGTATCGGTCTAAGCTTAACGTAGCCCCGTATCGGTCTAAGCTTAACGTACCCCGGTATCGGTCTAAGCTTAACGTAGCCCGGTATCGGTCTAAGCTTAACGTTGTCCCGGTATCGGTCTAAGCTTAACGTATCCCGGTATCGGTCTATGCTTAACGTATCCCGGTATCGGTCTATGCTCAACGTAGCCCGGTATCGGTCTAAGCTCAACGTATCCCGGTATCGGTCTATGCTTAACGTATCCCGGTATCGGTCTATGCTCAACGTATCCCGGTATCGGTCTAAGCTTAACGTAGCCCGGTATCGGTCTAAGCTCAACGTATCCCGGTATCGGTCTAAGCTTGACGTAACCTGATATTGGTCTAAGCTTGACGTAGCCCGGTATCGGTCTAAGCTTAACGTATCCCGGTATCGATCTAAGTTCAACGTAGTCTAGTATCGGTCTAGGCTTAACGTATCCCGGTATCGGTCTAAGCTTAACGTATCCCGGTATCGGTCTAAGCTTAACGTATCCCGGTATCGGTCTAAGCTTAACGTATCCCGGTATCGGTCTAAGCTTAACGTATCCCGGTATCGGTCTAAGCTTAACGTATCCCGGTATCGGTCTAAGCTCAACGTATCCCGGTATCGGTCTAAGCTCAACGTAGCCCGTTATCGGTCTAAGCTTAACGTTACCCGGTATCGGTCTAAGCTTAACGTAGCCCGGTATCGGTCTAAGCTCAACGTATCCCGTTATCGGTCTAAGCTCAACGTAGCCCGTTATCGGTCTAAGCTTGACGTATCCCGGTATCGATCTAAGTTCAACGTAGTCTAGTATCGGTCTAAGCTTAACGTATCCCGGTATCGGTCTAAGCTTAACGTATCCCGGTATCGGTCTAAGCTTGACGTAGCCCGGTATCGGTCTAAGCTTAACGTAGCCCGGTATCGGTCTAAGCTTAACGTACTCTAGTATCGGTCTAAGCTTGACGTATCCCAGTATCGGTCTTAGCTCAAAGTAGCCCGGTATTGGTCTAAGCTTGACGTAGCCCGGTATCGGTCTAAGCTCAACGTAGCCCGGTATCGGTCTAAGCTTGACGTAGCCCGGTATCGGTCTTAGCTCAAAGTAGCCCGGTATCAGTCTAAGCTCAAAGTAGCCCGGTATCGGTCTAAGCCTAACGTAGCCCGGTATCGGTCTAAGCCTGACGTAGCCCGGTATCGGTCTAAGCTTGACGTAGCCCGGTATCGGTCTAAGCCTGACGTAGCCCGGTATCGGTCTAAGCTTGACGTAGCCCGGTATCGGTCCAAGCTTGACGTAGCCCGGTATCAGTCTAAGCTCAAAGTAGCCCGGTATCGGTCTAAGCCTAACGTAGCCCGGTATCGGTCTAAGCCTGACGTAGCCCGGTATCGGTCTAAGCTTGACGTAGCCCGGTATCGGTCTAAGCCTGACGTAGCCCGGTATCGGTCTAAGCTTGACGTAGCCCGGTATCGGTCTAAGCCTGACGTAGCCCGGTATCGGTCTAAGCTTGACGTAGCCCGGTATCGGTCTAAGCCTGACGTAGCCCGGTATCGGTCTAAGCTTAACGTAGCCCGGTATCGGTCCAAGCTTGACGTATCCCGGTATCGGTCTAAGCTCAACGTAGCCCGGTATCGGTCTAAGCTTAACGTAGCCCGGTATCGGTCTAAGTTCAACGTATCCCGGTATCGGTCTAAGCTTAACGTAGCCTGATATCGGTCTAAGCTTAACGTAGCCCGGTATTGGTCTAAGCTTAACGTAGCCCGGTATCGGTCTAAGCTTAACGTAGCCCGATATTAAGACTAATGAATCAGGCTGGCGCAAATCATTTTGTTTCTACTGCGAATCAATACGGCTTAAATCCCAGCCACCCATTCATCCTGGAAATCGAAAATGCGTATATCATGACAAGTACTTACAAGCGGTGTGCCTTTACGGACTGCCTTTTGGTATCACTGGCACCTGCTGCCCCGGTGAATCCAGTGGCACACGTCCATGATGCATGCTCTCTGCCCCACAGTAGACCCTGTGATCATGACAACGTCGCAATATCGCCACCAAATGGCCCACAATGTACAAGTGGAAGCCCAATTATTATCTTTTACTACGCAATGGCTCCCACGCAGAAACTGGCTCTGTCGATTACCGAATTACGAACAAGCGGTGGCGCCATCTGGTGCGTGTGTTGACGTTAGAATCGTCCACATTTATAACGCCGATCCGCATAGGTCATACGAGAACATGTGCTCTCGTTTGTCCCCCGGCTTGTATACGCGTATATATATATATATATGTGTGTAATCGAATCCGGTTGATAACGTAGATGGTCCTGGGGCCTCCCTGGTGTAGAGGTTAGCGCACTAGACCTCAGATCAATAGCTTCTGGGGGCATTCCTGGTGTACTGGTTAGCGCACTAGACCGCAGAAAAATAGGTCATGGGGGACTCTTTGGTCTAGCGTACTAGACAGCAATACAATAGGTCCTGGGTTCGAATACCGGCCCGAGCACCTTATTCCTGAGTATATTTCATACATTTATTCTTTCAAATTTCCAATTCCGAAACATATAGGCCAAGTGCACGCCGTATGTATCATGTAAAGACCAGTAGGCTGGTAATTGGTTGTATATTCAGGACGCTTTAACCACGTTTTGTCATTTCGCGTCAATGGGAGAAGAAAGCGAGATCGGAGCCATGTGCCTGTGGGTAACTCCCTACACTTTGCGAAGAACACATTGGATCTTTATCCTGCGACCATACAGACATGGCCACAGCGGGGCGCGAACCACCGATCCACGTGCAGTTACGCTCTCAGGTGGCCAGAGCGCTGAATGCGAGCGCTCTAATCCACTGAGCTATCGGGGCGGCCCCGAAAGACCCAGTGGGCGCGGACGACTGGTTAATTATGGTTCATATCGATCAGCGTTTTTTCTTCTGGTTTTTATGTCCCTGTTCCGGGATCAAATAGGGCCTCCACGTCCATGACAGTAAGCAGTAAATCCCGGGATATTTGTCATAAAGTGAACCTCGCCTAACTCCTAACTTCAGTCGACTCATATCGGTCGGCTTTGCTTTTGGTTACGAAGAAATGACAAGGTGGCCAATGGATCATGCTTAAAGCGACCAAACACTTACTGATTATATGTACTTAAGTTCCGCTTTCAGTTCGACGCGTTGGGTGGTAATTTCTACACGCAACGTGTAATACAATATAACTATGTGATAAATAGCGCTGGTTTTGCAGATGTACACATGGACCATTTTTCGCCCACTCTATTGGTGGGAGTTACCAAATGATCTAGAATAGCGTTTAATTGTCAAAGGCTGGCACGGTTGAGGGGGTCATAATTAACAATTTAAACACATACATCTGAATTGAACTTTATGGTAATTACAAAAAGGCAAAAATTTCTTTTGTAATTTTGTATTTGCCACATTAAAACATTACGCGCTCTTTCCGGATACACGATTGTTGATAGGCCTACTACACCCCGCATTCTTACCAGCCAGTACAAGACAGAAGATACGTGTACAGGGCAGATCACATGTCACATTCCATTGATATAGTAAACCGAGTGGGTTAGGTTTACTATCAATGGATGTCTAATCTAGGTGACCCTGCTCAATGGCAATTAACCTTACAAAGGAAATGGTGTTTAAAAAAAATCTACGCAGTGCGCTATTACACCGATCATTGCATTTATTGGGTGAAAACAAATTGCATTGTGAAAATAAAACTCAAACTGTTATTTAATTTATTTTCTCTAATGTCGATTATTGCCTATTTCAATTAGCACACCAATGCAGGTTCAATACAATACTTGTTCTTGGTTTCATGAGCGTGCTAATCTTTACATTGCTTCAAAAATGACACGTTGGCTATTGAAATCTACGTCCTACCACTACTAACATGATAGCACCTGTCCAGACAACAAGATTTTGGCTCTCCCTGGCGCACCCACTCACCCCCCCACCCCCCTACGCCCATGGCAAATGAGCCCCAAAGATTCTGTAGACAAGGTTTGCTACGCTTACATTAGCATTGTATACGTAATGTTGACGTTATGATTTCTTTTCGAAGTTCTGTGCCGAGAACCTCTTCTTGCTTGGTTTTATTAAAAAAACATTTTGGCCAAGATTAGTGCACGTGATGTTAGCGTTATGACATGCGTTGGCACAACGTGGACAAAACGTTCAGTGTTACGCTCAGCTCAGGTATATATCTCCTAATATTGACATTTCTCTCGATGACTTTGAAAAACGAAGATATGTTTAGCAACCACGTGTTGTTGCTACAATTTGTTTATAAAATGCCTAATGCACAAAACCAGATGAGTTCCAGGTGATATGATAAAGCTCTGTTTTTGTGTCATCTCAGCAAGATATAAATAATTCACATCAACAGGAGGGGGGGGGGTGTTCGAGATGCCCCGCCCCCCCTTTTTTGAGCGAGGATGCCCTTTTTCAATGCAAAATGTACATCTTAGGTGTAAGAAAGGACAAGTGCCCCCCCCCCACCCCCACTATGTCTTGTGCTCTCACTCCTTTGCGCGGGTACATCCTCAACCAAGCCACCAGATTTAGAGTGCCCCCAACCCCTCACCTCCCGCTTTCAATATACTGGATCCGCCTTTGATCTAGCACAAAGCCAAATTGCTGTTCAGAACTTGAGTGTCCATGTTAAGTTAGACTTAAGATGAGCTGTCAGTCGAGGCCACATCTAAGACATAAATGCGATGTACTATAGATAGAATGTAAGATTTGCACTCGGTGCCGATTTGGTGTCTAGTCTTGGGCTTTCGCCTGATAACCCCCAATTTGGGAGTCTTTGGTGGCACGTTGTTGAACAGGTCCATTCCACGTCCGATTCTTTCTGGTAAGGACGACGATGGCGGCAAGGTGAGGGCTGAGCATCCGAGATCGATATTTACCAGTTTGCTGTATTATGTTTCATGTAATCATAATAATTACCCCTGTAAAACTTTAGCATTAAGTTACGTTCAGCCGTTCAAGTCTTGGGGTGTCCCACGTGACACTCCGTTATCAACATTTGGCTGTAACAGTCGCCTTGACGTCGCCATACGCTATGACGCACTATCGACGTCATCCATTGACGTCATCATACGTTATGACGCACCACTCATCATATCGAACCTGCTTCTCAGTGACGACATCAGGCACCATGACGCACGTGAATGTGACCATATGCCGCGCTGTCTACGTTTTACAACCTCGTTCCCATGGCGACGCCAGATGCTATGACGCGCTGTATACGTCATACAACATCTTCTCTATGGCGACACCAGACGCTATGACGCGTTGTCTACGTCACACAACCCCGTCTCTATGGCGACACCAGATGCTATGACGCGTTGTTTACGACATAGAACCCCGTCTCTATGGCGACACCAGATGCTATGACGCGTTGTTTACGTCATAGAACCCCGTCTCTATGGCGACACCAGATGCTATGACGCCCTGTCTACGTCACATCATACCGTCTCTATGGCGACATCAAATGATATCACGCGCTGTCTACGTAATACAACATGTTTCTATGGCGACACCAGACGCTATGACGCGTCGTCCACTTCACACAAGACCTTGATTCCACCAATGCTGTGAATATCGCAAGGTGCGTCGTCCCATTTCAAATAGCTGCAAAAGAAAGGTAATAGATTCCATTTCCACTTAATAGTCACGATGACGAAAGTTTTGCGTAATCGTTCCAACACTTCAATACTGAAGGCTAGGCTGAGTGGGCAATGTCATCAGTCATGTATATAGTGAGTGTAATAGTTAAGTCAGTAACTGGCCAATGACCTGCATAGCGACATTCGCCAGCTTAATGCAAGCCAAGAAATACCTGCATTCGTAAAGTTGCATTCACGTGAGTAATGGCCACTAGATTCATGAACTCGATATAGATATTTTATGAAGAATATTCGGTTGTTCGCAAGCAGCCGCGTAGGCAATACTACGTAAGCCCTTCATTCTGACTAGACGGTCACCCGTAGCACTGTAGCGAGAAGCTGGCAAATTAAAGTTTCAAAATAAATGCGTATTCCAGTTTTCAGAGAGCAGAAGCTGGCTGTCATTGCCGTATGCTTACTTGTCGGCGTCGTCTCCACTGCTGAAGGAGATGAACAGGCACTCCTCTGGACTGAAGTAACTATGAACGAAACAATATTAAGAGCCAATTAATATCAACAGAGACACCAAACAATTATTAATTTTTATTGCAATTGAGTATGAAGACTGCGCCAACGTACATCCTCTTAGTTTGGCACAATGACAGATACGACTGGGCGATGGTGAGGGTCGCAAGGTCTTACAAGTCAATCCAGAGCCTATTAAGGGGTTTCATTTCACTGCCGAATTCCGTAGATTGTAAAATGCAATGCTGCCCTCTATTGGCCGAGCCATTCAAAGTCACCCATGCATAGTTTTGTATTTGTTACGCATCGGTGATGCCTTCACCAGAGAGCCCTACTGTTCTAGTATGTGATTTCTAGGGGA
Organism: Arenicola marina; assembly: GCA_964019135.1. Lineage (NCBI taxonomy): Eukaryota > Metazoa > Annelida > Polychaeta > Arenicolidae > Arenicola > Arenicola marina. The sequence continues at coordinate 21,756,750 of OZ025261.1, forward strand.
TTCAGCGGCGACGACATAACTATGAACACCCCAATTTTAACCTTTCGCGGCCACCACTTGGTCCAGTGTTCCGGGAGATCACTGGCGAATATCAATGCTTAGACCCATCTTCACGGCCCAAAGAACCACGTTAATGTTAAACCATGTGAATTTAAGTCCACAAATGTAAAAAACTGTCTGTAAAAAAAGTAAAAAAAAAACTAGTCTGGGATCCGGCCACGATAGCCCATCAATTGCCTTGTAAAGATGACTTCCAGATAATTTCCAGTTCATGGTGAATAGGCGATAAAAAATATGAAGCCGGCACCATTCCACTTATAACTTTTCCACTTATGACTTTTCGAATGCCTAAATATTATTTTATGTATGGAGAAAGTTTTATGGATAGAGAAAGTAAGGATAGAGAAAGGATAAAGAAAGCCTTACTTGTCGGGCTTATTAAGGGCGAAGGCGGTGAAGCCGGTGATAGAGCCGTGTTCTCGTCCATGGACGTCGACCCACTTCCACTGGTGGTACATACAGTTGCCGCTATGGCTGCCGCGTGCTCGCCGGGCCCCCAGCCAGAAGCCGATGGCATCCCGCCGTACATCTGCAGCCAACAGAAGGCAGATGTACATATAAACTCGCAGAAAAACGGAAAACACACGGATGTACAAAACACACACAAACGTACAAAATATATACAGAAGTACATAAACTGGACAGATGTAAGTATAAACTCGCAGATGTGCAGAAAACACAAATGCATAAAATATATACAGATGTACCAAGAACACACTGATGTTCAGCAAACACACTGATGTTCAGCAAACACATTGATGTTCAGCAAACACACAGATGTACATAATACATACAGATGTACCGAAAACACACAGATGTGCAACAAACACAAAGATGATGTACAGAATACATACAGATGTACAGAAAACATACAATGTACATCACACGGATGTGCAAATTTTTACGACTACTACCAGAATGACAAATTGTAATTGACGTTAGTTTATTTTTATTGTTGCCATATATGTTATCTGTTTGCACTTTTTCCCCGGGTTTTTTTGTTTGCTTTCGTGTCAATATTTTTCCGATCAACGCACCATGTCCACAACGTGTAAATTATTTTTCATTATTATGATGTCATCATATAACCTCTTTGACTCTCACCACTGTTCTGCAGCTCTTGGTGGAGGTAATCCTCTAAGAAGACCTGTTCTCGTATGCTGTCCACGTGAACGAGATGGCCTCCCTCCTTCCGACACACCTCCTGGGCGGAGCCGAATGTGAGGGCCCTGTTGATGAGGGTGTACCGCGACTGGGCGTCCGCAGGGGCCCTGCCCCCTCCTCCCCCGGTAAACCACACCCAGCCGTTAGAGTCTGCGTGCAGAAAGAAGCAGAACTTATATTTCAGTGCTTAGGTAGCCTTGTGCAAAATGGCGATATTTAAAAAAATAGTTTACAAAAACTTAAAACTGGGCATATAGGAACTCCATAGACGGCGCTCAAACTTAACGTATCTCTCCACACAATAGATGGCGCTCACCTTTAACGAGTCTCTCCACACTATAGATGGCGCTCAACTTTGCCGGGTCTCTCTACACGATAGATGGCGCTCACCTTTAACGGATCCCTCCACACGATAGATGGCGCTCACCTTTAACGGATCCCTCCACACGATAGATGGCGCTCAACTTTAACGGATCTCTCCACACGATAGATGGCGCTCACCTTTAACGGGCCTCTCCACACTATAGATGACGCTCACCTTTAACGGATCTCTCCACACGATAGATGGCGCTCACCTTTAACGAATCTCTCCACACGATAGATGGCGCTCACCTTTAACGGGCCTCTCCACACTATAGATGACGCTCACCTTTAACGGATCTCTCCACACGATAGATGGCGCTCACCTTTAACTGGTCTTTCGAGACTGGATGCCACGGTGACGAAGTCCAGCACATCGTGGCCGTCCGCACCTGCACCAGTCCGCTCGGGTTGCGTGCGTCGCGCGTCCGTACCTGGGTAAAGGGTCGACTCTAACATTTTTATTTTTCTCATTGAAGAAAACTGCAGTAAATTAATGATGACAATTATGAATAATACATTAACTAAGACCATAATGTACAGCAATATACACATCTATACTACAAAACTACTAAAGTACGACATTTCGAGGGTCGACGCCTATGTTCCGTTTTCCTCATTGAGGAAAGCAGGAAATTAATGACGATAATAGTGACTGATACATGAACAAAAATAATGTACAAGACTACACACACATCTATACTAGTTCTAATGATATATTGATTACTTTCCCAGTGATAACCTTAATGCCTGCCCGTCGATGCGTTTGGTGTCTTTATCGTGATGACGTGGATGTGTATCGTTGGTGCGATCTGATTGGTTCAGCCATATTGCCATAAACCTTTTTTATCGACATTTGCGCACCGAACAATAACATATATACTAGATTTGTCATTTTTGGTGGAATGATATATGCAGTAATATATGAAAGATATTGAGGTAAAATTTTGCAAATAATATTATATGTTTATTATAGTTATATATATATATGTGTGTGAATGTGTATATATTAACAAGCGAAACTATTTGCCTCATTTCATTGGGTGATGATTATGTGGTGCCATGTTCCATTCATATATAGTCAAAGTCTTTGATCTAAATGTTGATGATTAAATCCACACCCACGATAGAATGTTGTTACAGTTACGTTTAAAACATATGCAAGGATATCCGTGTGGTCCGGACGCCCCCTGTCCCTGCCACCCCTGCCCTTCTTCGTTCAGAATCGCTTTGGTGCGGAATTCCCTCTTCTCTGGTGTTAATCAATCACTCCCGCCACCTCGTGTCTTGACTCAACCCACCAAAAGGAAGCCCTCCTTCTTTCAAAATCCTGGATTTGCCCTTAGAGAACGGAAGACAAATGGTATTGGGGGTAGTTTGACAACGTTATGATAAAAACATGTGACCCAGTGTCACCGCTGTGGAAACAGTTATCGTAAGTTACCCAGTGTTACCGTTGTGGAAGCAGATATCGTAGGTTACCCAGTGTCACCATTGTGGCAGCAGATATCGTAGGTTACCCAGTGTCACAGCTGTGGAAACCGATATCGTAGGTTACCCAGTGTCACGGCTGTGTATACCGATATCCTGGGTTACTCAGTGTTACCGCCATGGTAGCAGGAATCGTAGGTTACACAGTGTAACCGCTGTGAAAACCGATATCGTAAACTCTGGGTTAGCCAGTATTACCGTTGTAGAAGCAGATGTCGTTGATGAATGTTCCGGGACAGTCAACCAATCCCCGACAGAGCTCATGAAGGCTAACACAGCCGACGGAACCACAGTGCATAGACGAGGGACCACATTGAATGCCTACGTAATCAATAAATAAGTCACAAGTCACTACAATATTTAGGCCAAATGACGGCTTAAACAAAAGAAAAAATACAGGAAAAGGGAAACAAAAGGAAACAATTCTATGACACTTGCATGGCAGTTTTTTTGGCGTTTTAATGGATTATTCTCTAGTATGAGAGAGAGAGAAAGATGGACGGAGATAAGTGTGTTTGGATTTGTATCCAATAGATGAAATAATGAAATACAATATGCAAATATAACATAACGTATCAAACATATATGATACTAATCACATATAAAGAACTACGTCAAACGGAACATAATATTAAAGCATCATCTGTAAATGAAATTGTGCATCAGGTAAAATATATACATGTAATATGAAATGATAAATAGGATAGTGGGGAGTTATACTTGAAAATGACAGACAATTGAGTATTATTACGAGTTGATAGTCGTGTTAGCTAGTAGTCTACAATATAATTAAATCTGAAGGCCGCCCAAATCCCGTAATCTGACCCAAACGTTCGGCCCTTTTAAACGACAATCGTTGCCATAGTTACATGGCGTAGAACAATGAACCATGATGTCACGCACAAAAGAATTGTGGTTATTGATTTAAATAACAGGCCTGGCCGCCTAGTTGCCTAGCTACGCGTGCCGTTTCTTGGTCATGATATACTGATATATACTTAAAGTCAAAGTCATAAATGCCGTAGAGTGACGTTTCGGCCCATATTTGCCGCAATTTTTTTATAGTTAATATATTTCTTAATGCTAACACTTCATTGGCAGCAGACACACTTTCGTAAATAAACTAAATCACAGACAATGAAAGGCTCCATAGTTGCCATGGCGTTCTCGTAGCCGGTGTAAATATAGGCCTCGTTCGCAAGCGACCGCAAGTCCACTAATGGTTGACGATTTGGCTGCCGAAAGGTGGCTAGTCTGACCATCTAGTCGACCAGAGCGAACCATGCCGCCACCCACGGTTCCTCTGGTCGATTGTCGTCCAAGATGGCGGAGAGAAATGAGCAGTAAGCGGTGTTCGCGTCGCCTTTGTGGCGTATACTTGATCTGTTAGTTCGTTTGCAAGTTTATATACATTTAAAAGAATTAAAATATAGCATGGTTCATACATAGTGGCTTAATTTGGCAATTTATCATGTTTTCGTGCTAAATGTTCACGTGATCGAACTAACTGTACGCTCGTTTACAGTAACCTTATCTCTACTGTTTATATATTTTTTTTTGAGGGGGGGGGGGGGTGGTCCTTGGTATTCCTCCGGTCACCAAGCCCAAGCTGATATAGTGAGGCTCTAGTCAAAGAACACAGGGCAAACTGTTCTCTGTGATACAATTCAGTGACGATCCAGGATTTTGCGCAAGAGGGTCAGGACACACGCGGCGGTTAAAGGTGCTTGTTATTGTTGTTACTTGTTACATGAGACAGATTGTCAACCCTTTTCGGCTATCCCGCCTTCGCCATTAGGCTGTAATGCGCAGGCGCAGTGGCGAAATCTAGGTCAAGAAATAGTCGACTAGCTGTCGCTTGCGAACGAGGCCATAGAGCATCTATTGTTCAGAGAACGTTCGGCGCCATGGCAACCATCATGTTATGACGTGTGTTTTAGTATTTTTGCGAAAGTGTGTCTGCTGCCAATGGAGTGTTAGCATGAAGAAATATTGTTTGTGTTATAAAAATGGATAACATTGCAGTACAAACGTAAGTTTTGTATCAAATTGCCCGTTGTTGCTTTCTCGCATCAGTGATTTTAAGAATGATCGCGGCAAATTTGCGGCAAATATGAGCCGAAACGTCACTCTACGGCATTTATGACTTTGACTTAATATGATGTAAAGAAGGTGACTGGCTCATAAAATGTGGGAAGGATTGTAAGCGCTAAACATTTTACTTCGAACGTTGCATGCAAATGGGCCCATTAAACCAAAGAAGCAAGGAGACATGTTAACGCCCAACACATGTGTGAGGCAAACTAGAACCCTAATTCAACTCGTAATAATAGTAATAGCGCGAGTTTTGCATGGCGTTAGACATTTTATTGGCCCTTCGTCAACCTGTAGCAGCCCTTCATTTTCATTATTCGCCCTCGGCCTCGCGGCCTCTTAGCAGGCTGCTAGAGCTTGATGTCGGACAAATGAAATTGCCTAACGCTCCGCTAACTCGCACTATTGTTATATCATTTAGCGAGTTACATAATAATTGTAACAGTATATCTATTAAGGTCGATTCGGTCGTATCTAAGCCTATACTGAAATAAAGACATCAGTGTCGGTTCATGTTCCATTTTACGGCACGCGTATCGAGGTATAAGTAACAAGTGAGCTATGCTGAAAACAAAAGACTGGCGCTAAAATTATAGAATTTCACCAGACGATGACCACATGTCTCTAACCACATGTCATTTGACCTGTCAGTCCGGCCATGTAATAATCATTCTCAGTCCACCCTGGTTTCTGTGAGTTCATGCTGATGCCGTGATTCGGCACATGCATCTTTTACAGACAGATTGCACAACATAATAATAATAATAATAATAATAATGACAAAAACGCACAGAATACCGACACGTGAACAAAGACAACAACCGGACAAAGGCAAGAAACTCCCAATATATCTACGTAAATACCAAAATAAAACTTGTCGACGATTTGTCTCCCCTTTATATCCCCACTTAGCCCCACGAGTTTCACGATGAGCAGTCATTCAGGAATCAGAAATATTTTATCTTCTACATTTTTCTAGTCAATGAATCTCGTCGTCTATATCGTCAATCGTCACGTGGGTGGCTGCTAGGTATCCCAGAATAACGCACGTGACACACCTGGTGTCTGTTAACAGGATATCAACATCCTAGCGCCACATCCCTGTCATTCTCCAACGGGACACCCTATATAGCACCATCATTACCGCCAATGAAATATTTATCTCGCAGTAATTGTCTCGACGAACTGGGAATGTAAATGTGTTTGCCTGGATAGCGAACATGTTACGCGATGGCGAGGTGGCCACGTGCGATGAGCGATAATGGGGGAAAGGGATGCTCATTTATGGATGTATTGTGCGAAAGTAGGGTAATTTTAAGAATCGCTTGATATTATTATTCACCTGGTACCTGGAACCCCGTTCGCGTTGCACTTAATAGTCACTTTCACTATTATAACATGCAATCTAAAGACTACGTATACATCTCTAAAACGTAGTAATTATAAATATGATTCAATCTCTTCCGGTGACGCAAAAACGGTATCATTTTATTATATAGGCCGATTAAGGAAACTCATAATACGCGTTTTCGGTCGTTCGCGACTATTTTGCTTTTGACTCAGTCATAAACAGGTTTAAATGATGCATGGTTAGCACGTGGCATGAGAGATGGACGCGGAGATTTAAGGTTGACAAGCGCGAAGTCTTATGGCTGTGACCGTCAACAGACGCATGTGGTTTTCCTTGACCCTTAACACTCATAATGAGTCCTTGCGACCTTCCCCTTGAGACAATAAATAAATCAACAGTCGGGTGAGCCCTGCCCCCCCCCCCTGCTACCCCACTTTCTCACCGGAGGAACATGCCACGCCCTGTCATCTCACCCCCACCCCTACTCCCCCCCTTCCCCACACCCATACTACTCTGGACGCGAGCGTACCGGCGACCCAGGCTGCAGGCCGACGCTAGGGCTTTTCGATCATCAATCATTCAATAATGCATGACCTTGACACCAGGAAGTGAAGGTGAGAGCCACGTGCTTTTAGTCATGTGACCTGCCTGGTTCCCTAGGCCCACCCGATTTTCACCCTCTACGTTCCGACAAGAAGACAGCCGCGGGGTGATGGTGGTGGTGGTAGTGGAGGGGGAGAAGGAGGGGTGAGACGGTAGGGAGAGGGGGAGGGGGCGCAGGGGTGCCAGCTAACCCTGTGGGGGTGGGTTATTATCACGTAGGGGGTGATTGAGTCCGAAATTGTTACCACCCGCTGAAAGGTCACGTGGAGTGGATAGATAAATAATAGTGGGAAGGCTGGCGGCGAGGGGTGGGTGTAGAGGGGTGGGGGGGGGGCAATGAAAGTTCGCTTATTTGGTTGTATGCATGTATAGCACATGGCTGATGCCCATGGGTAGATTGATGGACGGCGGAGGTGTATAATGAGATATCACGTTAGCGACGGCGCGCACTCACCCCGTATCACCCCACCCCCCCCCACACATCCTCTCCCTCTCCCTGAGCCATTACAGCACTCACCTTTACCCTTGTGAGGAGCCAGCACCACGAAGCCGACGATGACTCCCCCGAGAGCGATGAGGATTCCCAGGAGGATTCCCGCCAAGAACAGCAGACGACGCAGGCGCGACCATTCCCGCCTTTTCCGCAGACGATTATTGTTCAGCAAGAGCCCCGGCGACGACGTGTTGCTATGGGAACTATAAGTCACGTGATCCTCTTCCTGCGTCTTGCTACACGCGCCGAAGGTGCCTTTGCCTTTCTTCCTCTTCTTTTGGTTGTTGGATGAGGAGAAGGAAGAGGACAGGGATGAGGTGAGATTGGCGTTTTTGCAGCAATTCAAACCGAATTTGGAGCTCGTCGCCGGGGAGTAGGTGTTCGACTCCAGCTGTCGACTGGACGTCGATAAGTGCGTTCTGTCGACGGGTTCGTAGGCGCACGTGGTGGCCACGGACCCGGGGGTCGTCGTGCCGCTGCGAGACCTATTGGCGAACTGCAGGTAATTAAAGTACACCGAGCCGTCCGGGGCGGCTTGATTCTGGTGGTTGTCATAGTGACAGGAAGGCTGAGCCATCGCGTTTTGCTTGCTGTAGTAAATACTGTTTTCGCGACACCCCTGGCAGATGTGGAGGTCAGCGTCTGGGCAGCCGCCGCCGCCGCCGCCGCCGCCGCCGTCGTCCGTGTCCTCTACCACGTCATCCTGCACCAGCAGCACGCGCATGCGCCGCGGTGGAGTTTCCGGTGGCCCCTTTGACCTGAGCGTCGCGCCGCTGGCGTCATGCATGGCGGCCTGCAATGACGTAGTCGTGCCGCCGGTCCCGATCGGCCGCGGTCGTACCGCATCCGGGACCATCTGCAACAGGTCCACCGACTCCCTGTGAACGTCGCTGTTGAGATCCGCGGCCTGACCCAATCCTCCTTCACCTCCACCTCCACCCACACCCCCACCCTGACCACCAACACCGCCGCCGCCGCTATAGTCCGAATAGAATCGCACCCCGGGGTATTCCATAGTTCCACGAGGAGGAAGGAAGCAAAAGTGGAATCGCGAGCGTGTGAGTGCCGCTACCTCAGTCTAACGTCGTTGGCAGCACTACCGAATGCAATGCACCCGAGGATTCTTGTTTAATATCGGCGCCCGCCTCCCGTGGGGGCCCCCTATGGGTGGGGGGACGATATCCTTCACAATAAGCTGGAACCAGTCTGAATCCCAGGAAAGAAGGAGCGCAGAAGACCGTCACCTCCTTACGTCTGCGGGTCGATTCTGTAAAGACAACGCGGAACAGGGATTAGTGGGGTGAACACACAGCACAACGCGATGGATTACCCCGAGCGATAACGCCGGGTGCTCTATTAATGTATCTCAGCGCGTACCGGAGGCTGGCGATAAAGATGGATTTATAGGCGCTGAGGAAAGATCGCGTCCCAAAAAAATGTGACGTAAGACACGGAATCTTAGTCAGATTGATGGAAGCAATGTGCGCGATATAACAATGCTAGGCTAAGGTAGGAGTGACTGGGGTGAGGCAATGGAAGGAGGAAAGGCAAGGATGGGAGAGAAAAAAAAGGAAGAGAAATGTGAAACAGCCAACAGCAGCTCTAGGGAGAGAGAGATTGAGAGAGAGAAGGAAGGAAGAGAAATGAGAAACAACAGCTCTAGAGAGATAGAGAGAAACAGGGCTATATATGGATCCACAGAGAGAGAGACACACAAAGACAAGGAGGGACGCATATGGAGAGAGGAAGAGAAAGAAGAAAAACGTGAAGGTCAAAGATAATACAGACCTTCGAGACAACGAGAAAAAAGAGCGTTGTAACATGAAAGATTATTGAAAATCGTGAATTTAAGCGACATACATTGACAAATAAGGAGGAGAGCGAGATTGAGATAGTCTGAACGGTCACACTAGGGGGCCACTATCTAGTGGCCACTGTCAAGATCGAAATGTAGGTAGTGGTGTAGGAAATCCCGCTTTGGCAGAAGAAAGTGGTGAGAGGGTAGGCGGGGGAGGGGGAGGAGGAGTGAGGGCATGCAGACTGAGGTGCAGGGAGGCAGATGAGGCTGGAAACTGGAAATCAAGTCACTAATTATGACGAATCAGCAGGAGGTCAGATGTTGCCCGCGGGCGGAATGCCGGTGAAGAAGGCTACCGGCGAGACATCAAGGGTTGCCCCAAGTTCTTGCGCCTCACCCCTCTCACCCCACCCACCCCACTCCATTGTACCCCACCCCGCGGCACCATGCACCCCACCACTCCACTCCACTCCATCCCACCCCACCCCGCGGCACCGTGCACCCCATGACTCCACTCCACTCCTCTCCACCTCACTCCCACCAAGTCCACCGCACCCCACACCACCCCACTCCACCCAACCCCACCCCGCCCAACCCCACCGTGCACCCCACCACTCCACTTCACCCCACCCCAGCCCACCCCGCGGCACCGTCATCCTAGTTTCCAACGGGGACCCAGGGTTTGTTCCCATGGGACGTGTGGTAGCAGGGTTGGGTGCGGGTTTGGGGTTTGTGGTTGAGGGTTGGGGATTGGGGCCGTGGGTAGGGGTGAGGGTGGGGTTTCGGGTTTTGGCTTGGGCTTGAGTTGTGGTTTGTGGGTGGGGGAGGGGAGAGTGAGTCGCAAGGGGGTTAGTCAGGGGACCAGTAGTATGGAAGCCCGTAACCCTGGTACCATAACGGCTGATAGGCCAGAACCATTCGCAGTCAGTCCCATGCGCATCGCACACAGCTCGACACCAATACGGAACCTTCCTCCAGACTCAGTTGGTAAGCAGCATGAGCTGCAGATCAACAGGTCGCGGGTTCGCGCCCTGGCACCTGTTTCTAGGGCAGGTTTCGTACAATCCCATTTCTTTATCCCAGGTTTCATTCCATATGACTTCCAAAAGTTGTCGACCTGAGCAGTGCATCTACAGAAACAATCCCACTTCAACAGACGCAGAGGCGGATCTAGGGTGGGGGGGGGGGGATTTGGTTTGCAACCCCCTTCCTTTGGAGACGAGAATACATTGTAAAAGTCGGGCTTTGCGACGAAATATATCGGGAAGTGACATTTTCGTGGATGCAACCCAGAGGCGGATCCGAAGGGGTGGGGGGGGGGGGGGTGTAAGTGGATGTCTAGGTCTGTTAACGTCGAAATGTTTTCCATCGCCGCCGGTTGCAAAGACAAAAATTGGTGGAAACATGCGGTCATTTTTACCCCCTTCCCGCATCCCCGCTTTGCAAAATTCTAGATCCGCCCCTGATTAGGATTGACAATATGGGACCGTGCGACCCCCCCCCCCCCACCCCCACTCCCCTTGTGAATGCCATTGTATACTCCAACCACTAGTACCACTACGGCTCTGACACTACGCCCATTATCATCAGCGCATGCACTTCCTGACACATGGTGTAGTGCACATTTCACACCCATCCATATCTATTACAACCATCCATAATTAAAACCCGCAGCGAGGAAAATTTTTTTTTTTTTACAAATTTGGGAGAGAAAGGCGACGAAATCAGTCATACGAAAGTGCCACGTCTCACCAGAACGGGAAGCGTTTAAAATCAATAAGACCGCCACTTGGCCGAGAGCAAGCTTATGGGAACAGCACCCCCAAGTGAGCATTTGTTGACTAATCACCGAAAATCACGGGAGACCCCAATTGAAAGGCTTTGGCAGCGGTCGCAGACGGCGCAAGCTGTGCTCGGATTAACCGGTGATGACGTTCCTTGAGCTAATGAAGCCATCTGATAACATTAGAGGCGCTGTCTGGGCCACAACGGGCGTCGGAGCCGGAGCCGAAGCGGCTGCCATTTGCAGCGTGTCTTTATGGGTGTTTGGGGCGCTAGGTGTATGGGTGGGGGTGGGGCGGTCTACCGTTTCTCAAGGCTTGCCGGGGACGACAATAAAAATATTTTCTTTCTAGCTCCCTCTTCTCTTTCTGTCGGTTCACACTAAGAGGAGTCGGGCACGAGAAAAAGACGCATGGGAGAAAAAAGGCTTTAGCATCAGAGGGCATCAGTGTAGAACTGACTTATTCATTTATAGGCATGCGTGGCAAAAATAATTGAAGAACTTGAATTAAAAATAAATAAATAAATAACTCGAATGGAGGCATGGTCAACGGACTGGTTGATGGAAGTGTGAATGATAAGATAAATAATAAGCCTTCTCAGACAGAACAAATATTATACTTTTTATCGGTAGATATTTACCGATAGTAAATCCATGCCAAGTAACATACTTGTTTTATCCCATCGATGTTCATGTATATTGCATTCGGGTCTTCTTAGCATTGTCCTTTGTGTTGGGAAGACAGGGAGAAGAGGATCTCAAGAGGGTGAGAGAAGTGGAGGGGGGGGGGGCAGAAAAGACGAGAAAGAAGTGAAGGGAAGGGTAAAGGCAAGCGTGAAAGTGGGTTAAATGGAGAGGGAGAGGGGAGGGAGGGATGCGAGAAAGAGAAAGGGGGGACAACTTGGGGATGAAAGGGACAGAAAGAGGGGGTGATGGTTTCGGATAGAATGCGGTGCTGGAGTGAGAGAGCGGGGCTGAGACAGGGGGTGATTTAAGGGGATGAAGAGAAGTCAGTGGTTTGAGGGATTGAAAGAGTAGCCGCAAGATAGGAGCAGCGAGGGAGAGAGGGGTGGAGAGCGAAAGAGATCAGAGGTCAGAGAGGGACACAACGACTGAGATAAATATAAAGAGGGTTAGAGGGAGCGGGAGGGGGGGAGGGGCAGAAAGGCATAGAGAAAGAGAGCAAGGGGTAGAGAGATAAAGAAAAACAGAGCGGGAGAGGATGGAGAAGGCGACAAAAGAGCAAGCGCCCGGTCAGCAGGGAGTACGATGGAGAGTATTACGTCTTCTCTCCCTGTAATCTGCGGCTGGTGCCACCTCCAGCAGGCAGGGAACCGACCTAGAATGCCAGACGGCTTAAGCTGGGCGGCGGTCTCAGGAAGTCTTGAATGTCAGGGCCGCAGCGAATGGAAGTAACATTTCGACCTATGCCGCATAAAACGTGTGTTTCTGTCAATCGTTATCTTGTCTCCCACGCGAGAAATGCCAGGGAGCGGATATTATGTCGGACTATTACAATCTCACGCCCAGGTGTTGGAGTGAAATCCGAACATACAACATATTTTGCCCAAATTATGACCTTTAGAGTTTAACGTTAATTGCTTTCTCCATCAATCCAATATGTTTCGATTGGAGTCGAGAGGGGCCGTGACGTCAGTGGAGCCAAGGGTCACGGAGTGCATCTGATTGACACGGGATACGAGTTGTCATTTCATAACTGTTTCGTGCAATTAAACAGATAATAAGAGTAATTAGCACATTACTCATATATCAACAATTTTTTTACCTTGAAAAACTTGTTTCCATGTTTTGAATGGAAATGTTGTATTTAGGAACTTTGTGTGTGAGATCACACTTACTGTTACAGTAAACAGTATATAACAGGTCATGTTGTTAAGCGACTTTTTTTGACCAAATTAATGCGTCACGTGTGAGAATTCTTATGTACTACGTCATACAAACTTGGGACATTTTGTTTGCCTTTTCAGTGAACATTCACACAATCTGATATAGTGTGTCCAAGACATGCCTCCAAGAGGTCGAGAAAATCAAAATGGTGGTGGAAAATTGCCGTATGATCCGCTTTAATAATGGCCGCTGGGAGGGTCGCCTCGCACACCTATGCTTGTTTCCACGGGTGATCACCGACACAATGGGAGAGGACGTGGCAGCCGCGAGGTCATGTTTAAAGTCGCCTTGCTCACTACGGTGGTTTAACGGGGGTGTCTCCCCCCATCCGGCATCCTTCCGTTGGCCCGGGCCCCCTTCCCTTGCCATCCCCCCTATCCCTACCGCCACCGCCACCACCACCGCCACCGCCACTGTCACCGCCACCGCCACCGCCACTGGCCCCACCCACCCCCCCCCCCCCCCCCAACTAGCCCTACCCCTTATTACCCAACTCCCGCCACCACGCCCACTCGCCCGGTCAAGTCTTCACCCTCATTAGGGAAGTGGTCTTTTAACTTCCAGTCAACGTCCTTGGAATTAACCACACACCGTGCATTTCCTCTTCAGTGGCCTGTTCCGGGAACGGATGTGAGAGGCCGACCCCCCACCCCCTCCCCCTTCCCTACCACCTTACCCTAACTCAACCGTCCCGCCTCACCTCTCTCTGTCAATCCCTTATCCCTGCCTTCCTCTTGTATCCGTTACCCATCAGATTATGCCACCACCCTCCCGCCCCCCACCCCCTCTCCTTGCCCTGGAGTCTCCCACCCTCACCTCAACCCCCTCCTCATCCATGCAATCCGTCTCAGCCCTGGAGTATTTATTCTAAGGAGCCCAGATCAGATGCCTCCACCTCTTTCACCCCCACAACGACTCCCCACCTCCCCACCCTCGCTCTGACATCAAATGAATTCAAAGCCATATGTTCCGGCTTGTACTTGCCCATATCACCAAGATTTCCGCAGCCACTCCCTCCACCCCGCCCCCCACCATACCCAATAGCCTCGCCACCCAGTCCTCATCCGCTACACCATTCACCCACCAGCCCTCCCGCCTGCCCCTCCCCGCCCCAACCCTTACGCGAACTTCCCCGCTGCTGTCACAAGCCACATACCCTACCCCCATGCACCACCCTTCACCATCACCCTGATTCATCAAGTCATTCCCTATGCCCCGCTTCCTTACCATCCCACCCCACCTACCCAGCACACCCCTCACTATCCCCCATGCAACACATACCCTACCCCTACCCCTACCCCTCATGACCCCACGCATCACCCCTCCCCACCCTCTCCACTCCCTCCGCTGATCCGCCTCACCAACGCCCCCCCCCCCCTTTCCTCCATGTTTCCACCTCAGCGATCCAGAGAACCACGTCCTTCCAATTGCTTCCGGATCGTTGGCGGCAGCTTTCAATGCTTCCAATGCCCGCCGGAACAGTTCTTCTTCTCTGAGTCCGGATATGGCAGGATATAGGACATCCTCCAGAGCCCATAGGAGCTGAGCCAGGCCCCCTAGAAGCTGAGCCAGGCCCCCTAGGACCTGCCCCAGGCCCCCTAGGACCTGCCCCAGGGCCCCTAGGACCTGCTCCAGGCCCCCTAGGACCTGCTCCAGGCCCCTAGGTCCTGCTCCAGGCCCCCTAGGACCTGCTCCAGGCCCCTAGGACCTGCTCCAGGCCCTCTAGGACCGCCCCCTAGGACCTGCTCCAAGCCCCCTAGGACCTGCCCCAGGCCCCTAGGACCGCCCCTAGGACCTGCTCCAGGCCCCCTAGGACCTGCCCCAGGCCCCTAGGACCTGCTCCAGGCCCCTAGGACCTGCCCCAGGCCCCTAGGACCTGCTCCAGGCCCCCTAGGACCTGCTCCAGACCCCCTAGAACCTGCCACACGCCCCCTAGGACCTGCCCCAGGCCCCCTAGGACCTGCCCCAGGCCCCCTAGGACCTGCCCCATGCCCCCTAGGACCTGCCCCAGGCCCCCTATGACCTACCCCAGGCCCCCTAGGACCTGCCCCAGGCCCCCAAGGACCTGCCCCAGGCCCCCTAGGACTTGCCCCAGGCCCCTAGGACCTGCCCCAGGCCCCCTAGGACCTGCTCCAGCCCCCTAGGACCTGCTCCAGGCCCCTAGGACCTGCTCCAGGCCCCCTAGAACCTGCCCCAGGCCCCCTAGGACCTGCCCCAGGCCCCTAGGACCTGCCCCAGGCCCCTAGGACCTGCCCCAGGCCCCCTAGGACCTGCCCCACGCCCCCTAGGACCTGCTCCAGCCCCCTAGGACCTGCTCAAGCCCCCTAGGATCTTCTCCAGACCTCCTAGAACCATCTCCAGGCCCCCTAGGACTTGCTCCAGGCCCCCTAGAACCTGCTCCAGGCCCCCTATGACCTGCCCCAGACCCCCTAGGACCTGCCCCAGACCCCCTAGGACCTGCTCCAGGCACCCTAGCACCTGCTCCAGGCCCCCTAGGACCTGCCCCAGGCCCCCTAGGACCTGCCCCAGGCCCCCTAGGACCTGCTTCAGGCCCCCTAGGACCTGCTCCAGGCCCCCTAGGACCTGCCCCAGGCCCCCTAGGACCTGCTCCAGACCTCCTAGGACCTGCTCCAGGTAATGTTCCTTGTTTCTGGTAATTGAGTTTTATTATTGTCAATCCCTGCTATTATATACAATTTAATTATAAAACGTTTAATCTTCCCGGTTTCAAGACAATTGTTGACAATATATGGAGTATAACGACGTAGGATTTCGCTATGCGCAATGTTAATAATCTTCATTGCAGAATACCAACGTATCCGTTGCCTAAAACAGTAATCAAATCTGATTATTGCTGATTATTCTATAGTAAGCGGCGAAGGAATTTAATGCATACGCATCAGCACCAATTAAAGATATGTCCTTCCTTTATTCAGAAATCACACCAAGAAATTATCGTAATTGCACCCACTTCATCCGCATGTGATATGGGTGCATGAGGTGCAGGCGAAGGCGATCAATGGGTAAATGCAGGAGTATTTTCATCGGGGATGGGGGGGGGGGGGGAGGGCAGAGTACAAATGCCGCCATATTGTCTGTTGGAAAAAGGTGTATCCATTTTCAGTAACCTATACTGCAAATATGAGTCCAAAAATACCCGACGGCACGAATGGAATAGTACAAATCACAGCGAATTAATTTGCTTCATTCACCTCGACATCCAAGACGTATGAATCACACCACGAGACCACATTACTTATTACCTTATTATCGCCCTATCGTTGTACAGATGACAGGTCGGGACGTCTGTCTAACTAACTCATTCCGCAGGGCTGACTGGGACTGGTTATTTCCCACGCCCTGGGAATACCACCCGCCCGTTACCTCTCCATGGCCGGGCCACCACCACCACCACCACCCCTGCACAGCCCCACCCCCCACCACCACTCCCGCCCTATCCCCGTACTACCAGAGGAGGCAGTTAGCGCCATCAATGACGGACCAACGAGAAGTCTTGGGCCGGCGTCCCAGATATCAACCGACCTATCGGGTTCACGTGCGTCGTAGGTCATGTCCAGATATCTGCGGATAATTTGTGTTTCGTATGATAAAACCCTTCCTAACAACAAGACACCCTCCGCGGATATCCACCTCCATCCCACATCATCTCCCCCCTCGCCCCCCCCCCCCCTTCTGCTACATCCCCTCCTCCTGGGCCCTCCCGCCACCCTTCCTATCCATCCTGACCCGGCTCCCTCCAGCGATAAAAACAACATCAGGGCCGAAGATCGTAATTCGATGGACGGAGGATTATTTTTATGGCTGAGGCGGCGGAGGAAGATGAGGAAGAGCGCGATCCGCGGATCTACTTCCGGAAGTTGTGAATGTTATTGCGCGGTCGGGGTTTAGCACGGCGAAAGGTCACGCGGCGCTTTCCTGGCCTTGAAATACGGGGAAGGGAGTGTGCACCGCGACCCATGTGTGACGTCACGGATGTCTCGCTGTGTGACGTCACAGATGGGTGGAGGGCGGGGAAGGGGCGAGCGGTTGGATAATCCGTCCGATGCCCTAATCTCGCAAGAAAGATTACATCTCTAGATTAGTGTTATATTACACACTGCTAGGCTAATATGATGTCGTACGAACTGCGTGAATAATACTTCTTTCTCATGGAATGTGCACCCCCACTTCCATTGAAAAAAAGTGTATCATTCCTCTTACTACACTGGCGAGAGAGTGGGATTGGTTGTTTATGTCCCCTTGGGGCGTACATGGCGTAAACCGGGCAAAGAAACAGCCTCATGCGGCAATGGGATTAATCATTTAATGCAATACAATTACTGGATGCCTGCCTCTCAGGCGCCAGGTTTTTCGTTTATATGTCCCCAATACTTATTACTATTATTATTATTATTAGTCTTTATCTGAGAATGATAAAGCTCCTAATCATAGAGAGTGAAGCTTCCCGTGATAATCGTCTCCCAGCGTAATCCCCCCTATCCCCATCCCACCACCCCGCCGTCCACCTCATACTCAACCCAAAGAAGGAGCAAAAGAAGAGATAATAAAACTCAAAGAGATAATAAAACCGGCATATCCAAATGCGACGCTCCGTTAATTAAAAACAAATAGCGCAAGATGGGAAGACGTAGTTTGCTTCGCCGTCGGTCGGTCAATGCCGATTATTTACTCTCCCGACTTCTAGCCGACAAACAAAAAATTATGACGACGAACCGGTCTATTACATAGGCGTTGGGAAGCCATTGCCTGAACCGTGGAGCCGAGGAAGCATTCTCAGGAACAGAACCGACGGCGGCAGGGCATCCGGAGATCCATCATTGGCGAGTCCTTCGAGGAAGGTCACGGGGGTCACAAGGTCACTTCCCGTGGCCTCTGCCTCGTCGGTGCGCACCTTTAAGTAAGGCCCGGGGGCCGACCTCCCAGCCGTTTTAACGGGTGATTAATCGCGGGCGTGTTTTACCCACAAGGGGTGCAGAGGGCAGTGGATAAGGGGAAGGGGTGAGGGGGAAAGGTGAAAAGGGAGAGGGGAAGTACCTGGAATGTCAGAGGCCGCAGTTAGAGGTCTGACATCTTGAAGCAAATTGACTCTGACTAATGATAAAATACCGCAGAAAGTCCATCTAGATTTTCCGCGACTTTCCGGGTCATGTACAAACGGGCGCAGTGTCTTACTTTGATGTACCATTTGTTTGCAGCGGGGTTTTTCGGGGCAGGCGTGCGCGTCAATATCACGCAAGATTTCAACACGCATGCGCAACGTGCGGAGCTTTGAAAAGATCGCATCTAACATCACTGCCAGGACATGTCAAAGATGGTGATACAGCGCAGCTGAGATAGATGTGTTACCTGAATGAAACAGTGCCGCACAATGTAACTGGGCCGCACATTATGTCTGGGCCGCACAATGTAACTGGGCCGCACATTGTGTCTGGGCCGCACAATGTAACTGGGCCGCACATTATGTCTGGGCCGCACAATGTAATTGGGCCGCACACTGTAACTTGTCCGCACAATGTAACTGGGCCGCACATTATGTCTGGGCCGTACAATGTAACTGGGCCGCACATTATGTCTGGGCCGCACAATGTAACTGGGCCACACAATGTAACTTGGCCGCACAATGTCACTGGGCCGCACAATGTAACTGGGCCGCACATTATGTCTGGGCCGCACAATGTAACTGGGCCGCACACTGTAACTGGGCCGCACATTATGTCCGGGCCGCACAATGTAACTGGGCCGCACAATGTAACTGGGCCGCACACTGTAACTGGGTTACACAATGTAACTGGGTTACACAATGTAAGTGGGTTACACAATGTAAGTGGGTTACACAATGTAACTGGGTTACACAATGTAAGTGGATTGCACAATGTAACTGGGTTACACAATGTAAGTGGGTTACACAATGTAACTGGGTTACACAATGTAAGTGGGTTACACAATGTAACTGGGTTACACAATGTAACTGGGTTACCCAATGTAACTGGGTTACACAATGTAACTGGGTTACCCAATGTAACTGGGTTACCCAATGTAACTGGGTTACACAATGTAAGTGGGTTACACAATGTAAGTGGGTTACACAATGTAACTGGGTTACACAATGTAAGTGGGTTACACAAT
Source organism: Arenicola marina (assembly GCA_964019135.1). NCBI lineage: Eukaryota > Metazoa > Annelida > Polychaeta > Arenicolidae > Arenicola > Arenicola marina. Next base: position 21,776,002 of record OZ025261.1, read on the forward strand.
GTAACTGCGTTACACAATTAACTGGGTTACCCGAAGTAACTGGGTTACACAGTGTAACTGGGATGCACAATGTAACTGGGTTACACAATGTAAGTGGGTTACACAATGTAACTGGGTTACACAATGTAAGTGGGTTACACAATGTAACTGGGTTACACAATTAACTGGGTTACACAATGTAACTGGGTCACACAATGTAACTGGGTTACACAATGTAACTGGGTTACACAATGTAACTGGGTTACACAATGTAACTGGGTTACACAATGTAACTGGGTTTCACAATGTAACTGGGTTACACAATGTAACTGGGTTACACAATGTAACAGTGCCGCGCAATGTAACTGGGCCGTACAATTTAACTGGGATTGCACCATGTCACACCATGGCACAATGTGACTGGGATGCAAAATGTAACTAGGTTTTACACCTCTGCAGCATAGCAAAACGATTCGTTTCTGTATTTTCAAGTGATGGACGTTTAATCCGCTGTTTTCAAGCTTTAGTGCATGATAACTAAAACCCACAATTTGGCATATCCGACAGTCCCATTAATCTCGTGTTTAAATAGGCTTAAAGAGACGAGTCTGTCATGAACACTTTCCTATCATTTCTTTCAATGTTCATAGCTCACGTAATACTCACGCCTGGCATCGACGACAACAATCTCTTTTGATTGTGTGAGTGTGTGATCAATGGTGGGCGATAATGGCTCCTATTTGCCGCTTCCGCCCAGATCACTTGAACCCGTAAGCAGGGGCGCAATTTCCTAAAAACGATAGCATTTCTTTCCTTTCCTTCTGATGTTTGCGTTGCCAGAGATCCACCGACATCTCGGGATGTTCGCTTCTCCACCATGACAGACAAGCCATCGAGTGGACAAACACATGCCGTGGACGACTAACCTTCAGGCAATAAAAATCTTATCTCACCCAACAGGAGACGTTCCTCAGATTAGAACGAGGGCCTCTGAAATGATCCCAACCAGCGTACGATGTATAAGAAATCAATCCCATCTCCTCCCGTTTCCGTTCCCCTTCCACCACCTCCCACCCATCTCCCCATACCGTCCGACAGTCATCTATTCTACAACTGCCCCCTCCCCCATTTCTCCTAACAGTCCTCTCCTGTTACAACTCTCGTCCCCACCCCTCCCAACAGTCCTCCCCTCCTCCAACTATCTCTACCTCCCCGCCCAACACTCTTCCCCTTCTATCACTTGCTCCCCCAGGCCTCCCAGCATCACCCCTCCCACTCCCACCCTCACCCCCCCACCGCTATCCTGGCTCGATCCGTCGTGAGAATTACGTATAAATTGCCTAATACGCCAGCATTTTGCGAGCGGTCTCGGGATACACCTTCAAATAAAGTGGCCAGCAAATTGTGAAATAGGGGGCCATGTTGTTATCAGTGAGACTCGGGAGGCAACAGACAGACAGACGGACGTACGAACGAACGAACCACGAACGAGATCTCGTGTAGCAGCATCGCCAGAGAGGGTCGTTATGACGTCACTCGTTGATGGGCACGTGATAGGCTGGTTCCTGTGTCGAGCACGAGTATTAGTTCAGCGCGAGGTTTATCTAAATTGCACGTCTCGTCAGCCGTCACGTGACGGAAGGGAGCGAGAACGAGTAGGAGGAGGGGGGAGGGGGGGAGCGGAGGGGAGGTTGGGGGGAGGGGAGGAGGGGCGAAGGGGAGGGAGAGGATGATTATAATGAGGATGCGGATGGGAGGAGGAGGAGGAGGAGGAGGAGGAGGAGGAGGGAGGATGACCATATTTACTGTGTAATTGACCCTTTTTTGATTGCAGCTAGTCATGCCGGTATCCCGTCAGACCCGACGTGAAGGTGGCCCCTCTCCCCCATCAGGTGATAGTCCATAACGGTGAACAGGAAGTGTGTTGTGTTTAAGGTTGTTATAGTATCATCGTCTCAATTACAACTAGTGCCACTCATAGTGCTGATTGTAGTATTGTCTTTTTCTTGTTTGCTGAGCTGAATCTTGCTGACAGTAAGTGACTATAACTTAAATCCACCTCCGTATCCTTATGGGAAACTGCTGCATCTATTTCACGACCAGACGTATCCGCCGATCACCCAGAGTCAGTTTGTTCTTTCTATTAATATTATTGACGCAACGATCAAGTATATAGTGTGTAAGAAATGCTGAAGTATTCGTGAAGCGTGACTTTCTGGCCAGGAGAAAACACGAGAAGGTGTTGAATCAACAACTTTCCAGTGTTTTCTCTACCCTAAAACATGCCACGGTCTTCGAAACAGTGACCACTAGGAGAACCATCTCTCTATTGAGTTATTAAATCCGTGATTTATTCAACAATTTAATCAACAATTGCAGCAAAAAAATTACGTCATGAGAATGCGTTTATGCATAATTTTATGCATAATAACGTTATGTCATTATAAGTCAAAGGCGCATTTGTTTCACTGCCAGCCCTAACAAACTGAGACAATATACCAAGAACTCCAATAACATTGGCCAATATTAGGTATAATATGACAAGCGTGCTTGGGAATTGGGCTGCTCGACAAGGGAAGAGCGTTCCCTCTACCCGATCGAGAAGGGGCGGTGAGAAAGGGGGGGGGGGGCGGGGGGCGGCGGGGGTAGGATCGCCGACTTTGCCTCCGCTGCCCGTAGTCAAGATCCCACTACAATAGAGATTCATGATAGCACTACAATAGGGATTCATTATAACACTACAACAGGGATTCGTGATAGCACTACTATACGGGTGCATGATAGCACTACAATGCGGATTCATGATAGTACTACAATGCGGATTCATGATAGCACTACAATGCGGATTCATGATAGCACTACAATGGGGATTCATGAATGTCTAATGGTGTGAGGGGAGAAGGGCGATATCACAATGAGAAAATATTCCGAAGACCAACAAAACACAGCACGTGGGCGACAACAATAGCGGACGGAAGTTACCTTGCCAAGCCTATACAAGGCCCGCGTCATCCGGCCTCTGGGCAAAACCGACGGACTATTAGATAAAAATGCGTCTCGGTAGATCGTTTTAGCCCCTGTAGGCTAGAGGGTTACATCGGGCCAAAAAACTACGGGGCAAAAACAAATCCGGAAGGAAGCCCATGCATTAATGATGCAACCATGCGTAAATCACGGCAATAAACAACAAAACCTTCTCTTAAGCCGTCACAGGCACAGTATCCTGAGTGACCTACGTAGGTTTTGTGTCACGTTGAACAAGTTCCAACTCTATTAACGCGGGACCCATTATGGGAGAGTTGTTAAATTGCGTGACGAATGGTGACCGTAATCCGTGCTTTCTGGTACTTCAGATGCCTCATTATTGGCAAAAAAAATAAAGTTTCTAGTGGACAAGGAACCGCTTCAGCTGAGGGCATTGCAAGCATTTGCAATATTATTCACACGTCTTCGCTGTTCTCAATTACCCAGTCCATTCCTCGAATCCTTCCTCGAGCGCTTGGGATACTTTTCGGTATTTAGGAGCCTCACCTATGGCGGTGAATCGACCTGACTTCTGCCCCTTCCCCCTTCCCCTCACCCACTCCCCTCTCAAGACTTCACTGATAGACAGGGCAAGTCCTGAGCTCTGCGCCTGCGGTTTTTTTCCGCTCCTTTCAACCAGGAAGCGGCCATGGGTAGTTATGACCATGATTTCCTGTGTCTGATTGAGCCTTCAGCTATTCCTTCAGCGGAAAAAAACAGCAGTTCCTTCCTCCTCAGGGGGCTTGAGGCTCGAGCGCTGACTTGGTGCTGTTGTCCGTGGGTCACCTGGGGTGGCACATCAAAGTGAGGCATAATGCTGCCATGGCAAGGGTGTCGCCGGGCTCGGCGGGGTGTTTCATTTCCGCTCTGGACACGCTTTAGGTCCGTCATTTATCAAGTCAAGTCCGGCTTGCCGTCCGCGCACAGAGGGTTCTTATACCCTCTAGCGGGAGAAGAAGAAAAAGATAAGAACGCTGTGTCACAGGCGGCCACGAACTGACCTATTAGTTGCGCATGCAGCGGACCTGTACGTAAGAGCTCTTGGCAAAAGGAAACCAAAGCATAGAAGTCAAATATTATAATGACCAAAAATGTCAATAGGGCATGTCAGTTCTCGCGGGTTCTACTTCCGGCCTGGGATTTTGGGGACAAACAAACGAACACGTGCTTTTTGTTCAGTGCGCAGCCTGACTCGCCCCCTGCGTAACAATGGATACCGCGCGCAGAGGGCTCTCATACTAGTTACGACATAAGACGCGGAACCAGGCAAGCTGCGCGGCCAGCCAGGCAAACAAGGGGTGTGTCGCAATTCGTCTTTCGTGCGTCTTAAATAAAGAACTGTTAACTTTTTCGTATCAATATGTTGGTAGATGACACTTTGAACATGTCATTTTCCATAGTACTGGCCACGTTCAGATAACTAGGCGCACAACAGGTAGATGATTTCCCAATGTTTACACTGATCTTGAGTGATCGTGTGACAGGTATGGACAGCTTTTGCCGTCAAAATTACAGTTTTTTAATTCTGAATGCAACTACCATTCAAATAGTCAAATTTCAAAAGAACAACGTTGTAAATTTACTGTGTTAACATTATCTTTCTAAATTGCTTCCGTTGTGTTACATTCATAGTATTGATGGGTATTTTGACAAACAGTTTCATGAGAACCACAAAATAGACCAGTACTGTGACTTTTCCATTTCCACAGAGTGAGCTAGCTTACATGTACTTATCGGCTTACCGGTATAATGATCTGGATCTAAGTTACACTTGTGCGGCAAACTTAATATCCAAAGAAGTATATACATGAAGCAGTTGACTTCAGTCATACCTCAGTTTAACGGGTCCTTCCAAGTATGCTAGCAAAAAGAGATAATCTATGCTTCCTCTTTGTGGGAATGGTGAAATTAAGCCTTAATTTATAAAACAAAAAGTGTTTAGATTTTTATAGGTGGCCACTTGTGTTGATATTATTAATTTGTATAGCTGATGTGTCTACGTTCAGCTTACTGATAGCTTTAGTTCTGTATAAATCTTTAATTGTAATATTTGATTTTGATTAATTAAATTACACTTTCTTTTGCTACTTTTGACATACACACACAAGGAAACAAAAATTATTTACAAATTGTGGCATCTTTAAATATATGGAGATTTTTATCCGGAATTTGTAATGCAAACATACAAAATCAATAATTATTCAGTGTGTGACCTTCATGATTGACTACTTTTTTGCTCATACATTGCATAAACATGATGATAATAAATCAAAGTTTCTATTTATCTCTTTGCATTGGATTTGCTTCTATCATATCAGTTTAATTAGGTTAACAACATATGGCATAAAATAAAATCTGCAAGTATTTCAAATATAGCAGATACAAAAACTAAGTGAAGGTACAAAAACTAAGTGAAGGTACAAAAAATGAGATATTTCATACTTCATCAAATTCATAACATTTCCTTTTAAGGTTGTCCAATTAATTTGATTAAATTACACTTTTCATAGCTACTTTTTTCCTGATGAAACATGAGACATATAATAAAGAAGAAAACAACAAACTATTATTGATAACAATTAACCCATAAGGAATTCAGTAATATTATTAAATGTATTATTATATATATATTATAACATTTTCATTTAACCAGTATTTATTCAGTAAACAATCAACTTTCTACTTTCTGTGATGACAAACATTATTCATGACATTGGCAAATTCATAAATTTTCTTTAAATGTTCTAGAGGTTCATGCAGTCTGTTTTTTTATTGTTTATTTCCAAAAATCGCAGTTTCGTGTGATATTACATAGAATACAGGGATATAATGTCATTTTCTTACATCAGATCATCAAACACAGTAGATTTATTTTTTTAACACTTCATAGATTTAGTTATTTGCATCCACATACTTTGTACTGTTGTCTAATTTATATTTACATTCTTTGCAATGTTTTATTTGTATGTTCACTTGATTGTTGACTTGCAAAAAAAATCAATATTTCAATATAATACAAAACTAAGATTTGACAAATTGATTTGTTTTTATCATAGATTAAAAAATATGTAAAAGACATATCATTTTCCATATACTTAGATCTATATCTATGTGTAATATATATCTCAGACAAATATGTATAGGTAAATTGTACACATTATTTGACATCAAATATTTGCTAAATACAAAGGGCATGATTGAGGATTTATATGTCACAATATTTAAGTTAATACAGTTAAGTTTTTTTTAAATTTTATAATGTTATTCCTATTTAAAGCTTTATTTAAATAAAGCTTAGTTATAATTTGTCAAAGCCGTCATAATTGATTTCTTGATTTGGACAAAACTGTAATAAAATCATTCGCGGTAAAATAACAATTAAGTGGTATTGAGCTCAAGTGGCTCTATCATATCTGCTCATAAAATCACCCAAATGCATCAGCAGTATGAGAAACACTGGATAAATCGATATGTCGAAAACAATAGCCGTTTCCCCATTTTCGCCAATTATGGTTTATTCCGCTTGTCATCTGTAATTCGGCCGTCGGCAACACAGTCAGGCCAGCACAAATATTGGGTATTCAGCGGGCTGTACGGCGCCAAGTTTACTGACCGCAGTTATTGATACGGGAAAATACAAGTTCAAAGTGTCTTTCAACAATCCATTGTCACTAGATAGTTAACAGGTGCTTATTTAAGTTACATACAGGTCTAGTAGGGACCCACCCTGTTCTCCCCTCGCTCACCGCGCAGTTTGCCTGATTCCACATCCTAAATCGTGACTAGAATGACAGCGTTTTGATTCGTCAAGCAGGGAGCGAGTGAGTTGCGCAGTGAAAAATTAAGGTCGCATATAACGCCGTTGTCCCCAAAATCTGATCTCGTGAGGTATCGCACACATAAAACGAGATTCGCTTGCATGCCCTATTGTTTTTATTAGTTTTAAGAATCAACCGTGACCTGGGCATGAGCGAGGGAATTTCCCACTGGGATTTCACCCGAATACGTAACTAATAACAAGTAATCTTAATATAGTCCAAGATTGTACAATTATCAGGTCAAGGAAAGTTGCTTCTGCCGGTCAAATCGCGCTCCAATGCAACTGTTACTCTCGTAAGAAGTACTTTAGCTGAAGTTTCCCACACTTGCGATCATCGGGTTGGAAGGGGGCTGGAGAAGGGGTGGAGGTGGGGGCTAGGAGGGTGCGCTTCTTCAGTGGGATTGGGGGGGGGGGGGGGAGTCACCACTGCGCCCGCCCCTCAAACAACGATCGACGTTTATATCAAAACATAGCCGGCAATCGGCGCGGCTAAAATCCACAAACTGCGCTCCCTCCGTGGATGGAAGATCCTGTGAAAGGAGGCTGGCAGAAGGAAAGGAAAGGGAGGTGGGTGGACTTGGCGGGAGTGGGGTGCATGGTGGGGGGGGGGGGGGGCTGTACGGCTGGGGATGGTACAGGACAGATGTCTGCCAGAATGTCTCAGGTTAGATGCGATGTTGAAAACGAATCCATTTCGCACCGTTACCAAGTTACCATTGGTATCAGTGATGCGACACACCCCACGTAGGAGAGTGAGTAGGACCAGGGTTTAGATATGATCCATCTGTTCGCGAAAACAGAAACATCTCTTGAATCAAGGCGTGATAACATGAAAGAAAAAGCTGAACTTCAAGCCAAAAATAACAAATCGACCACTGATTTGTTTGAGGTGAGCTCAAGACTTGTGCAGTTGTTGCAAGATGTCTTTCGCTTTTACTACAACTGAAGATGGCGGTTGGGGGTCTACAAGTACACGACGAAGTCAAATGCAAAAAGACCTTTTGAAGCATGTGTGACGTCCATGTTATTACATCGACGTGACGTCATCACGCGTCCAGTAGCGGTTACGTTACGTCAGCATGTGATATAGTGACGTCATCACATGTGATGCTGAGGTTATCCCATGTCGTGACGTCACCAATGCTGTAGCTCGCGTGGGGGCTGGGGTTATTCCATCTAGTGACGTCACTAATGCCGTAGCTCGCAAGGAGGCTTTCGAAGGCTTTCAGGGTGGAAGGCCAATAAAATCGGGGCTACCACCAGAAGATGAGGTCTTGCCTTGTTTTATCCACCGCCGTGTTTAACAGCCATCGCGAGATCCTCGCCCTAATCTTCCTCCGAGACTCACCCACACCACGTCCCTACCTGTCACGGCAACTCCGCTCCGGAATTATAAAAACAGATATGTCGCCTTGGGAAATCAGCCTTATAACGCCCCGACTGAGCCGAACCCCACCAAAGAACATGTGCTAAAGCACATAGCAAATGGCATGGGTGCACTCACCTCCTAATGCTAATTGCAATTTAATAATTAAGCTGAAGCCCCCACCACAACGAACGTATAGGGAATACTTGGCCAACATGGCTCATCCTAACGCCGTCTCAAGCCTTGGCACTTTACGAAACGCCCGTGGCAGTGACCTGTTGACTGTCAGAATGGAATAATCCATAAATTGATGTTTGAAATCTGGTTTTCGCGACGTCGCCATTGTCGGCGGTCGCTCGCCAGCCGCACACAATTATCGAATTTGTTGCAATAATATCGACCACACGAAGTGACATTTTGAATGTGTTAATAAATGCATAACGGAGATTTAAATGGCGGATTGCTAATATCTATTTTTGGGGTCTGGTGGGTAACTATGGGAACGAGTCGGCAAACATGATGGTTGGATGACGAGTGAGTGATTAACAACTCGTCAACTACTCGTCAAGTGTAGTTTAATGGGGGATGCCAGACCTGCTTCCTCTTAGTGGCTGGGGGGCCGGCCCTGTAGCTCAGTGGGTTTGAGCGCTCGCATTGAGTGCTCTGGTCACCTAACGGGCGAGCCTAACGGCACGTGGATCGGTGGTTCGCGCCCTGCTATCGCCATGTCCGTGCGGTCGCAGGATAAAGATCCTATGTTCTTCTTCGCAAAGAGTAGGGGGATACCTCCGGGGACATGGCTCCACTCTCCCTTCCTTCTCCCCTTGACGTATACAACCAATCTTAGTGACTGGCATATCAGCCTTTAAAGAGAGAGAGAGAGAGAGAGAGCGCGAGAGCGTCAGAACGAGGGGGACTGTAACAAGGGCGAGAACGAGAACGAGGGCGAGAACCAGGGCGAGAACGAGAACGATAGAAGAAATTCAAACAAGAGCGAGAGCCACAGGGAGAGCAAGGGCGAGAACGAGAGCGAGAACGCGAAAGAGGGCGAGAATAAGAACGAGAACGAGAACGCGAACGGGGGAGGGAGACAGCGCGAGCGATTGCGAGAGCGAGCACCACAACGAGAACGTGAACGAGAGCGCGAGGGGGAAAGGCAGACACAGAGGAAGAACACCTGAATGGGGGTCCGTGACAGGTATACGATCACGTCACGTGCTGATACCGATCTCGCTGGTATCGCCTGCACTGATCGGCGAACATGTTATGACCACCTGAACAAGATGGCGACATCCACGCACCTCGTCTTACGGCTGCCTCGCCACTTGATCTGCCCTCGCCCCCTCCCTCACCCTCTCCCGACCGCTCCTGTCGGTGTCATCTGCCGCCATCCGTCACGTGACCTTAAAATCGCCTTCCCCCGTTATATCGCCTGGCTTGTCACGTGACCTGCGCGGCCGGGCATCAACTGGTATCGTCTGCCGCCATCGGTCAGGTGACCGAACGGCTCCACCCCCCCAACCCACAGCCCTCTCACCCCCCTCCCTCGATAACGCCCCCCGCCCACCCAACTCCTCCCTGCAATCTCCAGACAACAACAATGGATGGCGCTGTGGTCGCTCCACGCCTGGTTCACCGGAAATAATCGCCCCCCCAGGTCATAGCTGGGTCCAATTAATATCCGCCTTTTGTGGCAGGTGCCGTGGGACGGCAATCGACAGCCAAGAACGTCTCATCATTTCGACAGGAAGTCGGTGGTGCATATTTAAACACGGCATATCACCCAGCCACCTAGCCGGCCAGCCGACCAGTAGACACTCCCTCGGAGGGGGTATAGCTGAGTCGGTGGCGGCCCGGCGGAATTCGCCGCCCCTTGGACGTATACAGAAGGACTTGCAGCCCGGAATGGTGTCAAACAAATGAGACAGATTCCAGTGGAAGGGCGATATAGCCAATCGCCAAGGCTTAATCCCTCATGCCTAAGGATCATATACATAATAGCGATATAGATAATTAGGCCGGTAATTAGGCCATTAATTCCATTTTTTATATTTTTTATATTCGATCTCTTCCTGATAATTTTATCCATTTATTTACGTAATTAGGCGTCGGAAACGAGTACTAATGTTGGTTTTCCAAATTTCATTCTAGATTTGTGACCCCATCAAATCCCACCACCCCCAACCCTCTGATGATGTATCTCTATAATTGTAGAAGTGTGCCCCCCAAGATTTGTTCTCCGGCCAGACCCCAAACGTATGCTCTTGCGAACGTTAAGCATCAGTTTCCTTCCCACAATCAATTTTGGACCAATATGTTGTCCATAACCCATTTATTGCCGATATTTCACTCCATTTCCCCTTGACCTATCACCCCAATATGCAATTTAACATGACGTTTTTTTTGCAGACATTGTTCTTATTTTTTCGGGCTTTTTTTGTGTTCATAGACAGGGGACAAGGAAAGATTTGCCCCATGAACAATCCCTCTTGAACTATCACCGCAAAGACGTCATTTAATACGACACATTATGCAGACAATTATTTTTTTCGAGGAAGGAAGGAAGGATATATACCATGAAATCCTTGAATTTAACATGACACTTTGCGCAGAAATCCGTTTACTTTCTTTCTTCCTTATTTTGGAGGGGGGAGGGGGCTAGGTAGGGTCTATGCCATGAACTATATCACTAGCCGTAATGAACTATCACCCCCCCCCCCCCCCCCAAAGACGTAATTTAATATCATTTTATTCCGGCCTCCTTTGCACTCTAATTTGTTGAGAGGAAAGCAGGAAAAAAAAAAAGGGCAGCATAACTTGTATGGTTGACATGTCGATGGCACAGACACGACGACTGACTGGTTGACGCTGACTTCCACCACTACCCCCCCCCCCCCCACCCCCCACACGCCCTGGCCTCCCTCGCCTATAGAGAGATAAATGTCCAGATGACGGCGTGAATAAGTCATCGAGGGGATGGCGAGGAGGCGGGGGGGGGGGGGCTCTCGTCGGGTTTATCAACGCCTGGAGACCAACAAAGTCTTGATTGAAATTAATGCAATGAGTGCCAGTCCCCAGAGAGTCGTGGTGCGGGTCAGCGCAAGAGGGGCGGGTGTAGGGGAGGGGATGGGACGGGAGGGGAGGGCGGCGGGCGTGGGGGGACGTCTGGCGGTCGGGGCAGATAGGGGGAGAGGATGGAGGTTGGGAGGCGACGCCGCGCATGACAGGAGGGAGAAGGGCAGGGTGGGATGCAGGGAGGAGGGGGGAGGGTGTGCGGCGAATGGGGGGGGGGGGGGGGCGGGGACGGGGGCGGTGGCGATGCGAGGAGGGGGAGAGAGGGGGGGGGGGGGGAGGGGAGGTTCAGCGAGAGAGGGTGTGCGAGATATGGGAACATGGGTTGGAGATTGGGAGAGAGGGGGCAGGTTTAGCGAGAGGGGGCGAGTGAGAGATGGGGGACATAGGGGGAGGTGGGGAGAGAAGAGGGCAGGTTCAGCGAGCGGGGGTGCGCGAGAGATGGGGAGAAAAAGGCCGCGGAGGAGATGACATGGTCGTAAGCCTCATTTTGCGCGGGGTTTTGTTTGATGTTACAATCTGTTCTGTTGCTCGTGTCAGACGCAAGGCCAAGCCATGATTGGCGCAACACTGCGCAGACATCACTCATCCACTCCGTGATTGGGTGAAACATTTCATGATGTCACTTTCCATATGTTGAGTGGAGTTGCCTATTTTCGACATATTAGCATCGTTATTTCTTGCTATTTATCGTGTTTTAGCCGAAGCTTAACTAAAGTATCGATATGAAACTTTTTGGGCAATTACCTCAAGCGAAATGCTTTGCTGGTATTACGTTTTTGCTTATTGTATTCTTATAATAGATCTACGGCGGTGACATTTCATTGATGTGACTAAACTTCTCGTCTTACGCCCACCCCTCCCCACCCTTCTCCTTTCCTCGGCACCCTATTCTCACCCCTCATCTCCCCTCCGCAGCCACATCACCACCCCACCCCCCACCCCACGGCTCACGGGCTCCCCGCGCCTCGACCGTACGTCCACCCCCCCCCCTCCCCCAGCAGTCCCACCCCGGCCCGCCCACCCTCCCACCCCACGGCTCACGCGTTCACACGCCACGGCCTTACGTCCTCCTCTTGAAGTCGACAGGCCATTATTTCCCATTTGTCCTGATTAGGCGCACAGGTCAGCGGCGACTGGGGAGGGGGGTCAGCGGTGGATCGTGTCTAGACTGAGCCACGACGGCCTGTCCGCTCCGAGGTGAGCATTAAGGCGACGTGACATGGTGAGACGTCCAGGTGATTAGATCTATGGGCAACACATACAAGTCACCGACAGAGCAAACGCGAAGTTAACCAACCAGACCAGCGAACAAAATTAGCCAATGAGAACGACAAGCAAAGTAAGACACTGAGAACGACTAGCAAAGTAAGACACTGGGAACGGCCAGCAAAGTAAACCAATGAGAACTCACAGCAAAGTTAACCGATGAGAACTCACAGCAAAGTAAACAAATGAGAACTGCCAACCAAGTTAACCAATGAGAACTTCACAACAAAGTAAACCAATGAGAACTCCCAGCAAAGTAACCAATGAGAACTGCCAACCAAGTAAACCAATGAGAACTCACAACAAAGTAAACCAATGAGAACTCCCAGCAAAGTTAACCAATGAGAACTGCCAACCAAGTTAACCAATGAGAACGGCCAGCAAAGTTAACCAATGAGAACGGCCAACCAAGTTAACTAATGAGAACTCACAGCAAAGTAAACCAATGAGAACTCCCAGCAAAGTTAACCAATGAGAACTGCAACCAAGTTAACCAATGAGAACTCACAACAAAGTAAACCAGTGAGAACTCCCAGCAAAGTTAACCAATGAGAACTGCCAACCAAGTAAACCAATGAGAACTCACAGCAAATTTACCAATGAGAACTCCCAGCAAAGTTAACCAATGAGAACGGCCAGCAAAGTTACCCAATGAGAACTCACAACAAAGTTAACCAATGAGAACGGCCAGCATATTAAACCAATGACAACTCACAGCATAGTTAACCAATGAGGACGCCCAGCATTGTTAACCAAAGAGAACGCCCAGGAAAGTTAACCAATAGGAATGACCAACAAAGTAAACCAATAAAAACCACCAGCAATGTTAAACAATGAGCGGTGAACAAAGTTTACCAATCCGAATAGTCAGCTACAATTAATTTATCCGAACAGTGGTCTCAAGATCAACAAAGTCAACTCAAAGCACCCAATCTGTCCGCATAGTCAATCAGAGAGTTCAAACAATCAAACGAATTGGTTAAGTAATTTACGGATTGATTATAATAGTACATACCATATGAAATTAGATGAGAGTATTCAGATGTTGGTATTAGAGTAATCGGGGTAATTGTACTTGAAACATACGTTAATGACATATCACCTTCTTACACGATATTGAGTATTTCATCTTAATAATGAGTAGTTACCTTAATAAATTGGTATCTATTGACTTTAATGATGGTAATGAAAACAAAACATTGAATTTCTTAGGCAATGACAATAGTACGATTAAGTTATTGCAACAAAACAGAGAACAAGGTATTTAGACCGTATTCTTCAATATACAGTATTTAAATCCGTTTGGTGATAGCACGGGTATAAAACCGGTATTCATTGCGTAGAGGCAAACGACAGCGGCCAGTGGCGGAACTACTGCGGTGGAGAGTGCGCCTCCCGGCGGCTCCTATAGGCCGGCGCTGTCAGCGGAAACTAGATGGGGGATGGTTCCTAATTAGATTGGTACTGCTTGGCTTTCATCGCACTATGACAAACTACGCCGCATTATCCCTCTTCCCCATCAGACCTTGGTGTCTCACCCCTACGTCTGTGTTATGACAGTGCCACAGTCTGGTAGTGGACAATATTGCCCGCAGTCGCCTGTGGGCATTCACGAGGAGACCGACCATTGTGGCCTTACAAACCTAATAATAACCAGCAACCACCGTGGGTGTCTTTTACAGCGTGGGTGACATTTTCAGTCACACATCGGAAGCCATATATCGAAGATATAGCAGCGTATGATTGATGTTTTTTAGCCCCACATATGCTGTTTTGTTGTCCAGTAGAGCGGGGAAAGACTCTTCACGAACGCAAAGGGATAAACAAAAAGACCAAACAACCCTCCACCCTCCCACCAAGAACTAAAGACGTTCGACTAACCTGCAGTGTAAACGATTCACATCGAGGTGCGATAATCAAAGACAGATATCGATTCCTCGTGTCCGCTAGAAACTCAAACACCATGGTGTGACGTCACCGTTAACAGCGCCACCTGTGAGTTATATCGAACATCTATAAATCCGAGCATTAATCATCGTGACTCTATCCGAGTATCGCCGCAATGGTTATTAATCATTGAGCAGATATACACTCTCGTTGCTCGCTCTGCCTTCACTCGTTGCGTATGGCGTTTAGATTTTAGTATTGTATCACTTGCGTTGGCGTTGACTATATATAATCCATTGCGCAATGTCTGCCGCGCAATGTCTGTCCAGTCCTCTTTGACAATCGGACAATGTCGGCGAATCTTTTTCCCATAACCATGAAAACCCGAACACGTGCTCCAATCTAAAAATGTCACGTGCCGCCAAACGTCCGGCCCTAGTCACTACAGCCATCCGTATATATGATGAGGTACTTCCGGTTCCTGTGTGGCCACCAACACCAATAAAATAGTCGTTGCTGCCCACCAAGTAATTCAGCCGTTGAAAATTTTAACCTCCTTTATAACGGAAATTATGTACTATGTCCTTATACGAATATAAAGGCTAATTTTCGATCAAGAAAATGGCATATACGCTCTCTTGCCAGACCGGCGCAGAGTTGGTAGGAAAGCGTGGCTTCCCCGTGCGCACTACGTCATCAAAACTGAGGACAACCCTTTTACTTCTT
>OZ025261.1:21791344-22205251 GCA_964019135.1 Arenicola marina
TGTGAAGTGTGATTTTGATGTTGAAAAAAGTGACGTGATGCTGACAGAAACAGTCAGGTCAGGAGACTGGAGTCCGACGGGGGGGGGGGGGGGGTTGTTGGGTGGGGTAGGTCAGGGGGTTAAATGTTAGCCGGAGAAGAACGGGGTAGTAGGAGGGTTTGTTATGCCCAGGGGAGTAGGACGGTTTTCTGTGCCCAGGGGAGTAGGACGGTTTGTTATGCCCAGGGGAGTAAGACGGTTTGTTATGCCCAGGGGAGTAGGACGGTTTTCTGTGCCCAGGGGAGTAGGGGGGTTTGTTATGCAGAAGGAATTAGGAGGGTTTACTATGCCCAGGGGAGTAGGAGGGTTTGTTATGGCCAGGGGAGTAGGACGGTTTACTATGCCCAGGGGTTAGGACGATTTACTACACCAGGGG
Organism: Arenicola marina; assembly: GCA_964019135.1. NCBI lineage: Eukaryota > Metazoa > Annelida > Polychaeta > Arenicolidae > Arenicola > Arenicola marina. Next base: position 21,791,760 of record OZ025261.1, read on the forward strand.
AGTAGGAGGGTTTGTTATGCAGCGGAAATTAGGAGGGTTTACTATGCCCATGGGAGTAGGACGGTTTGTTATGCAGAGGGAATTAGGAGGGTTTACTATGCCCATGGGAGTAGGACGGTTTGTTATGCAGAGGGAATTAGGAGAGTTTACTATGCCCATGGGAGTAGGACGGTTTGTTATGCAGAGGGAATTAGGAGGGTTTACTATGCCCATGGGAGTAGGACGGTTTGTTATGCAGAGGGAATTAGGAGGGTTTACTATGCCCAGGGGAGTATGACGGTTTGTTATGCCCAGGGGAGTAGGACGGTTTGTTATGGCCAGGGGAGTGGGACGGTTTGTTATGGCCAGGGGAGTAGGACGGTTTGTTATGCCCAGGGGAGTAGGACGGTTTGTTATGCAGAGGGAATTAGGAGGGTTTACTATGCCCAGGGGAGTATGACGGTTTGTTATGCCCAGGGGAGTAGGACGGTTTGTTATGGCCAGGGGAGTAGGACGGTTTGTTATGCAGAGGGAATTAGGAGGGTTTACTATGCCCATGGGAGTAGGACGGTTTGTTATGCAGAGGGAATTAGGAGGGTTTACTATGCCCAGGGGAGTATGACGGTTTGTTATGCCCAGGGGAGTAGGACGGTTTGTTATGGCCAGGGGAGTAGGACGGTTTGTTATGCAGAGGGAATTAGGAGGGTTTACTATGCCCAGGGGAGTATGACGGTTTGTTATGCCCATGGGAGTAGGACGGTTTGTTATGCAGAGGGAATTAGGAGGGTTTACTATGCCCAGGGGAGTAGGAGGGTTTGTTATGGCCAGGGGAGTGAGAGGGTTTGTTTTGCCCAGGGAAGTAGGACTGTTATACTATATCCAGGGGAGTCGGAGGTTTATACTATGCCCACGGGAGTTGTACGGTTTACTACACCAGGGGAGTAGGACGCTATACTATGCCCAGGGGAGTAGGAGGGTTTACTGTGCCCACTGCCCAGGGGTGTAGGACGGTTTACTGTGCCCACTGCCCAGGGGTGTAGGACGGTGTACTATGCCCAGGGGAGTAGAACGGTTTACTACACCAGGGTAGTGTGACGGATTACTATTCCCATGGGAGTAGGACGGTTTACTATTCCCATGGGAGTAGGACGGTTTACTATGCCCAAGGGAGTAGGACGGTTTACTATGCCCAGGGGAGTAGGACGGTTTACTATGCCCAAGGGAGTAGGACGGTTTACTATGCCCAGGGGAGTGGGGCGGTTTACGGTGCCCAGGGGCGTAGGGCGGTGTATTATGCCCAGGGGAGTAGAACGGTTTACTACACCATGGGAGTAAGACGGTTACTATGCCCAAGGGAGTAGGACCATTTTCTATACCAGGGGAGTGGGACGGTTTACTATGCCCAGGGGAGTAGGTCGGTTTATTATGCCCAGAGGAGTAGGATGGTTTACTATGCCCAAGGGAGTCGGATCATTTTCTACACCAGAGGAGTAGGACTATTTACTACACCAGGGGAGTAGGACGGTTTACTATGCCCAGGAGAGTGGGACGGTTTACTATGCCCAGGGGAGTAGGTCGGTTTATTATGCCCAGAGGAGTAGGATGGTTTACTATGCCCAAGGGAGTCGGATCATTTTCTACACCAGGGGAGTAGGACTATTTACTACACCAGGGGGGTAGGACGGTGTTGTATACACAGGGGAATAGGACGGTTTACTATGCCCGTGGGAGGGGGACGGTTTACAATGCCCAGGGGAGTGGGACGGTTTACTATGCCCAGGGGAGTAGGACGGTTTACTATGCCCAGGGGAATGGGACGGTTTACTATGCCCAGGGGAGTAGGACTGTTTACTATGCCCAGGGGAGTAGGACTGTTTACTATATCCAGGGGAGTGGGACGGTTGTCTGCCTGCTTCCTCACTCACCCGAAGGCGATGTAACAATGGGCAAAACTGATCAAACATGAGAAGTCAAAGGCGGAGACTATGAATAGAAACATGATCGCAAAAAAAGAGACAAAACACGCTTCTCTTTGCCTGACACGTGCTTCTGCGTGCATGTCGCCTTAATGAGAAGTGGGGCGCGGTTCCTTAAGCCGGATTAACACCGACAGCCAACCAGCCGGGGACGAGATCGCGCGAGATTGAACGAGATTGCGCGAGATTGTGCGAGAGAGACCCCGCAGAATGAGGCGCGATGAGTGCAGTATTAATGGGTGACTAGGTGGCGACATTGGAGTTAATAGCAGCTTGATTTGTGATAGACGCTGAGATCGGCCCTTATTTGGCGGTTTTGCTTGCACCGCAGGAAACCGATGGCGGGGGTAGGAACTAGGTGCCGGGCGTATTGGGGCGGAGGTGATGCGGTAAGGAAGAGCGGCGGGTCAGGTGGGGTATATATACACGAAAGACATACCCTACCTCGGGATGTAATAAATAACTAAATGCAGGGTTTTACAAAGGCGTCAACGAAAAAAGATTTGTCGGGATTAAATGGCTAGTTGCTGCGGGTAGAGATCACGGTAGATTTGGAGATTTTGTCCCTGGACGATCGACACAAACAGCTGGGTACGAGCGCCAGTGCCGTTGAGAGGGAAACCGTCAACACGCCGAGTCGCGGATCGAGCGCCAAGCAGGAAACCGTGTCGACTAATACAACCTCAGCAGCTTCTTACTTTAGTAAAAACGCGTTGTAACTATAATTCCGAGGATGTAATCGTTGTTTTGATGAAAATAATGACGCCTCGTGATATAAACCAAAATGCCTTGTAACTACAATTCCGCCGCTAGATACTCCTCATGTTGAAGGTCTTTAAACTGTGTTAACATTGGTATCTGTCGTTGGTAACTTGGAGATATCCTTCTCCGCCTACTTAGTGCCACTGTCATTCACATCCACCTTCCTGGTTCTGCAAACACCCTACCATTCCATGTATGGCCGGCGATGCCATGGTGACACCCCTGGCAATGGTAATGGCCCATCAATGTGTCGCTGCGAGTGTCCCCTGACGCGTCTGCTTGTTTGCTGCCACCACGTCGGAAATGAAAGATATGGAAGCTGACATGGCAAAACACGGATAATTAAACGGCTGACAAAAATACCCATAAAACCCCTTCCACCGGTCGTTAGAGATTACCGACGGTATCCAAGAAGCCGGAAGAGAAGACTCCATTTCATAGTGGAAGAGGAAGACATTACAAAAAACGCGGTATACTCCAGTAGCTAGAGCAGCAGTTGGGGAGACAAATTGTTAGATTAGCAGTAACCCGAGCTACCCTCTGGGGGTAGTCCACTGATCACACGACCAGCGCAATCAGTAGCTCCGCAGTAAATCTCCTAGCGCTTCGGGATTGATCGTAATTAAGAGTAAATCGAGCGCCGTGGAGCCTCCGTCCGTCGTTGGTATACATCAAAAATCGCGGTCAGTGCTCGGTCGATGGCGACCGTCGATAGATCAACTGTGGCGTGGTTCATACAGACAGCGTGGGGAGGGGGGGGGGCGACCATCGTACCACCCCCCCCTCCCCCTCACCTTAAAGGGGTTCGGGATTAAGAGGCATCCATGTCGGCGGTGAGTCGTAGTCGGATAGTCGGTAAATCGCAAGTCTCGAAGCGTCTCGAATCGCGGTCGCAAGTCTCGTCATATATACACCGCCTCGCTTCCCTTCTATTCCACGGTTTATTATATCGAGAGTTAAAAGGGTTGATTAAATTTAACGTTCGTTTAGTGGCACCATAAAGGAAGGAGTGATGCGCTAACGGGAGTGTGCCTTGGGAGCCTGATCGAAGTTCGCTTCACACTCCCCCTCCCCCCCCACCCTCCCTCCTCTCCCCCTCTACCACCAACCATCTCCACTCCGCCACCCGAGGCGGCGGTCAGTGGTGTGAGGAGGGTTGTTTGGCTGGAAGGTCATGGTTGATTGATATGACGATTGTTTAACTGGGACACCCGTAACGCCAGAAAAGGAGGCGATAGTTTCGTACCAATTACAATACAAACGTCGACACACCGCCTCGATAAGTAATACATGTATCTCTGTTATCGCTCGGGTTGAAGGTGGGTGGCTGCCGAGGGGGAAGTTACAGCGCGTCACGAGAATCAGTCTCCGGGTAAATAAAGGTAACTACGCTGGCGCCGTCTGGCGCTGATGGTTAAAAAAAATCACACGTTGGAACTTCCGGTGGAGGTATACATAGATTTAATATTGACAACTACAAACAATTCTTTGTTCTAGGCTTTCCCAATCTTGTAATTAGCATCCTATCGTAAAGCAAAAGCTAAAAAAATTATAAGGAATGGATATGTCAATACTAACTTCGATCCAACGAATCATGTCCGCTTGATCATCTAACCATTGCTGGAGAGATATGCGACTGCCTTAAGCTACTAATGGATGCTAAATGTGTGAAATGAATGTGTCGCTGAATTAGATCAGCTTTTTTGTTGACTTGGAGACTGATAATGAAGTATTCAATCGGAGAGCCTCTTCGAAATAGGAGAGTTGCTTATATATAATTATACTTCTGTCTTCCTTTAATTAGTTTTTTTATTATAAAAGGCTATGTTCTGCAAATCAACGCTTCACAAACAATGCATATTGCAAAAACGTTTATCACAGCAATTGTGTAAAATAAATTGAGTTAAGCGCAGGATAGTAAATTGTCAAAATTATGAATTAATTTGTTTTACATATTCCAAAGTCGCTGCCCGCATAACACACGTCATTTCTACGACACAATTCTGAGTAATAGAAGTTGCCACTAGAAAATACCATATATTACTTCACGCTGTTTGAAAAATTCGTATTATAGAAGGTCAGATATTAAATAGATAATAAAAACTTAATGTGCCGGAAAATCAATTAAAATAATATCATGAAAAGTATAAGTGATACCTGGTTCTATACAACATATACATAGGCCATCACAGTCATTTGATTATTTAATACTACTATAAAAATCCATCCCAAAGCATTTTCCCTAATTACACGTCATGACTTTGTGATGGTTAAGAAATCTTCACCTAAGATGTCGTATATTTGACATTAAAATAGGACAACCTTGTACGAGAGAGAAAAAAACGTGGGGTGGGCACCAAACTTCAGACCCTCCCCAACCATCCACTGAGCCCTTCTCTCCAGTTGCGTGCTACGCCATATTGTCACTCAGGAAACTGCTGTATTGTCTATCTCTTGGGGTCCTTCTTTCGCACCAATCCATTGCCTTGTAAACCACAGCTAAACCACATCCCCTGCTTTGCTTTTCAGTTGACTGTAACGGTGCCCGCAGCTAAGCCATATCCCCTGCTTTGCTTTTCAGTTGACTGTAACGGTGCCCGCAGCTAAACCATATCCTCTGCTTTGCTTTTTCAGTTGACTGTAACGGTGCCCGCAGCTAAACCATATCCCCTGCTTTGCTTTTTCAGTTGATTGTAACGGTGCCCGCAGCTAAACCATATCCCCTGCTTTGCTTTTTCAGTTGACTGTAACGGTGCCCGCAGCTAAACCATATCCCCTGCTTATGCTTTTTCAGTTGACTATAACGGTGCTCGCAGCTAAACCACATCCCCTGCTTTGCTTTTTCAGTTGACTGTAACGGTGCCCGCAGCTAAACCACATCCCCTGCTTTGCTTCTTCTGTTGACTGTAACGGTGCCCGCAGCTAAACCATATTCCCTGCTTTGCTTCTTCAGTTGACTGTAACGGTGCCCGCAGCTAAACCACATCCCCTGCTTTGCTTCTTCAGTTGACTGTAACGGTGCCCGCAGCGGTATTATGAGAGGAAGCGGATCCGTTTATTAAGGCTTAACGTTCGTGATCACTAGATATAATATGTAGCGGTTACGGAACGAGTCGCACCAGGGATGCAGTGGCTACAATTACACTGCGACACGCGAGAACGTCGCGTAATTGGGAAATATCCGACAGCGAGAGCTTAAAAAGTGGTGCATCGTGATGTCACATGATTTGTTTTAGAGATTAATAACGGAAAAGGGCTGGTAAACAGCATACAGACACTGGCAGGCTTTTAAGGTTGGAATAGGACATGGTTCAGGTCATGGTGACAGACGGCCAACTCGTTTGTGATGGATTGAATTAGTGTTTAATGCCGTCGTTGTGCAAACACCGGGGCGAAGTACCCCTATGTGAGAGTCATCTTCTGTTTTACCCTCAGCTATATCCTCTATATATGGCTAACAGCTACATAACTAGATACCTTTGATATGATTCAATCATACTCCAAGGCCGGGGCGAATATGTCCCCTAGGGCAATGGTAATATCCTATTCAAGGGTGAAATATTCTGCCCCGGCCGTTTAGAACCTGCAAGGCCCTGATGAAGACAATATAATTGCCCACATTTGCTTCTGATCAAATCAAATATTTGATATTTGTGCAACTAGCACATTTTCTTCCATATGAGTAAAAAAAAAATATATATATATATATATGCATATTGCCCCCCCCCATCCGAGCCCGAGCACGATGGCACTAGGCTTCCGTCATCAGTGACATAACTACCGATGACAAACTACCCACAGAGACATAAAGAGGTTTCCGGATGGCACCTCCTCCGGGGCCATCCGCGAGATCTGGCAGTAGGACCCCGGGGTAATGCCCCGTACCTCAATAACCCCCCTCCCGCTCATCCCCTCCTCCCCTCACCTCCCATTCCTCATCACCCTCCCCTCACCTCCAATTCCGATTCCCACTCCTCTCGCCTCCCGCCCAATTCCTCCTCGCCCTTCCCTCGCCTCCCCCGCCCCTAGACTCCCCTTCCACCTCCCCCCCCTTCCCCTCCCCTCCCCTTCCCCTCCCCTCTCCTTGCCCCTCATACTTCTCTCACCTCACATTACTTCTTCTCCTCCTCTCCCCACCTCTTCCCAGTGTCCCTTCCCCTCCCCATCCCCCTCCCTCTCCCCCCGCCCACCCTAGCTATGATGATCGTCGCGTTTGCAGCCCTCGCTGCTCCGGAAGTCCTATACAGATGAGACGCCATGACACCTTTCACGCATCTTAATAGAGTTGAACGCTATCACGCGGTAATGACTCCGCTTCACGTCTCCCCCCCCCCACGCTCGTGCTCCCCACCCCCATTCCCCCTCCCCCTCCCAACCGCGTTGGTCGCCATATTGCCTTCATATTGGGTCTCCATAGGAAGGCAATTGCCGTCCATTCGCCAGGTGGCGCGCGCTCCGTTCCTTCGCTCACACCGCTGCCGTCGACCTGTACAATGTTACCATTGGGCCGAGGTTGTGATTTGATTTGATTGGGTTTAAAGCCATTGGGCAGAGGATCGCTGGTATGAAACCCAAGAAAGGATGACAATGATGCCATTGACAAAGAGGGGTTCGAACCTCACCCTGTCTGCAGTAGTGCACGATACCACTCGTCAAGCAGGAGGCTTTAACCTCTGTATATCAGATAGGTCAAAGGTCAAGGTCGAGAGGTACCCTACTCTTACAAAAGCACACATTTGCACAGATGGAGCTCGAACGACTCACCAGCCGGTTGGACCGTCCTAGCCGTGCATACTCGACAATAGCCAGAGGCGCCACCTACAGAGCCACGGGTTGACCCCTGGTGTATTGCGACCGTGATGATACATTTTGCCTCCGTATCATTGGTGTCGCGTTGGTAATAAATTGGTATTTTTTACGATTGCCTCTCGGCGTCGCTCTGAAAAAAATACACGAGGGCAGAAAGAGAGAAGCAAATCTGATCGGATTATACCTATTTAATTATTGAGAGACTTCCTTTGTAATTCTGCCCTGTCCCCTTTGAACTCAGGCATTGTATCCAACGACCGTTGCAATTACACACCGCACGTGAATCGGAATACTTCACATAACGTCTCTATGCTTCTGTCCCCTCAAAACCATTTAATTAACGGGGTTTTATTGGGAATAGGAGAGCTCGGGGCACAAAATCACGTGAAATGGTTAGTGCTCACACAATGTTTAATGTCTGGTTAGTGGTTGTCATTTCGCGTGCGGCAGCGCGCGCTTCAAAGTCAAACAGCTGGAGCAAATGTTCGTAGCTAATCATACCGCTATCCTAGGCCTCCTCCCCTCCTCCTCCTCGCTGTGTTGGGGGGAAATAAAACACGAGATGCCCGTGTGGAATAGAAATATATTTTCACGCGAACCGCCGCCATAGTCCTTCATGATAACAAGTGTGTGAGAGAGAAAAGAGCCAAAGAGGGAGAGAGAGAGAGAGAGAGAGAGAGAGAGAGAGAGAGAGAGAGAGAGAGAAGGAAAGACAAGTAGAGAAAAAAAAGTGACAGAGTGAGAGAGAGAGAAAGAAAGAGAGCGAGTGAGGACGGGTAAACGGGGAGAGTGAATGAGACGCTGGTTTCGCTATAATACCGCTGGAGGGCGCTGCGAGCCATGTTGAGAGTATTTCATGGAGTATATCATGGCGATCACGGGGCCAACTTGGGCATGGGATAGATAACGTGATGACCTGTTGCGTTGCTTTGTGACATCATATGATATAACTTGTAACCTGTATGTAGGTCAAACAACGGTGTTGTGCGTCCAGGGTGTCATTTCACTTTGATCGTAAAGTTAAAAAAATTGAATTGCCGGCCCGACGAGAAATGTAGAATGTTGGATTTATCATAAATATATAGAAAACATGTCTTTGAATCATATTGGCTGAAATCAAATTGCACTAAGGTGGCTGCACCGCACTAATCGCAGTCGCTTATTTCCATTGCTCGTAAAATTACGATCTGTCGTTAAATTAGCTTGTAAGAGATATGGTTACGAACTTCTTAGAGTTTTTCTTAGAGGAGGAGGCGAGACAGGGGGGGGGGGGAAGCGAGCGAAACAGAGTAGAAAACAAAGAGAGGATTAGGGAGATAAAGAACAGGCTATAGACAGCAACAGAGAGAGGAAGGCAGAGGGAGAGGAAAATAGAACATATAGGAATATAACAGGTTAGTAAGATACTGATTGAGAGAAAGAGGCTGGACAGCAAAAACCACCGTGAAAACAGAGGCCACGTGTATTGGAGTGTTTGTTTCCCAGGGCTGGATGTACCATATACCCGATATATACTCCGTATTTTATCCCTGAAGGTTAGACTATATTATTTACAGGAAGTGACCAGAGGAGTAGGAGGGTTTGTTATGGCCAAGGGTGTAGAAGGGTTTGCTGCGGCCAAGGGTGTAGGAGGGTTTGTTAGGGCCAAGGGTGTAGGAGGGTTTGTTATGGCCAAGGGTGTAGGAGGGTTTGTTATGGCCAAAGGTGTGGAAGGGTTTGTTATGGCCAAAGGTGTAGGAGGGTTTGCTATGGCCAAGGGTGTAGGAGGGTTGTTATGGCCAAGGGTGTAGGAGGGTTTGTTATGGCCAAGGGTGTAGGAGGGTTTGTTATGGCCAAAGGTGTGGAAGGGTTTGTTATGGCCAAAGGTGTAGGAGGGTTTGCTATGGCCAAGGGTGTAGGAGGGTTGTTATGGCCAAGGGTGTAGGAGGGTTTGTTATGGCCAAGGGTGTAAGAGTGTTTGCTACGGCCAAGGGTGTAGGAGGGTTTGTTATGGCCAAGGGTGTAGGAGAGTTTGTTATGGCCAAGGGGGTAGGAGGGTTTGTTATGGTCAAATGTGTAGAAGGGTTTGTTATGGCCAAGGGTGTAGGAGGGTTTGTTATGGCCTAGGGTGTAGGGGGGTTTGTTATGGCCAAGGGTGTAGGGGGGTTTGTTATGGCCAAGGGTGTGGGGGGGTTTGTTATGGCCAGGGGAGTAGGGCGGTTTGCTACACACAGGGGAGTAGGAGGGTTTACTATGCCCATTAGAGTAGCACGGTGTACCATGCCCAGGGGAGTAGGTCGTTTTAATATGCCCAGGGGAGTATGACGGTTTACTATGTCTAGGGGAGTAAGGGGGTTTACTATGCCCAGGAGAGTAGCACGGTGTACTATGCCCAGGGGAGTAGGCCGGTTTAATATGCCCAGGGGAGTAGAACGGTTTACTATGTCTAGGGGAGTAGGGGGGTTTACTATACCCAGGAGGGTAGCACCGTGTACTATGCTCAGGGGAGTAGGCCGATTTAATATGCGCAGGCGAGTAGAACGGTGTACAATGCCCAAGGGAAGCAGGACGGTTTACTAAGCCCAGGGGAGTAGGACGATTTACTAAGCCAGGGGAGTAGGACGGTTTACTACTCACAGGGGAGTAGGACGATTTACTAAGCCAGGGAAGTAAGACGGTTTACTAAGCCAGGGGAGTAGGACGATTTACTTTGCCCAGGACAGTAGTAGGGTTTACTATGCCCAGGGGACTGGGACGGCGTACTATGCCCAGGGGAGTGGGACGGTTTACTATGCCCAGGGGAGTGGGACGGGTTTACTATGCCCAGGGGAGTAGGACTGTTTACTATATTCAGGGGAGTGGGACGGTTGTCTGCCTGCTTCCTCACTCACCCGAAGGCGATGTAACAATGGGCAAAACTGATCAAACATGAGAAGTCAAAGGCGGAGACTATGAATAGAAACATGATCGCAAAAAGAGAGACAAAACACGCTTTTATTTGCCTGACACGTGCTTCGGCGTGCATGTCAGCCATTTTGTGGCAGTCGCCTTAATGAGAAGTCGGGCGCAGTTCCTTAAGCCCGATTAACACCGACAGCCAGCCAGCCGGCTACGACATCGTGCGAGATCGAGCGAGATTGCGCGAGATTGAGTGAGAGAGATCCAGAAGAATGAGGCGCTATATGAGTGCAGTATTATCAGTATTAATGGGTGATTCACTGACTATTTTTTGATATTTTGCTTGCACCGCAGGAAACCGATGGTGGGGATATGGGGGTAGGGACGAGGGGCTGGGCGTATTGGGCTGGGGTGATGAGGGAAGGGAGGTGAGGGGGGGGGGGGTATGTATACACGAATTGTGCTTCAGGAAGACATACCCTACCTCGGGATGTAATAAATAAAGTCAGGGTTTTACAAAGGCGTCAACGAATAAAGATTTGTCGGGATTAAATGGCTGACTCAGCCGAATCCTTGGGCTAGTTGCTGCGGGTAGAGATCACGGTAGATATGGAGATTTTGTCCCTGGACGATTGACACAAAGAGCTGGGTACGAGCGCCAGTGCCGTTGAGAGGGAAACCGTCAACACGCCGAGTCGCGGATCGAGCGCAAAGCATGGAACCGTGTCGACTAATACAACCTCAGCAGCTTCTTATTTTAGTAAAAACGCGTTGTAACTATAGTTCCGTGGATGTAATCTTCGTTTTGATAAAACTAAACTAATGAAATCTCCCCAGCTTTGTGATATAATCAAAAATGTCCTGTAACTACAATTCCGCCGCTAAATACTCCTCATGTTGAAGGTCTTTGAACTATGTTAATATTGGTATCTGTCGTTGGTAACTTGGAGATATCCTCTTCGGCCTACTTAGTGCCACTGTCATTCACATCCACCTTCCTGGTTCTGCAAACACCCCACCATTCCATGTATGGCCGGCGATGCCATGGTGACACCCCTGGCAATGGTAATGGCCCATCAATGTGTCGCTGCGAGTGTCCCCTGACGCGTCTGCTTGTTTGCTGCCACCACGTCGGAAATGAAAGATATGGAAGCCGACATGGCAAAACACGGATAATTAAGCGGCAGACAAAAATACCCATAAAACCCCTTCCACCGGTCGTTAGAGATTACCGACGGTATCCAAGAAGCCGGAAGAGAAGACTTCATTTCATGGTGGAAGAGGAAGACATTATAAAAAAACGCGGTATACTCCAGTAGCTAGAGCAGCAGTTGGGGAGACAAATTGTTAGATTAGCAGTAACCCGAGCTACCCTCTGGGAGTAGTCCACTGATCACACGACCAGCGCAATCAGTAGCTCCGCAGTAAATCTCCTAGCGCTTCGGGATTGATCGTAATTAAGAGTAAATCGAGCGCCGTGAAGACTCCGTCCGTCGTTGGTATACATGAAATCGCGGCCAGTGTTCGGTCGATGGCGACCGGCCATAGATCAACTGTGGCGTGGTTCATACAGACAGCGTGGGGAGGGGGTGGGGATGGCTGACCATCGTACCACCCCCCCCCCTCCCCCTCACCTTAAAGGCGTTCGGGATTAAGAGGCATCCATGTAGGCGGTGAGTCGCAGTTGGATAGTCGGTAAGTCGCAAGTCTCGAATCGTCTTGAATCGCAGTCGCAACTCTCGTCATATATACACCGCCTCGCTTCCCTTCTATTCCACGGTTTATTATATCGAGTTAAAAGGGTTGATTAAATTTAACGTTCGTTTAGTGGCGCCATAAAGGTAATGGGCTAACGGGAGTGTGCCATGGGAGCCTGATCGAAGTTCGCTTCACCCTCCCCCCCCCACCCCACCCTCCCTCCTCTCCCCCTCTACCACCAACCATCTCCACTCCGCCACCCGAGGCGGCGGTCAGTGGTGTGAGGAGGGTTGTTTGGCTGGAAGGTCATGGTTGATTGATATGACGATTGTTTAACTGGGACACCCGTAACGCCAGAAAAGGAGGCGATAGTTTCGTACCAATTACAATACAAACGTCGACACACCGCCTCGATAAGTAATACATGTATCTCTGTTATCGCTCGGGTTGAAGGTGGGTGGCTGCCGAGGGGGAAGTTACAGCGCGTCACGAGAATCAATCTCCGGGTAAATAAAGGTAACTACGCTGGCGCCGTCTAGCGCTGATGGTTATAAAAAACACACGTTGGAACTTCCAAAATAGAACTTGACAACTGCAAACAATTCTTTGTTCTAGGCTTTCCCAATCTTGTATTTAGCATCTTATCATAAACCAAAAGCTGAAACATTTTAAGGAATGGATATGTCAATACTAACCTCCAGCGAGGTCATGTCCGCTTTATCATCCAACCATTGCTGGAGAGATATGCGGCTGCCGTAAGCTACTAATGGAGGCCAAATGTGTGAAGTGAATGTGTCACTGAATTAGATCAGCTTGATGGTTGACTTGGAGACTGAGAATGAAGTATTCAATCGGAGAGCTTCTTCGAAATGGGAGAGCTGCTTATATATAATTATACTTCTGTCTTTCTTTAATTAGTTTTTTTATTATAAAAGTCTATATTCTGCGAATCAACGCTTCACAAACAATGCACATTGCAAAAACCTTTATCACAGCTATTGTGTAAAATAAAAAAATTAAAAGTTAAACGAAAGATAATAAATTGTCAAAATTATGAATTAATTTGTTTTACATATTCCAAAATTGCTGCCCGCATAACACACGTCATTTCGAAGCACACAATTCTGAGTAATAGAAAGTGCCTCTAGAAAATACCATATATTACTTCACGCTGTTTGAAAAATTCTTATTATAGAAGGTCAGATATTAAATTGATAATAAAAACTTAATCTTTCGGAAAATCAATTAAAATAACATCATGAAAAGCATTAGTGATACCTGGTTCTATAAAACATATACATAGGCCATCACATTCATTTGATTATTTATTACTACTATAAAAATCCATCCCAAAGCGTTTTCCCTAATTACACGTCATGATTTTGTGATGGTTAAGAAATCCACACCTAAAATGACGTATATTGGACATTAAAATAGGACAACCTTTTAGGAGAGAGAAAAAAAGGTGGGGTGGGCACCAAACTTCAGACCCTCCCCAACCATCCACTGAGCAATTTTCTCCAGTTGCGTGCTACACCATATTGTCACTAAGGAAACTGCCGTATTGTCTATCTCTTGGGGTGCTTCTTTCGTACCAACCCACTGCCTTGTAAATTACAGCTAAACCATATCCCCTGCTTTGCTTTATCAGTTGACTGTAACGGTGCCTGCAGCTGAACCATATCCCCTGCTTTGCTTTATCAGTTGACTGTAACGGTGCCTGCAGCTGAACCATATCCCCTGCTTTGCTTTATCAGTTGACTGTAACGGTGCCTGCAGCTAAACCATATCCCCTGCTTTGCTTTATCAGTTGACTGTAACGGTGCCTGCAGCTGAACCATATCCCCTGCTTTGCTTTTTCAGTTGACTGTAACGGTGCCCGCAGCTAAACCATATCCCCTGCTTTGCTGTTTCAGTTGACTGTAACGGTGCCCGTAGCTAAACCATATCCCCTGCTTTGATTCTCAGTTGACTGTAACGGTGCCCGCAGCTAAACCATATCCCCTGCTTTGCTGTTTCAGTTGACTGTAACGGTGCCCGTAGCTAAACCACATCCCCTGCTTTGCTTTTTCAGTTGACTGTAACGGTGCCCGCAGCTAAACCACATCCCCTGCTTTTTTTTTCCAGTTGATTGTAACGGTGCCCGCAGCTAAACCATATCCCCTGCTTTGCTGTTTCAGTTGACTGTAACGGTGCCCGTAGCTAAACCATATCCCCTGCTTTGCTTCTCAGTTGACTGTAACGGTGCCAGCAGCTAAACCATATCCCCTGCTTTGCTTTTTCTGTTGACTGTAACGGTGCCCGCAGCTAAACCATATCTCCTGTTTCGCGTTTTCAGTTGACTATAACGGTGCCCGTAGCTAAACCATATCCCCTGCTTTGCTTCTCAGTTGACTGTAACGGTGCCAGCAGCTAAACCATATCCCCTGCTTTGTATTTTCTGTTGACTGTAACGGTGCCCGCAGCTAAACCATATCTCCTGTTTCGCGTTTTCAGTTGACTATAACGGTGCCAGCAGCTAAACCATATCCCCTGCTTTGCTTTTTCTGTTGACTGTAACGGTGCCCGCAGCTAAAACATATCTCCTGTTTCGCGTTTTCAGGTGACTGTAACGGTGCCCGCAGCCGTATTATGAGAGGAATCGGGTCCGTTTATTAAGGCTTAACGTTCGTGATCACTAGATATAATATGTAGCGGTTACCGAACGAGTCGCTCCAGGATTCAGTGGCTGCAATAACACTGCGACACACGAGAACGTCGCGTGATTGGGGAATATCCGACAGCGAGAGCTTAAAAAGTGATGCATCGTGATGTCACATGATTTGTTTTAGAGATTAATAACGGAAAAGGGCTGGTCAACAGCATACAGACACAGGTAGGCTTTCAAGGTTGGAATAGGACATGGTTCAGGTCATGGTGACAGACGGCCAACCCGTTTGTAATGGATTGAATTAGTGTTTAATGCCATCGTTGAGCAAACACGGAGTAAACCGGGGCGAAGCACCCCTATGTGAGAGTCATCTTCTGTTTTACCCTCAGCTATATCCTCTATATATGGCTAACTGCTATATAACTAGATACCTTTGATATGGTTCAATCATACTCCAAGGCTGGGGCGAATATGTCGCCTAGGGCAATGGTAATATCCTATTCGAGGGTGAAATATTCTGCCCCGGCCCGTTTAGAACCTGCAAGGCCCTGATGAAGAAAAAATATATCTATATATATATGCATGTTGCCCCCCCCCCATCCGAGCCCGAGCACGATGGCACCAGGCTTCCGTCATCAGTGACATAACTACCGATGACAAACTACCCACAGAGACATAAAGAGGCTTCCGGATAGCATAGTGCTACCTCCAACGCCACCTCCTCTGGGGCCATCCTCGAGATCTGGCAGTAAGACCCCGGGGTAAGACCCCGTACCTCAATGACACCCCCTCCCTCTCGCTCACTCGCTCCTCTCGCCTCCCTTCCGATTCCCCCTCGCCCTTCCCTCGCCTCTCCACTCCCCTTCCTCCCGCCCCTCCCCCTCCCCTCTCCTTGCCTCTCCCCCTCCCCATCCCTCTCTCCTCCCCTCTCCTTGCCCCTCCCTCTTCTCTCACCGCACATTGCTCCTTCTCATCCTCATTCCCCTCCTTTTCTTCCTCCTACCTACCCCCCTCCCCCTCCCCCTCCCCTCTCCGTGCCCCTCCCATTCCCCCTCCCCCTACCCTCCCCCTCCCCTCCCCCTCCCCTCTCCTTGCCCCTCCCCCTTTTCTCGCCGCACATTGCTCCTTCTCATCCTCCTTCCCCTCTTTTTCTTCCTCCTATCCCTCCCCCTCTCTCTCCCCTCTCCCTCCCCCCCCCCCGGTGCTATGATGATCATCGCGTTTGCAGCCCTCGCTGCTCCGGAATTCCTATAAAGATGAGACGCCATGACACCTTTCACGCATCTTAAGGGAGTTGAACGCTATCACGCGGTCGTGATTCCGCTTCACGTCCCCCCCCCCAACGCCCGTGCTCCCCACCCCCATTCCCCCTCCCCCTCCCAACCGCGTTGGTCGCCATATTGCCTTCATATTGGGTCTTCATAGGAAGGCAATTGCCGTCTATTCGCCAGGTGGCGCGCGCTCCGTTCCTTCGCTCACACCGCTGCCGTCGACCTGTACAACGTACCATTGGGCCGAGGTTTTGATTGGATTTGATTGGGTTTAAAGCCATTGGGTACAGGATCGCTGGTATGAAACCCAAGAAAGGATGACAAAGATGCCATTGACAAAAGGGGTTCGAACCTCACCCTGTCTGCAGTAGTGCACGATACCACTCGTCAAGCAGGACGCTTTAACCTCTGTATATCACATAGGTCAAGGGTCAAGGTCGAGAGACCTTACTCTTACAAAAACAGACATTTGCACAGATGGAGCTCGAGCGACTCACCAGCCGGTTGGACCGTCCTAGCCGTGCATACTCGACAATAGCCAGAGGCGCCACCTACAGAGCCACGGGTTGACCCATGGTGCATTGCGACCGTGATGATACATTTTGCCTCCGTAGCATTGGTTTCGCTTTTGGGGATAAATTTGTATTTGTTTTTTACGATTGCCCCGCATAAAATACTCAACGTCGCGCTGAAAAAAATACGCGCACGCAGAAAGAGAGAAACTAATCTGATCGAATTATGTCCATTTAATTATTGAGCGACTTCCTTTGTAATTCTGCCCTGCCCCTTTGAACTCAGGCATTGTATCCAACGATCGTTGCAATTACACACCGCACGTGAATGGCAGTACTTCACATAATGTCTATGCTACTGTCCCCCCAAAACCATTCAATTAACGGGCTTTTATTGGGAATAGGAGAGCTCGGGGCACAAAACCACGTGAAATGGTTAGTGATGACACAATGTTTAATGTCTGGTTGGTGGTTGTCATCTCGCGTGCGGCAGCGCGCGCTTCAAAGTCAAACAGCTGGAGCAAATGTACGTGGCTAACCATACCGCTATCCTAGGCCCCCTCCCCTCCTCCTCCTCGCTGTGTGGTAGCGAAATAAAACACGAGATGCCCGTGTGGAATAGAAATATATTATTATGCGAACCGCCGTCATAGTTCTTCATGATAACAAGTGTGTGAGAGAGAAAGAGCCAGGGAGGGAGGGAGAGAGAGAGAGAGAGAAGGATAGACAAGTAGTGAAAAAAAGGTGAGTGGCAGAGTGAGAGATAAAGAGAGAGAAGGGAAGAGAGCAAGTGAGGATGGGTAAACGGGGAGATTGAATGAGACGCTGATTTCGTTAAAATACAGCTGGAGGGCGCTGCGAGCCATGTTGAGAGTATTTCATGGAGTATATCATGGCGATAATGGGGCCATCTTGGGTAGGGGATAGATAACGTGATGACCTGTCGCGTTTGTTTGTGACATCATATGATATAACTTGTAACCTATATGTAGGTTAAACAACGGTGTTGTGCGTCCAGGGTGTCATTTCAGTTTGATCTCGTAACGTTTGCTCGTAAAGTTAAAAAAATTGAATTGCCGGCCCGACGAGAAATGAAGAATGTTGAATTTATCATAAATATATAGAAAACATGTCTTTGAGTAATATTGGCTTAAAATAAATTGCACTAAGATGGTTGCATCGCAATACTCGCAACATAACGTTTATTTCCATTGCTCCTAAAATTACGATCTGTCGTGAAATTAACATGTAAGAGATGGTTCTAGGACAACTCCCCCCCCCTGGACATTCCCCTCCGGATCAATCCCCCCCAGACAATTCCAACCCGGACAACTCCCCCCCCCGACAATTCCCCCTCGCCCCCCCCCCCCCTGCAGATTACTTCCCCCCGGACAACCCCCCCGGACAATTCCCCACTTGGATATGTCCCCCCCCACAGATAACTCCCCCCCAGGACCACTCCTCCCGGAAAATTCCCCTCTAGGAAAAGTCCCCCCCACTGGACAGCTCCCCCCCTGACAGCTCCCCCCCGCGGACACTTCCCCCCCAGACAACCACACCCGAGACAATTTTCCGGACATTGCCACCCGCGTCTCTCCAAACGGAAAAGCCTCGCCCCCCTTCCCCCCAGACAATCCCCACCGGTCAAGCGTGTGAAGGAGCGTGGCACTGTCTGTTCTAAGACCCGTTAGGTTGCATTGTAGATTCATTCATATACACTGAGAAGTGCTGTCTCAACAAGCTCACAATAAGCCCTGAGCCTCCGTAGCCTTAGGCTGATGACAGTTACATTGTGTAACATACATCGATGGCTCGGTTATTATTGAGACCCTGCGAATCTCAAGGGGTGGGAGGTCTGAGGGGGTGTTTGCTGCGTAAATACTACAGGAAGCTAAGATAATAAAACATTGAGGTTTCGTTAAGTTTCGGTGGAATAAAAGGTGCATTTGAAAATATTGGCCTGGACTGGGGGTTTGTCCGAAAGGGGATCGAGGCTGTCTGGGAGGGTATTTTCGGGTGGGGGTGGGGGTGACGTTTGTGAGTATGTGTTTCCAGCAGGTGGTTATCGCCCGGGGGCAATTTCTCCGAGGGGAATTGTCTGGGGTGGGGAGGGGTGTCTAGGGGGCAATTGCCTCGGAGGGGGATTGGCTGGGGTGGGGATGGAGGGGGGGTTTTCGGGTGGCAATTGCCCGAAGGGAGGAAATCAGCTAAAACCACTAAATATTGAAACTTCTGCGAATATCTCAAAATATGTCTTATTAAGCTGTCGTTTCAACAAGATGCACGTTCTGATTGCACCAACAAGTAACATTGTAATGGCAGTCCGTGTTAGTTCAAGGAAAACAGTGATACGTCTATATATATACATAACAGCATTATTCTCTATCCGGGATAAACATCAGCTACACCCACTAACGGACTATGATGTGGTGAAAAAGGTAAATATGTACAGAAAGAGGGAGAGAGATAGAAAAACAGGAAAATAGAGGGGGAGAGAGAGGAGGAGGCGAGACAGAGAGGTGTGGGGAGGGGGGGGGGGGCGAGAAAGCGAGCGAAACAGAGTAGGAAGCAAAGAGAGGATTAAGGAGATAAAAAACAAGCTTGAGACAGCAATAGAGAGAGGAAGGCAGAGGGAGAGGAAAATAGAACATATAGAAATATAAACAGGTTAGAAAGATACTGTTGGAGAGAAAGAGGCTGGACAGCAAAAACCACCGTGAAACCAGAGGCCACGTGGACTGGAGTGTTTGCTCCCGAGGGCTGGATGTACCATATACCCGATATATACTCCGAATGTTATCCCTCAAGGTTGACGTACATTATTTACAGAAAATGGCGACAACGCGTGGCTCAGAGCCATATATGCACTCATTACCCCCTCGGGGAACGCTTGCTTCCCTACCGACCTCATCACCTCGTTCTCGCGCCCGCCAGAACGAGGCAGTTACCGGAAACTGACGCGAGGCAATCTCCCTGCAGGGTGGGGAGGTGGGAGAGTGATGACGCTATGAGGCGCACGCCGACCTTAGGGTCCTGTACAAAGCCTAAAGCCCAAAACATGCTTTCAGTGCTCACAATACGTCGTCTTTCGGTGTAGCCGTCTGTGGGTTCTTTTTCCTTTGCGACAATAGCCGCAAATCGCAATCGCAAGGAAGGAGCTACCGCTATCTATGCAAATAAAGATATATTGCCGTGGTGCACCCGGATAATTTTATAATATAACGTCAATTTATTAAGTATGATCAAACTACAATTTTTCAGTCACATCACCATTTTCAACCTCTGTCGGAAAGACGTACTGGACACATTGTCTGTGTGAATGTACGATATAGATTTGTTATCATGTGTTAAAAGGCAAAAAGCGGTAGCTATGTTCGAATTTGGATGACACACGGACATACTACTTACACAAGTTACACTCTTTCACACAAGATATACAGGGTTTATGTGAATACCATGCTCTGTTGCTTCTTGGGTACAATTTTTGTGTACTTATATTCCCAAAGATAAAGCATTTAACGGAAACAATTTCTCTGAAAGTCTCTCATGGCAAATATTGCCTTATGGGTAACTTTAACAAACAAGCAAAGAGATACATCGTAATCGAACGGTTATTTGTTTATCTATATAGTTCCTATTCATTTATATGCTTGATATGCGAAGTTTATATTTTGATTAGAATACTGCGCATTAAAACGAGAGACGAGTTGCAATAATATTCATAACAAGAGTTCTCATATTAGAAAAGTGGTTTATTCAACCCCATTTCATATAAAGTGCTCATTGCAGCAATTTTTGCAGCTACATTATAATTTCGATTTTTCACATATGAGGAGGGGAAAAAACTAGATCATGTTCGGAAAATTTAATTTCAATTTTCATGAAGGTTTCTGGAGACGATGGACTAGGTGTGGTCGTTCTACACGATTCCGTAATTGTCAAATCGTTCGGAAGTTTCTTGCAACGTTTGCTTTTCCGACCGTTGAATTCCCGACCGATAGATCTGCCACACCGGAATAGGAACTGTGGCAGACAACCCCCGGATATAGACGTGGAGAATAGACTACTTGAAACTGCTTGAAAACCTTTCTCGGACATTTTAAATATTCCGACACTGTCAGAGGGTTAAATGTTAGCGGGAGGAGAACGGGGGAGTAGGAGGGCTTGCTATGGCCAAGGGTGTAAGGAGTTTGTTATGGTCAAGGGTGTACGCATGGGTGTAGGAGGGTTTGTTCTGGCCAAAGGTGTAGGAGGGTTGTTATGGCCAAGGGTGTAGGAGGGTTTGTTATGGCCAAAGGTGTAGGGGGGTTGTTATGGCCAAGGGTGTAGGAGGGTTTGTTGTTGCCAACGGTATAAGAGGGTTTGTTATGGCCAAGGGTGTAGGAGGGTTTGTTATGGCCAAGGGTGTAGGAGGGTTTTCTATGGCCAAGGGTGTAGGGGCGTTTGTTATGGCGAAGGGTGTAGGAGGGTTTGTTATAACCAAAGGTGTAGGAGGGCTTGTTATGGCCAAGGGTGTAAGAGGGTTTGTTATGGCCAAGGGTGTAAGAGGGTTTGTTATGGCCAAGGGTGTAGGAGGGCTTGTTATGGCCAAGGGTGCAGAAGGATTTCTTATATCCAAGGGTGTAGGATTGTTTGTTATGGCCAAGGGTGTAGGAGGATTTGTTATGGCCTAGGGTGTAGGGGGGTTGGTTATGGTCAAGGGTGTATGAGGCTTTGTTATGGCCAAAGGTGCAGGAGGATTTGTTATGGCCTAGGGTGTAGGGGGGTTGGTTATGGTCAAGGGTGTATGAGGCTTTGTTATGGCCAAAGGTGCAGGAGGGTTTGTTATGGTCAAGGGTGTAGGAGGGTTTGTTATGGCCAAAGATGTAGGAGGGTTTGTTATGGCCTAAGGTGTAGGGGGGTTTGTTATGGCCAAGGGTGTAGGAGGGTTTGTTATGGCCAAGGGTGTGGGGGGGGGGTTTGTTATGGCCAAGGGAGTAGGGCGGTTTGCTACACACAGGGGAGTAGGAGGGTTTACTATGCCCAGGAGAGTAGCACGGTGTACTATGCCCAGGGGAGTAGGCCGGTTTAATATGCCCAGGGGAGTAGAACGGTTTACTATGTCTAGGGGAGTAGGGGGGTTTACTATACCCAGGAGAGTAGCACCGTGTACTATGCTCAGGGGAGTAGGCCGATTTTTATATGCCCAGGAGAGTAGAACGGTGTACAATGCCCAAGGGAAGCAGGACGGTTGACTAAGCCCAGGGGAGCAGTACGATTTACTAAACCAGTTGAGTAGAACGGTTTACTATGCCCATAGGAGTAGGACGGTTTACTTTGCCCATGACAGTAGTAGGGTTTTCTATGCCCAGGGAAGTGGGACGGCTTACTATGCCCAGGGGAGTGGGACGGCTTACTATGCCCAGGGGAGTGGGACGGTTTACTATGCCCAGGGGAGTAGGACTGTTTACTATGCCCAGGGGAGTGGGACGGTTTACTATGCCCAGGGGAGTAGGACTGTTTACTATGCCCAGGGGAGTAGGACTGTTTACTATGCCCAGGGGAGTAGGACTGTTTACTATGTCCATGGGAGTAGGACTGTTTACTATATCCAGGGGTACCTGCCTGCTTTCTCACTCACCCGATGGCGATGTAACAATTGGCAAAACTGATCAAACATGAGAAGTCAAAGGCGGAGACTATGAATAGAAACATGATCGCAAAAAAAGAGACAAAACACGCTTTTCTTTGCCTGACACGTGCTTCTTCGTGCATGTCAGCCATTTTGTGGCAGTCTCCTTAATGAGAAGTGGGGCGCGGTTCCTTAAGCCGGATTAACACCGACAGCCAGCCAGCCGGCGACGAGATCGCGCGAGATTGAGTGAGAGAGACCCAGAAGAATGAGGCGCGATTAGTGCAGTATTAATGGGTGATTCACTGACTATTTTTTGATATGTTGCTTGCACCGCAGGAAACCGATGGTGGGGATATGGGGGTAGGGACGAGGGGCTGGGCGTATTGGGCTGGGGTGATGAGGGAAGGGAGGTGAGGGGAGGGGGGGTATGTATACACGAATTGTGCTTCAGGAAGACATACCCTACCTCGGGATGTAATAAATAAAGTCAGGGTTTTAGAATGGCGTCAACGAATACAGATTTGTCGGGATTAAATGGCTGACTCAGCCGAATCCTTGGGTTAGTTGCTGCGGGTAGAGATCACGGTAGATATGGAGATTTTGTCCGTGGACGATAGACACAAAGAGCTGGTTACGAGCGCCAGTGCCGTTGAGCGTGAAACCGTCAGCACGCCGAGTTACGGATCGAGCGCAAAGCATGGAACCGTGTCGACTAATACAACCTCAGCAACTTCTTATTTTAGTAAAAACGCGTTGTAACTATAGTTCCGCGGATGTAATGTTCGTTTTTATGAAACTAAACTAATGAAATCTCCGCAGCTTTGTGATATAATCAAAAATGTCCTGTAACTACAATTCCGCCGCTAAATACTCCTCATGTTGAAGGTCTTTGAACTGTGTTAACATTGGTATCTGTCGTTGGTAACTTGGAGATATCCTCCTCCGCCTACTTAGCGCCACTGTCTGTCATTCACACCCACCTTCCTGGTTCTGCAAACACCCCACCATTCCATGTATGGCCGGCGATGCCATGGTGACACCCCTGGCAATGGTAATGGCCCATCAATGTGTCGCTGCGAGTGTCCCCTGACGCGTCTGCTTGTTTGCTGCCACCACGTCGGAAATGAAAGATATGGAAGCTGACATGGCAAAACACGGATAATTAAGCGGCAGAAAATGCCCCCCCCCCTGCAGATTACTTCCCCCCGGACAACCCCCCCGGACAATTCCCCACTTGGATATGTCCCCCCCCACAGATAACTCCCCCCCAGGATCACTCCTCTCGGAAAATTCCCCTCTAGGAAAAGTCCCCCCCACTGGACAGCTCCCCCCCTGACAGCTCCCCCCCGCGGACACTTCCCCCCCAGACAACCACACCCGAGACAATTTTCCGGACATTGCCACCCGCGTCTCTCCAAACGGAAAAGCCTCGCCCCCCTTCCCCCCAGACAATCCCCACCGGTCAAGCGTGTGAAGGAGCGTGGCACTGTCTGTTCTAAGACCCGTTAGGTTGCATTGTAGATTCATTCATATACACTGAGAAGTGCTGTCTCAACAAGCTCACAATAAGCCCTGAGCCTCCGTAGCCTTAGGCTGATGACAGTTACATTGTGTAACATACATCGATGGCTCGGTTATTATTGAGACCCTGCGAATCTCAAGGGGTGGGAGGTCTGAGGGGGTGTTTGCTGCGTAAATACTACAGGAAGCTAAGATAATAAAACATTGAGGTTTCGTTAAGTTTCGGTGGAATAAAAGGTGCATTTGAAAATATTGGCCTGGACTGGGGGTTTGTCCGAAAGGGGATCGAGGCTGTCTGGGAGGGTATTTTCGGGTGGGGGTGGGGGTGACGTTTGTGAGTATGTGTTTCCAGCAGGTGGTTATCGCCCGGGGGCAATTTCTCCGAGGGGAATTGTCTGGGGTGGGGAGGGGTGTCTAGGGGGCAATTGCCTCGGAGGGGGATTGGCTGGGGTGGGGATGGAGGGGGGGTTTTCGGGTGGCAATTGCCCGAAGGGAGGAAATCAGCTAAAACCACTAAATATTGAAACTTCTGCGAATATCTCAAAATATGTCTTATTAAGCTGTCGTTTCAACAAGATGCACGTTCTGATTGCACCAACAAGTAACATTGTAATGGCAGTCCGTGTTAGTTCAAGGAAAACAGTGATACGTCTATATATATACATAACAGCATTATTCTCTATCCGGGATAAACATCAGCTACACCCACTAACGGACTATGATGTGGTGAAAAAGGTAAATATGTACAGAAAGAGGGAGAGAGATAGAAAAACAGGAAAATAGAGGGGGAGAGAGAGGAGGAGGCGAGACAGAGAGGTGTGGGGAGGGGGGGGGGGCGAGAAAGCGAGCGAAACAGAGTAGGAAGCAAAGAGAGGATTAAGGAGATAAAAAACAAGCTTGAGACAGCAATAGAGAGAGGAAGGCAGAGGGAGAGGAAAATAGAACATATAGAAATATAAACAGGTTAGAAAGATACTGTTGGAGAGAAAGAGGCTGGACAGCAAAAACCACCGTGAAACCAGAGGCCACGTGGACTGGAGTGTTTGCTCCCGAGGGCTGGATGTACCATATACCCGATATATACTCCGAATGTTATCCCTCAAGGTTGACGTACATTATTTACAGAAAATGGCGACAACGCGTGGCTCAGAGCCATATATGCACTCATTACCCCCTCGGGGAACGCTTGCTTCCCTACCGACCTCATCACCTCGTTCTCGCGCCCGCCAGAACGAGGCAGTTACCGGAAACTGACGCGAGGCAATCTCCCTGCAGGGTGGGGAGGTGGGAGAGTGATGACGCTATGAGGCGCACGCCGACCTTAGGGTCCTGTACAAAGCCTAAAGCCCAAAACATGCTTTCAGTGCTCACAATACGTCGTCTTTCGGTGTAGCCGTCTGTGGGTTCTTTTTCCTTTGCGACAATAGCCGCAAATCGCAATCGCAAGGAAGGAGCTACCGCTATCTATGCAAATAAAGATATATTGCCGTGGTGCACCCGGATAATTTTATAATATAACGTCAATTTATTAAGTATGATCAAACTACAATTTTTCAGTCACATCACCATTTTCAACCTCTGTCGGAAAGACGTACTGGACACATTGTCTGTGTGAATGTACGATATAGATTTGTTATCATGTGTTAAAAGGCAAAAAGCGGTAGCTATGTTCGAATTTGGATGACACACGGACATACTACTTACACAAGTTACACTCTTTCACACAAGATATACAGGGTTTATGTGAACACCATGCTCTGTTGCTTCTTGGGTACAATTTTTGTGTACTTATATTCCCAAAGATAAAGCATTTAACGGAAACAATTTCTCTGAAAGTCTCTCATGGCAAATATTGCCTTATGGGTAACTTTAACAAACAAGCAAAGAGATACATCGTAATCGAACGGTTATTTGTTTATCTATATAGTTCCTATTCATTTATATGCTTGATATGCGAAGTTTATATTTTGATTAGAATACTGCGCATTAAAACGAGAGACGAGTTGCAATAATATTCATAACAAGAGTTCTCATATTAGAAAAGTGGTTTATTCAACCCCATTTCATATAAAGTGCTCATTGCAGCAATTTTTGCAGCTACATTATAATTTCGATTTTTCACATATGAGGAGGGGAAAAAACTAGATCATGTTCGGAAAATTTAATTTCAATTTTCATGAAGGTTTCTGGAGACGATGGACTAGGTGTGGTCGTTCTACACGATTCCGTAATTGTCAAATCGTTCGGAAGTTTCTTGCAACGTTTGCTTTTCCGACCGTTGAATTCCCGACCGATAGATCTGCCACACCGGAATAGGAACTGTGGCAGACAACCCCCGGATATAGACGTGGAGAATAGACTACTTGAAACTGCTTGAAAACCTTTCTCGGACATTTTAAATATTCCGACACTGTCAGAGGGTTAAATGTTAGCGGGAGGAGAACGGGGGAGTAGGAGGGCTTGCTATGGCCAAGGGTGTAAGGAGTTTGTTATGGTCAAGGGTGTACGCATGGGTGTAGGAGGGTTTGTTCTGGCCAAAGGTGTAGGAGGGTTGTTATGGCCAAGGGTGTAGGAGGGTTTGTTATGGCCAAAGGTGTAGGGGGGTTGTTATGGCCAAGGGTGTAGGAGGGTTTGTTGTTGCCAACGGTATAAGAGGGTTTGTTATGGCCAAGGGTGTAGGAGGGTTTGTTATGGCCAAGGGTGTAGGAGGGTTTTCTATGGCCAAGGGTGTAGGGGCGTTTGTTATGGCGAAGGGTGTAGGAGGGTTTGTTATAACCAAAGGTGTAGGAGGGCTTGTTATGGCCAAGGGTGTAAGAGGGTTTGTTATGGCCAAGGGTGTAAGAGGGTTTGTTATGGCCAAGGGTGTAGGAGGGCTTGTTATGGCCAAGGGTGCAGGAGGATTTCTTATATCCAAGGGTGTAGGATTGTTTGTTATGGCCAAGGGTGTAGGAGGATTTGTTATGGCCTAGGGTGTAGGGGGGTTGGTTATGGTCAAGGGTGTATGAGGCTTTGTTATGGCCAAAGGTGCAGGAGGATTTGTTATGGCCTAGGGTGTAGGGGGGTTGGTTATGGTCAAGGGTGTATGAGGCTTTGTTATGGCCAAAGGTGCAGGAGGGTTTGTTATGGTCAAGGGTGTAGGAGGGTTTGTTATGGCCAAAGATGTAGGAGGGTTTGTTATGGCCTAAGGTGTAGGGGGGTTTGTTATGGCCAAGGGTGTAGGAGGGTTTGTTATGGCCAAGGGTGTGGGGGGGGGGGTTTGTTATGGCCAAGGGAGTAGGGCGGTTTGCTACACACAGGGGAGTAGGAGGGTTTACTATGCCCAGGAGAGTAGCACGGTGTACTATGCCCAGGGGAGTAGGCCGGTTTAATATGCCCAGGGGAGTAGAACGGTTTACTATGTCTAGGGGAGTAGGGGGGTTTACTATACCCAGGAGAGTAGCACCGTGTACTATGCTCAGGGGAGTAGGCCGATTTTTATATGCCCAGGAGAGTAGAACGGTGTACAATGCCCAAGGGAAGCAGGACGGTTGACTAAGCCCAGGGGAGCAGTACGATTTACTAAACCAGTTGAGTAGAACGGTTTACTATGCCCATAGGAGTAGGACGGTTTACTTTGCCCATGACAGTAGTAGGGTTTTCTATGCCCAGGGAAGTGGGACGGCTTACTATGCCCAGGGGAGTGGGACGGCTTACTATGCCCAGGGGAGTGGGACGGTTTACTATGCCCAGGGGAGTAGGACTGTTTACTATGCCCAGGGGAGTGGGACGGTTTACTATGCCCAGGGGAGTAGGACTGTTTACTATGCCCAGGGGAGTAGGACTGTTTACTATGCCCAGGGGAGTAGGACTGTTTACTATGTCCATGGGAGTAGGACTGTTTACTATATCCAGGGGTACCTGCCTGCTTTCTCACTCACCCGATGGCGATGTAACAATTGGCAAAACTGATCAAACATGAGAAGTCAAAGGCGGAGACTATGAATAGAAACATGATCGCAAAAAAAGAGACAAAACACGCTTTTCTTTGCCTGACACGTGCTTCTTCGTGCATGTCAGCCATTTTGTGGCAGTCTCCTTAATGAGAAGTGGGGCGCGGTTCCTTAAGCCGGATTAACACCGACAGCCAGCCAGCCGGCGACGAGATCGCGCGAGATTGAGTGAGAGAGACCCAGAAGAATGAGGCGCGATTAGTGCAGTATTAATGGGTGATTCACTGACTATTTTTTGATATGTTGCTTGCACCGCAGGAAACCGATGGTGGGGATATGGGGGTAGGGACGAGGGGCTGGGCGTATTGGGCTGGGGTGATGAGGGAAGGGAGGTGAGGGGAGGGGGGGTATGTATACACGAATTGTGCTTCAGGAAGACATACCCTACCTCGGGATGTAATAAATAAAGTCAGGGTTTTAGAATGGCGTCAACGAATACAGATTTGTCGGGATTAAATGGCTGACTCAGCCGAATCCTTGGGTTAGTTGCTGCGGGTAGAGATCACGGTAGATATGGAGATTTTGTCCGTGGACGATAGACACAAAGAGCTGGTTACGAGCGCCAGTGCCGTTGAGCGTGAAACCGTCAGCACGCCGAGTTACGGATCGAGCGCAAAGCATGGAACCGTGTCGACTAATACAACCTCAGCAACTTCTTATTTTAGTAAAAACGCGTTGTAACTATAGTTCCGCGGATGTAATGTTCGTTTTTATGAAACTAAACTAATGAAATCTCCGCAGCTTTGTGATATAATCAAAAATGTCCTGTAACTACAATTCCGCCGCTAAATACTCCTCATGTTGAAGGTCTTTGAACTGTGTTAACATTGGTATCTGTCGTTGGTAACTTGGAGATATCCTCCTCCGCCTACTTAGCGCCACTGTCTGTCATTCACACCCACCTTCCTGGTTCTGCAAACACCCCACCATTCCATGTATGGCCGGCGATGCCATGGTGACACCCCTGGCAATGGTAATGGCCCATCAATGTGTCGCTGCGAGTGTCCCCTGACGCGTCTGCTTGTTTGCTGCCACCACGTCGGAAATGAAAGATATGGAAGCTGACATGGCAAAACACGGATAATTAAGCGGCAGAAAATGTGTCAAATGTTCAACACAAAAATACCCATAAAACCCCTTCCACCGGTCGTTAGAGATTACCGACGGTATCCAAGAATCCGGAAGAGAAGACTCCATTTCATGGTGGAAGGGGAAAACATTATATAAAACGCGGTATACTCCAGTAGCTAGAGCAGCAGTTGGGGAGACAAATTGTTAGATTAGCAGTAACCCGAGCTACCCTCTGGGGGTAGTCCACTGATTACACGACCAGCGCAATCAGTAGCCCGCAGTAAATCTCCTAGCGCTTCGGGATTGATCGTAATTAAGAGTAAATCGAGCGCCGTGGAGCCTCCGTCCGTCGTTGGTATACATTAAATCGCGGCCAGTGCTCGGTCGATGGCGACCGTCGATAGATCAACTGTGGCGTGGTTTATACAGACAGCGTGGGGAGGGGGGTGGGGGGCGACCATCGTACCACCCCCCCTCCCCCTCACCTTAAAGGCGTTCGGGATTAAGAGGCATCCATGTCGGCGGTGAGTCGTAGTCGGATAGTCGGTAAGTCGCAAGTCTCGAAGCGTCTCGAATCGCGGTCGCAAGTCTCGTCATATATACCCCGCCTCGCTTCCCTTCTATTCCACGGTTTATTATATCGAGAGTTAAAAGGGTTGATTAAATTTAACGTTCGTTTAGTGGCACCATAAATCAAGGAGTGATGCGCTAACGGGAGTGTGCCATGGGAGCCTGATCAAAGTTCGCTTCACCCTCCCCTCTCCCCCCCACCCTCCCTCCCTCCTCTTGCCCTCTACCACCAACCATCTCCACCCCGCCACCCGAGGCGGCGGTCAGTGGTGTGAGGAGGGTTGTTTGGCTGGAAGGTCACGGTTGATTGATATGACGATTGTTTAACTGGGACACCCGTAACGCCAGAAAAGAAGGCGATAGTTTCGTACCAATTACAATACAAACGTCGACACACCGCCTCGATAAGTAATACATGTATCTCTGTTATCGCTCGGGTTGAAGGTGGGTGGCTGCCGAGGGGGAAGTTACAGCGCGTCACGAGAATCAGTCTCCGGGTAAATAAAGGTAACTACGCTGGCGCCGTCTAGCGCTGATGGTTATAAAAACCACACGTTGGAACTTCCGGTGGAGGTATACATAGATTTAATATTGACAATTACAAACAATTCTTTGTTCTAGGCTTTCCCAATCTTGTATTTAGCATCTTATCGTAAACCAAAAGCTGAAACATTATAAGGAATGGATATGTCAATACTAACCTCCAGCGAGGTCATGTCCGCTTTATCATCTAACCTTTGCTGGAGAGGTATGCGGCTGTCGTAAGCTACTAATGGAGGCCAAATGTGTGAAATGAATGTGTCACTGAATTAGATCCGCTTGTTGGTTGACTTGGAGACTGAGAATGAAGTATTCAATCGGAGAGCTTCTTCGAAATGGGAGAGCTTCTTATATATAATTATACTTCTGTCTTTCCTTAATTAGTTTTTTTATTATAAAAGGCTATATTCTGCGAATCAACGTTTCACAAACAATGCATATTGCAAAAACTTTTATTACGTCAAGTCAAACGAAAGATAATAAATTGTCAAAGCTATGAATTAATTTGTTTTACATATTCCAAAATCGCTGCCCGCATAACACACGTCATTTCTACGACACAATTCTGAGTAATAGAAGTTGCCTCTAGAAAATACCATATATTACTTCACGCTGTTTGCAAAATTCCTAATATAGAAGGTCAGATATTAAATAGATAATGAAAACTTTATCTGCCGAAAAATCAATTCAAATAATATCATGAAAAGTATAAGTGATACCTGGTTGTATACTGCATATACATAGGCTATCACATTCATTTGATTATTTATTACTACTATAAAAATCCATCCCAAAGCGTTTTCCCTAATTACACGTCATGACTTTGTGATGGTTAAGAAATCCACACCTAAGATGACGTATATTTGACATTAAAATAGGACAACAGGTGGGGTGGGCACCAAACTTCAGACCCTCCCCCCACCATCCACTGAGCCCTTCTCTCCAGTTGCGTGCTACGCCATATTGTCACTCAGGAAACTGCCGTATTGTTTATCTCTTGGGGTGCTTCTCTCGCACCAACCCACTGCCTTGTAACCCGCAGCTAAACCATATCCCTTGCTTTGCTCTTTCAGTTGACTGTAACGGTGCCCGCAGCTAAACCATATCTCCTGTTTCGCGTTTTCAGTTGACTGTAACGGTGCCCGCAGCCGTATTATGAGAGGAATCGGATCCGTTTATTAAGGCTTAACGTTCGTGATCACTAGATATAATATGTAGCGGTTACCGAACGAGTCGCCCCATGGATGCAGTGGCTACAATAACACTGCGACACGCGAGAACCTCGCGTATTTGGGGAATATCCGACAGCGAGAGCTTAAAAAGTGGTGCATCGTGATGTCGCATGATTTGTTTTAGAGATTAATAACGGAAAAAGGCTGGTAAACAGCATACAGACACTGGTAGGTTTTTAAGGTTGGAATAGGACATGGTTCAGGTCAGGGTGACAGACGGCCAACCCGTTTGTGATGGATTGAATTAGTGTTTAATGCCATCGTTGAGCAAACACGGAGTAAACCGGGGCGAAGTACCCCTATGTGAGAGTCATCTTCTGTTTTACCCTCAGCTATATCCTCTATATATGGCTAACTGCTCTATAACTAGATACCTTTGATATGGTTCAATCATACTCCAAGGCCGGGGCGAATATGTCGCCTAGGGCAATGGTAATATCCTATTCGAGGGTGAAATCAGATATTTGATATTTTCACACATTTTCTTCCATATGAGTAAAATAATAATATATATATATGCACATTGCCCCCCCCCCACCCGAGCACGATGGCACCAGGCTTCCATCATCAGTGACATAACTACCGATGACAAACTACCCACAGAGACATAAAGAGGTTTCCGGATAGAATGGCGCTACCTCCAACGCCACCTTCTCTGGGGCCCTCCGCGAGATCTGGCAGTAAGACCCGGTACCTCTATGACCCCCCCTCCCGCTCACTCCCTCCTCCCCTCGCCTCCCATTCCTCATCACCCTCCCCTCGCCTCCCATTCCTCATCACCCTCCCTTCGCCTCCCATTCCTCATCACCCTCCCCTCGCCTCCCATTCCTCACCACCCTCCCCTAGCCTCCCATTTCTCATCACCCTTCCCTCGCCTCCCATTTCTCATCACCCTCCCCTCGCCTCCCATTCCTCCTCACCCTCCCCACGCCTCCCATTCTTCATCACCATCCCCTCGCCTCCCATTCCTCATCACCCTCCTCTCGCCTCCCATTCCTCATCACCCTCCCCTCGCCTCCCATTCCTCATCACCCTCCCCTCGCCTCCCATTCCTCATCACTCTCCCCTAGCCTCCCATTCCTCATCGCCCTCCCCTCGCCTCCCATTCCTCATCACCCTCCCCACGCCTCCCATTCCTCATCACCCTCCCCTCGCCTCCCATTTCTCATCACCCTCTCCTCGCCTCCCATTCCTCATCACCCTCCACTCGCCTCCCATTCCTCATCACCCTCCCCTCGCCTCCCATTCCTCATCACCCTCCCCTCGCCTTCCATTCCTCATCACCCTCCCCTCGCCTCCCATTCCTCATCACCCTCCACTCGCCTCCCATTCTTCATCACCCTCCCGTCGCCTCCCATTTCTCATCACCCTCCCCACGCCTCCCATTCCTCATCCCCCTCCCCTCGCCTCCCATTCCTCATCACCCTCCCCTCGCCTCCCATTCTTCATCACCATCCTCTCGCCTCCCATTCCTCATCACCCTCCCCTAGCCTCCCATTCCTCATCACCCTCCCCTCGCCTCCCATTCCTCATCACCCTCCCCTAGCCTTCCATTCCTCATCACCCTCCCCTCGCCTCCCATTCTTCATCACCCTCCCCTCGCCTCCCATTCCTCATCACCCTCCCCTCGCCTCCCATTCCTCATCACCCTCCCCTCGCCTTCCATTCCTCATCACCCTCCCCTCGCCTCCAGTTTCAATTCCCCCTCCTCTCGCCTCCCTTCCCAATCCCCCCTCCCCCTCCCCCTACCCCTCCCCTCCCCTCTCCTTGCCCCTCCCCCTCCCCCTCCCCCTTTCTCTCCCCTCCCCTCCCCTCTCCTTGCCCCTCGTCCTTCTCTCGCCTCACATTGCTCCTTCTCATTCTCATTCCCCTCCTTTTCTTCATCCTCCTACCTCCCCCTCTCCCTCCTCCTCCCCTCCCCTCTCCTTGTCCCCCTCCCCCACCATGCTATGATGATCGTCGCGTTTGCAGCCCTCGCTGCTCCGGAAGTCCTATACAGATGAGACGCCATGACACCTTTTACGCATCTTAATGGAGTTGAACGCTATCACGCGGTCATGACTCCGCTTTAGGTCCCCCTCCACCAGGCCCGTGCTCCCCACCCCCATTCCCCTTCCCTCTCCCAACCGCGTTGGGCGCCATCTTGCCTTCATATTGGGTCTTCATAGGAAGGCAATTGCCGTCCATTCGCCAGGTTGCGCGCGCTCCGTTCCTTCGCTCACACCGCTGCCGTCGACCTGTACAACGTTACCATTGGGCGGAGGTTTGATTTGTTTAAAGCCATTGGGCAGAGGATCGCTGGTATAAAACCCAAGAAAGGATGACAAAGATGCCATTGACAAAAGGGGTTCGAACCTCACCCTGTCTGCAGTAGTGCACGAGACCACTCGTCAAGCAGGACGCTTTAACCTCTTTATATCAGATAGGTCAAGGGTCAAGGTCGAGAGACCTTACTCTCGACCTTACAAAAAAAAAGACATTTGCACAGATGGAGCTCGAACGACTCACCAGCCGTTTGGACCGTCCTAGCCGTGCATACTCGACAATAGCAAGAGGCGCCACCTACAGAGCCACGGGTTGACCCCTAGTACATTGCGACCATGAAGATACATTTTGCCTCCGTATCATTGGTTTCGCGTTGGTAATAAATTGGTATTTTTTACGATTGCCCCTCGGCGTCGCTCTGAAAAAAATACGCGCGGGCAGAAAGAGAGAAACAAATCTGATTATACCTATTTTTGACTTCCTTTGTAATTCTGCCCCGTCCCCTTTGAACTCAGGCATTGTATCCAACGATCGTTGCAATTACACACCGCACGTGAATGGCAGTACTTCACATAATGTCTATGCTGCTGTCCCAGCCCCCCCAAAACCGTTCAATTAACGGGGTTTTATTGGGAATAGGACAGTTCGGGGCACAGAACCACGTGAAATGGTTAGTGATGACACAATGTTTAATGTCTGGTTGGTGGTTGTCATCTCGCGTGCGGCAGCGCGCGCTTCAAAGTCAAACAGCTGGAGCAACTGTTCGTGGCTAATCATACCGCTATCCTAGGCCCCCTCCACCTCCTCCTCCTCGCTGTGTGGTGGCGAAATAAAACACGAGATGCCCGTGTGGACTAGAAAGATATTTTCACGCGAACCGCCGCCATGGTCATTCGTGATAACAAGTGTTTGAGAGAGAAAAGAGCTGAAGAGGGAGGGAGAGAGATAGACAGACAGAGAGAGAGAAGGAAAGACAAGTAGAGAAAAAAATGAGAGTGACCGAGTGAGAGAGCGAGTGAGGACGGGTAAACGGGAAGAGTGAATGAGACACTGGTTTCGCTATAATACCGCTGGAGGGCGCTGCGAGCCATGTTGAGAGTATTCCATGGAGTATATCATGGCGATAATGGGGCCAACTTGGGCATGGGATAGATAACGTGATGACCTGTTACGTTGCTTTGTGACATCATATGATATAACTTGTAACCTGTATGTAGGTCAAGCAACGGTGTTGTGCGTCCAGGGTGTCATTTCACTTTGATCTCGTAACTTTTGCTCATAAAGTAAAACAAATTGAATTGCCGGCCCGACGAGAAATGAAGAATGTTGAATTTATCGTAAATATATAGAAAACATGTCTTTGAATAATATTGGCTGAAATCAAATTGCACTAAGGTGGCTGCACCGCACTAATCGCAGTCGCTTATTTCCATTGCTCGTAAAATTACGATCTGTCGTTAAATTAGCATGTAAGAGATAGGGTTACGAACTTCTTAGAGTTTCTCTTAGAGGAGGAGGCGAGACAGAGGGGGGGGGGGGGCGAGAAAGCGAGCGAAACAGAGTAGAAAACAAAGAGAGGATTAAGGAGATAAAGAACAGGCTAGAGACAGCAACAGAGAGAGGAAGGCAGAGGGAGAGGAAAATAGAACATATAGAAATATAACGGGTAAGAAAGATACTGATGGAAAGAAAGAGGCGGGACAGCAAAAACCACCGTGAAAACAGAGGCCATGTGGACTGGAGTGTTTGTTTCCCAGGGATGGATGTACCATATACCCGATATATACTCCGTATTTTATCCCTGAAGGTTAGACTATATTATTTACAGGAAGTGACCAGAGGAGTAGGAGGGCTTGTTATGGCCAAGGGTGTAGAAGGGTTTGCTGCGGCCAAGGGTGTAGGAGGGTTTGTTAGGGCCAAGGGTGTAGGAGGGTTTGTTATGGCCAAGGGTGTAGGAGGGTTTGTTATGGCCAAGGGTGTGGGAGGGTTTGCTATGGCCAAGGGTGTAGGAGGGTTTGTTATGGCCAAGGGTGTAGGAGGGTTTGCTGCGGCCAAGGGGGTAGGAGGGTTTGCTAGGGCCAAGGGTGTAGGAGGGTTTGTTATGGCCAAGGGTGTAGGAGGGTTTGTTATGGCCAAGGGTGTAGGAGGGTTTGTTATGGCCAAGGGTGTGGGAGAGTTTGCTATGGCCAAGGGTGTAGGAGGGTTTGTTATGGCCAAGGGTGTAGGAGGGTTTGTTATGGCCAAGGGTGTAGGAGGGTTTGCTGCGGCCAAGGGGGTAGGAGGGTTTGTTAGGGCCAAGGGTGTAGGAGGGTTTGTTATGGCCAAGGGTGTAGGAGGGTTTGTTATGGCCAAGGGTGTAGGAGGGTTTGCTATGGCCAAGGGTGTAGAGGGTTTCTTATGGCCAAGGGTGTAGGAGGATTTGTTAGGGCCAAGGGTGTAGGAGGGTTGTTATGGCCAAGGGTGTAGAAGGGTTTGCTATGGCCAAGGGTGTAGGAGGGTTTGTTATGGCCAAGGGTGTAGGAGGGTTTGTTATGGCCAAGGGTGTAGGAGTGTTTGCTGCGGCCAAGGGTGTAGGAGGGTTTGTTATGGCCTAGGGTGTAGGGGGGTTTGTTATGGCAAAGGGTGTAGGGGGGTTTGTTATGGCCAAGGGTGTGGGGGGGTTTGTTATGGCCAGGGGAGTAGGGCGGTTTGCTACACACAGGGAGTAGGAGGGTTTACTATGCCCAGGAGAGTAGCACGGTGTACCATGCCCAGGGGAGTAGGTCGGTTTAATATGCCCAGGGGAGTATGACGGTTTACTATGTCTAGGGGAGTAAGGGGGTTTACTATACCCAGGAGAGTAGCACCGTGTACTATGCTCAGGGGAGTAGGCCGGTTTAATATGCGCAGGAGAGTAGAACGGTGTACAATGCCCAAGGGAAGCAGGACGGTTTACTAAGCCCAGGGGAGTAGGACGATTTACTAAGCCAAAACTGACCAAACATGAGAAGTCAAAGGCGGAGACTATGAATAGAAACATGATCGCAAAAAAAGAGACAAAACACGCTTTTATTTGCCTGACACGTGCTTCGGCGTGCATGTTAGCCATTTTGTGGCAGTCGCCTTAATGAGAAGTCGGGCGCAGTTCCTTAAGCCGGATTAACACCGACAACCAGCCAGCCGGCTACGACATCGCGCGAGATCGAGCGAGATTGCGCGAGATTGAGTGAGAGAGATCCAGAAGAATGAGGCGCTATATGAGTGCAGTATTATCAGTATTAATGGGTGATTCACTGACTATTTTTTGATATTTTGCTTGCACCGCAGGAAACCGATGGTGGGGATATGGGGGTAGGGACGAGGGGCTGGGCGTATTGGGCTGGGGTGATGAGGGAAGGGAGGTGAGGGGAGGGGGGGTATGTATACACGAATTGTGCTTCAGGAAGACATACCCTACCTCGGGATGTAATAAATAAAGTCAGGGTTTTACAAAGGCGTCAACGAATAAAGATTTGTCGGGATTAAATGGCTGACTCAGCCGAATCCTTGGGCTAGTTGCTGCGGGTAGAGATCACGGTAGATATGGAGATTTTGTCCCTGGACGATCGACACAAAGAGCTGGGTACGAGCGCCAGTGCCGTTGAGAGTGAAACCGTCAACACGCCGAGTCGCGGATCGAGCGCAAAGCATGAAACCGTGTCGACTAATACAACCTCAGCAGCTTCTTATTTTAGTAAAAACGCGTTGTAACTATAGTTCCGTGGATGTAATCTTCGTTTTGATAAAACTAAACTAATGAAATCTCCCCAGCTTTGTGATATAATCAAAAATGTCCTGTAACTACAATTCCGCCGCTAAATACTCCTCATGTTGAAGGTCTTTGAACTATGTTAATATTGGTATCTGTCGTTGGTAACTTGGAGATATCCTCTTCGGCCTACTTAGTGCCACTGTCACTCACATCCACCTTCCTGGTTCTGCAAACACCCCACCGTTCCATGTATGGCCGGCGATGCCATGGTGACACCCCTGGCAATGGTAATGGCCCATCAATGTGTCGCTGCGAGTGTCCCCTGACGCGTCTGCTTGTTTGCTGCCACCACGTCGGAAATGAAAGATATGGAAGCCGACATGGCAAAACACTGATAATTAAGCGGCAGACAAAAATACCCATAAAACCCCTTCCACCGGTCGTTAGAGATTACCGACGGTATCCAAGAAGCCGGAAGAGAAGACTTCATTTCATGGTGGAAGAGGAAGACATTATAAAAAACGCGGTATACTCCAGTAGCTAGAGCAGCAGTTGGGGAGACAAATTGTTAGATTAGCAGTAACCCGAGCTACCCTCTGGGAGTAGTCCACTGATCACACGACCAGCGCAATCAGTAGCTCCGCAGTAAATCTCCTAGCGCTTCGGGATTGATCGTAATTAAGAGTAAATCGAGCGCCGTGAAGACTCGTTGGTATACATGAAATCGCGGCCAGTGTTCGGTCGATGGCGACCGGCCATAGATCAACTGTGGCGTGGTTCATACAGACAGCGTGGGGAGGGGGTGGGGGTGGCTGACCATCGTACCACCCCCCCCCCCTCCCCCTCACCTTAAAGGCGTTCGGGATTAAGAGGCATCCATGTAGGCGGTGAGTCGCAGTCGGATAGTCGGTAAGTCGCAAGTCTCGAATCGTCTTGAATCGCAGTCGCAACTCTCGTCATATATACACCGCCTCGCTTCCCTTCTATTCCACGGTTTATTATATCGAGTTAAAAGGGTTGGTTAAATTTAACGTTCGTTTAGTGGCGCCATAAAGGTAATGGGCTAACGGGAGTGTGCCATGGGAGCCTGATCGAAGTTCGCTTCACCCTCCCCCCTCCCCTCCCACCCTCCCTCCTCTCCCCCTCTACCACCAACCATCTCCACTCCGCCACCCGAGGCAGCGGTCAGTGGTGTGAGGAGGGTTGTTTGGCTGGAAGGTCACGGTTGATTGATATGACGATTGTTTAAATGGGACACCCGTAACGCCAGAAAAGAAGGCGATAGTTTCGTACCAATTACAATACAAACGTCGACACACCGCCTCGATAAGTAATACATGTATCTCTGTTATCGCTCGGGTTGAAGGTGGGTGGCTGCCGAGGGGGAAGTTACAGCGCGTCACGAGAATCAGTCTCCGGGTAAATAAAGGTAACTACGCTGGCGCCGTCTAGCGCTGATGGTTATAAAAACCACACGTTGGAACTTCCGGTGGAGGTATACATAGATTTAATATTGACAACTACAAACAATTCTTTGTTCTAGGCTTTCCCAATCTTGTAATTAGCATCCTATCGTAAAGCAAAAGCTAAAAAAATTATAAGGAATGGATATGTCAATACTAACTTCGATCCAACGAATCATGTCCGCTTGATCATCTAACCATTGCTGGAGAGATATGCGACTGCCTTAAGCTACTAATGGAGGCTAAATGTGTGAAATGAATGTGTCGCTGAATTAGATCAGCTTTTTTGTTGACTTGGAGACTGATAATGAAGTATTCAATCGGAGAGCTTCTTCGAAATGGGAGAGTTGCTTATATATAATTATACTTCTGTCTTCCTTTAATTAGTTTTTTTATTATAAAAGGCTATGTTCTGCAAATCAACGCTTCACAAACAATGCATATTGCAAAAACGTTTATCACAGCAATTG
Organism: Arenicola marina; assembly: GCA_964019135.1. Taxonomy (NCBI): domain Eukaryota; kingdom Metazoa; phylum Annelida; class Polychaeta; family Arenicolidae; genus Arenicola; species Arenicola marina. The sequence continues at coordinate 21,830,759 of OZ025261.1, forward strand.
TGTAAAATAAATTGAGTTAAGCGAAGGATAGTAAATTGTCAAAATTATGAATTAATTTGTTTTACATATTCCAAAGTCGCTGCCCGCATAACACACGTCATTTCTACGACACAATTCTGAGTAATAGAAGTTGCCACTAGAAAATACCATATATTACTTCACGCTGTTTGAAAAATTCGTATTATAGAAGGTCAGATATTAAATAGATAATAAAAACTTAATGTGCCGGAAAATCAATTAAAATAATATCATGAAAAGTATAAGTGATACCTGGTTCTATACAACATATACATAGACCATCACAGTCATTTGATTATTTAATACTACTATAAAAATCCATCCCAAAGCATTTTCCCTAATTACACGTCATGACTTTGTGATGGTTAAGAAATCTTCACCTAAGATGTCGTATATTTGACATTAAAATAGGACAACCTTGTACGAGAGAGAAAAAAACGTGGGGTGGGCACCAAACTTCAGACCCTCCCCAACCATCCACTGAGCCCTTCTCTCCAGTTGCGTGCTACGCCATATTGTCACTCAGGAAACTGCTGTATTGTCTATCTCTTGGGGTCCTTCTTTCGCACCAATCCATTGCCTTGTAAACCACAGCTAAACCACATCCCCTGCTTTGCTTTTCAGTTGACTGTAACGGTGCCCGCAGCTAAGCCATATCCCCTGCTTTGCTTTTCAGTTGACTGTAACGGTGCCCGCAGCTAAACCACATCCCCTGCTTTGCTTTTTCAGTTGACTGTAACGGTGCCCGCAGCTAAACCACATCCCCTGCTTTGCTTTTTCAGTTGATTGTAACGGTGCCCGCAGCTAAACCACATCCCCTGCTTTGCTTTTTCAGTTGATTGTAACGGTGCCCGCAGCTAAACCATATCCCCTGCTTTGCTTTTTCAGTTGATTGTAACGGTGCCCGCAGCTAAACCATATCCCCTGCTTTGCTTTTTCAGTTGATTGTAACGGTGCCCGCAGCTAAACCATATCCCCTGCTTTGCATTTTCAGTTGACTGTAACGGTGCCCGCAGCTAAACCATATCCCCTGCTTTGCTTTTTCAGTTGATTGTAACGGTGCCCGCAGCTAAACCATATCCCCTGCTTTGCATTTTCAGTTGACTGTAACGGTGCCCGCAGCTAAACCATATCCCCTGCTTATGCTTTTTCAGTTGACTATAACGGTGCTCGCAGCTAAACCACATCCCCTGCTTTGCTTTTTCAGTTGACTGTAACGGTGCCCGCAGCTAAACCACATCCCCTGCTTTGCTTCTTCTGTTGACTGTAACGGTGCCCGCAGCTAAACCATATCCTCTGCTTTGCTTTTTCAGTTGACTGTAACGGTGCCTGCAGCTAAACCATATCCCCTGCTTTGCTTTTTCAGTTGATTGTAACGGTGCCCGCAGCTAAACCATATCCCCTGCTTTGCTTTTTCAGTTGACTGTAACGGTGCCCGCAGCTAAACCATATCCCCTGCTTATGCTTTTTCAGTTGACTATAACGGTGCTCACAGCCAAACCACATCCCCTGCTTTGCTTTTTCAGTTGACTGTAACGGTGCCCGCAGCTAAACCACATCCCCTGCTTTGCTTCTTCTGTTGACTGTAACGGTGCCCGCAGCTAAACCATATTCCCTGCTTTGCTTCTTCAGTTGACTGTAACGGTGCCCGCAGCTAAACCACATCCCCTGCTTTGCTTCTTCAGTTGACTGTAACGGTGCCCGCAGCGGTATTATGAGAGGAAGCGGATCCGTTTATTAAGGCTTAACGTTCGTGATCACTAGATATAATATGTAGCGGTTACGGAACGAGTCGCACCAGGGATGCAGTGGCTACAATTACACTGCGACACGCGAGAACGTCGCGTAATTGGGAAATATCCGACAGCGAGAGCTTAAAAAGTGGTGCATCGTGATGTCACATGATTTGTTTTAGAGATTAATAACGGAAAAGGGCTGGTAAACAGCATACAGACACTGGCAGGCTTTTAAGGTTGGAATAGGACATGGTTCAGGTCATGGTGACAGACGGCCAACTCGTTTGTGATGGATTGAATTAGTGTTTAATGCCGTCGTTGTGCAAACACCGGGGCGAAGTACCCCTATGTGAGAGTCATCTTCTGTTTTACCCTCAGCTATATCCTCTATATATGGCTAACAGCTACATAACTAGATACCTTTGATATGATTCAATCATACTCCAAGGCCGGGGCGAATATGTCCCCTAGGGCAATGGTAATATCCTATTCAAGGGTGAAATATTCTGCCCCGGCCGTTTAGAACCTGCAAGGCCCTGATGAAGACAATATAATTGCCCACATTTGCTTCTGATCAAATCAAATATTTGATATTTGTGCAACTAGCACATTTTCTTCCATATGAGTAAAAAAAAAAATATATATATATATATATGCATATTGCCCCCCCCCCCATCCGAGCCCGAGCACGATGGCACTAGGCTTCCGTCATCAGTGACATAACTACCGATGACAAACTACCCACAGAGACATAAAGAGGTTTCCGGATGGCACCTCCTCCGGGGCCATCCGCGAGATCTGGCAGTAGGACCCCGGGGTAATGCCCCGTACCTCAATAACCCCCCTCCCGCTCATCCCCTCCTCCCCTCACCTCCCATTCCTCATCACCCTCCCCTCACCTCCAATTCCGATTCCCACTCCTCTCGCCTCCCGCCCAATTCCTCCTCGCCCTTCCCTCGCCTCCCCCGCCCCTAGACTCCCCTTCCACCTCCCCCCCCCTTCCCCTCCCCTCCCCTTCCCCTCCCCTCTCCTTGCCCCTCATACTTCTCTCACCTCACATTACTTCTTCTCCTCCTCTCCCCACCTCTTCCCAGTGTCCCTTCCCCTCCCCATCCCCCTCCCTCTCCCCCCGCCCACCCATGCTATGATGATCGTCGCGTTTGCAGCCCTCGCTGCTCCGGAAGTCCTATACAGATGAGACGCCATGACACCTTTCACGCATCTTAATAGAGTTGAACGCTATCACGCGGTAATGACTCCGCTTCACGTCTCCCCCCCCCACGCTCGTGCTCCCCACCCCCATTCCCCCTCCCCCTCCCAACCGCGTTGGTCGCCATATTGCCTTCATATTGGGTCTCCATAGGAAGGCAATTGCCGTCCATTCGCCAGGTGGCGCGCGCTCCGTTCCTTCGCTCACACCGCTGCCGTCGACCTGTACAATGTTACAATTGGGCCGAGGTTGTGATTTGATTTGATTGGGTTTAAAGCCATTGGGCAGAGGATCGCTGGTATGAAACCCAAGAAAGGATGACAATGATGCCATTGACAAAGAGGGGTTCGAACCTCACCCTGTCTGCAGTAGTGCACGATACCACTCGTCAAGCAGGAGGCTTTAACCTCTGTATATCAGATAGGTCAAAGGTCAAGGTCGAGAGGTACCCTACTCTTACAAAAGCACACATTTGCACAGATGGAGCTCGAACGACTCACCAGCCGGTTGGACCGTCCTAGCCGTGCATACTCGACAATAGCCAGAGGCGCCACCTACAGAGCCACGGGTTGACCCCTGGTGTATTGCGACCGTGATGATACATTTTGCCTCCGTATCATTGGTGTCGCGTTGGTAATAAATTGGTATTTTTTACGATTGCCTCTCGGCGTCGCTCTGAAAAAAATACACGAGGGCAGAAAGAGAGAAGCAAATCTGATCGGATTATACCTATTTAATTATTGAGAGACTTCCTTTGTAATTCTGCCCTGTCCCCTTTGAACTCAGGCATTGTATCCAACGACCGTTGCAATTACACACCGCACGTGAATCGGAATACTTCACATAACGTCTCTATGCTTCTGTCCCCTCAAAACCATTTAATTAACGGGGTTTTATTGGGAATAGGAGAGCTCGGGGCACAAAATCACGTGAAATGGTTAGTGCTCACACAATGTTTAATGTCTGGTTAGTGGTTGTCATTTCGCGTGCGGCAGCGCGCGCTTCAAAGTCAAACAGCTGGAGCAAATGTTCGTAGCTAATCATACCGCTATCCTAGGCCTCCTCCCCTCCTCCTCCTCGCTGTGTTGGGGGGAAATAAAACACGAGATGCCCGTGTGGAATAGAAATATATTTTCACGCGAACCGCCGCCATAGTCCTTCATGATAACAAGTGTGTGAGAGAGAAAAGAGCCAAAGAGGGAGAGAGAGAGAGAGAGAGAGAGAGAGAGAGAGAGAGAAGGAAAGACAAGTAGAGAAAAAAAAGTGACAGAGTGAGAGAGAGAGAAGGAAAGAGAGCGAGTGAGGACGGGTAAACGGGGAGAGTGAATGAGACGCTGGTTTCGCTATAATACCGCTGGAGGGCGCTGCGAGCCATGTTGAGAGTATTTCATGGAGTATATCATGGCGATCACGGGGCCAACTTGGGCATGGGATAGATAACGTGATGACCTGTTGCGTTGCTTTGTGACATCATATGATATAACTTGTAACCTGTATGTAGGTCAAACAACGGTGTTGTGCGTCCAGGGTGTCATTTCACTTTGATCGTAAAGTTAAAAAAATTGAATTGCCGGCCCGACGAGAAATGTAGAATGTTGGATTTATCATAAATATATAGAAAACATGTCTTTGAATCATATTGGCTGAAATCAAATTGCACTAAGGTGGCTGCACCGCACTAATCGCAGTCGCTTATTTCCATTGCTCGTAAAATTACGATCTGTCGTTAAATTAGCTTGTAAGAGATATGGTTACGAACTTCTTAGAGTTTTTCTTAGAGGAGGAGGCGAGACAGGGGGGGGGGGAAGCGAGCGAAACAGAGTAGAAAACAAAGAGAGGATTAGGGAGATAAAGAACAGGCTATAGACAGCAACAGAGAGAGGAAGGCAGAGGGAGAGGAAAATAGAACATATAGGAATATAACAGGTTAGTAAGATACTGATGGAGAGAAAGAGGCTGGACAGCAAAAACCACCGTGAAAACAGAGGCCACGTGTATTGGAGTGTTTGTTTCCCAGGGCTGGATGTACCATATACCCGATATATACTCCGTATTTTATCCCTGAAGGTTAGACTATATTATTTACAGGAAGTGACCAGAGGAGTAGGAGGGTTTGTTATGGCCAAGGGTGTAGAAGGGTTTGCTGCGGCCAAGGGTGTAGGAGGGTTTGTTAGGGCCAAGGGTGTAGGAGGGTTTGTTATGGCCAAGGGTGTAGGAGGGTTTGTTATGGCCAAAGGTGTGGAAGGGTTTGTTATGGCCAAAGGTGTAGGAGGGTTTGCTATGGCCAAGGGTGTAGGAGGGTTGTTATGGCCAAGGGTGTAGGAGGGTTTGTTATGGCCAAGGGTGTAGGAGGGTTTGTTATGGCCAAAGGTGTGGAAGGGTTTGTTATGGCCAAAGGTGTAGGAGGGTTTGCTATGGCCAAGGGTGTAGGAGGGTTGTTATGGCCAAGGGTGTAGGAGGGTTTGTTATGGCCAAGGGTGTAAGAGTGTTTGCTACGGCCAAGGGTGTAGGAGGGTTTGTTATGGCCAAGGGTGTAGGAGAGTTTGTTATGGCCAAGGGGGTAGGAGGGTTTGTTATGGTCAAATGTGTAGAAGGGTTTGTTATGGCCAAGGGTGTAGGAGGGTTTGTTATGGCCTAGGGTGTAGGGGGGTTTGTTATGGCCAAGGGTGTAGGGGGGTTTGTTATGGCCAAGGGTGTTGGGGGGTTTGTTATGGCCAGGGGAGTAGGGCGGTTTGCTACACACAGGGGAGTAGGAGGGTTTACTATGCCCATTAGAGTAGCACGGTGTACCATGCCCAGGGGAGTAGGTCGTTTTAATATGCCCAGGGGAGTATGACGGTTTACTATGTCTAGGGGAGTAAGGGGGTTTACTATGCCCAGGAGAGTAGCACGGTGTACTATGCCCAGGGGAGTAGGCCGGTTTAATATGCCCAGGGGAGTAGAACGGTTTACTATGTCTAGGGGAGTAGGGGGGTTTACTATACCCAGGAGGGTAGCACCGTGTACTATGCTCAGGGGAGTAGGCCGATTTAATATGCGCAGGCGAGTAGAACGGTGTACAATGCCCAAGGGAAGCAGGACGGTTTACTAAGCCCAGGGGAGTAGGACGATTTACTAAGCCAGGGGAGTAAGACGGTTTACTACTCACAGGGGAGTAGGACGATTTACTAAGCCAGGGGAGTAGGACGGTTTACTACTCACAGGGGAGTAGGACGATTTACTAAGCCAGGGAAGTAAGACGGTTTACTAAGCCAGGGGAGTAGGACGATTTACTTTGCCCAGGACAGTAGTAGGGTTTACTATGCCCAGGGGACTGGGACGGCGTACTATGCCCAGGGGAGTGGGACGGTTTACTATGCCCAGGGGAGTGGGACGGGTTTACTATGCCCAGGGGAGTAGGACTGTTTACTATATTCAGGGGAGTGGGACGGTTGTCTGCCTGCTTCCTCACTCACCCGAAGGCGATGTAACAATGGGCAAAACTGATCAAACATGAGAAGTCAAAGGCGGAGACTATGAATAGAAACATGATCGCAAAAAGAGAGACAAAACACGCTTTTATTTGCCTGACACGTGCTTCGGCGTGCATGTCAGCCATTTTGTGGCAGTCGCCTTAATGAGAAGTCGGGCGCAGTTCCTTAAGCCCGATTAACACCGACAGCCAGCCAGCCGGCTACGACATCGTGCGAGATCGAGCGAGATTGCGCGAGATTGAGTGAGAGAGATCCAGAAGAATGAGGCGCTATATGAGTGCAGTATTATCAGTATTAATGGGTGATTCACTGACTATTTTTTGATATTTTGCTTGCACCGCAGGAAACCGATGGTGGGGATATGGGGGTAGGGACCAAGGGGCTGGGCGTATTGGGCTGGGGTGATGAGGGAAGGGAGGTGAGGGGGGGGGGGGTATGTATACACGAATTGTGCTTCAGGAAGACATACCCTACCTCGGGATGTAATAAATAAAGTCAGGGTTTTACAAAGGCGTCAACGAATAAAGATTTGTCGGGATTAAATGGCTGACTCAGCCGAATCCTTGGGCTAGTTGCTGCGGGTAGAGATCACGGTAGATATGGAGATTTTGTCCCTGGACGATCGACACAAAGAGCTGGGTACGAGCGCCAGTGCCGTTGAGAGTGAAACCGTCAACACGCCGAGTCGCGGATCGAGCGCCAAGCAGGAAACCGTGTCGACTAATACAACTTCAGCAGCTTCTTATTTTAGTAAAAACGCGTTGTAACTATAGTTCCGTGGATGTAATCTTCGTTTTGATAAAACTAAACTAATGAAATCTCCCCAGCTTTGTGATATAATCAAAAATGTCCTGTAACTACAATTCCGCCGCTAAATACTCCTCATGTTGAAGGTCTTTGAACTATGTTAATATTGGTATCTGTCGTTGGTAACTTGGAGATATCCTCCTCGGCCTACTTAGTGCCACTGTCACTCACATCCACCTTCCTGGTTCTGCAAACACCCCACCATTCCATCTATGGCCGGCGATGCCATGGTGACACCCCTGGCAATGGTAATGGCCCATCAATGTGTCGCTGCGAGTGTCCCCTGACGCGTCTGCTTGTTTGCTGCCACCACGTCGGAAATGAAAGATATGGAAGCCGACATGGCAAAACACGGATAATTAAGCGGCAGACAAAAATACCCATAAAACCCCTTCCACCGGTCGTTAGAGATTACCGACGGTATCCAAGAAGCCGGAAGAGAAGACTTCATTTCATGGTGGAAGAGGAAGACATTATAAAAAACGCGGTATACTCCAGTAGCTAGAGCAGCAGTTGGAGAGACAAATTGTTAGATTAGCAGTAACCCGAGCTACCCTCTGGGAGTAGTCCACTGATCACACGACCAGCGCAATCAGTAGCTCCGCAGTAAATCTCCTAGCGCTTCGGGATTGATCGTAATTAAGAGTAAATCGAGCGCCGTGAAGACTCCGTCCGTCGTTGGTATACATGAAATCGCGTCCAGTGTTCGGTCGATGGCGACCGGCCATAGATCAACTGTGGCGTGGTTCATACAGACAGCGTGGGGAGGGGGTGGGGGTGGCTGACCATCGTACCACCCCCCCCACCTCCCCCTCACCTTAAAGGCGTTCGGGATTAAGAGGCATCCATGTAGGCGGTGAGTCGCAGTCGGATAGTCGGTAAGTCGCAAGTCTCGAATCGTCTTGAATCGCAGTCGCAACTCTCGTCATATATACACCGCCTCGATTCCCTTCTATTCCACGGTTTATTATATCCAGTTAAAAGGGTTGGTTAAATTTAACGTTCGTTTAGTGGCGCCATAAAGGTAATGGGCTAACGGGAGTGTGCCATGGGAGCCTGATCGAAGTTCGCTTCACCCTCCCCCTCCCCTCCCCCCCCCCCACCCTCCCTCCTCTCCCCCTCTACCACCAACCATCTCCACTCCGCCACCCGAGGCAGCGGTCAGTGGTGTGAGGAGGGTTGTTTGGCTGGAAGGTCACGGTTGATTGATATGACGATTGTTTAAATGGGACACCCGTAACGCCAGAAAAAAAGGCGATAGTTTCGTACCAATTACAATACAAACGTCGACACACCGCCTCGATAAGTAATACATGTATCTCTGTTATCACTCGAGTTGAAGGTGGGTGGCTGCAGAGGGGGAAGTTACAGCGCGTCACGAGAATCAATCTCCGGGTAAATAAAGGTAACTACGCTGGCGCCGTCTAGCGCTGATGGTTATTCCAAAATAGAACTTGACAACTGCAAACAATTCTTTGTTCTAGGCTTTCCCAATCTTGTATTTAGCATCTTATCATAAACCAAAAGCTGAAACATTTTAAGGAATGGATATGTCAATACTAACCTCCAGCGAGGTCATGTCCGCTTTATCATCCAACCATTGCTGGAGAGATATGTGGCTGCCGTAAGCTACTAATGGAGGCCAAATGTGTGAAGTGAATGTGTCACTGAATTAGATCAGCTTGTTGGTTGACTTGGAGACTGAGAATGAAGTATTCAATCGGAGAGCTTCTTCGAAATGGGAGAGCTGCTTATATATAATTATACTTCTGTCTTTCTTTAATTAGTTTTTTTATTATAAAAGTCTATATTCTGCGAATCAACGCTTCACAAACAATGCACATTGCAAAAACCTTTATCACAGCTATTGTGTAAAATAAAAAAATTAAAAGTTAAACGAAAGATAATAAATTGTCAAAATTATGAATTAATTTGTTTTACATATTCCAAAATCGCTGCCCGCATAACACACGTCATTTCGAAGCACACAATTCTGAGTAATAGAAATTGCCTCTAGAAAATACCATATATTACTTCACGCTGTTTGAAAAATTCTTATTATAGAAGGTCATATATTAAATTGATAATAAAAACTTAATCTTTCGGAAAATCAATTAAAATAACATCATGAAAAGCATTAGTGATACCTGGTTCTATACAACATATACATAGGCCATCACATTCATTTGATTATTTATTACTACTATAAAAATCCATCCCAAAGCGTTTTCCCTAATTACACGTCATGACTTTGTGATGGTTAAGAAATCCACACCTAAGATGACGTATATTGGACATTAAAATAGGACAACCTTTTAGGAGAGAGAAAAAAAGGTGGGGTGGGCTCCAAACTTCAGACCCTCCCCAACCATCCACTGAGCAATTCTCTCCAGTTGCGTGCTACACCATATTGTCACTAAGGAAACTGCCGTATTGTCTATCTCTTGGGGTGCTTCTTTCGTACCAACCCACTGCCTTGTAAATTACAGCTAAACCATATCCCCTGCTTTGCTTTATCAGTTGACTGTAACGGTGACTGCAGCTAAACCATATCCCCTGCTTTGCTTTTTCAGTTGACTGTAACGGTGCCCGCAGCTAAACCATATCCCCTGCTTTGCTGTTTCAGTTGACTGTAACGGTGCCCGTAGCTAAACCATATCCCCTGCTTTGATTCTCAGTTGACTGTAACGGTGCCCGCAGCTAAACCATATCCCCTGCTTTGCTGTTTCAGTTGACTGTAACGGTGCCCGTAGCTAAACCACATCCCCTGCTTTGCTTTTTCAGTTGACTGTAACGGTGCCCGCAGCTAAACCACATCCCCTGCTTTTTTTTCCAGTTGATTGTAACGGTGCCCGCAGCTAAACCATATCCCCTGCTTTGCTGTTTCAGTTGATTGTAACGGTGCCCGTAGCTAAACCATATCCCCTGCTTTGCTTCTCAGTTGACTGTAACGGTGCCAGCAGCTAAACCATATCCCCTGCTTTGCTTTTTCTGTTGACTGTAACGGTGCCCGCAGCTAAACCATATCTCCTGTTTCGCGTTTTCAGTTGACTGTAACGGTGCCCGCAGCCGTATTATGAGAGGAATCGGGTCCGTTTATTAAGGCTTAACGTTCGTGATCACTAGATATAATATGTAGCGGTTACCGAACGAGTCGCTCCAGGATTCAGTGGCTGCAATAACACTGCGACACGCGAGAACGTCGCGTAATTGGGGAATATCCGACAGCGAGAGCTTAAAAAGTGATGCATCGTGATGTCACATGATTGGTTTTAGAGATTAATAACGGAAAAGGGCTGGTAAACAGCATACAGACATAGGTAGGCTTTCAAGGTTGGAATAGGACATGGTTCAGGTCATGGTGACAGACGGCCTCCCCGTTTGTAATGGATTGAATTAGTGTTTAATGCCATCGTTGAGCAAACACGGAGTAAACCGGGGCGAAGTACCCCTATGTGAGAGTCATCTTCTGTTTTACCCTCAGTTATATCCTCTATATATGGCTAACTGCTATATAACTAGATACCTTTGATATGGTTCAATCATACTCCAAGGCTGGGGCGAATATGTCGCCTAGGGCAATGGTAATATCCTATTCGAGGGTGACATATTCTGCTCCGGCCCGTTTAGAACCTGCAAGGCCCTGATGAAGAAAAAATATATCTATATATATATGCATATTGCCCCCCCCCATCCGAGCCCGAGCACGATGGCACCAGGCTTCCGTCATCAGTGACATAACTACCGATGACAAACTACCCCCAGAGACATAAAGAGGCCTCCGGATAGCATAGTGCTACCTCCAACGCCACCTCCTCTGGGGCCATCCTCGAGATCTGGCAGTAAGACCCCGGGGTAAGACCCCGTACCTCAATGACACCCCCTCCCTCTCGCTCACTCGCTCCTCTCGCCTCCCTTCCGATTCCCCCTCGCCCTTCCCTCGCCTCTCCACTCCCCTTCTTCCCGCCCCTCCCCCTCCCCTCTCCTTGCCCCTCCCCCTCCCCCTCCCTCTCTCCTCCCCTCTCCTTGCCCCTCCCCCTTCTCTCGCCGCACATTGCTCCTTCTCATCCTCATTCCCCTCCTTTTCTTCCTCCTACCTATCCCCCTCCCCCTCCCCCTCCCCTCTCCGTGTCCCTCCCATTCCCCCTCCCCCTACCCTCCCCCCTCCCCTCCCCCTCCCCTCTCCTTGCCCCTCCCCCTTTTCTCGCCGCACATTGCTCCTTCTCATCCTCCTTCCCCTCTCCCTCGTCCTCCTACCCCTCCCCCTCTCTCTCCCCTCTCCCTCCTCCCCCCCCGGTGCTATGATGATCATCGCGTTTGCAGCCCTCGCTGCTCCGGAATTCCTATAAAGATGAGACGCCATGACACCTTTCACGCATCTTAAGGGAGTTGAACGCTATCACGCGGTCGTGATTCCGCTTCACGTCCCCCCCCCACGCCCGTGCTCCCCACCCCCATTCCCCCTCCCCCTCCCAACCGCGTTGGTCGCCATATTGCCTTCATATTGGGTCTTCATAGGAAGGCAATTGCCGTCTATTCGCCAGGTGGCGCGCGCTCCGTTCCTTCGCTCACACCGCTGCCGTCGACCTGTACAACGTTACCATTGGGCCGAGGTTTTGATTGGATTTGATTGGGTTTAAAGCCATTGGGTACAGGATCGCTGGTATGAAACCCAAGAAAGGATGACAAAGATGCCATTGACAGAAGGGGTTCGAACCTCACCCTTTCTGCAGTAGTGCACGATACCACTCGTCAAGCAGGACGCTTTAACCTCTGTATATCACATAGGTCAAGGGTCAAGGTCGAGAGACCTTACTCTTACAAAAACAGACATTTGCACAGATGGAGCTCGAGCGACTCACCAGCCGGTTGGACCGTCCTAGCCGTGCATACTCGACAATAGCCAGAGGCGCCACCTACAGAGCCACGGGTTGACCCATGGTGCATTGCGACCGTGATGATACATTTTGCCTCCGTAGCATTAGTTTCGCTTTTGGGGATAAATTTGTATTTGTTTTTTACGATTGCCCCGCATAAAATACTCGACGTCGCGCTGAAAAAAATACGCGCACGCAGAAAGAGAGAAACTAATCTGATCGAATTATGTCCATTTAATTATTGAGCGACTTCCTTTGTAATTCTGCCCCGTCCCCTTTGAACTCAGGCATTGTATCCAACGATCGTTGCAATTACACACCGCACGTGAATGGCAGTACTTCACATAATGTCTATGCTACTGTCCCTCCAAAACCATTCAATTAACGGGCTTTTATTGGGAATAGGACAGCTCGGGGCACAAAACCACGTGAAATGGTTAGTGATGACACAATGTTTAATGTCTAGTTGGTGGTTGTCATCTCGCGTGCGGCAGCGCGCGCTTCAAAGTCAAACAGCTGGAGCAAATGTACGTGGCTAACCATACCGCTATCCTAGGCCCCCTCCCCTCCTCCTTCTCGCTGTGTGGTGGCGAAATAAAACACGAGATGCCCGTGTGGAATAGAAATATATTATTATGCGAACCGCCGTCATAGTTCTTCATGATAACAAGTGTGTGAGAGAGAAAGAGCCAAAGAGGGAGGGAGAGAGAGAGAGAGAGAAGGATAGACAAGTAGTGAAAAAAAGGTGAGTGGCAGAGTGAGAGACAAAGAGAGAGAAGGGAAGAGAGCAAGTGAGGATGGGTAAACGGGGAGATTGAATGAGACGCTGATTTCGTTAAAATACAGCTGGAGGGCGCTGCGAGCCATGTTGAAAGTATTTCATGGAGTATATCATGGCGATAATGGGGCCATCTTGGGTAGGGGATAGATAACGTGATGACCTGTCGCGTTGCTTTGTGACATCATATGATATAACTTGTAACCTATATGTAGGTTAAACAACGGTGTTGTGCGTCCAGGGTGTCATTTCACTTTGATCTCGTAACGTTTGCTCGTAAAGTTAAAAAAATTGAATTGCCGGCCCGACGAGAAATGAAGAATGTTGAATTTATCATAAATATATAGAAAACATGTCTTTGAATAATATTGGCTTAAAATAAATTGCACTAAGATGGTTGCACCGCAATACTCGCAACATAACGTTTATTTCCATTGCTCCTAAAATTACGATCTGTCGTGAAATTAACATGTAAGAGATGGTTCTAGGACAACTCCCCCCCCCCCCCTGGACATTCCCCTCCGGATCAATCCCCCCCAGACAATTCCAACCCGGACAACTCCCCCCCCCCCCGACAATTCCCCCTCGTCCCCCCCCCCTGCAGATTACTTCCCCCCGGACAACCCCCGCGGACAATTCCCCACTTGGATATGTCCCCCCACCCAGATAACTCCCCCCCAGGACCACTCCTCCCGGAAAATTCCCCTCTAGGAAAAGTCCCCCCCACTGGACAGCTCCCCCCCTGACAACTCCCCCCCGCGGACACTTCCCCCCCAGACAACCACACCCGAGACAATTTTCCGGACATTGCCACCCGCGTCTCTCCAAACGGAAAAGCCTCGCCCCCCTTCCCCCCAGACAATCCCCACCGGTCAAGCGTGTGAAGGAGCGTGGCACTGTCTGTTCTAAGACCCGTTAGGTTGCATTGTAGATTCATTCATATACACTGAGAAGTGCTGCCTCAACAAGCTCACAATAAGCCCTGAGCCTCCGTAGCCTTAGGCTGATGACAGTTACATTGTGTAACATACATCGATGGCTCGGTTATTATTGAGACCCTGCGAATCTCAAGGGGTGGGAGGTCTGAGGGGGTGTTTGCTGCGTAAATACTACAGGAAGCTAAGATAATAAAACATTGAGGTTTCGTTAAGTTTCGGTGGAATAAAAGGTGCATTTGAAAATATTGGCCTGGACTGGGGGTTTGTCCGACAGGGGATCGAGGCTGTCTGGGAGGGTATTTTCGGGTGGGGGTGGGGGTGACGTTTGTGAGTATGTGTTTCCAGCAGGTGGTTATCGCCCGGGGGCAATTTCTCCGAGGGGAATTGTCTGGGGTGGGGAGGGGTGTCTAGGGGGCAATTGCCTCGGAGGGGAATTGGCTGGGGTGGGGATGGAGGGGGGGTTTTCGGGTGGCAATTGCCCGAAGGGAGGAAATCAGCTAAAACCACTAAATATTGAAACTTCTGCGAATATCTCAAAATATGTCTTATTAAGCTGTCGTTTCAACAAGATGCACGTTCTGATTGCACCAACAAGTAACATTGTAATGGCAGTTCGTGTTAGTTCAAGGAAAACAGTGATACGTCTATATATATACATAACAGCATTATTCTCTATCCGGGATAAACATCAGCTACACCCACTAACGGACTATGATGTGGTGAAAAAGGTAAATATATACAGAAAGAGGGAGAGAGATAGAAAAACAGGAAAATAGAGGGGGAGAGAGAGGAGGAGGCGAGACAGAGAGGTGTGGGGAGGGGGGGGGGCGAGAAAGCGAGCGAAACAGAGTGGGAAGCCAAGAGAGGATTAAGGAGATAAAAAACAGGGTAGAGACAGCAACAGAGAGAGGAGGGCAGAGGGAGAGGAAAATAGGTAGAAATATAACAGGTTGGAAAAATACTGATGGAGAGAGAGAGGCTGGACAGCAAAAACCACCGTGAAACCAGAGGCCATGTGGACTGGAGTGTTTGCTCCCCAGGGCTGGATGTACCATATACCCGATATATACTCCGAATGTTATCCCTCAAGGTTGACGTACATTATTTACAGGAAATGGCGACCACGCGTGGCCCAGAGCCACATATGCACTCATTACCCCCTCGGGGAACGCTTGCTTCCCTACCGACCTCATCACCTCGTTCTCGCGTTACCGGAAACTGACGCGAGGCAATCTACCTGCAGGGTGGGAAGGTGGGAGAGTGATGACGCTATGAGGCGCACGCCGACTTGAAGGTCCTGTACAAAGCCTAAAGCCCAAAAAATGCTTTCAGTGCTCACAATACGTCGTCTTTCGGTGTAGCCGTCTGTGGGTTCTTTTTCCTTTGCGACAATAGCCGCAAATCGCAATCGCAAGGAAGGAGCTACCGCTATCTATGCAAATAAAGATATATTGCCGTGGTGCACCCGGATAATTTTATAATATAACGTCAATTTATTAAGTATGATCAAACTACAATTTTTCAGTCACATCACCATTTTCAACCTCTGTCGGAAAGACGTACTGGACACATTGTCTGTGTGAATGTACGATATAGATTTGTTATCATGTGTTAAAAGGCAAAAAGCGGCAGCTATGTTCGAATTTGGATGACACACGGACATACTACTTACACAAGTTACACTCTTTCACACAAGATATACAGGGTTTATGTGAACACCATGCTCTGTTGCTTCTTGGGTACAATTTTTGTGTACTTATATTCCCAAAGATAAAGCATTTAACGGAAACAATTTCTCTGAAAGTCTCTCATGGCAAATATTGCCTTATGGGTAACTTTAACAAACAAGCAAAGAGATACATCGTAATCGAACGGTTATTTGTTTATCTATATAGTTCCTATTCATTTATATGCTTGATATGCGAAGTTTATATTTTGATTAGAATACTGCGCATTAAAACGAGAGACGAGTTGCAACAATATTCATAACAAGAGTTCTCATATTAGAAAAGTGGTTTATTCAACCCCATTTCATATAAAGTGCTCATTGCAGCAATTTTTGCAGCTACATTATAATTTCGATTTTTTACATTTCAAAAGGGGAAAAAACTAGATCATGTTCGGAAAATTTAATTTCAATTTTCATGAAGGTTTCTGGAGACGATGGACTAGGTGTGGTCGTTCTACACGATTCCGTAATTGTCAAATCGTTCGGAAGTTTCTTGCAACGTTTGCTTTTCCGACCGTTGACTTCCCGACCGATAGATCTGCCACACCGGAATAGGAACTGTGGCAGACAACCCCCGGATATAGACGTGGAGAATAGACTACTTGAAACTGCTTGAAAACCTTTCTCGGACATTTTAAATATTCCGACACTGTCAGAGGGTTAAATGTTAGCGGGAGGAGAACGGGGGAGTAGGAGGGCTTGCTATGGCCAAGGGTGTAAGGAGTTTGTTATGGTCAAGGGTGTACGCATGGGTGTAGGAGGGTTTGTTCTGGCCAAAGGTGTAGGGGGGTTGTTATGGCCAAGGGTGTAGGAGGGTTTGTTATGGCCAAAGGTGTAGGGGGGTTGTTATGGCCAAGGGTGTAGGAGGGTTTGTTGTTGCCAACGGTATAAGAGGGTTTGTTATGGCCAAGGGTGTAGGAGGGTTTGTTATGGCCAAGGGTGTAGGAGGGTTTCTATGGCCAAGGGTGTAGGGGCGTTTGTTATGGCGAAGGGTGTAGGAGGGTTTGTTATAACCAAAGGTGTAGGAGGGCTTGTTATGGCCAAGGGTGTAGGAGGGTTTGTTATGGCCAAGGGTTTAAGAGGGTTTGTTATGGCCAAGGGTGTAGGAGGGCTTGTTATGGCCAAGGGTGCAGGAGGATTTCTTATATCCAAGGGTGTAGGATTGTTTGTTATGGCCAAGGGTGTAGGATGATTTGTTATGGCCTAGGGTGTAGGGGGGTTGGTTATGGTCAAGGGTGTATGAGGGTTTGTTATGGCCAAAGGTGCAGGAGGGTTTGTTATGGTCAAGGGTGTAGGAGGGTTTGTTATGGCCAAAGATGTAGGAGGGTTTGTTATGGCCTAAGGTGTAGGGGTGTTTGTTATGGCCAAGGGTGTGGGGGGGGGTTGTTATGGCCAAGGGAGTAGGGCGGTTTGCTACACACAGGGGAGTAGGAGGGTTTACTATGCCCAGGAGAGTAGCACGGTGTACTATGCCCAGGGGAGTAGGCCGGTTTAATATGCCCAGGGGAGTAGAACGGTTTACTATGTCTAGGGGAGTAGGGGGGTTTACTATACCCAGGAGAGTAGCACCGTGTACTATGCTCAGGGGAGTAGGCCGATTTTTATATGCCCAGGAGAGTAGAACGGTGTACAATGCCCAAGGGAAGCAGGACGGTTGAATAAGCCCAGGGGAGCAGTACGATTTACTAAACCAGTTGAGTAGAACGGTTCACTATGCCCATAGGAGTAGGACGGTTTACTTTGCCCAGGACAGTAGTAGGGTTTTCTATGCCCAGGGGAGTGGGACGGCTTACTATGCCCAGGGGAGTGGGACGGCTTACTATGCCCAGGGGAGTGGGACGGTTTACTATGCCCAGGGGAGTAGGACTGTTTACTATGCCCAGGGGAGTGGGACGGTTTACTATGCCCAGGGGAGTAGGACTGCTTACTATGCCCAGGGGAGTAGGACTGTTTACTATATCCAGGGGTACCTGCCTGCTCTCTCACTCACCCGAAGGCGATGTAACAATGGGCAAAACTGATCAAACATGAGAAGTCAAAGGCGGAGACTATGAATAGAAACATGATCGCAAAAAAAGAGACAAAACACGCTTTTCTTTGCCTGACACGTGCTTCGGCGTGCATGTCAGCCATTTTGTGGCAGTCTCCTTAATGAGAAGTGGGGCGCGGTTCCTTAAGCCGGATTAACACCGACAGCCAGCCAGCCGGCGACGAGATCGCGCGAGATCGAGCGAGATTGCGCGAGATTGAGTGAGAGTGACCCAGAAGAATGAGGCGCGATTAGTGCAGTATTAATGGGTGATTCACTGACTATTTTTTGATATGTTGCTTGCACCGCAGTAAACCGATGGTGGGGATATGGGGGTAGGGACGAGGGGCTGGGCGTATTCGGCTGGGGTGATGAGGGAAGGGAGGTGAGGAGGGGGGGGTGAGGTGGGGTATATATACACGAAATGTGCTTCAGGAAGACATACCCTACCTCGGGATGTAATAAATAAAGTCAGGGTTTTAGAATGGCGTCAACGAATACAGATTTGTCGGGATTAAATGGCTGACTCAGCCGAATCCTTGGGTTAGTTGCTGCGGGTAGGGATCACGGTAGATATGGAGATTTTGTCCGTGGACGATAGACACAAAGAGCTGGTTCCGAGCGCCAGTGCCGTTGAGCGTGAAACCGTCAGCACGCCGAGTTACGGATCGAGCGCAAAGCATGGAACCGTGTCGACTAATACAACCTCAGCAACTTCTTATTTTAGTAAAAACGCGTTGTAACTATAGTTCCGCGGATGTAATCTTCGTTTTTATGAAACTAAACTAATGAAATCTCCGCAGCTTTGTGATATAATCAAAAATGTCCTGCAACTACAATTCCGCCGCTAAATACTCTTCATGTTGAAGGTCTTTGAACTGTGTTAACATTGGTATCTGTCGTTGGTAACTTGGAGATATCCTCCTCCGCCTACTTAGCGCCACTGTCTGTCATTCACACCCACCTTCCTGGTTCTGCAAACACCATGCCAGTGCCGGTGAGCGTGAAACCGTCAGCACGCCGAGTTACGGATCGAGCGCAAAGCATAGAACCGTGTCGACTAATACAACCTCAGCAACTTCTTATTTTAGTAAAAACGCGTTGTAACTATAGTTCCGCGGATGTAATCTTCGTTTTTATGAAACTAAACTAATGAAATCTCCGCAGCTTTGTGATATAATCAAAAATGTCCTGCAACTACAATTCCGCCGCTAAATACTCCTCATGTTGAAGGTCTTTGAACTGTGTTAACATTGGTATCTGTCGTTGGTAACTTGGAGATATCCTCCTCCGCCTACTTAGCGCCACTGTCTGTCATTCACACCCACCTTCCTGGTTCTGCAAATACCATGCCAGTGCCGTTGAGCGTGAAACCGTCAGCACGCCGAGTTACGGATCGAGCGCAAAGCATGGAACCGTGTCGACTAATACAACCTCAGCAGCTTCTTATTTTAGTAAAAACGCGTTGTAACTATAGTTCCGCGGATGTAATCTTCGTTTTTATGAAACTAAACTAATGAAATCTCCGCAGCTTTGTGATATAATCAAAAATGTCCTGTAACTACAATTCCGCCGCTAAATACTCCTCATGTTGAAGGTCTTTGAACTGTGTTAACATTGGTATCTGTCGTTGGTAACTTGGAGATATCCTCCTCCGCCTACTTAGCGCCACTGTCTGTCATTCACACCCACCTTCCTGGTTCTGCAAACACCATGCCAGTGCCGTTGTACGTGAAACCGTCAGCACGCCGAGTTACGGATCGAGCGCAAAGCATGGAACCGTGTCGACTAATGCAACCTCAGCAGCTTCTTATTTTAGTAAAAACGCGTTGTAACTATAGTTCCGCGGATGTAATCTTCGTTTTGATGAAACTAAACTAATGAAATCTCCGCAGCTTTGTGATATAATCAAAAATTGCCTGTAACTACAATTCCGCCGCTAAATACTCCTCATGTTGAAGGTCTTTGAACTGTGTTAACATTGGTATCTGTCGTTGGTAACTTGGAGATATCCTCCTCGGCCTACTTAGTGCCACTGTCATTCACACCCACCTTCCTGGTTCTGCAAACACCCCACCATTCCATGTATGGCCGGCGATGCCATGGTGACACCCCTGGCAATGGTAATGGCCCATCAATGTGTCGCTGCGAGTGTCCCCTGACGCGTCTGCTTGTTTGCTGCCACCACGTCGGAAATGAAAGATATGGAAGCTGACATGGCAAAACACGGATAATTAAGCGGCAGAAAATGTGTCAAATGTTCAACACAAAAATACCCATAAAACCCCTTCCACCGGTCGTTAGAGATTACCGACGATATCCAAGAATCCGGAAGAGAAGACTCCATTTCATGGTGGAAGGGGAAGACATTATATAAAACGCGGTATACTCCAGTAGCTAGAGCAGCAGTTGGGGAGACAAATTGTTAGATTAGCAGTAACGCGAGCTACCCTCTGGGGGTAGTCCACTGATTACACGACCAGCGCAATCAGTAGCTCCGCAGTAAATCTCCTAGCGCTTCGGGATTGATCGTAATTAAGAGTAAATCGAGCGCCGTGGAGCCTCCGTCCGTCGTTGGTATACACTAAATCGCGGCCAGTGCTCGGTCGATGGCGACCGTCGATAGATCAACTGTGGCGTGGTTCATACAGACAGCGTGGGGAGGGGGGTGGGGGGCGACCATCGTACCACCCCCCCGCCCTCCCTCTTACCCTAAAGGCGTTCGGGATTAAGAGGCATCCATGTCGGCGGTGAGTCGCAGTCGGATAGTCGGTAAGTCGCAAGTCTCGAATAGTCTCGAATCGCAGTCGCAAGTCTCGTCATATATACACCGCCTCGCTTCCCTTCTATTCCACGGTTTATTATATCGAAAGTTGAAAGGGTTGATTACATTTAACGTTCGTTTAGTGGCACCATAAAGCAAGGAGTGATGCGCTAACGGGGGTGTGCCATGGGAGCCTGATCGAAGTTCGCTTCACCCTCCCCCTCCCCCCCCCCCACCATCCCTCCTCTCCCCCTCTACCACCAACCATCTCCACTCCGCCACCCGAGGCGGCGGTCAGTGGTGTGAGGAGGGTTGTTTGGCTGGAAGGTCACGGTTGATTGATATGACGATTGTTTAAATGGGACACCCGTAACGCCAGAAAAGAAGGCGATAGTTTCGTACCAATTACAATACAAACGTCGACACACCGCCTCGATAAGTAATACATGTATCTCTGTTATCGCTCGGGTTGAAGGTGGGTGGCTGCCGAGGGGGAAGTTACAGCGCGTCACGAGAATCAGTCTCTGGGTAAATAAAGGTAACTACGCTGGCGCCGTCTAGCGCTGATGGTTATAAAAAAACACACGTTGGAACTTCCGGTGGAGGTATACATAGATTTAATATTGACAACTACAAACAATTCTTTGTTCTAGGCTTTCCCAATCTTGTAATTAGCATCCTATCGTAAAGCAAATACTAAAAAAATTATAAGGAATGGATATGTCAATACTAACTTTGATCCAACGAATCATGTCCGCTTGATCATCTAACCATTGCTGGAGAGATATGCGACTGCCTTAAGCTACTAATGGAGGCTAAATGTGTGAAATGAATGTGTCGCTGAATTAGATCAGCTTTTTTGTTGACTTGGAGACTGAGAATGAAGTATTCAATCGGAGAGCTTCTTCGAAATGGGAGAGTTGCTTATATATAATTATACTTCTGTCTTCCTTTAATTAGTTTTTTTATTATAAAAGGCTATGTTCTGCGAATCAACGCTTCACAAACAATGCATATTGCAAAAATGTTTATCACAGCAATTGTGTAAAATAAATTGAGTTAAACGAAAGATAATAAATTGTCAAAATTATGAATTAATTTGTTTTACATATTCCAAAATCGCTGCCCGCATAACACACGTCATTTTGACGACACAATTCTGAGTAATAGAAGTTGCCTCTAGAAAATACCATATATTACTTCACGCTGTTTGAAAAATTCGTATTATAGAAGGTCAGATATTAAATAGATAATAAAAACTTAATGTGCCGGAAAATCAATTAAAATAATATCATGAAAAGTATTAGTGATACCTGGTTCTATACAACATATACATAGGCTATCACATTCATTTGATTATTTATTACTACTATCAAAATCCATCCCAAAGCATTTACCCTAATTACACGTCATGACTTTGTGATGGTTAAGAAATCCACACCTAAGATGACGTATATTGGACATTAAACTAGGACAACCTTGTACGAGAGAGAAAAAAAGATGGGGTGGGCACCAAACTTCAGACCCTCCCCAACCATCCACTGAGCCATTCTCTCCAGTTGCGTGCTACACTATATTGTCACTCAGGAAACCGCCGTATTGTCTATCTCTTTGGGTCCTTCTTTCGCACCAATCCATTGCCTTGTAAACCACACCTAAACCACATCCCCTGCTTTGCTTTATCAGTTGACTGTAACGGTGCCCGCAGCTAAACCATATCCCCTGCTTTGCTGTTTCAGTTGACTGTAACGGTGCCCGCAGCTAAACCATATCCCCTGCTTTGCTGTTTCAGTTGACTGTAACGGTGCCCACAGCTAAACCATATCCCCTGCTTCGCTTTTTCAGTTGACTGTAACAGTGCCGGCAGCTAAACCATATCCCCTGCTTTGCTTTTTCAGTTGACTGTAACGGTGCCCGCAGCTAAACCATATCCCCTGCTTTGCTTTTTCAGTTGACTGTAACGGTGCCCGCAGCTAAACCACATCCCCTGCTTTGCTTTTTCAGTTGACTGTAACGGTGCCCGCAGCTAAACCATATCCCCTGCTTTGCTTTTTCAGTTGACTGTAACGGTGCCCGCAGCTAAACCACATCCCCTGCTTTGCTTCTTCAGTTGACTGTAACGGTGCCCGCAGCTAAACCACATCCCCTGCTTTGCTTTTTCAGTTGACTGTAACGGTGCCCGCAGCTAAACCACA
Source organism: Arenicola marina (assembly GCA_964019135.1). Classification (NCBI taxonomy): domain Eukaryota; kingdom Metazoa; phylum Annelida; class Polychaeta; family Arenicolidae; genus Arenicola; species Arenicola marina. The sequence goes on from OZ025261.1 coordinate 21,853,313, forward strand.
TCCCCTGCTTTGCTTTTTCAGTTGACTGTGACGGTGCCCGCAGCTAAACCGCTGTATCGTCATATCACATGATTTGTTTTAGAGATTACTAACGGAAAAAGGCTGGTAAACAGCATACAGACACTGGTAGGCTTTCAAGGTTGGAATAGGACATGGTTCAGGTCATGGTGACAGACGGCCAACCCGTTTGTGATGGATTGAATTGGTGTTCAATGCCATCGTTGTGCAAACATGGAGTAAACCGGGGCGAAGTAGCCCTATGTTAGAGTCATCTTCTGTTTTACCCTCAGCTATATCATCTATATATGTCTAACTGCTATATACCTATATACCTTTGATATGATTCAATCATACTCCAAGGCCGGGTCGAATATGTCCCCTAGGGCAATGGTAATATCCTATTCGAGGGTGAAATATCTCGCCCCGGCCGTTTGGAACCTACAAGACGTGATGAAGACAACAGAATTGCCCACATGTGCTTCTGATCAAATCAGATATTTGATATTTGTGCAACTAACACATTTTCTTCCATATGAGTAATGTTTTTAAATATATATATGCATATTGCCCCCCCCCCCCCATCCGAGCCCGAGCACGATGGTACCAGGCTTCCGTCATCAGTGACATAACTACAGATGACAAACTACCCACAGAGACATAAAGAGGCTTCCGGATGGAACTTCCTCTGGTGCCATCCGCGAGATCTGGCAGTAAGACCCCGGGGTAACACCCCGTACCTCAAAAACCCTCCTCCCGCTCACCCCCTCCTCCACTCACCTCCCATTCCTCATCACCCTCCCCTCGCCTCCAATTCCAATTCCCCCTCCTCTCGCCTCCCGTCCCGTTCCTCCTCGCCCTTCCCTCGCCTCCCCCGCCCCTCCACTCCCCTTCCTCCTACCCTTCCTTCTCCCCCTCCCCCTCCCCTCCCCTCTCCTTGCCCCTCACCCTTCTCTCGCCTCACATTACTTCGTCTCCTCCTCCCCCTACCTCCTTCCCCTCCCCTTCCCCCTCCCCCTCCCTCTCCCCTCACCCCCCCAACCTGCTATGATGATCATCGCGTTTGCAGCCCCTGCTGCTCCGGAAGTCCTATAAAGATGAGACGGCATGACACATTGCACGCATCTTATGGGAGTTGAACGCTATCACGCGGTCATGACTCCGCTTTACCTCCCCCTCGCCCTACCCAGCCCTTGCCCCCCACCCCCATTCTACCCTCCCCCTCCCAACCGCTTTGGGCGCCATATTGCCTTCATGTTGGGTCTTCATAGGAAGGCAATTGCCGTCCATTCGCCAGGTGGCGCGCGCTCCGTTCCTTCGCTCACACCGCTGCCGTCGACCTGTACAACGTTACCATTGGGCAGAGGTTGTGATTTGATTTGATTGGGTTTAAAGCCATTGGGCAGAGGATCGCTGGTATGAAACCCAAGAAAGGATGACAAAGATGCCATTGACAAAGAGGGGTTCGAACCTCACCCTGTCTGCTGTAGTGCACGATACCACTCGTCAAGCAGGGCGCTTTAACCTCTGTATATCAGATAGGTCAAGGGTCAAGGTCGAGAGGCACCCTAATCTTACAAAAACAGACATTTGCACAGATGGAGCTCGAACGACTCACCAGCCGTTTGGACCGTCCTAGCCGTGCATACTCGACAATAGCCAGAGGCGCCACCTACAGAGCCACGGGTTGACCCCTGGTGCATTGCGACTATGAAGATACATTTTGCCTCCGTAGCATTGGTTTCGCGTTGGTAATAAATTGGTATTTTTTAAAATTGCCCCTCGGCGTCGCTCTGAAAAAAAATACGCGCGCAGAAAGAGAGAAACAAATCTGATCGGATTATACCTATTTACTCATTGGGAGACTTCCTTTGTAATTCTGCCCCGTCCCCTTTGAACTCAGGCATTGTATCCAACGATCGTTGCAATTACACACCGCACGTGAATGGCAATACTTCACATAATGTCTATGCTGCTGTCCCCCCCCCCCCCCCAAAAAAAAACCCATTCAATTAACGGGGTTTTATTGGGAATAGGAGAGCTCGGGGCACAAAATCACGTGAAATGGTTAGTGATGACACAACGTTTAATGTCTGGTTGGTGGCTGTCATCTCGCGTGCGGCAGCGTGCGCTTCAAAGTCAAACAGCTGGAGCAAATGTTCGTAGCTAATCATACCGCTATCCTAGGCCTCCTCCCCTCCTCCTCCTCGTTGTGTTGGGGGGAAATAAAACACGAGATGCCCGTGTGGAATAGAAATATATTTTCACGCGAACCGCCGCCATAGTCCTTCATGAGAACAAGTGTGTGAGAGAGAAAAGAGCCAAAGAGAGAGAGAGAGAGAGAGAGAGAGAGAGAGAGAGAGAGAGAGAGAGAGAGAAGGAAAGACAAGTAGAGAAAAAAAAGGAGAGTGACAGAATGACAGAGAGAGAAGGAAAGAGAGCGAGTGAGGACGGGTAAATGGGGAGAGTGAATGAGACGCTGGTTTCGCTATAATACCGCTGGAGGGCGCTGCGAGCCATGTTGAGAGTATTTCATGGAGTATATCATGGCGATCATGGGGCCAACTTGGGCATGGGATAGATAACGTGATGACCTGTTGCGTTGCTTTGTGACATCATATGATATAACTTGTAACCTATATGTAGGTCAAACAACGATGTTGTGCGTCCACGGTGTCATTTCACTTTGATCTCGTAACTTTTGCTCGTAAAGTTAAAAAAAATTGAATTGCCGGCCCGAGGAGAAATGAAGAATCTTGAATTTATTATAAACATATAGAAAACATGTGTTTGAATAATATTGGCTGAAAATAAATTGCACTAAGATGGCTGCACCGCAATACTCGCCGTCGCTTATTTCCATTGCTCGTAAAATTATGGTATGTCGTTAAATTAGGATGTAAGAGATGGTTGTAGGCCAACTCCCCACCGGTCAAGCGTGTGAAGGAGCGTGGCACTGTCTGTTCTAAAACCTCAAGGGGTGGGAGGTCTGAGGGGGAAGATAAGCTAATAAAACACTGAGGTTTCGTTAAGCTTCGGTGGAATAAAAGGTGCATTTGAAAATATTGACCCGGACTAGGGGTTTGTCCGACAGGGGATCGAGGCTGTCTTGGAGGGTATTTTCGGGTGGGGGTGGGGGTGACGTTTGTGGGTATGTATTTCCAGCAGGTGGTTATCGCCCGGGGGCAATTTCTCCGAGGGGAATCGTCTGGGGTAGAGAATTGTCTGGGGTGGGGATGGAGGGGGGGTTTTATGGTGGCAATTGCCCGAAGAGAGGAACTCGTCCGGGGGGGGGGGGGGGGGTTATCGAGGGGGAGTTGTCCTAGGAGAAATTGTTCAGAGGGGAATAGTCGGGCCGGGGGGAGTTGTCCGGGGAGAGTTGTCACGGGGGAAGTTGTCCCGGGGGGAGTTGCCCGGGTGGGAGTTGTCCAGGGGGAATTGTCCTAGGGGGCATTGTCTGGGGGGGAATTGTCGGGGGGAAATTGTCCGGGGGGGAATTGTCTGGGGGAGAACTGACCAGGGGGAACTGTCCGGCGGTGAGTTGTCCTGCTCCCGTATGAGATACGGTTACGAGCCCGTAACACTTAGAGAAACGATCCTCATATCTCAAAATATGTCTTATTAAGCTGTCGTTTCAACAAGATGCACGTTCTGATTGCACCAACAAGTAACATTATAATGGCAGTCCGTGTTATTTCGAGGAAAACAGTGATGCGTCTATATATATATATATAAGTATTATTCTCTATCCGGGATCAACATCAGCTACACCCACTAACGGATTATGGTGTGGTGAGAAAGGTAAATAAATACATAAAGAGAGAGAGAGACAGACAAAGAGAGGGAAATATATACAGAGAGAGGGGGAGAGGAAGAAAAACATGGAAATAGAGGGAGAGAGAAAGGAGGAGGGGAGACAGAGGGGTGTGGGGGGGGGGGGGGGGGGCGAGAAAGCGAGCGAAACAGAGTAGGAAGCAAAGAGAGGATTAAGGAGATAAAAAACAAGCTTGAGACAGCAATAGAGAGAGGAAGGCAGAGGGTTAGGAAAATAGAACATATAGAAATATAAACAGGTTAGAAAGATACTGATGGAGAGAAAGAGGCTGGACAGCAAAAACCACCGTGAAAACAGAGGCCACGTGGACTGGAGTGTTTGCTCCCCAGGGCTGGATGTACCATATACCCGATATATACTCCTTATATTATCCCTCAAGGTTGACGTACATTATTTACAGGAAATGGCGACAACGCGTGGCCCAGAGCCACATATGCACTCATTACCCCCTCGGGGAACGCTTGCTTCCCTACCGACCTCATCACCTCGTTCTCGCGCCCGCCAGAACGAGGCAGTTACCGGAAACTGACGCGAGGCAATCTCCCTGCAGGGTGGGGAGGTGGGAGAGTGATGACGCTATGAGGCGCACGCCGACTTGAAGGTCCTGTACAAAGCCTAAAGCCCAAAAAATGTTTTCAATGCTCACAATACGTCGTCTTTCGGTGTAGCCGTCTGTGGGTTCTTTTTCCTTTGCGACAATAGCCGCAAATCGCAATCGCAAGGAAGGAGCTACTGCTATCTCTGCAAATAAAGATATATTGCCGTGGTCCACGCGGATAATTTTATAATATAACGTCAATATAATAAATATGCTCAAACTACAATTTTTCAGTCACATTACCATTTTCAACCTCTGTCGGAGAGACGTACTAGACACATTGTCTGTGTAACTGTGCGATATAGATTTGTTATCATATATTAAAAGGCAAAAAGCGGCAGCGATGTTCGAATTTTGATGACGTACTTCACACACAAGTTACACTCTTCCACACAGGATGAACACGTTTTATGTGAATACCATGCTCTGTTACTTCTTGGGTACAATTTTCATGTACTTATATTCCCAAAGATAAACAGTTAACGGAAATAATTTCGTGGAAAGTCTCTCATGGCAAATATTGCCGTATGGGTAACTTTAACAAAGAAGTAAACAGTTACATCGCAATAAAATATGAAAACAATTTCATGTTTCGGTTATTAGTTCATCTACTAATAGGAAATAGTTAATATTCGTTCATATACTTGATATGTAAAGTTTATATTTTGATTAGAGTACTGCGCATTTGAACGACAACCGAGCTGCAATAATATTTATAACAAGAGTTCTCATAGTAGAAAAGTGTTTTATTCAATCCCATTTCATATAAACTGCTCATTGCAGCAATTTTTGCAGCTACATTATAATTTAGATTTTTTACATGTCAAAAGACAAAAAAAAAACCCAGCACAATGAACCTTCATGTTCCGAAAATATCATTTCAATTTTCCTAAAGGTTTCTGGAGACGATGGACTTGAAATGTGTAGTCGTTCTACACGATTCTATGGTCGTCAAATCGTTTGGAAGTCCCTTGCAACTTTTGCTTTTCGGACTTTTCGACCGACAGATCTGCCACACCGGAATAGAAAATGTGGCCGAAAACCTCTGGATATAGACGTGAAGAATATTCAGACGCCTTAACTGCTTGAGAAACTTTCGCGGACATTTTAAACATTCTGACACTGTCGCACCCAAGGAGGGTGGGATAGCACATGATTTATTTGCGAACCCTGAGTTTTATCTTACAAGAACCATCTGGCAAGATAGAAAACTATACTATATTACATTACCATGTTCTGACCGCAAACTGCCATATCGCACGGAAACTCGCAACCAGAATTGCAACTTTGTTTTATTAACGGCTCCATGCGGCGTAAGTTGAGCATTGTCGTGGGATATTTAAAACTGGCGCATCCGTTATGCCATAGGAGACGCCATATCCGCTTCCGGTCTGAGCGTGACGTTGGCGATCGGGATTGTGGGGTGTGAGGTAGTGGGTGGGAGGATGGGAGAGACGACGCAGGGGGGGGGGGGGGGGCGAGAGAAGGGGGGCAGGATTGGGGGGCAGGGGGTGATAAAGGTCAGAATGACCGCCACTAAACACGGACTAGGGTGACACCGCTTTGGCCGTTACTGGACGGCTATTGCATGGGCACAGTGGGACGTGGTTCCCGGGCGCAATGGCCGACACACGGCAGCAAGGGACGAGACGTCACCGGCGTATTTCGCCCCACAGACTAATCGTACCGCGTTTCCGATATTACCGGCTTACCGTGTGTTTTTTTTTGTCTCCTCCCGTTCTACCGACACAATTCCTGCGGCGGATCTGCGTTAAAGCGTCTTCGGGGCTCGAAGCAATTGACTCGGGTTTTACAGTGTAGCGGAAGGGTACATTGGCGAGGAACCAGGGGCGCTAGAGCTACAAAAGTGGGATATTCAACACAGAATAAACTGCGTCATAAAGAATCATCCACTGACCATACCCCACTGCAACACACGCCTTTCATTGGCTACGGACGGAACCAGCGTTGGCCGTAAAATAGTCCTCACCTCGAGGGTCAGTCCCCAATTTTACAGGACATGGGTTTTATGTCACCATTTTATGTTTATTCTCTTTTCATGTCCTCATAGTTGAGTGTTTTATTTCGATTCCCGACCTGAATTTACCATTTAAACATTGGGCCAAACGGTGTAGAGTTTGACTTGGGTGAGGCTGCCAATCTAATACGCCCTTCTTGGACCCTAAGGATCGCTAAAGCCCCTTTTTATAAGGCCCCATTCTATCATGGTGTTATCCAAGTTGCTGAGAAGTCATTGACCCAAATATCCTCCCCAGATAGGAGATGCCTCTCATTTCTACCGTTTCAGTGTTAATAGATTTCCCTGTAAAATCATATTATTGTTAATTGATTATAGAATCATATTAAATATAATTTAATTATACAATCATCATTAATTGAATATAAAGCCATGTTAATGTTAATTGCTTACTAAGATTTTTAATGAAATCGTTGTATCAAGGAATAAACTGAAATCCAAATACAGGTATATGGCACCAGATAGTCAACATAAAGTGTTTACGGGGTAATGTCATGATGTATAACATGTATCTATGCACATTTCTACTTGCGGTTTCATCATACTGTGAGTTTCAATCTATCAATTGGTCAATACAATGATAGCATGATCATTATATGGTGGACTATATATGCAACTTTCTCATTCCAATAAACGAACCATGCATAGAGAGTTCTCGCGATCGGGCCGCGAGACGTCAATTTTGGGGACAAACAAACACACGTGCTCCATGTTGAACTATAGGCAGCTTTAAGTCAATTTCATTCCAGGTTTATTCTAAAGACTATGAGTCCCATTTCACTAAACATGGCTATGGGAGATAGACGTTAAAATATTTGGAGGCGATGGATATACAAAGAAAAATCCGTCTTCACAACACTCGAAAGCTAAAAATAGCGTTATAAATTTAGCCCTGCACCCGGGCTTTTGCGAGTTCTCCAAACTGCGAGTGACGTCACAGAGTTTCACGTGCCTCCGCGGTAACAAAAATGGCGAGAGCAAGTGATCGACTTAACCATTCCGCGGTCAAAATGTGCAGCGCATGGAGTAACAACACACGGACGCGTCATTAAACCACATGGTAAAGGTAAATTAAGACCAGTAGGATGTTTTCGTATTACTTTTGGATCACGAAAAGACAAAGCTCTTCATTCTTTGTAAGTTTTCTGTTTGAAGTGTTGTGCCAACGTTGTCACTCGGGGAGGATCCATGTGACGTCATAATGTCTCGTTTTCGTAAGAAATGCCAAAAAAACGTTTTCTCAGCCGTGTTGTCCTGTCGTAACAAATATTCGTCATTGTGGTGGCGCAAATGAATGAAAAATATGTCGTCTATCCGTTTTGGGCAGCTATATTTCTTAAATATTCTTAATTATATCGCCAGGCCTTCCGCAATGGACCCACCCCTGGCCGCCTGGCTCTTGCGCAGGTAGTCTGGTTCCCAGTCTCACTCTTTGCGTAACATACACGTCACGCCTACGTCACAGATAGTTAGGATACCAGTATGCGCACAGATTCTAAACTCGTTCCGAACACGTGCTTCGTTTGTTTGTCCCCAAAATGAGTAAACCGGAAGTCTAGGCGAACGAGATTTTATAGCCCTATCGCCTTATGGCAAACCTAGTTCTAATAAATATAGCATAGTTCATATAGTTAATAGTTAATCAATAGTTACTGGGGAGTTTAGCAAAAAATAATTTCACCCCATTTGACAGATGGCGCCACTAGACAGGATCATTCCCTGGAGCATTCTCCCAACTCAAGTTCTGACATCATGGTTACTTTGTAGGCAGCGCTGCCCGGTGACCTGTAGTTTTATGGCTTAATACTCAAAGTGAATAGCTAGACAGCATCATACACAACAACCTGTTATCAATATTTAAATTTTAGATGTTTTCTCTCGGCGCATGGGCCGCCGGAAAACTATGTTAGCATGTCCTGGATATCCAACATTCCGCTCATTTATATATATGATAACACGATTAGTGCGACAAACCATATATTGCAGGGCAACATCGGTATGAACAATGTGTTGCCACGGTCGTAAACAACCGCAAATTGTGCACACATTTAGTCAAATATCTTTTAAAAAAATGTTCATCTCAAGATCTTCTTCAGCATGTTATGGGTTAATTAATGACCGAGTTATCCGTTCTTGTCACTAAGCTGTATATATACTCTGAGCCTGCCATTATATGTGTAAAATTGTGCGCTGAATCAGTCGAAGACAGATATTTTGATCCTGCGCAGGAATTGTTACACAGATGCGGCGCGACATCCGAGAAAAGACCGATCCAGTATTTGCCACTAAGCCCCGCCTACGCTTGAGTCCTTTCGCCTCACTGGTGATTATGAACTTGACAATCATAGCTGATGGCAGGCACAAGTGAGAAATAGTCATCTCTAAAACTGACAACAAAGTGACATGCTGCTTTGTTTGTCCGACTTGTTTGTCCAACCTTACCAGCACGTGGAAGTTTTTTTGCAAAACGTGATTGGTTAAAAGCAACAGTGACGTCAGCGTATGATTGACGGCTTGGATCGGTCTTTTGGGCGGTTAGACAGAGACAGAATGCAATGACACATGACATGGATCATCTCAAACGCCACCGCAAGGGGGTTGGGTACCTATAAATATAATATTCCAAAAATCAGGAATCACCGCAAGGACTTATAATTGAGCCAACCATTATGTGCACGATACTGGCCATTTGAATGCGCATTCAATTACCGCCTCAACGTTTAAAGATGCCGGTACCAAAGAGAAACAAGTTAAGTACAACTGTTCAATTGGTCGTTTTCTTGGTAAGTATCAAGCAGACCAAAAGAAATTGGTGAATTCCACCTTCGAACTAGGTATGAGGTTATAGCTGTGTTCACGAAAGGAAACCTACATCATATAACACCTGTATAATGAGGGTTTGCTTTAACAGAACATTGTAACCTATAATGTATGCCATCTTCAGTCTTCGACATACCGGGGGTGTGTAGGGAGGGCAGGCGCTGGTCTAAATAAAACCATAGTTTGTCCTGTGAGCAATGAGACTGCTAGCTTTAGCCGAGATAATTTTTGCACCGATGTGGAACAAGAGATATTATCAAGCAACATCGCCCGTAATAACTTTTAAAGGACGCAAAAGATGATGACGGCCTTAGCATCGCAGGCATATTATTCCAAGAACGTATGCAACAAAACCGAGTGCATAAAATAAGTTTACTTACAACGAGGAAGAGAGTTTTAATGCATCGTCCTTAAGGAGAGATTATATCTTGATATATCACACGAGGCGATCCAAAACACGCTAGGCAAGTACGTTAGTCGTTTATATAGAATGTATAAACTTGTGTAGTTTCTCCGCGTGCTTTTTCGCGTGACCCGCAATGTCATGTTACCCAAACCTGCAGGATTTTTCATTGGGACTTTTATGGATGCCTTATGATAACTTTACCAGGTTTAGCCCGTGTGGCCTACATGTTTTGATATTGCAAATGCAGCGAAACAAATGTCTTCGGCAAAATACTTCACAAATGCTTATATATTGCATTGGCTGTCTTTAGACGGGAAAAGCAAAGGACTTTGCTGAATTTAGTTCAACATGTTTTGATCGTCTGCAGTGGCAGTGACCAGTAAGTGGCCAGTCACCCAGTGCACAATGCCGCACAAACCATTAATTAAGACTCGACCACCAGCTTTGTTTGAAACATACATGTGTGTTTATCTCTGCGACAAAGACTGCGACTGTACTTCAGACGACTTCGCAAATCATACTTCAGATTATTCCACTGTCCGGCGCGATATTTCCATCTATGTAACGGAAACGTTATGTAATCTGGATCTAATTTAGACATGCTCATTAATTTCTACATCTGTTGCCAATAACCTGGAAATATAAAAACTCAAGATAATACAAATAATACAACATAAATATTTCCCAGAACTCTTTGCGCCCGTCAGGTTTTGTTCCAAGATGGCGTATAATTGCGAAGTCGTGTATAGAAAGAGAAGAAGGAGCGCTGGTGAGCTGTTTATAATTTCAGCAACTCAACTTTCATATAAACAGTTTCCTCACAAAGAAGCATTAAGTACAAACCCACCCTCCATCCCTGACCCATCTAAATCCGACATAAATAACAGAAGCCTTTGGAAGTAGGAAACTGTGTAAAAAGAATGTTACATGAATAGCACTGATGTATTATTTTCATTTAGTCAGGTGTTACCGTAGTTCATCACTACATTAGAAATATTATTTGTCAGGCCAGATCCTGATTAGTGGTCAAAATCTATATGAAAAGTAATTGTTCAATGAAAATGTAAACTCTTTAGATGGTTTTACATTTATTACACAAGTGTTGCTTCAACTTTACATCTGTTTGTTGAGGAACTTATTCTTTGTGGAAGTAATATAATAAAAAATAACTGAAACATATACTGAATTGTTTAAGCAAAATTGTTTTAAATCTTTGTTTAGAGAGTGAGACTGAAAACCGAAAGGCAAACGTATCGGCGCTAACGGATCGGGATGCGTATAAGTGGCGCGGAAACGTAGTGCAATAACCCTATTATCTCTCGTGATACGCATAAGTCTGTCATTTTGCACGTTAGGAAAGGACGAGCATGCTCATATTATTTGCATCCGGAAACTTTCCTTGGCGGGATTAAAAAAAACCTTGACAAATGGCATCATCATTACTTTTATTTAGGACAAAAATTATAAGAGGAAACTAAAACGAAAAGAGAACATTGAAAAAACCTAGACAAATGACATCATTACTTTTAATTACTTTAAACATTTTGTAATATTTTTAAATTGATAATTTTAATTTATACCAATCGCAAACGTTTGCTACCATCCTGTGATTCATCCTAGCGCTAGTCAATGAACGCCATTGGAGCTTGAGACAGAGCTATTCATGTCTTTCTCAAAGCATAGAAGATCGGATTAATTTTCAGTCCAGTATGTGCCTATAGCAACAAGAAAGTCGGTGGTGACCACGTTATTAGCTAACAAGTCAACAATCGCCTTTTGAGAAAACATTGAGAAAAAATATAACAGCTAATTTGGCTATATTACATTACCGGATGCGTCACTCAGCCGTTACCCCGAACCCAACCACACATCTCCCCCGACACCGTTGATTGACAGATATTGACATCGATATTTCCTCAATAAACAACAGATATATATTCGTACATAGTACCCCCCCCCCCCCTCTGAAGGGCCAACACCGATATCATGTCGGGGCAACAAGATCTGAGTGAATCACTCCTCGGCCTTATAACATAGGTCATGTCTTCCAGCTAGGCCTACTAGTGGGGGTGGGTGGAGGTGGACACATGGTAAAGGTAAATTAAGACCAGTAGGATGTTTTCGTATTACTTTTGGATCACGAAAAGACAAAGCTCTTCATTCTTTGTAAGTTTTCTGTTTGAAGTGTTGTGCCAACGTTGTCACTCGGGGAGGATCCATGTGACGTCATAATGTCTCGTTTTCGTAAGAAATGCCAAAAAAACGTTTTCTCAGCCGTGTTGTCCTGTCGTAACAAATATTCGTCATTGTGGTGGCGCAAATGAATGAAAAATATGTCGTCTATCCGTTTTGGGCAGCTATATTTCTTAAATATTCTTAATTATATCGCCAGGCCTTCCGCAATGGACCCACCCCTGGCCGCCTGGCTCTTGCGCAGGTAGTCTGGTTCCCAGTCTCACTCTTTGCGTAACATACACGTCACGCCTACGTCACAGATAGTTAGGATACCAGTATGCGCACAGATTCTAAACTCGTTCCGAACACGTGCTTCGTTTGTTTGTCCCCAAAATGAGTAAACCGGAAGTCTAGGCGAACGAGATTTTATAGCCCTATCGCCTTATGGCAAACCTAGTTCTAATAAATATAGCATAGTTCATATAGTTAATAGTTAATCAATAGTTACTGGGGAGTTTAGCAAAAAATAATTTCACCCCATTTGACAGATGGCGCCACTAGACAGGATCATTCCCTGGAGCATTCTCCCAACTCAAGTTCTGACATCATGGTTACTTTGTAGGCAGCGCTGCCCGGTGACCTGTAGTTTTATGGCTTAATACTCAAAGTGAATAGCTAGACAGCATCATACACAACAACCTGTTATCAATATTTAAATTTTAGATGTTTTCTCTCGGCGCATGGGCCGCCGGAAAACTATGTTAGCATGTCCTGGATATCCAACATTTCGCTCATTTATATATATGATAACACGATTAGTGCGACAAACCATATATTGCAGGGCAACATCGGTATGAACAATGTGTTGCCACGGTCGTAAACAACCGCAAATTGTGCACACATTTAGTCAAATATCTTTAAAAAAAATGTTCATCTCAAGATCTTCTTCAGCATGTTATGGGTTAATTAATGACCGAGTTATCCGTTCTTGTCACTAAGCTGTATATATACTCTGAGCCTGCCATTATATGTGTAAAATTGTGCGATGAATCAGTCGAAGACAGATATTTTGATCCTGCGCAGGAATTGTTACACAGATGCGGCGCGACATCCGAGAAAAGACCGATCCAGTATTTGCCACTAAGCCCCGCCTACGCTTGAGTCCTTTCGCCTCACTGGTGATTATGAACTTGACAATCATGGCTGATGGCAGGTACAAGTGAGAAATACTCATCTCTGAAACTGACAACAAAGTGACATGCTGCTTTGTTTGTCCGACTTGTTTGTCCCACCTTACCAGCACGTGGAAGATTTTTGCAAAACGTGATTGGTTAAAGGCAACAGTGACGTCAGCGTATGATTGACAGCCTGGATCGGTCTTTTGGGCGGTTAGACAGAGACATAATGCAATGACACATGACATGGATCATCTCAAACGCCACCGCAAGAGGGTTGGGTACCTATAAATATAATATTCCAAAAATCAGGAATCACCGCAAGGACTTATAATTGAGCCAAGCATTATGTGCACGATACTGGCCATTTGAATGCGCATTCAATTACCGCCTCAACGTTTAAAGATGCCGGTACCAAAGAGAAACAAGTTAAGTACAATTGTTCAATTGGTCGTTTTCTTGGTAAGTATCAAGCAGACCAAAAGAAATTGGTGAATTCCACCTTCGAACTAGGTATGAGGTTATAGCTGTGTTCACGAAAGGAAACCTACATCATATAACACCTGTATAATGAGGGTTTGCTTTAACAGAACATTGTAACCTATAATGTATGCCATCTTCAGTCTTCGACATACCGGGGGTGTGTAGGGAGGGCAGGCGCTGGTCTAAATAAAACCATAGTTTGTCCTGTGAGCAATGAGACTGCTAGCTTTAGCCGAGATAATTTTTGCACCGATGTGGAACAAGAGATATTATCAAGCAACATCGCCCGTAATAACTTTTAAAGGACGCAAAAGATGATGACGGCCTTAGCATCGCAGGCATATTATTCCAAGAACGTATGCAACAAAACCGAGTGCATAAAATAAGTTTACTTACAACGAGGAAGAGAGTTTTAATGCATCGTCCTTAAGGAGAGATTATATCTTGATATATCACACGAGGCGACCCAAAACACGCTAGGCAAGTACGTTAGTCGTTTATATAGAATGTATAAACTTGTGTAGTTTCTCCGCGTGCTTTTTCGCGTGACCCGCAATGTCATGTTACCCAAACCTGCAGGATTTTTCATTGAGACTTTTATGGATGCCTTATGATAACTTTACCAGGTTTAGCCCGTGTGGCCTACATGTTTTGATATTGCAAATGCAGCGAAACAAATGTCTTCGGCAAAATACTTCACAAATGCTTATATATTGCATTGGCTGTCTTTAGACTGGAAAAGCAAAGGACTGAATTTAGTTCAACATGTTTTGATCGTCTGCAGTGGCAGTGACCAGTAAGTGGCCAGTCACCCAGTGCACAATGCCGCACAAACCATTAATTAAGACTCGACCACCAGCTTTGTTTGAAACATACATGTGTGTTTATCTCCGCGACAAAGACTGCGACTGTACTTCAGACGACTTCGCAAATCATACTTCAGATTATTCCACTGTCCGGCGCGATATTTCCATCTATGTAACGGAAACGTTATGTAATCTGGATCTAATTTAGACATCTCATTAATTTCTACATCTGTTGCCAATAACCTGGAAATATAAAAACTCAAGATAATACAAATAATACAACATAAATATTTCCCAGAACTCTTTGCGCCCGTCAGGTTTTGTTCCAAGATGGCGTATAATTGCGAAGTCGTGTATAGAAAGAGAAGAAGGAGCGCTGGTGAGCTGTTTATAATTTCAGCAACTCAACTTTCATATAAACAGTTTCCTCACAAAGAAGCATTAAGTACAAACCCACCCTCCATCCCTGACCCATCAAAATCCGACATAAATAACAGAAGCCTTTGGAAGTAGGAAACTGTGTAAAAAGAATGTTACATGAATAGCACTGATGTATTATTTTCATTTAGTCAGGTGTTACCGTAGTTCATCACTACATTAGAAATATTATTTGTCAGGCCAGATCCTGATTAGTGGTCAAAATCTATATGAAAAGTAATTGTTCAATGAAAATGTAAACTCTTTAGATGGTTTTACATTTATTACACAAGTGTTGCTTCAACTTTACATCTGTTTGTTGAGGAACTTATTCTTTGTGGAAGTAATATAATAAAAAATAACAGAAACATATACTGAATTGTTTAAGCAAAATTGTTTTAAATCTTTGTTTAGAGAGTGAGACTGAAAACCGAAAGGCAAACGTATCGGCGCTAACGGATCGGGATGCGTATAAGTGGCGCGGAAACGTAGTGCAATAACCCTATTATCTCTCGTGATACGCATAAGTCTGTCATTTTGCACGTTAGGAAAGGACGAGCATGCTCATATTATTTGCATCCGGAAACTTTCCTTGGCGGGATTAAAAAAAACCTTGACAAATGGCATCATCATTACTTTTATTTAGGACAAAAATTATAAGAGGAAACTAAAACGAAAAGAGAACATTGAAAAAACCTAGACAAATGACATCATTACTTTTAATTACTTTAAACAATTTGTAATATTTTTACATTAATAAAATTAATTTATACCAATCGCAAACGTTTGCTGCCATCCTGTGATTCAATGCGCTAGTCAATGAACGCCATTGGAGCTTGAGACAGAGCTATTCATGTCTTTCTCAAAGCATAGAACATCGGATTAATTTTCAGTCCAGTATGTGTCTATAGCAACAAGAAAGTCGGTGGTGACCACGTTATTATCTAGCAAGTCAACAATCGCCTTTTGAGAAAACATTGAGAAAAAATATAACAGCCGTTAGCCGTTACCCTGAACCCAACCACACATCTCCCCCGACACCGTTGATTGACAGATATTGACATCGATATTTCCTCAATAAACAACAGATATATATTCGTACATAGTACCCCCCCCCCCCTCTGAAGGGCCAACACCGATATCATGTCGGGGCAACAAGATCTGAGTGAATCACTCCTCGGCCTTATAACATAGGTCATGTCTTCCAGCTAGGCCTACTAGTGGGGGTGGGTGGAGGTGGAGGAGAAGGTGAAGGTTGGGGTGGCGGATATTGGAGTGTGTGATATATGTAGCCGCCCCTCCCCCGCCCCCTCACCCACCCCCATCCGAGATACCCCTGAGGTATGGTAATAAAGCTTTACGTTTTATTTTCCTTTTTTTATCACCCGCGTTATAAGTAACCTGGTTATGTAGTCCATCCTGGGTCACTCAGCTGTCGCGTTCCCATGGATACCGCGCAATGTGCCCTGGGAACGGCCACGTGGTCTAATGCCGGCGCCGAGGGTTGGGAGACGTCATTTCTGTCCCAGTCGGCAGTAACCATGGACCTCCGCCTGCTTACCGTGTGTCTCCTCGGTCTGACCGTGGCCTCCGCCTTCCAGATAAAGTATGATGGGTAAGTCAAGGATACCTACCACCATCAGTGGTAGACACGTAAAGCCCGGGTGGGTATCTCAAGTTCTTAGGAATAATATCCCCATAACAGCTATGACCGCTCAATTGCATCTATTTGGAGGGGCTGTTTTTTTTTCAAAACAAATTATTACAAATTATAACAGCATTTTTTGGCGCAAGGCTAAGTATTTATCTTGTGCCATACAGGTTGGTTACCATTAAAATTGTAAAGTCAACTTTCGAAAAAAGTGATATGCGCATGACTGGCTGATGTATCAGCATGCGTTATCTTTTATCAGTTATTAGTTCAAATATCTACAATAAATATCTACAACAAATATCAAATAACTACAACAAGTATCTACAACAAATATCAAATATCTACAACACATATCTACAACCAATATTTACAAGAAATATCAAATGTCTACCGCAAATATCAAATATCTACAACAAATATCTACAACAAATATCTACAACAAATATCTACAACAAATATCTACAACAAATATCTACAACAAATACCTACGACAAATATCTACAACAAATATCTACAACAAATATCTACAACAAATTCCAGTTCTAGTTAGTGAAAGTTTGTTTAATAAGGAGCATATATCGGATTTGTGCAACATGGTATATACCTTAAGCGGTAGGAAAGTTCTGAGTAATAAAATAATATCTCGTACGGGTTAATTATCTTTTGATTAGAATTAAATTATGATAACACCTCTTTAAATAGACGATATGACAAAAGCGAAAAAGAATGAAGATGTTGTCTTCAATGCGCATTATATATATATCTGTATTTGTTTGTTCTTGGTTAACCATTTAACTACCTCTTACTAGGACGGTGGGAGTTCATTTATTGAGGGGAAATATTTTTCGTTTTGAAACGACACGTTTTGGATATATGTGTTCACACCCTAGTGCCTTTAGAGGGTTGTTAGCAATAGGGGCCCAGGTTTTCTTTTTGACCTTCTGGATAATATTACGATCATCGATTAACGCTACGATCGCGAAATTGTATGACAGCAAATTATTTAGATACTGAAATGTATTATATCATTCGTGGAAAGAAAGTGATGTCGAAACGTTCATTAATTAATAATATATGTTCGATATCAATCTATGGAAATCTCAGAATTGTTTACGCCAGCCATGTTTTTATCCAAGATTGCGGATATACGTGAAGTGATTTATGGCCTTGTCAAGCCTTTATTATTTTGTGAGAATGTCACCGAACACACTGGCAATATCGAAATACTTAACAATTTTAGACATTAGAGCTACTTGTCGTAC
The DNA here is from genome assembly GCA_964019135.1 of Arenicola marina. Taxonomy (NCBI): domain Eukaryota; kingdom Metazoa; phylum Annelida; class Polychaeta; family Arenicolidae; genus Arenicola; species Arenicola marina. Next base: position 21,870,979 of record OZ025261.1, read on the forward strand.
CCTTTTATGTATCCAACATTTGTATATATTATTAACATAATAATTGAACTTTTTAGGATGTAAATCTGCTCTTCCGTGCAATAATTCATGATAAAAAAAGACATCGTTGCACTCCCGTAACCTTTGCTTGCAAATTTTGTATTGCAAGGTTAAAAAGGCAACCCCAGCTGTTACTTTGATCATGCGTAGCTTAAAAATGCCAAATTTTCTATTTATGGACACTTAAAATGGGGCCGCAGTTGCGACAGATACACAGAAACTGTGCACAGTTCTTTTTCCTTATCCGTATAAAACATACGCCTTTAACATACTGACAGAATTATAGATAAAACAATGCGTTATCAGACAGTATCGTTTTGTGGCTACAGACGGGTGGCCTGATCCCAGTTATAGTGGCGTACGCCTATTTCATCCTGGGAATCCTTGCCGTCTTTGCTACAAAATTATGTGCTCATTGAAACACCACGAAATATCAGGCAATGTCAGTCAAAACATCAGACTTTTGAACCCCAGAAAGTATGGCCTATTTCGCAGAGTGCGTGTGTGTATGGCGCACACGTGTGTTCTCCGTTAATTGCGTTACTTTGATACCTGAGTTGTATTTTTCCTCACCCCTGCTGTGTACTTAATGTAACTTATCAAACGACAAGCCCCATGCGCCAGATAACGTATCTATCTATCCAGGGCTGAGGAGGTAAAGACCTTATCTTTATTTCTTCATTCTGAAGGCGGCGTAACCCGTTAAAAACAATACAATTTGGAGACCGTGATCTGATTTATTTATCATTATGCGATTATTTAAAAAAAAAATTTAAATTTATTTATTTTATATCATATTTTTCGATTATTATAATAAACAAAACCGATTTCCTATCAGTAAAGTTGATTACTTTAATAGCCTATTCATAATGCCATTTCAAAGAGAACCTATTCAAACATAGATTAAGTAAATGTTATATGTTACTGACTATTGAGTTAATTACCTAATAGTTATTTATTACACTTTGATTTATTCGATATATATTATAAGCAATAGGTCATATATGTAGCGCTGCCTCTTTTCTTTTACATTTTTGAGAAGATGAAAAACCATTAGATATCAGAGTTGCATACGATTACTCATGTAATAAATGCCTCACCGCCTTCAGTGATAAAGTGATTCGACTGTTGCCGAAGACATATGCTGATTATGAGTGGCTTGCCGGTCTCCATGAAACTCCATTCAAGGTAAGAAATGTTTCATACTTTTCAATCACAGATTACTAAAAAAAATTGAAGCAATCCATAATCTGCAATTCATGAAATAATTAGTGCTGCTAATCGGGTGTCTGCTTACTTACTGGAAACTGCGTTGTAACAATAGCGATTTTGTAATTTATCATATTTTATAGTCTACTAATGTAATGTTAATATAATGTAGAATTATTATTAATTATTGATTAATTAGCTATTCATAATTTTGACCCACGCTCTATATTATAAAAAAATATCAAACACACTAGAACACCTAGAACACAAATTTCGTGTTTAACACATGGTGGACTACTTTCTCTGGCGGCGGGGGCAGGTGAAGGTGTGGGGTGAGCGCGAGGGGGGTCTCGATGTGCACGTGCCCTCAGACAGCGCCCACAGCTTCATCAACACCCTCCATCGGGTCGGCATGAGATATACCGTCCTCATCGAAGACCTCCAGGAGTAGGTACTCACATCCCGGATCATGGAAGGGGCGACGAGTGGGGGGGGGGGGGGGGGGGCGGCTATAACAATAATTTAGGTTTTTTTTGTTCTCATGAGCGGCGATAAAGACAAATTTCCATTCAAATATTATCATGCGCACGTTACGTAGAGTTAACGTATACATTCGGCGACTTTTTCTGGAAATATGTACAAGACTTCTGTTACGATATGGTAACATTAGAGTCTTATTTCGACTAGGCCGCAGGACAACGTTCTTGTTATTTTCATGTTGCGTTCTTTGTGACAAGATGATCACATCATAGCCCTGTTTTGTCTTACTTATTTGGAGGATGCTTACAAAGACCTCTTCTTGTTACCACGGTGTTGATGTTTGTATATTGTCAGTGGGTGGGGGCTGCACTAATTGGGTAATATACCACCCGATACCAGTAGTGATATTTGATTTTTCAGTGAGATCGACAGAGAGGTGGAGTTTCGTGTCCCCATAGCCGACCTTCGTGACTACGACTTCACAACTTACCTAACCTTGGATGAGGTAAGTCTGTTATGCATGTTGGTCATTTACCCGATTCTGCAACCTGCACCCTTATCCAAAAAGGGCGCGGGCCGATTATTGTATCTGTTTGTGTGCATAAATGATGTAGCCGCATTATGAAAGCCTTTTATGAAACACACGTCCAGAAAATTTAACAAGACAAATATGGATACAGGTTGTCAATAAGGAAGACGTCATAGTGCAAAATCTCGTTTACTCACAATAGCGTTGAACTGACCAAATAGGACATGAGGAATGTTCTTTACCAAGATTTACCAGCACAAGCTAACCACTCTCTGCCGGTAAATGCCACAGTCCACCGCGGTAGTACTGCGTCACTTGCCCATATCGGCGTGGCGACCAATGGAGCCTAGCAGTTTTGTCTAATTGTAATTTGTCGTATTGTTCCACAACGCTATCAAACGCTCTCTCTAGATCAACGCGTATCTGGACGAGATGGTTGTTCTGTGCGGATCGCGCTGCAGCATGGAGTCCATCGGCTCATCGTGGGAAGCCAGAGACCTCAGGGTGTTCAAGGTGAGTATTGTGAATACCTTTCATATGTGGGTAAAATAGCCTTTGAGATTTATATCTAGTTAACATAATCATTGAGGTGTATATCGGGCTACAGTGATCACGTGGTCTATATCTTGTTAATTTCGGTCATTGAAGTCTATATATGGTTAAAATGAGACACAGGTGATAAGTTTAGAACGCTAATAGCCCTTCTTTCTCTAACTTAGTTACAACGAGTTTGTTCCAGATAATAATTGTGGCGTTTAATAGATGTTTATCACCATTTTATGCCTATTACCAGCTGTCAAGATTTAATTCCATAAAGCTGCAAAGTGTTGTCATTATTCTCGTGTCTTTACATGTATGATGTGTCTATATATGTTTGTTCTAGAGCTGTTTGATGGAACCTCCGAGTTTTTTGCTTTAACGAAGTTGATACTGTTCTTAAAACCATACTTTTTATACCGCTTAAATGCGGTTCAGCGTTCACTTATGCTTTGGTGTCGATGCTTCAACAAACAGATCAGTACCGGCGGAAGCGGAAAGAGGGCGATCTGGGTGGATTCCGGAATACACGCCAGGGAATGGATCGCTTTCTCCACAGGACTCTACTTCATCGACAGGGTCGGTGTCTGCTTCTCCAGTAGACATATTTATGGACTATTGTTGTCACCATAAACGTTATACTAGATTTAAAATTGTAAAGTGTCTCGCAAATACGTACAATGTTGGATTTTTCAGGTAAGCAAGTGTTTCACGTAAGTGCATTTAGATTTTATTTAAATACCCTTAAAAAATTACTACTTATATCCGCAATTGTGCTTCTGGTGAGTTGGTGAGCCTTTCTGGTCATGATTTCGTTGACACCCGCCACAGTTCGTGAAGGACTTCGACACGGATACTGACATCCAGGACATCCTCAACTCGTACGATGTGTACATCCAGCCCACTGTGAATCCCGACGGCTATGTGTACACCTGGACTGACGTACGTTAGGTGGTGGGCAGAGCTAGAAATGGAGCAGTTGTTGCCAGCAAATTATACATTATATGTACGATTCTATCGATTATTAATTATACATATGATTATTTATTTATTATTTATTAAATATCGTACATATCATATCATATCATATATTAGGTATTTGACGAAACATTGCATATTACATGTACATCTTTTAAATAGTGTTTTATATTAAATATTTAAAAAAACATTTAAACCCCATTGTATTTTGATGTAACATTTCATTTTACCGGTCACGGTACAACCGTTCAGAACGGAAAAGCAAAACTGAAAATATTACTCTGTAGTAAGCATCTTCGGCTTATACAGGTTCTATTGTTAGTATCTATATTTACTGCTTTTCAAGATATTTCGGCATTTATCTGGTATGATTAAAGTTTCTCTAGATCATATTTGTTTCTTTGAACAGGATAGAATGTGGCGAAGGACTCGCTCTTACCGACCCGCTGACAGCATGATCTGTTACGGCGCGGATGCCAACCGCAACTTTGACTTCCATTGGATGGGTAGGACCCCGGATGTCTGATAGCCGTGCTGCGGGCCTTCGGTGTTCTATTCTTTCACGTTACTACCATTAATCAATTTCAACAAACATTAAACTCACATAATGATCAGGCAATTAGCCAGATTATCTATGATAGGAGAATCATAAAGATATTTCTGTGTTGATATCATATGGTCAATTATCGACCTTGTGAACGACCTTTCCCCATTTCCCCAACCCCATTCCCCGTTGCCGTTTCTTAGAGGTGGGTGCTAGCGACAGGCCCTGTGATGACACATATGCCGGGCCCAGTCCCAACTCGGAGCCAGAATCCAAGGCCATCAACGACTATATAATGGACCCCAGCCGCCTCGGCTCTTGGGACGTCTTCATGACCATGCACACGTACGGCCAGCTGTGGATGGCACCCTATGGCTACACCACCACCCCGCCCTCCAACTACGACGAGCTGGTCAGTAGGCCCGATCCCACCCACCCCCGCCCACGCCCCCTACCAGATCAAACAGTTCTGTGGCAGAACTTTTTGTTTTGCCTAAAATGTGGCAACGTTTCTTTACTAGTTTTGTCCAAACTTGTGTTTTTCGTTTATATTTTCCTGAGGGTTATTTCGTTCATATTTTCGTGGGGTTTATATGATTCATATTTTCGTGGGGGTTATATGGTTCATATTTTCGTGAGGTTTATTTTGTTCACTTTTTCATTATTTGTTCCCTCTTTTCATTTATGTTTCTTTTTATTTGTTCTATTTTTATATTTATATTTTAGTTTACTTGTTCTATTTTTTCATTTATATTTTTGTTTATTTGTTCTATTTTTTCCCTTATATTTTCGCCTATTTATTCAATGACGGACAATCTTAATTTGTTCTACCTATATTAACCCAATAGATGCGAGTCGGGAGTGCCGGGGTGAGCGCCCTTGAGGCAGTCTACGGTACCCAGTACACTCTGGGATCGGCCTCAGAAATCCTCTGTAAGTGTTGTGGAGTATTTAATGCCATGCGCCAATTGCCTGGGTGCTAGAACGATTGCAACTCTGCTGAATGATGAATCGGGCTTAACGATCATAACATTTGAAAGGACAATAAAAAACCAAACGTTTATTTTTTTTATATTATATGTTCCGACTGCGGTATCGAAGAAAAAAAATTAACATTTGCATACATATATAAGCCTGAATGAACTTTATTATGCAAACAAAAAACTATCGGCACTTCATTTATGACACAATGTAATTATACGATAACAAGATCATCATGAACTTCTGATTACTGCAGACTCGTCTTCCGGTACCTCCCGCGACTGGGCCGCCGGCGTGCCCCTCATCCCTTACGTCTTCACCCTGGAGCTGAGGGACACCAGCTCCTTCGTTCTGCCGCCAAACCAGATCCTGCCCACCGGTGTGGAGACTTGGGCCGGCTTCAAGGGCATGATGTTTGCCATCATGAACCCTTGAGGTGGCTAGGGCTGCGCGAGTGGCAACATACGGCAGTTACTGTTGATGTTGTGAAATAGAACGTTCAATAAAACGAACATTACTATCCTATTACATTTTTTTAAGAATTTTGCTCCTAGCCTCCCCCCTCTCTTTCTCCCCCACAGTCTCTCTTGCTCTGTCTCTAACTCTTTCTCTGTTTCTCTCTCTCTCTAATGTTTTTACTGCACATGGTATTACATGTAACATAGGCTCCCTTATAAGTGCCACACCTTACATTATAATTATAATCATAATGAATTCGAAGGGATATAGCCAGGTATGATTAATACCCAGACAGGAGAAAAATACATATTTCATGTACCTTTCATGCTTTTCAATTAGCGATAATAATAATATTATTAATTATAGGGCGGAGAAGCGAGGTGGGGGGGTGTCGCTATACATCCGTGATAATATTAACTGTACACTGAGAGGTGATCTAGATGTATTCAATGAACACATAGAAGCGTTGTTTGTGGAGCTTGATACTGGGTGCAATTCCAAGGAACCAAATATTCTCATTGGGGCCATCTACCGCCCTCCTAATAAGAGTATACAGGTTTTCAATGACATGTTCTCTGACTTGTTAAATAAGCTTGATGGAGAAAAGAAAATCTATTATTTAGCGGGAGATTATAATATAAATCTGCTGAATAACGAAACCCATAGACCAACGGCTGAATTTGTTAATACTGTATTTAGTCATTCCCTTTTCCCAGTGATAGACAAGCCGACTAGGGTTACAAATACAACTGCAACCCTAATTGATAACATTATTACTAAAAACATCTGCAACAAACCGATACAAGGTATTATGTACACTGATATTACTGACCATTTACCCATCTTTTACATAAGTAGAACAATCCAAATACCTGACACGAATAGTGTTTTACGGAGGCGCAACCTCAGTCAACGAAACATTTCTTTATTTAATGAAAAAATGACAGATTATGATTGGGCAGGAATAGCAGAGTGTACTGATACGCAACAGGCGTACACAAGGCTACATAATGTCGTGTGTAACATTTACGAGTCCTCCTTCCCAGCTTTAAAGACCCGCTCCGGGTATAAAAATAGAAAACCCTGGCTCACATCTGGTCTGAAAACATCAATTGCCATAAAGAATAAGTTATATCATAAAACTAAAACTCAACCCAATGATGAGCATACACGACAATATAAAAACTATAAAAATAAGCTTCTTTTAGTGCTTAGACAGGCCGAGAAACTACACTATCAACAATTAATACAAAATAACCAAGGCAATCTAACGAAAACATGGCAAACAATCAAGGAGGTCATCAATAAAAATAAATCTATCCGAGACCAGACGCAATTTGTCTATAACGACAAGTTAACTTCAGATGGCTCTCAGATTGCCAACGGTTTCAACCATTTTTTTGTAAATATAGGTTCAACGCTGTCTAAGGCCATCCCCACGCAGAATGAATCCCCCCTAAAATTCGTAACGACAAATAATATTAAAACATTCTTCCTTGATCCCGTGACTGAAACTGAAATTTGTGCAATTATCGGTTCCCTAAAAGATAGCTCCCCGGGCTGGGAGTCAATCTCGGCTAAAGTAATAAAATCGGCCTTGCATACGCTTAAGAGCCCGCTGACACACATAATAAATCTCTCCTTCAGCCAGGGAGTTATTCCAGATGAGCTAAAAATCGCAAAGGTAATTCCTGTTTTTAAAAATGGTGACGATAAACTATTTAGCAATTATCGTCCAGTATCAGTCCTCTCAACGTTTTCAAAGATATTTGAAAAATTAATGTATAAAAGGCTTATCAACTTTATTAATAAATACAACTTGCTGTATGAACACCAATTTGGATTCAGGTCAAATCATTCCACTTCGCTGGCCCTTATGCTCCTTGTAGATAAAATTTCTACTGCTATCGACGAAGGAGACTACACCATAGGATTATTTCTGGACTTGTCAAAAGCTTTTGATACTGTTAATCATGACATCCTGCTTTTAAAATTGGAAAAGTTTGGAGTCAGAGGTATATCATTAAACTGGTTCAGAAGCTATCTTTACGAACGTAAACAATATGTCGAATATAATAACATTAACTCGTCTACCTCTAAAATTGCAGACGGGGTTCCACAAGGTTCTGTATTAGGGCCGCTTCTCTTTTTGATCTACATTAATGATCTCACAAATGTCAGCTCCTTAGTATTTGGTATATTATTTGCTGATGATGCCAATTTTTTCATATCGGGTAAAAATATCGATCAAATGATCCTGACACTCAATAACGAGATGGATAAAGTAAAGTACTGGCTGCGGTTAAATAAATTAACCTTAAACATTAAAAAGACAAAGTATATGGTATTTAGGTCTGCCAAAAAGAAACTTCATCATTGTCCGGAGGTTAGGCTTGCAGGAGAGACAATTATGCAAGTATCAAGTCTGAAATTCTTAGGAGTTCAACTAGATGCTAATTTAACATGGAATGAACATATCCAATATATTAAGGGAAAGGCTGCTCGGGGAATAGGTATTTTGGTGAAAGCAAGAAAGCTGTTAAACAGCGACACCCTACGCACCTTGTACTCCAGCTTTATTTACCCTTACCTTGACTATGCCAACGAAGTTTGGGGCGGTACATGTCATAAATATTTAAAACCTCTCATTACGTTGCAGAAAAGAGCCATTAGAATAATATCGGGAGTACCAAGGCTTTCACACACAAAACCACTCTTCTTAAAGTATCATTTGATACCAATTGTTTATCTAAATGAATATAAAATAGTTATAACTATGTATAATTACTACCAAGGTACAATTCCCAGGACTATCGCTGATATATTTACTCCAACGTCGCAAGTACACAGTTATAATACAAGGGCGTCTACTCATCTGCGGGTACATAAACCAAAGACTACTTTATCTGATAAGGGAATAAGAACCACGGGTCCCAGGATATTTAATAAATGGCTTAGAAAGGTAAATTTTTGCACGTCAAAATACATGTTTAAGAAAGAAGTTAAACGCATTATATTAAACACGGTCACTGTTGAATAGTCTGTTGCCTTTACATTTTTTTTTTTTTTTTTTTTTTTTTTTTTTTTTTTATTACTGTGGCTAGCTGTGCTAGACGTTAATCAACATTCAATGGCTCCTTTACTTTTATGTTTATTTATTTAATTATTTACTTTTGACTGTTCTCTTCTCGCTTTCTTTCTTTGTTAGCTTGCTGGCAAATCAATTTCAACTCTAACCACGTTCACCATATACGAGCGAATAAGCCTTTGGCTTCTGCTCTTGCCACTATAAATGTATTGTAAAGATGTACTCAATTAATGTAATTTGTGTTTTCTTTTGGCAATAAACTGATTATTATTATTATTATTATTTTGTTTAATGCGAAGCATTTCTAACTATGCGATGCTTAAAGCATATTTTTTTAGGTATTGGATCATACGCCGCCATTTAATCAAATGTCGTCTATAGTCATGGAACTCACTCGAAGTGTCTTATAGTTTCAAATATATGCCAAATATTTGCATGTGCTCACAACATGCATACACGCCATCAATTCTTGTTACTTGCTACCTTAGCGCGATAAATGTCGGCATTTATTATTAATTTTGATCAATTTATTATTAATTTTATGGCTGGTCATATAGCGATTTTGTCCAATGATAAACATTTACAATTTGGGAGGTGGAATCATGTATTAAGACCCTTATTACATAACGACAACGCAATGGCGTACACAAACTAAAGAGTAGATTCTGTCAGACAGATGCCGGTAGACGGAAAAGTTGTGTTCTCGCGTACTACCTTATCAAATTGTGAGGTTTGTTGACGCTTAAACTCAACATAGATATAACACTGCATAAATCGTTTATAGAATTAGCGCTGAAACTGATCCCACAATGCGTGCTCCGGGGAATTTCTGAGCAATAATAAAAAACATGTTGTATGCAACTTCAAGAAACCAACACCTCAACAATTACTCAAACACCGAACACTGAAGGAATGGAACTTATAATGGAGCCTATGTTCTCTATCTCAATTCTGATATCATATATCTCTAAATTTACTCTCACAATGATTAATTAAGACAATTAATGATACACGAAGTACAGTATATCGTATGTATAATGTACCATAATATATCTTATGGTACGGATTACACATATACATATGGTAGGCACGTAGGAAATGTTCTGACAAATCAAATCTTAAGTTAACGAGACATAAATCTAATATGGCCGGTTGAGAACAATTTAGTAACATTTGTAGCCTAAAATTAATCAATGTGTATGAATTATTACTCACATAACTCATAAAATATATATTGCTCATATTATATTTCTCATATTATCATACATATTTTGAGTGTAGATTTTGACTATCTGGAGCGATCGACGAAGTATTTTTCTTATTATTGCAAGTCATCAGCGAGAACGCCGTGGGATATAAGCCTGGCTATCTCGGATACATTGATATCTCAAATCAGGTCTTCACGACACGAGAGGGAAGAAAAGGCTTGTGCTGGAATCTTAACCTCTTAAAGATTCCTTTCATAACCCAGTTCTCTCCCGCGAGTTCTTCTAAAGGGCACTTCAGTATAGTCATCGTAAGGCAGTAGCTTCTCTGCGGCCTTCGCGTTCTCTCTTAGCTCTCCTGTCTCGATGAGGGCACTGTCACGGTATAGGGTAAAGCACTAAGAGTAAAACTGGATTTTACTTTGGTATATACTCCATAATTGTATGTTGATGCATAACCATATATAATTCAGCTGGCTGGTCCAGCTTCGTTTGTGTAATAAAGCTGTACAATGGCTTGATATATGATTATATTTACTGTTAAATATAAAAACGACTTCCGCTGACGTGCAACACTTGGAGTAAAAACTCAGAGGGCAATGTTCGACAGTAGTAAAGACATCCAACCCCTCTTTGTAATTTTACTACCGTAATCCTTTTTATTTCTTTTTACAGAGTCTTACAATAGGGACGACCGAAAAAGGAGAAGATCAAAACAGGACAATAAGGGGGGGCGGGGGGTTGAACTCCAAACAAGCAAGGGGTCCATACAAAATGGGGTTTGGACGTGCACACCTAAAATGGCCAAAAAGTGAACAGGGGCATCTTCGCTCAAAGGGGTGGGTTCGGGGAGAGCTCATCCGGTTTCAGACAAGTATCGGTGGAACTCAGTTCCGAACAAGTCACGTAGTGGGCGTCAGGATCCTCATCTTGCCAGACTTGCAGCACCTTTCTACAGCTGGGCGTGTTTATCATCTCTGAAAGAGCATGTAGCAGACAAAAATCTAAATAAATTGTCGCTTGGCATCTTGCCTAGCGCTATGACGTCATGTTATTGTACTGCGAGGAAAGCTTTCTAGTATTCTTCAAGAGCAATCCTCGTGAATTACATATCAATTACATAAAACGAAATATAATTTTTTAAATCGTGACACATTAAGCACATCATTTAACTATAACATGCGCTTATGGGTCGGCTTTCACCTCCCACTTTGGATTTTTATTGGTCTTTATTGGCTGGTAGCCCGTCGGGCTGCATCCGCGGCATATCTAGCTTTAAATGGCTTCATTAATTAGCTGCTTCACATCAGCACCCCATCGGAGGTAAAACGAAAGTGGAGGGGCAGATGCCGCGCTCAAACTAGCGACAATAGACAATAGAGGATGAAAAGGGGATGCGGGGGTGGGTAGGCGTTTGAAAACTTGCGACCGTGGGTAGAGGAGAGGGAGGGTGGGGGGGGGGGGGGGTTGCCCCGTCGCTTCCCACGGGACTCTACATTGTAATATATGTTGACAATGGAAGAGTCTGGATTAAAAACCGCAATGTGTAGCTAAGATCCGACGGTCCTGCACCAGACCTACCAGGGCTGAGGACAACTTTCGAAATGGGTTCCAATGTATCCCAAACAAGGAACCTGCTAAATAGAGGAAGACTGAGCCGACCGCTTTTTGTGCCTTTTCCTGTTCTGAAGCTGTTTTTCAACGTTGGCATGTCGCTTTTTAAAGAAAACTCACTTCGTGACCACATATGCCAAAATAAGAGTGGTTCAAATGTATTTTCTACACTGACCTTAATCTAGTGAAAAGCAGTTCGACAACGAGTTTGCCCTCTATTTGATCAGAAACACTTTTAGATTTTGCGTAGGGCATATTTCATGGTTATGCATGACCCACTTGTAAATTGATACAAGCTACAATATAGTGACAACTACTTACTTTCCCGCCACCACCCCCCCCTCCCCCCGCTCGCCCGCCACAAAATAAGCACACACACCAGCACACTCCTTCCTCATCACCCGGCTAACCTTGGCAAAAGTCGAGGCATAGAGGAAGACCTCCCGTGTCCGGGGAGCATGCAGGCAGGGTGCGGGCGCACATGAAGTAAATCGAGTGGTTGTGGCACGACTGCAACTCTGCGAGTTTTTCGTTTAACATCACACCGACGAACTGCTGTACCATGGCCGGAATGTTTGTGAGATTGTGTCCCAGGATTTTCCGACACACGTCGTGCTCATTAGGAAAGCAAGGGTAGATCCTGTAAAGAAGAAACCCAGAACTAAAACATATTAATATGAAACGTATTGGGCACGGCGTGGGGGGGGGGCGGAGGGACTAAAAGCCGGAGACATGGGCTGGGTTAAAAGGAAACCGCCAGCCTGGCCTCTGACGCTGTTTTACCGATTCTTATAATACCCAATTGTCTCTCCCCCAAGTTACAGAATGTTCCATCTGGGCTGTAGCTCACAATAAAATGTATAAGTGACCGCCAGCCATGACTTCGCCGCAATATAAGGCGGCGACACTTTTTGGAGGTGTGTCCGCGATTGACCAATCAGGAGGCAATACTCTATATTATAACTATATTGAAACCGGAAATGAAGCCTACTGTGTGAGCAAAAGATGAGCGCGTGATCATCGCAAATGTAAATAGCTGTGATTCTAACTCCCATGATGTTTTTTTATGGATACAATCGTTGCATGAGATATATCAATATGTTTGGATACTACATGAAGGGTCACAATATACGTCACAAGCTTCGGCAAAATGACATTGATGGAGGCGGGTTGGCTTATTTTTTTTTTCTCCTTACCAATCGGCCGAAAAGAAGCGCTAACACTCGCCAAATCAATTTGGAGATGAAAACTTTCGGTGGAGATCACAGGTTGGACACCCGCTTTAAACTTACACTCCGAGCTGATCGTTACAACGGGTGCACTAAAAATTGAGTGTCTTAATAAATCTGTGGCAAGTAAAAGGTAGCTCGGTGTATCAAACGATCGAAAGATGCGGGGAAACGGGCCATTTAGACCTGATTCACCTCCCCGCTTTTGAGCACCTGACTTTGAGGTTCAAACATTCCACACACAGTGTCAACGGCCGCCGGCAAGGGGAAGTGGCGCTCTAGACGCTTCTGTAGTCAAATACACTTTGGGGCAAGGGGTACGTTTCACCACAGGCGCAAGTTTTTACTTTTGTGGAGGGAAAATTAAACAATTGGGATTGTTTTGGTCATTGGCAGATAACTGGTGTTGGATATGGTAAGTGTTTATAGTTTGTTATGAAACTTAAGGCCTTAGGTTTGTGTTCTTAAAATTGCAAAATCGACATTTACAAATAGGAAAACCGTTTGATGTGCAACTTTAAAACTAAATTGCGAGGCAAATATGCAGTTGATTTAGCAGGTGAGGCAAGAGCCTCGCTGCAATTCGCACAGGGGGTCGAAGTTTAAATTATAATATTTAGCAGTGTGTCTTACCAAATCTCGACTCTAACAGTGCGGCTTTCCTACGAATCTAGAATTTAACGGTTACCTTTTCTAAGGATCTCGACTGTAACAGTGTATTTGCCAAACGGATCTCGACGTTAACAGTGTTTCTTTCAACCGGGTAGGCTGGGCCTTAACAGTGTATCTTCCCAACGGATCTCGATTTTATATGTTTTTGTCTTTTTAAGCGGACCTTGAACAGTTTATGTTATTGACGTATCACGTTTTTAACAGTGCATCTTTCTGACGGATATCGGTTTTAGCAGTGCATATTAGGGTTTCATTGGGGGAGTTCGTGCGGACCCCAAACCTCCCCTGGGGATGCCCTTGCGAGGAATACTACCGACTATACTGTAATGAAAACAAACGATAAATCTGGTAAAGCCGTCACATGACATACGTAGCTGGTGTTTCTTTTATTGATGTGTTCCCATCTGGTCTTTGTTGTCAAACTGTTGCATACAGTGATCGGTTATAATAACTTCTACAGAAATATCCCCTGTTATATTAGCTGTTATTCTAGGGGCATTAAACGTTGCAAATAAGTGAAACTGTCACTTCCAGCAACAGTTAATTTCTACAGAATTTATGACATTATGTTTCACCAGAAACTGATAATTATAGGCCTACCATAAACATGTTTTGCAGCAATCAGATATTGAAATAACAAATAAGACTTCAAGACTGTGCGTTTTTGATCTGATACACGAAACCACTTTATGTTTGTCTCATAAAGGAGTTTAAAGTTATTTTAACTAGAAATCATCATTACCAATTATAATGTACTAAAATGTTATGCGTTTGGCTGGATCTGATATTACAAGCTATTATTTCGGAGCTGGCAAAAATTGCGACCTTGGTTTAACGAGCGCAGCGCATATCGTCCAGCAGCCTGAGAAGTGTTCTTCCCTCCCCAGACTTTCAGTCATTCGTTTACCTGACGCCGCCAGGACATTACGGCAATGAGATGGAAGACGCATCTAGAGAGTAAAGACTGAACGTTTTAATAGCTAGTGTACGTATGGCAAAGATGACGGCGACCTTAACGACCTTAGTAACATTAATAAATAAATCTCCACACAACAGAACGCATCGTTCAGTTCATTATCTTATAATGTGAATTTATAATTTTGCCAAACCTTTTCGTCGTAGTCATGGTCAACGATTGATCTCCCCCTCTGAGTGAGTCTCTAGTCACGTGGTCTGTATTTACGTTGTCTGGGGTCTCGGGTTCGACAGGCCCGGTCACGTGGTGTGTAGAGGTGTGCATATAGTAAGGAGAAGTTTCTTCAGGTGACGATACCTCCTCGTCACCCGGGTCCGCCACGTGGATACTCTCCTGGTCTGTCGGAATAAAATCATATCTACAAAGGTCAATCTTCCTCATGGAACTAACAGCCTAACAGCCGTGAAATCCAGTTATCAATTTCATAGAAAGATATCTAAATATTTTAGAAATGCGCGAACGTCGTAAAAGAGATTTTTTATAATTAAATAGCTTTAAACCAGCCTACTTACATGCGCCGTCTTAGATTTTTTACATTTTAGAATAAACACTAAAATTATCTCAAAATTATGATACATATGTTTTATATGATTTATAGATTCGTTGAATCTTTAAAACAACAATTTCAACATAAAACTGCAATGACTAGTTTATAGTTCGCGGACGTCCTAGCGAATCGTGGTCGATATCACACAGAATACCGAACAGCGAACAGGCGCGCAGGGATATAAAGCTGGCCACCAACTTCTGCTCCTGTAAACATTATTGCCTGTCTCCGATTAGCCCACAGGCTTTCAGGATTTAAATTCAAGTCAAAATAAGCTTATTTGACGCGGAGAAGAGGTCGGTAATACAAATACTACAGAACATGTGTAAGTGACATTGCATAAAAACGCCCAACACGCCTCCCCAACACTTACATTGCAGCCGATCGAGCTTAGCGACCAAGACGAGGCTGAAGAAGAGGATAAACGGGGACGCCAGGCAACAGCAGAGCGACAGCCATGGCCGTGTCAGCCTCCGCCGTCTCCTTGGCTTCATCTTCTGCTTCTTTGGCATCTTGTCGGCAGGTGGCGCTGAAGTGCAGGAGACATTGGGTTTGACAATTGAGGCATAGCACAGTTGCAGTATATAGGGTATTTGGCTTAGTTAATGCACAGAGATGCTACAGCATAAAACCGTGCTATCTATGTGAGGAAAACTGCTGCAGCACTGCGGCGGGGGTGTTTTTGAATAGTCACAGAAAACGCACGGGATCAAACACGAGAATTAAAGCTATGGGCCGCAAAATGCGGGCTGCATGCCATTTGGTGACGTCACGCATCTTCCTTATTTATAACATGGCAGATTTAAGACTAGTCCACTGCGGTCGCTTTGACCACTGCGGTCGCTCAGATCACCAACGCAGATCTATCTATAAAGTGGATCATTCCCAGGGAGCCACCTCAATGCACCTTGTGGCGTAGTAACCAGAAATGTCGAATGGGAAGCCCAATAGATAGGACTGTTAAACTGTTCTTAATCTAGTGAAATATAAGCTGTACTTCCATTATATAATGTAATACTTACAGGACAGTTCATAGAGACATGGTGTGTGCTTGTTCTGTGAAGAGCAATGCCATGGAGCCAACCTACCCTCGACAAAAGAAACGTTCAAGCCGGGCACCTGAACTCGACAGGTAAGCATGGTAAACGCATGCGAGAATCTGTGTTCAAACCCGAAACACGCAGTGTCTATCTTTGTTGGGCCGAATGCCAATGAAATGTTCACACCAGTCGTGTCCGGTTCGTTTAGGGGCCATGGAACCACCCTGGACAGTCTCTTTTCAATCAGCCGCCATCTTCTCCCGCATGTCGCGTGCTGTTTTGAACGGGGCACATCGGCATACCGAATGCAATCGCGCACCCGACCCGAGTGAAGTGTCGGGCGGTACACCGATGCGTGAGTGCGTATTCGGTCCACCTTGGGGATACACTTGGGTTACCAAAGAAATGCGCCCATTAGGGGCTGCGTAATGTATCTGTCCGCTACTTCCTTTAGAGAGTTCGCTCTCAGATGGTTGGGGGAGATGGGGAAGGGGATACCCCCTCTGAATCGCGAATCCCCAAGATGTAGGGAGAGCATTGCCAACTGATAATCGCAAATCTCCAAGAATTCCTAGGATGCCAATCGGGGCAGCGGAACAGGCATTCCCTCCCCTCTCAGATATCTATATGTGAAAATGCTACACAATGTAATTCGTTGGGTAAGGCTCGTCATAATGTATAAACCAAAAAAAAGGTTAAGATCTAATTATGGAATCAATGCTATTTGAGCAGGTCTCAGAGTTAGGCCTACAACCATCACCGAGGCTGGGACAGCATACTCACAAGTTAAGTCCAGTTCCAGGAACAATCTCCGGTAGATATCTTGTTCATGGGAGTTTATTGGCATATCGACTGCACATTAAGTCTAGTGTTAAGCCAATCCGACTGATAAGGGAGCAATGTAGCAGGAAAGCCACAGCCATAAGCTATATATGGACCTGGCCGACTTTAACAAAAATTTAAGTCACCCCTGACAAAATGCGTTCACACTTCAAGTAGTTGTATAGTTATTATCTGCCTAAGCAGCTTTGCTTCATGCGGGCCGCGCGACGCATGCTGCAGCATATATCAAGGTCTAAGCATTGCAAAACCCCCTATTATCGTTCACCATTTCTGCACTTTACGCCCGTCCCTTAAAGTAGTCCCGGTGGCATGGTCTTAAAGGGAATCCATGTCTTCACCACCTGTTGGATTGATTAGTTATTTGAATCCGATATCCTAGTTCTGGTTTGAATTGATTTTTTGTTGTTTAATTGCAGTTGTGTGGTGGTGGCTGACATGAATTAATGGTGAGCACGCCAATCCGTGACGCTGCAACTGCTCTACGTGTTGTCCGTTTGTTTCTCGTCAGCGTTGAGAATCAACGTGAAGCTAATAACACTTTCATCTACACATATACCTATGACTCTGGCGTCGCTTTCTGAGGATCTGTAATGTAAATGCCGAATATCGCACTGCGGTGAAAATGCGCTTCTCCCCCACACCCACACTCATCCCTTAATAATGAATAGGGCATGTGTACCATTTTACCCGCCTACCTAATATTGGTCAACACGTCTCCGATCATCAGTTTTACGAAATCGTTTGATCAATGCCGCTCGCCTGCCTGCCTGGGACGGGTTGGGGGAGGGGTGGGGGGGGCATGACGTCATGAGCTTGTCGTCTTCTCTATATGGGCCGGTCCGATAGCTCAGTAGGTTAGAGTGCTCCCATGGGGGACCCTGGTGGGGACCCTTCACGAATAACTTGCACTTATTTTAACTAAGTTTGATGTGTTTGAATGGTTGAATGTTTGAATGGTACAACAGCTAATATGACCTAAACTATGACCTAAAAATAAAAACAAATTGATGTGCTGGCTTTACTGGCTTTATTTAAGTAAATTTAAACAGAAACAATCCTTCTTTTGTCAGACATATATTCCTGATAAGATTTACGTGTATATGCATACTACATCAAAACAAATTGCCCCAAACAATATGTTCAACTCTTCCTTACTTCAAGCACTAACAACTGTAGGCTTGGGCCCAAAAAGGATTCAATCTCTCTCTGTCAAATGCAATTTGTCTAAGTCAAATGCCTGACAAGTCACACGCCTGCACTCCCTCCCCCCCCCCCCTCCCCCCCTTCTCCCCGGCCCACCAATTAACAACACTTTCTTATATCTGGTGTAGGGGACTGAGATAGCGATCTACGTTTCGTTTCAAATTCACAAGAGCCTAACTACCATCAAAGATATTAGTACACCAAGATAAGTCATACGGCGATTTCCTTGTAATCGTTCTGCTGTGGCGCCGCCAAGCAGTGAGCGCGTAGTGTTGCACAGAACCGCCGTCGACAGGCATTCCCCAAGGAAAAGGAAAGGTAAGACCGGCTTCTTGCGTTAATTTATCATTCATTGATATCGTGCATCGTTTATCACCACCGCAATTTCTGATAATTCTCTATTATCGCCCACATCCAAGCGGGCGGCTCATGTGAGCAAACCAAGTCAAAGATCTATCGTTGCCACTATCTATTACTCAACAATTACCAGAAGACAACAAAACGACAGTGCCGACTAATGCCTAACGAATGTGTAATGAGGTGTCCTAATCGATGTCCTGGGGTTTGAATAAAAATTGGGTGAACTCATATGACCATGGACCTACTGCCTTGGCCTGGGTGTTCGGCTCCCGGGCTCTGGTTACATTTGACAGAGCTAGCCAGACCGGGAGAAAAGCAAAGTCTTTGTCTGCATTTCTACTGAACGCTTGTCGAGTATTTGTTTTTAATATTTATAAGCATTTGCATTTATAAAATGTTTATTTTATTATTACCTTTTAGATGCCAGAGATGGGTGGTCAATGCAAGAAGGAACTTGTTCAAACTTGTTCAATAAGTCCAGTAGGCCAGGGGCGGATCCAGGGGGGCCGTCCCGGCCCCGGCCCCCCTTTTAGAACCGAAATGTATACCATTAAACATATAAAAACCAAAACCGCCCCCCCCCCATATCCAGCATATCTATATCCGCCCCTGAACGCGCCTCCCCCCTATCCAGATTTTCTGGATCCGCCCCTGTAGACCTATCCCTATCAGCTGACGTAGTTTATATTCTTAAAAGTCGCTCATGTCTGAGAGTTTCTGTAGAAATGAACAATCTTGTTGATGTTCGTATTTTTGTATTAAAAGTATAAATTGGTTGAGCATGGCTTTGTTCTTTTCATTCATATTTAGGCTCAGAATATATCTCTGGGCGGATCTAGGAATTGTGAAGCGGAAAGGGGGGGGGGGGGGTAAAAAGGGCCGCACATGTCCACCAATTTTTACGGTAGGTAAAGGTATTCCATAATGCCCTCGTGAAGGCAGCCACTGTGTTGTGTAGGCCAGGATAATGGCCGAACGGGTATGTCATAATGCCTTCGTGAAGGCAGCCACTGTGTTGTGTAGCCCAGGATAATGGCCCAACGAGTATGTAATAAT
This sequence comes from Arenicola marina, assembly GCA_964019135.1. NCBI lineage: Eukaryota > Metazoa > Annelida > Polychaeta > Arenicolidae > Arenicola > Arenicola marina. The sequence goes on from OZ025261.1 coordinate 21,890,568, forward strand.
GCCCTCGTGAAGGCAGCCACTGTGTTGTGTAGGCCAGGATAATGGCCCAACGGGTGTGTCATAATGCCCTCGTGAAGGCAGCCACTATGTTGTGTGAGCCAGGATAATTGCCCAACGGGTGTGTCATAATGCCTTGTGAAGGCAGCCACTGTGTTGTGTGGGCCAGGATAATGGCCCAACGGGTGTGTCATAATACCCTCGTGAAGGCAGCCACTGTGTTGTGTGGGCCAATAATTTTCAGGCTTCTTTTGACTGCAATGAATGAATACGACATAAAACATACAGCTGACTAGTCCAGAATGGTTTACGATTATTGCACAAACTGTGGATAAAATGATATTCGAGCACGATTAAGGATCATTTAAGCAGATTCGTTAATATTGATTGAATACTTTCTAGCTGCATCAAACACCGCCGCCAGGGGACTGCGCGACGTGTGAGCGGCGCATGCGCAGTGCCACCTGGTTGGCAGCTAGTGGATTGGAAAGGCTAGCTGGGTGAAACAATTGCTGTAACTAGCCATACTCCTGTGGCAAATCAAAGCTTCCTTGTCGAGTCTAGTCCAGTTCCGAGTTCTATATGAGTTCTATCTGATATATATATATATATAAATATAGTTAAATAATAGCATATGTTTACATAATAAAACGTCAGTGGTAACTACGAGAACCGTCCATAAATTTCTTTATTCCCAGGTCACGATGAATTAAAAAGGATAGCTCCCAGTATACATAGGCCGGGCGGATACATGATACAAATCAACGATTTTCCGATTCACGATTATTTAATATTAAAATTCCCGATTCATCATTATTTAATATCAAAATTCCGATTCACGATTAATGCAAATCTTTGATCACGATGGTCGACTAATATCCCATTCCCATTTCACGAACAATTATTTTTCCCATTCTCAGTTCACGGTGAAATGAAAACCCCATTTCCGAGGAGCGGAAATACCCCATGCCACCTCCTGCATTGTCGCTGGTATACGTGTGTGTTTAAGCTACATATGACGTGACATCATTACTGTTGGTATGCAAACTGTTGTCTGTATGTTACATCCTGTTCCTACTGGCCCATTAAGGATTTAATCGATTGAATTACGTCAGGAAGAGAAGAGCTTTACATAATATACAATATGAGCGTTGAATCAATGTCGCCCAACAAGTTGGAAGAGTTAATTTCAATATGGCGAATGGAAACTGACCTATAGCTCACAAATTATCGCCCACATCATTTACGCCGCCAACACCTTTCAAATAACACAATAATGGATCATTATGCATTACACGCCCTTTTATTTATTGTTTCATCATTGATTAATTGTCCCCTATCTACGTATTTCATCACACACAAATGTTTACATGTTTAACGTCCGCCATCGTGGAATGGCCAAGCTCTGCTTCTCTCTCCACCTCTTTGGGTTGGAAAGCAAAAGACGTCTTCTTGGAAAAGAAGGACGAACCGATCGAACGAGAGACAATCTTCCGGAAGAAATGAAGGGATTAGGGCCTCAGTCATCCGGCAATCACGGCCAACATGCTGACAACATGCCGTTTTACTTGGTCACTGTGAGGGCTTACTGTTTGTATGTTTGTTACCGGTCCCACCGACAGTGGGCGCCCTGGCAACAAACTATATCTGACAGCAGAAGCGTCTAGAGCTCCACTTCCCTCTAAGTCAGCATGTGCTCAAAAGCGGGAGATGAAATCAGGTCTTCATGGTCATTTCCCTGCTTCTCTGGATGGTTTGACACATCGCTTGACTATTTACTTGCCACAAACACCAATTGACAGACATTCAAGTAGAATTTTTTTATTTTGGTGCACCCGTTGCAACGATCAGCTCGGAGTGTCAGTTTAAGTCCTTTTCGCTACCCGACAGTAACTAGGTCTTTTGTTTGCGATTTCAGAGAATGCGAGCGGAGCCTGGGGCGGATCCAGAGGGGGGGGGGGGTCGACCCCCCCGCCACCCCCCCCCCCCCCCCCATTTATGGCCGAAATGTATACAACTTAACATATGAAAACCGAAACCGACCCTGGATCCGCCCTGGGAGACATGGAGGTTCACGAGGATTTATTGAGGTTTAATAAATGTGGCAATGGACTATATATCCGAACTTGTTTTTTGGCTCCGGCGGGCAGTTCAAGAGACCTTTGTTTGCCAAGAAATACCGTGTGCGTACACATATTTCACATTTAAACGCGTGATTTAGCCCTCGATAAATTTGTGAAGTGATATCACTACAATGCGGAGCCTGGCCCTGAGACACATGGTCATCATTATTATCACTACAATACGGACCCTCATCCAGAGACACATGGTCGCCATTATTGCCAAAACTACAATACGGAGCCTCATCCAGAGACACATGGTCGCCCTTACTACCAAAACTACCACTATCGATATCAAGCCTATTACCATGGTTACCACAACGACTACCGTTGCTACCAGAACTATTTCCATGGCAACCAATCTTACTTACCATCTTGCCTACACAAATGTTACAATAATATCCACTACAATCACTTTCGCCCCCACAACTATCACCATGGCAACCACTACTACCACTATCTCTGTCACATTTATTACCATGCTTGTCGCTTTCTACTACTACCACCGCTACTACTACTACTATCAGCATTTAAACCACCACTACCACTAATACTGCCAACATTACATGTCCTGCTTTGTACGCTCTAGATTAAAGAACATCCACTACTCCTACTGCATATCTTAATCACCATCTATAAATTGCACTATTCTAACCACATTTATATTATTCTGTAGCTTACTTGTATGGGATCCCCAAACAGAAATCAAGTTCAGGAAAAAAAATCATGAGAATAATAACGAATAACAAAATAAAATATCATACAGAACTGCTGTTTCAGGAAAATATCCAATATACATCACCACAACATCAGAGAAAGGCATAGTTTTCAAATAAAAGTTAGTCAATAACACAAATCATGAATTACACCCAACAAATTAGATTAAATAGAACTTGGATAACTACCCTTCATGACCGATTCTGCCTCTGGTACTCTATCACTTTGCGGCGTAGTGGCCCAATGATCTAGGATACTAGGCCTACTTCCAAAACCACCTTTTCTACGCGCATTGGCGCCTGTCACTTTGGTGGCGTGTCTGGTGTAGTGGCTAACGAAGAAGGTCCTGCATTGGTTCGAATCCGAGCACGGGAACCTAATCTGGAGCATGTTGCATTCATTCCTCCTTCCTAGTCCCGGGAGAGTCCTTGGCCCATGTTAGCCGTGGGGAGCACCAAGGCCTCCTAATACACCATGCAATTCGTTTCACTAACTTTTACTGTCACTACTTCTGCGCATAATATTAAGTAACGTAGAAAGCTATCCCTATCAGTGCTATGGCTGTTATTACCACTACGACTAGTACCGTGTATTACCACTACTAATGTAACCCTTCACTGTACTAGGCTTTCACAACTCGTACTCCTCTAGACCACTGCCACAAAAACAACGTATTATACACTTCCGGCCTTACTGATGCGCTTAATACCCGTATGTGAATATCCTATTTTAAACACTATAGAGTTTCAAAATATTGCTGGTACATACCAAACCAGTGAATTATTTCCTGGTGTAAGCTTCATCTACTTTCGCTTTAGGCTGTGCTTCTGCGTTTTTGGCTTCTGCACACCATATATTATTTACTAGCTCACCAGATACCACGTTCACGAGAGGGGGACCGGGGAGGTACCAGGGTTTGTACCCACGAGCTGTTAATCCACAGCTCAGCTGACCAACTGAGCTAGGTGAGATTCATACAGAGGGTAAAGCCTAGTACCTAAAGTCAAGCTTTAGCACCCGATTCGTCTCCGGTCATTGCAGTAAGCTCGGAAATGGGTTAGCGCGGTCAGCGAGCCTGGCTCAGGGGTGGTTAATCTCTCAACGTCTCAGAGACCGGCGGTCACGGGCATAACTCGGAACTATTCTAGTGTCCATTCATCGTTGTGTTACTACTTTACTGGCCGCTAGATCGCGCCACCGCATGTATTTATGCCAAGCGGTTGGGCGGGTGGTTCAGGTGAGGCCCAAGTTCACCTGTTCGCTGGGAACCAGCCTGCCTGTCCGAAAAAGTTTTGAAAATGGCAAAATCTGCCTTTTTTTATTCGGCAAATTTAAAAAAACCTAACCGATCTTTCTACACTGCACCTCATAACTGCTTACATATGCGTTCATGAAACCTCGCATTTTAATTTATCTAAAGAAAATATCTAATTACGACATATGCTTACTCATAAGACCGGGATCTGGCCTAACAATCATGGAAAGCCGAAGTGGAATTTAATAAATTAAACTAATCGTAAGACCTTACTGTTGCGGAGAGAAGTATGAACATGATTAAGTTAGAGGTTCGGTGTAGGTGTCAAAAGCATTATCACGTGTTTTAAATCATCAATTTTAACAGCCGTTTTCCATCCGCGTCTACGTTCGTTTTCTGTTCTTTTATTAACTTTTATTAATTTGTGTGTCTATTCTGGTCATTAAGCCCATGGAGTCTGGCCGATTTGTACCACATATTCAATGTCATTTCAAATACCGTCACGGAATATACTGATTTCATTTCGTCAACACAATTATAATGAAAGTAGTGAAGACTAGGACGACACTGGCTTCATTTAATATTTTCCTAAATTGCATTTCAAGTTGCGGAAGCTCAATATGCATGTCTCTCCATTCCCAGTGTTTATGTTTCATATTGTGTTCAATAACAATTATCAAAGACTATCGAAGTCGAGAAAAACCCGAGTTTCGGGTGTCATCATTCTTGTGAAATATTCCCGTCCGTGTCCGTCTCGGCATCAGTCAACATCGGACCGATTTCGAGCTCGTGTAATTGAATTTCATCGGGGATGATTTTAATGGACGACAGACGCAAACAGTGAAAACGGATGCATGTGCTCGCTGCATTACGGCCCCACTTTTGCAAGATTTGAATCCCCGGCAGTGGCATTTTGCACTCCCAACACTGACGCAACCATGCGTACGTCTGCCGAGGCATACACCTATATATTGTGAATGACAGCTTTCCTGTGTCCGTTGACGAATGGACGAGGACAACTCTACAATGATTATTGATACACTGCCAATTAAGGACTAATGATACTGTTAATGGACGCGCAACGAAAGAATAATTTTTTTCCGCGTACACATTAGGGATAAATAAATTCAACATATGCATGTGCAAAAGACAGAAACTGTATGTATAATTAAGTAATTGGACATATATCTGATAAGACTAATATGTCCAACTCATTTGCCGTTTGGGCGTGACGGCTGGCCTACGAATTCAAAATGCCCCTGCTCTAATCGGGTTACATATTGAGGTGACCCCTTGAACCCATATGTATAAATACATACGGTACATGGTTGGTGCTATGCTGTTAGCGTTTACACGGATTACTGTTTGTATGAGCAATGCATGGGGTAATTCGAGGTTCACCCATTATATGGAAGATATCAGCGCATGCCAATATAAATCTGTAATCAAAATATGCAACTTCTCTTAATGTAACTTAATGTTATCACGGGAGTTTTTTCAGACGAACCAAGAAGGTGTCTAAATTAGACAAAGTCGATGTAAATTTTGTTTTGGTTATAAATGGCTGCGTGTGAAAAGTTGAGGTATGCACGTTGTTTAACCTGATCGTAGAGCGTAGTACTCAAAATCAGACTAGTACCCTGACCGCAAGGATGTGATAGTGACTGATAGTGAAAATGTGTTATTTTTGTCCAGGAGTGCAGTAATTTCCAGGCTGGGACCACAATCCGTTCAAAGAACAAAACTGAGAAACTGGAAGTAATGGGCGTTTTTGGATCCGCTTGCAAGCATGAGATGCCTTTCAAGTTCATGGACCTGAAGCACGGAGAACGGTATTTGTTATACATGTATCTTATACATTATAAGTTGTATAAAGAACTACTTGCACACTTAATGTTAGAACATGGCTATACAGAAGAAGATAATAAGCTGCATCGTTTCATTCCCTGGCACATAATCCAATTAGTGCAATATGATTACATTGCAGAATTTCATACCCGGTGTTCCTTCTCCGTCAGATGGATTCTGCGAGCGTCATCCTATATGACATCGCTTGCATTTTGCATGCGCATCTACATGTACACCTATACCGGTAGAGGCGTAAATCGCTGATAATTGGTGTGAAATTGTCTTGAGAAATGTCTGAGTTCTTTTACTGTGTTTTTATAGGGTGCAGACCTTATTAGTAATTGTAATAAGGTTCCAATTTATCGACGAGATATCAACATTTTTCACGTTAATAGAACGAATTTATTAGCGGAAATCGGTGTTCTGAGATGAAGTGTTGTTTTGCAGAAGCAGGACAATAGACACGAGGGAAAATTGGCCGTGCCGATGTTTCACCTCTATGGACATAAGATGGCTTGTCAGGTATGGAACCCCGTAACGTAATGTGGACTTGATATTATTTGTACCTGATTCATTCGTTTAGCTCAAGAGCTTAAACTTAAACGGCATGTGGAGCGGTGGTTTGAGCCACGCTGCGGTCATATCTACGGGATCGCAGAATAAAAATTAATTTCCCATGTTCTATTTTGTATGGAATAGGGGGTTACCTCGGGTACATGTCTCCGCTCTCTCCGATGGACGCGATATGACCAGAATCGGTTATAGGGTCCTATAGGGAATATGCAACTAACAACCTACTATTTGTTCTAAATTATTATCAGCAATTATAAAAATATTATTAACATTTCTTTATCCTAAATAGATGTTTGAACTCTATTTAACTGGGAAAAAACTAAAGGTTATTAATTTGTTCAGCTCCGGTACAGTCCACGGCGGATCACAGGAGCTGGTCTGGTAGACGGGGAGACTATGGAAAGACTATGGAGTTTCCTGGGCAACTTCTCCTCCATCACCAAGGATATGATTGGCGAAAACCGGCGAGATCTGTTGACCGAGGGTCTGCTACACTACGGAGGCAGAATTACCAGAAAGATGTGTATGCCCCATCAGCAGGACCCAAATCTTGTGCCTATCTAGCAAACATAAATCTTTCCGTTATTCTGATTTCCCAAAAATGTGACCCGTTAAAAATGAACGGAATAATGTTCCAACGATTTGCTTGTCCAATTTAAGCTGCTTATGACCATGATAAATTCATCCTGCATTTACTACTTTAGTTAAACAAGTAAAAAATGTTAACCGAATTTATTACCTAATAACGTTTGTAAGGAATAGTGTAAAAAATTATTCTTTACAGACTTTACCCTTCAGTGCCGAATTCAGAAGGGGTACCTTATGCAGCAAACCACCGCCAATGAACTTGAAGACATATGTGCGTCCTCTTAAGGTTTGTATACAAGAGCAGGAGACCTAAAGAATCACCTTGACTGTGTAGGTCTTATCATCTGACAGTATCAATTGCAATACTGTTTAACACTTCTCTTGATTCTAGGTCTCACCATGCCATATAATCTCAATAACGTGATAATCTTTACACGTCTTCTTGACTCTAGGTCTATTCATGATATATAATCTCAATGACAATTTTATACCTTTTCATTTATTAGCCGCCATATCGTCTGTCACTATCCAGCAGTGGGCAGAAGATGAATACGAAGCCGCCTCAAGGAAAACGACACAAAACGAAGGTAAATACATTGTACTGTACATATTGCTTCTGTTTTGGAAAGATCAATGATGAATTTAGGGTGGTAATAAAGCTGTGTTGATTGAATATTAGAAAAGACATTTGGTAAATAATATCATTTCATCTTGTTGCAGAGACAGAGTGGCCGGAAGATTATGCTTTTGCTCTGAATCAGTATTATGCGCGAAGGTTGGTTTCGGGGCCAAAAGTTCCTTTTAATTCCAGCGCACGGTCAAATTTAACGGGTCCTATCTAGCAACGATTAAGAGATTACTTTACATGTTATCTTTATATACATGCAGTTAATTTTTAAAAGTGCTTTTCTTCAAGCAGGGAGACACATGATGATGACGAGAACGGAGAAGATGCTGACTTGTCTAGGTAAGATATATATTTATTTTTCGCGAAACCTGGCCTCTTTGGTTCATTAGGTAGGAAATGCTTGGGAAGCAGGGTTTGACTGTAACGGGTTAAACTGGGTTAAACAGGATAAACTGCTTTTGCCCCCCTGGCTTTTGCAGTGTGAACTTTCGTGTTATCATGTGTCCTTTGAGGCATGCAGAGTAGGTACAATAGAGATTGGAAAGTGTTTGATGGGTTAGTTGCTGAGAGGGGTGTGAAGTGATCTCCGCTGATAGTTGGATGGAGGTAACTTGGTGTTGGTAGTGGAGTGGGATGTTTAATGCTATATAACAGTGGAATTGTTTGTTGTTGTGAGCAATGAGATATGTAGATATGAGCGGACTCTAAGGGTAGGGTATGGGGAAAAATACTTGTGTTATTTTTACTGGACTGGACAGTTATAGCAGGATATTATCTGACTTTGGCATGTTAGTGTGCTGAGGAACACAGTTTAGCATGAAAGAGGGTTTAGCCCAGCCGGGGGTTAAGCCATGAGGTGGGTTAAACTTGCCAACCCTGATGTGAATTCGGGGATGCTCAACAGTCAAGAAGAAATTGTATAAACTGGTAGCCGGTACCACGCATTCTAGATTCTGATGCCTTAACTGTGGGAGGTCTGTCTCAATCTGTTGTTTATAATACATAAATGTTAAAGTATGATTGAAGCCTGGTGTGCTGTGAATGTTTTTTTATCTTATTCTTAACCTTCCTATTGGAAGACTGGAGGCACGTCTGGAGAGACTAGAGAAGAAAGGTCTTGTGTCTCAGCGCTGGCCAGAAGGGACCACCTCCATGATCATCCACCTGCGGAATGGCTGCCACAAGAAGCGACGGGCCAAAATGCAGCAACTACGAGAACACGTGATTGACTACACCTATCTCGTCATCATCAGCAAGAAATATTCCAGTAATTATTAATTTACATCCACTTTAACAAATATAACGTGTTTTCACAATGATTTTTTTACGCACTTGTGTTAAGGAAGTGCTATTGAATGGCTCCACTGTAGGAACGTTTACGCTATCTGCTCTGGGACAAAGATAATGATAATGATGCCGGTTTTCAGTCTGAGGATCACTTGTGGTTTTCTGTGCAGATTCACATTGTCATTGCGGATGGACCAGTGTAACGCTGTGCATTGCTTAATAATGAAAACGTCACCCCCTATAAGCCTTCAGAGTTTAGTGGGAACTTTACGCCTCATCCTGTTAAATGTGTTCATATTAATATATGAGGTTCCTAAACATCTCAAATTTCCACTTGAGGAGGCCAGGCTTTGGCGAATAGAATCAACGCACAGGTTCTTTCTTCAAGCAAGAAAATCTCGAAGGTGCTGATGGAATACAATGGGCTTCCTGGCCACGGCAATCAAGGACCTCCGCTGAGTCTAATGAGACAGGACATCATCAAGCTCGACTCGCCAGTATGGCTCAGTCTGGATATGCCGCAGCCTGGTGCTGATCACGTCCCGCTGGTTGTTCGTCGAAAGGCAATCGACACCTTGCTTCTTTATCAGAGAGCCAAAGAGGAGCAGGTGACTGGCCTAGAAGATCTGGGACGCGTTGTAAAACGACTCAATGACAACAAAGCAGCGCTGCAAGCGACCCTCGAGTCGTTTTCATCGGAGCCCCTCTCGCGCCGCGAGACCGGCCTCAAAGCCATGCTCATTGCGCGGCACGATGCCGTGTCGAAGGATGCCTCTGTCGCTCAACACATCTTCGAACGCGCGTCAGCCACCGGAATCAGTCCAGAGGAATTCGTGACGAGGCTAGACCTACGATCGAACACAGGCACACCATTGAGGGGATTATTGTTCAGGTTGCTTTAGATGACATTGCCAGCCTGGAGGAAGATGAGGCAGAAGACCTTATAAACCAGTCCGATCCTGAAGCGTCGTCAGACTGATCTTGAAGAAAGTGCGACATGTTTTCACCTCGAAATCCATGTATTTGGCCACATGTAGAAGACATGTAAACCTGACCTTCTAACATATTAGTAATGGATAGGTAGTTATCATTGAAACATGCACAGTAACAATACCGAGGTATTTAAATCCGTTTTAAGTTGTATTCAGCCCCGTATGGGTGGTAGAGTTATGGACGCATTTCTCGTATATGCTTGGAAAGATATCGTACGCAACCTCTATTTGACATTCAGGATTCCACAATCTGGACACGAGACCTCTCGAATGCTATCAACTCTTTGCCTTAGAGATAGTTTTAGAGATATTGTTTTCTCTACATGGCATGCGCCTGAAGTATGTGTCGAAGGCATTATAGCTGTTTATTACATTTATTGATGTATGCAGGTTTGCTCTTATGACTATCCGTATATTACGACCACTCTCCTGCTTATAGTCCGGAGGTAATCAGGCTTAGTGTCGGTAAAACTCGGCTGTGTCGACCTGGCTTGTATGGAAACTAATGACAGGGCGCCCCATGTTCCGTTTCCCAATTGAGTCTCCTATATATGCTATAAACACGCATAGCCTTTTATCCTTTCAATTTAGAGAACCGTGTTCTACTGTATATATATTCTTCAAATCAAGACTTGTGTTATCAAAAGTTTGAATATCTGGTACTGTTGACCCAGCATGCTAATTTGAGTGCAAGTGGCACTGTATTAAGCAGCCCTTTTCCACGCTACAGTTTTGAAGGACGTGTGTATAAGTGTTGGCAGTAAAATATCAGGGCTTTAATTTTACAGTTTCGGCTTAAGTATATGTAATACAGTTGTATTATGTCAACTTGTACTGTACAATGCAATCATAAACAGTAAGTAATCAAGTAACGTTATTATCGCAATTAATAAGAAATATGTAATTCGCCGATTGTAGCGTCCGTGTGTTGTGGGGTTTGTTGTGTTGGGACCTGGGCACGTGCCATACTTAAAAGGAATCTTATTTCTGATGTTGAATGCTTTCTCGTGCACCAATCTGTTGATGCTACGATTGAATTTTGTAATTTGGCCTTGTGACCTTGAAATGTAAATAAAACATACCGTACCACTGCATACCATCTGGTGTTTTAAATAAACATGCCTATAATCAAACTGAACAGAATTCATATAATTGCTCCATACTCACAAAGCGGCTTGTCCGGCTTTAGCCCTATCTTAGCAGCTGAGTGTGATGCTCAGCTGCTTTCTGATTTGTTTAGAAAGAGGTAACGATTAACCTGAGGCACTTGACACGTCAAGTGTGTAGAGAGGTTTGAGCGTGATCTCAAAACTTTACGCGTGCAAGGTGCCCCATGATATAGAGCACCGGTATAGCTCTTCGTGTGTAGAGCCGTTGTGATAAAATATATCCTTTGAATCTTTTCCCGCGGATATGTAGCGACCGTGCAGTGGATTTCACACTTTCTTGTGCCTCCCATGCGATGCCACGGGACAAGAATGTTCCTTTCATTCAGAAATAAACTTAATACACTTAAACTTTCCTCGCGTCTGTTTTATTAAAGCGTTACTTAAATACTGTTCATTGTCTAGTTCTTAGGACTTGGTCATATTGCCGATAACCCGGTGGAATAAAGTACTGTACCAATTTAACTTGAATGATTTAGGGAAAATACCATAACTGAATGAATACGCTGAACTATATGCAAAGGGTTCCGTAATATGTTCACCATAGTATATTACTTAAATTACATCCAGTTATGACGTCAACCCTCTGACGCCTGAACTGTAGATCAATTTTCAAGGATACTGTTTTAGCGAGCTGAGAAATTGAGACTAGTCAATATATATGCCATTTTAACAATCTTCCATACGAAATCGGCAATCTCAGTCAGAGCGCTACGGGGGGCCGGCCCGGTAGCTCAGTGAGCTAGAACGCTCGCATTGAGTGCCCTGGTCACCTGAGAGCCTTACGGCACGTGGATCAGTAATTTGCGCCCGGCAGTGGCCATGTCTGTGTGGTCGCAAGATAAAGATCCCATGTCTTTCTTCGCAAAGAGTAGGGGTTACCCCCGGGGACATGGCTCTACTCTCCCTTCCTTCTCCCATTGACGCGATATGACCAAAAGTGGTTAAAGCGTCCTGAATATAGAACCAACCAACCAATCATGAGCACTACGTGAACTTCTATGAAACAATTAGTCACAACCACAACTGATTGTCAACTGGGAACTTGACGCCGGCAGAATGCTCTTGCCAAACGAGCGCGGAATAGCTAACTTATATTTGCCTTTTCATAAGGCATTAAAGGTATTGCGGTCTACATGACGTTATATGCTGGCAATCTAACAGAAACAGAAACCTACACAACCACCTGAAATTGAGATCATGCGACATACATACGAACATATCTTTATATCCTGCAGTAATCACGCTAGATCTTCTTCTCGTGAATTCGCGAAAAACTCATTTTGCAAAGCGTATCATACACACCAACAGCGCACTTAACGTGTTGTTTCTTGTTTTCAAACACCTTTGCAACATCGCTGCATATCATATCCTTTTAGTATCCAATATTTTACACGATTGCATCATATTCCACCTTTAATTGATAATGATCGTCTGTAAAATGTAATCCATGTAAAGTAGGCTACGTGGAACAGGTTGACCAGTGGTTTAAGTCAGAGAAAAGAACCTACTTGTGTAACGGTTCATTCTTTGAAAAAAATGTGTACTCGGCTTACGCCTCGTAATTCTTTTTCAATAATCTACTGTGACATGAACATTTACCTTAACAGCCATTGCCCGCTGACCTGCAGACCTAATGTACACCACATTAATAGCGCGATAAATTTCGGCCGTTACGTCGTGACGTACCGTTGCGGCGTAGAGCATTATACGCACAGGTTTGTCCACTATTCGGGGAATCTTACTGTAAGGGAAGTTTTCTTAACCTTATATATATATATTCCATTATAACATGTTAACCGTTGAAGAAGGTTTTAGTTGACTGGTGTTATAATGGAGCGTCCAGCCTACATAAGGCTAGATCAAACCAAACCATGCGGGGATCCTTCGTACTTTTTTTATCGCGTTGTTGATCTGAAACGGCTGTTTATATAGGGCCTGTCAGGTAACATTTTGTGTTTGTAAATAATTATTTGATCTTAGAGGCACTCCGTGGGGTACACCAAATAATTGTATTTATGGTAACACACGATTTCACCTCCCTTCTCTCGCCCAATTTAAAAAGCTTCTTGAAAGCGGCATTAAACTTTTAAGGAAGTGAACGTCCCTTTAACTCCGTTGTGTCGAATTCACCGGTTTATGAATGTTGACCCATTTCTGTTTCCCGATCGACATGCAATAAAATGCAAGGAATGGGGGCGGCGGGGAGGAGGGGTGGGGTATAGCAAGGTAGACTGTAAAAAAGTCGATATCGCGTGCCCGGGGGGTGGGGTACTTAAAACATTGCTAATGCATTTGGGGGGATTCCGGGGTCAAGCCCCCCTATTTTTCACCGCAACAATCCGCTCGAATTAGCCTGAAGCGTTTTATCGCCGAAGTCCGCTCGGTCGGGGCATTTTACCGTCACATTCCGCTCGGAAGGGGTCTTTGTTCCTTGTAAGTTATGATGTCGGTTTTCGAAAAGTTTTGATGTCACATGTCGATTTAAGGCAGCCAGATAAATGTTGATTTAAAAACTGGCCATGTGGAAAAATGTCCTTTTGGGCCCATTCGCTAGAATTTCGAGATTCTTGAAACACGGTTAAATCTGCTGTAATTTCTTGCAACATTATAATTTTCAAGAATGAAACATAAAACTAACGATCTCTGTGTATTTACAGCAAAATATATTTTGAAAAAGTTGTAATTGAGGGTGAACTCTTTCTTTCCATCAACTGATGCGGTGTGTTCTTAGGCTTAGGCTGGGTCTTGGCACTAATGTGTAGAAATGCGCGGTACATTTGTCCTATCAATTTGCGCAGCGCCGCCTTAGCGAGGGAGTGTGAAAATGCATTTAGGAAGTAGGCGACAACGGACCTATAAAGGAGCCCTAGCGGAGTGAGTCAAAGGCCGAGAGTCCAACCAAACTGTTACATATGTACTTTCATTCCATTTTGCCTATCCTAGCTAGCTGGCAGAATGTTATCTTCGTCATAATCAGAATCTGTCAAAACTTCAGCAGCATTGTATGTCAGTATGGCAGTATCCAACGCGCGCCTCTTGTTACGCTTGGAGTTAACTTCAGCCATGCAAGGACAGATGCCGTGCAGCTATCGAAGCCTTCCACTGAACTTTCATTGTCTGACACATTTGTTGACATTGTTATCTGTGATTGCGTGGCAGGGTGTGAAGTGAGCCACTGGGGTGCGGCTGGTGCGAGCGGCGTTGGCGATATAGCGGGGGAGTACTGTATGCAGATAGTTTTAGCTAGTAGGCTATATACCCGGGGGGCACTGTTATACGAATGTGATAGGGTGGGGGGTTCCGCTGGTGCCCCTTGATGTCTGAGGTAGCGGATATTTGTGATGAAAAAGATACCCCTATAGAGCGATGGGGGGGGGGGGCGCTGAATATGTGCGTTCATAGAGCGGGTTGCCGCGAGAAATACCCCTTTCAAGCGGCTTTTGGCAGTAAAACCCCACGACCGAGTGGATTTTGGCGGTGAAATAGGGGGGGGGGGGCTTTACCGCGGAACCCCCCGGCCCACAGCAATGTATAAAGTATCCCCCGGGGCTATATATAACTGAGATAGCGGGTTCAGCTAGGTGCCCGACGTATCTATATCGGGGTTTAATTAAGGGAATTTAGACCATTGTATGGTGTTGCAAACCAATCTGAACTCTTAGCATACGTTAACGGACTACTTAGATCGGTCAATTGGAGAGCTACATTGATAAGTTATCCACGCAGTCATCCTATATTCACGCCATGAATCCCCTTTAGGAATGAATTTAACTTTTTTGTTGTTGTGCTTTCGCTGCCGTATATATATGTCTGACTTAACTTGCGGACTCTGATAGTGTAATTCGTAGCCACAATGAAGTTGTATGTGGTTATGTAGTCCATCCCGGGTCGCTCAGCTGTCGCGTTCCCATGGATACCGCGCAATGTGCCCGGGAACGGCCACGTGGTCTAATGCCGGCGCCGAGGGTTGGGAGTCATTTCTGTCCCAATCGGCAGTAACCATGGAACTCCGCCTGCTTACCGTGTGTCTCCTCGGTCTGACCGTGGCCTCCGCCTTCCAGATAAAGTATGATGGGTAAGTCAAGGATACCTACCACCATCAGTGGTAGACACGTAAAGCCCGGGTGGGTATCCTAAGTTCTTAGGAATAATATCCCCATAGCAGCTATGACCGCTCAATTGCATCTATTTGGAGGGGCTGTTTTTTTTTCAAACAAATTATTACAGATTATAACAGCATTTTTTGCCGCAAGGCTAAGTATTTCTCTTGTGCCATACAGGTTGGTTATCATTGAAGTTTAACTAAAATTGTAAAGTCAACTTTTGAAAGAAGTGATGTGCACATGACTGGCTGATGTATCAGCATGCGTTATCTTTTATCAGTTATTAGTTCAAATATCTACAACAAATATCTACAACAAATATCTACAACAAATATCAACAACAAATATCTATAACAAATATCTACAACAAATATCAAATATCTACAACAAATATCAAATATCTACAACACAGTTAGTGAAAGCAAAAGTTTGTTTAATAAGGAGCATATCTTGGATGTGTACAACATGGTATATACCTTGAGCTGTGGGAAAGTAATAAGTAATAAACTAATATCTGGTACGGGTTATCTTTTGACTAGAATTAAATTATGATAACACATCTTTGAATAGACGATATGACAAAAGCAAAATAGTAAAGAAGATGTTGGCTTTAATGCGCGTTATATATATCTGTATTTGTTTGTTGTCGGTCAACTACCTCTTGATAGAACAGTGGGAGTTCATTTATTGAGGGGAAATACGTTTCGTTTTGAAACGACACGTTTTGGATATATGTGTTCATACCCTATTGCTCTCAGATGGTTGTTAGCAATAACGGCCCAGGTGATCTTTTTGACCTTTATATCTACAACAAATATCAACAACAACTATCTACAAGGAATATCTACAATAAATATCTTCAACAAATATCCACAACAAATATCTACAACAAATATCTACAACTCATATCAAATATCTACAACAAATATGAAGTATCTACAAAAAAAATCTACAACAATTATCTACAACAAATATCTACAATAAATATCTAGAATAAATATCTACAACAAATATCTACAACAAATATAATATATGTTCGATATCACTCTCTGGAACTTTAGATATTAGAGCTACTTGTCGTATCCTTTTATGTATCCAACATTGGTATATATTATTAACATAATAATTGGAATTTTAGGATTTAAATCTGCTCTTCCGTGCAATAATTCATAACAAAGAAAAAGACATCGTTTCACTCCCGTAACCTTTGCTTGCAAAGCTTGTATTGCAAGGTTAAAGAGGCAACCCCAGCTATTACTTTGATCATGCATAGCTTGAAAATGCCAACTTTCTGTTTTATTTCCGTCTTTTTCCTTATCCGTATAAAACATACGCCTTTAACATACTGACAGAATTGTAGATAAAACAAGGCGATATCAGACAGTAAAGTTTTGTGGTTACAGACGGCTGGCCTGATCCCAGTGATTGTGTCGTACGCCTATTTCATCCTGGGACTCCTTGCCGTCTTTGCTACAGAAATTATGTGCTAATTGAAACACCACGAAATATCAGGCAATGTCAGTCATAACATCAGACTTTTAAACCCCAGAAAGTATCCCAGCAGGCATTGCTAGTTGAAATTCGGTCGTCTTTTGGTCGCAGCTTGATCGCGACGTCGGGCGACGCGATCGCGACATAAAAACGACGTCACTCTCACGACGCAATTTCGACCATCACAGCCCGACGTCGATACGACGTCGTAATTCCGTCAGCATACGACGCATATATAAGCCCTCTGATCCCGACGTCGATATGACGTCGGAATGCCGTCAGCAAAGTTAGTAAAAAAAACTGGTAGGGGGGGGGGGGGGGCGGGGTTACGCGGGTGCCCCTTAATGCCTGAGGAAGCGACTGAAAATTTTCGTCCATAGAGCGGGTTTGTCCGAAAAAAAAACCCAAGCGCGTCTGCATGGAGCCGCGACACAGAGAGGGTCAATGGAAAGAAGATACCCTCCCGAGCCGATTCTGAAGTTGAAATACCCCTTCCAAGGTAAAAACAGACCACTCCGAAACCCAGCAATGACAATGTATTACGTCCTGCGCCCCGCGGCCTGAACACTGCAAAACAGAAAATTGACGTCATTTAATGCGCGTTGTCTCCATGGCAGCGAATTCGCCAACTGCCACCACGACAGTTGGCGCGACCATGTTGATCTTTGAAAGTAGGCAAGAGACACTTCTGAAGTTCTAGTATCCTACGGACGATACTCCATGACTTTGTTACTCTTTGGATACAGAGCACCTCGAAACGACGTCGAAGCGACGTCGAAAATTGGGTAAAATCGGCGTCGATCCGACGTCGTTATTTCGTTAGATAAACGACGTAGATCTAGCATGTTTTTGCAAAAACAACCAAAATACGACCAAATTACAACCAGCAATTTTGAAGTCGTTTCACCGTCAAAACGACCATAAATGCCTGCTGGGATGGCCTATTCCGCAGAGTGCGTGTGTGTATGGCGCACACGTGTGTCCTCCGTTAATTGCGTTACTTTGATACCTGAGTCGTATTTTTCATCACCCCTGCTGTGTACTAAATGTAACTTATCAAACAACAAGCCCCATGCGCCAGATAACGTATCTATCTATCCAGAGCTGAAGAGGTAAAAACCTTATCTTTATTTCTTCATTCTGAAGGCGGCGTAACCCGTTAAAAACAATACAATTTAGAGACCGTGATCTGATTTATTTTTCATTATGTGATTATTAAAAAAAAATTATCAATTATTTATTTTATATCATATTTTTTGTTTATTATAATAAACAAAACCGATTTTCTATCAGGAAAGTTGATTACTTTAATAGCCAATTCATAATGCCATTTCAAACATAGATTAAGTAAATGTTATATATTACTTACTATTGAGTTAATTATCTAATAGTTATTTATTACACTTTTATTTATTCGATATATATTATAAGCAATTACATATATATATATATATATATATATATATATATATATATATATTATAAACCATTACATATCAGAGTTGCATACGATTACTCATGTAATAAATGCTTCACCGCCTTCAGTGATAAAGTGATTCGACTGTTGCCGAAGACATTTGCTGATTATGAGTGGCTTGCCGGTCTCCATGAAACTCCATTCAAGGTAAGAAATGTTTCATACTTCACAGATACAATCACAGATTACTAAAAAAAATTGAAGCAATCCACAATCTGCAATTCATGAAATAATTAGTACTGCTAATCGGGTGTCTGCTTACTTACTAGAAACTGCGTCGTAACAATAGCGATTTTGTAATTGATCATATTTTTATAGTCTACTAATGTAATGTTAATATGATGTAGAATTATTATTAATTATTGATTAATTAGCTATTCATAATTTTGACCCATGCTCTATATTATACAAAAATATCAAACACACTAGAACCTGTAGAACACAAATTTCGTGTTTAACACATGGTGGACTACTTTCTCTGGCGGCGGGGGCAGGTGAAGGTGTGGGGTGAGCGCGAGGGGGGTCTCGATGTGCACGTGCCCTCAGACAGCGCCCACAGCTTCATCAACACCCTCCATCGGGTCGGCATGAAATACACCGTCCTCACCGAAGACCTCCAGGAGTAGGTACCCTGTGTGGGGGGGGGGGGGGGCGGCTATAGCAATAATTTAGTTTTTTTTGTTCCCATGAGCGGCGATAAAGACAAATTTACATTCAAATATTATCATGCGCACATTACGTAGAGTTAACGTATACATTCGGCGACTTTTTCTGGAAATATGTGCAAGACTTCTGTTACAATATGGAAACATTAGAGTCTTATTTCGACTAGGCTGCAGGACAACGTTCTTGTTATTTTCATTTGTGACAAGATGATCACACCATAGCCCTGTTTTGTCTTACTTATTTGGAGGATGCTTACACAGATTTCTTCTTGTTACCACGTTATTGATGTTTGTATATTGTCAGTGGGTGGGGGCTGCACTAATTGGGTAATATACCACTTGATACCAGTAGTGATATTCGATTTTTCAGTGAGATCGACAGAGAGGTGGAGTTTCGTGTCCCCATAGCCGACCTTCGTGACTACGACTTCACAACTTACCTAAACTTGGATGAGGTAAGTCTGTTATGCATGTTGGTCATTTACCCGACTCTGCAACCTTATCCAAAAAGGGCGCGGGCCGATTATTGTATCTGTTTGTGTGCATAAATGATGTAGCCGCATTATGAAGGCCTTTTATGAAACACACGTCCAGAAAATTTAACAAGACAAATCTGGATACAGGTTGCCAATAAGGAAGACGTCATAGTGCAAAATCTCGTTTACTCACAATAGCGTTGAACTGACCAAATAGGACATGAGGAATTTTCTTTACCAAGATTTACTAGCACAAGGTAACCACTCTCTGCCGGTAAATGCCACAGTCCACCGCGGTAGTACTGCGTCACTTGCCCATATCGCCGTGGCGACCAATGGAGCCTAGCAGTTTTGTCTAATTGTAATTTGCCGTATTGTTCCACAACGCTATCAAACGCTCTCTCTAGATCAACGCGTATCTGGACGAGATGGTTGTTCTGTGCGGATCGCGCTGCAGCATGGAGACCATCGGCTCATCGTGGGAAGCCAGAGACCTCAGGGTATTCAAGGTGAGTATTGTGAATACCGTTCATATGTGGGTAAAATAGCCTTTGAGATTTATATCTAGTTAACATAATCATTGAGGTGTATATCGGGTTACAGTGATCACGTGGTCTATATCTTGTTAATTTCGGTCATTGAAGTCTATATCTGGTTAAAATGAGACACAGGTGATAAGTTTAGAACGCTAATAGCCCTTCTTTCTCTAACTTAGTTACAACGATTTTGTTCCAGATAATAATTGTGGCGTTTAATAGATGTTAATCACCATTTTATGCCTGTTACCAGCTGTCAAGATTTAATTCCATAAAGCTGCAAAGTGTTGTTATTATTCTTGTGTCTTTGCATCTTTGATGTGTCTATATATGTTTGTTCTAGAGCTGTTTGATGGAACCTCCGAGTTTTTTTCTTTAAAAAAGTTATACCGCTTAAATACGGTTCAGCGTTCACTTATGCTTTGGGGTCAATGCTTCAACAAACAGATCAGTACCGGCGGAAGCGGAAAGAGGGCGATCTGGGTGGATTCCGGAATACACGCACGGGAATGGATCGCCTTCTCCACAGGACTCTACTTCATCGACAGGGTCGGTGTCTGCTTCTCCAGTAGACATATTTATGGACTATTGTTGTCACCATGGACGTTATACTAGATTTAAAACTGTAAAGTGTTTCGCAAATACGTACAATGTTGAATTTTTCAGGTAAGTAAGTGTTTCACGTAAGTGCATTTAGATTTTATTTAAATACCCTTAAATAAGTACTACTTATATCCGCAATTGTGCTTCTGGTGAGTTGGTGAGCCTTTCTGATCATGATTTCGTTGATACCCGCCACAGTTCGTGAAGGACTTCGACACGGATACTGACATCCAGGACATCCTCAACTCGTACGATGTGTACATCCAGCCCACTGTGAATCCCGACGGCTATGTTTACACCTGGACTGACGTACGTCAGGTGGTGGGCAAAGCTAGAAATGGAGCAGTTGTTGCCAGCAAATTATATATTATATTTACGATCAATTATACATATGATATTTTATTTATTATTTATTTAAATATCATATATATCATATCATATCATATATTAGGTATCCGACGGAACATTTCATATTACATGTAAATCTTTTAAGTAGCACTTTATATTAAATATTTTAAAAAACATTTAAGCCACATTGTATTTTCATGTAACCTTTAAGCCACGTTGTATTTTCATGTAACATTTCATTTTACCGTCTACGGTACAACCGTTCAGAACCGAAAAGCAAAACGGAACATATTACTCTGTCGTAAGCATCTTCGGCTTGTACAGGTTCTATTGTTAGTATCTATATTTACTGCTTTTCAAGATATTTCGGCATTTATCTGGTATGATTAAAGTTTCTCTAGATCATATTTGTTTCTTTGAACAGGATAGACTGTGGCAAAAGACTCGCTCTTACCGACCCGCTGACAGCGCCGCCTGTTACGGCGCGGATGCCAACCGCAACTTTGACTTCCATTGGATGGGTAGGAACCCGGATGACTGATAGCCGTGCTGCGGGCCTTCGGTGTTCTATTCTTTCACGTTACTACCATTAATCAATTTCAACAAACATTAAATTCACATACTGATCAGACAATTAGCCAGATTATCTAGGAGGGACATAAGGATACTTCTGTGTTGAGATCATATGGTCAATTATCGACCTTGTGAATTACCTTGAATGTTTCTAGTTTGTAGACTAGATTATGGCTCCTTGATGAATAAGTGGACAGGGCTGTAGCTAATCCATTACATGTTTATGTGTCCCGGAGACCATTGTCTCTGTTAATTGAACTACACATCTAGGTATTGACATAAAACTGACGGCCTCCCTGCCTCTGGCGCAAACACCTTATGTTGACGAATCTATTAACGTGCCTCTAAAGGAAACGGCTACGATTAACTGAACAATTGCATGTTAGTCCGCAGAGGTAACGACCTCTCTTAAACTAAACCGTTAACTGTTAACACGCCTGATAAGTTAACGGCCTTTGCTAAGCTAAACCGTTGATTGTTAACCTTACCTTGTCGGTATTAACTGTTAACGTGCTAAACCGTTGACTGTCAACACTCGAGCCTTAAAAGTTAACAACCTCTGTCTCATAAGTTAACGGCCCCAGATCAAGGTAAGGACCTCCAAACTAACCCCATCCCCCGTTGCCGTTTCTTAGAGGTGGGTGCTAGCGACACGCCTTGTGATAACAATTATGCCGGGCCCAGTCCCAACTCGGAGCCAGAAGCCAAGGCCATCAACGACTTTATAATGGACCCCAGCCGCCTCGGCTCTTGGGACGTCTACATGACCCTGCACACGTACGGCCAGCTGTGGATGGCACCCTACGGCTACACCACCACCCCGCCCTCCAACTACGACGAGCTGGTCAGTAGGCCCGATCCCACCCGCCCCCGCCCACGCCCCCCACCAGGTCAAACAGTTGTGGGGCAGAACGTTTTGTTTTGCCTAAAATGTGGCAACGTTTCTTTACTAGTTTTGTCCATAGTTTGTGTTTTTCGTTTATATTTTCCTGAGGGTTATTTCGTTCATATTTTCGTGGGGTTTAATATGGTTCATATATTCGTAGGGTTCATTTTGTTCACTTTTTCATTTATTTGTTCCCTCTTTTCATTTATGTTTCTTTTTATTTGTTCTATTTTTTCACTTATATTTTCGTTTATTTGATCTATTTATTCAATGACAGACAATCTTAATTTGCTCTACCTATTAACCCAATAGATGCGAGTCGGAAGTGCCGGAGTGAGCGCCCTTGAAGCAGTCTACGGTACCCAGTACACTCTGGGATCGGCCTCAGAAATCCTCTGTAAGTGTTGTGGAGTGTTTAATGCCATGCGCCAATTGCCTGTGTGCTAGAACGATTGCAACTGTGCTGAATGACTTACGGTCTAAATAAATCAACAAGGCGGTACTTAAAATCGGGCTTAACGATCATAACATTTGAAAGGACAATAACAAACCAAACTTTCATTTATGTTATATGTTCCGACTGTGGTACCGAAGAAAACAAATTAACACTTGTATACATATATAAGTCTGAACTTTATTATGCGAACAAGAAACTATCGACACTTCATTTATGACACAATGTAATTATACGATAACGAGATCATCATGAACTTCTGATTACTGCAGACCAGACTTCCGGTACCTCCCCCGACTGGGCCGCCGGTGTGCCCCAGATCCCTTACGTCTTCACCCTGGAGCTGAGGGACACCAGCTCCTTCGTCCTGCCGCCAAACCAGATCCTGCCCACCGGTGTGGAGACTTGGGCCGGCTTCAAGGGAATGATGTTTGCCATCATGAACCCTTAAGGTGGCTCGGGCTGCGCGAGTGACAACATACGGCAGTCACTGTTGATGTTGTGCAATAGAACGTTCAATAAACGAATATTTTTAACGAAGTTTGCTCCTAGCCTCTCCCCCTCGCTCTCTCCCACACCGTCTCTCTTGTTCTGTCTATCTCACTGACTCTTTCTCTGTTTCTCTCTCTCTAATGTTTCTACTGCACATGGTATTACATGTAACATAGGCTCCCTTATAAGTGCCACACCTTACATTATAATTATAATCATAATGAATTTGAAGGGATATAGCCAGGTATGATTAATACCCAGACAGAAGAAAAATGCATATTTCACGTAACTTTCATGCTTTTCAATTAGCGATAATAATAATATTATTAATTATTATTTTGTTTAATGCGAAGCATTTCTAACTATGCCATGCTTAAAGCATATTTGTTTTAGGTCCTCGACCATACGTCGCCATTTATTTAGGTTTCGTCTATGTTCATGGAACTCACTGTTACGGCGCGGATGCTAACCGCAACTTTGACTTCCATTGGATGGATTTTCAAATATATGCCAAATATTTGCATGTGCTCAAAACATGTATACACGCCCTCAATTCTTGCTACTTGCTACCTTAGCGTGATAACTGTCGGCATTTATTATTATTTTTGATTAATTTATTATTAATGTTTAACACAGCAATTTTTCCAATGATAAACATTTGCATGTTTGGAGGTGGAATCATGTATTGAGACCCTTATTACATAACGACAACGCAATGGTGTACAAAAACTAAAGAGTAGATTCTGTCAGACAGATGCCGGTAGACAGAAAAGCGGTGTTCTCGCGTACTAAGTCATCAAACTGTGAGGTTTGTTGACGCTTAAACTCAACATAGATAAAACACTGCATAAATCGTTTTTAGAGTTAGCGCTGAAACTGATCACACAATGCGTGCTCCGGGGCATTTCTGCGTAACAATAAAAAAACATGTATGCAACTTCAAGAAACAAACACCTCAGCAATTACTCAAACACCGAACACTGAAGGAATGGAACTTATAATGGAGCCAATGTTCTCTATCTCAATTCGGGTATCATATATCTCTAAATTTATTCCCACAATGTTTAATTAAGACAATTAATGATACACGAAGTACAATATATAATATGTATGATGTACCATAATATATCTTATGGTACGTGGTACACATACACATATGGTAGGCACGTAGGAAATGTTCTGAGAAATCGAATCTTAAGTTAACGAGACATAAATCTAATATGGCCGGTTGAGGACAATTTAGTAACATTTGTAGCCTAAAATTAATCAATGTGTATGAATTATTACTCACATAACTCATAAAATATATATTGCTCATATTATATTTCTCATATTATCATACATATTTTGAGTGTAGATTTTGACAATCTGGAGCGGTCGACGAAGTATTTTTCTTATTAATGCAAGTCATCAGCGAGAACGCCGTGGGATATAAGCCTGGCTCTCTCGGATACATTGATATCTCAAATCAGGTCCTCAAGACACGAGAAGGAAGAAAAGACTTGTGCTGGAATTGTACACGTCTTAAAGATTCCTTTCCTAACCCAGGTCTCTCCCACGAGTTCTTCTAAAGGAAACTTTAGTTTAGTCATCGTAAGGCAGTAGCTTCTCTGCGGTCTTTGCGTTCTCTCTTAGCTCTCCTGTCTCGATGAGGGCACTTTCACGGTATAGGGTCAAGCACTAAGAGTAAAAGTTGATTTTACTTTGGTATATACTGCATAATTGTATGTTGATGCATAACCATATATAATTCAGCTGGCTGGTCCAGCTTCCTTTGTGTAATAAAGCTGTACAATGGCTTGATATATGATTATATTTACTGTTAAATATAAAAACGACTTCCGCTGACGTGCAACAACTGTAATAAAAACTCAGAGGGCAATGTTCGACAGTAGTAAAGAACATCCAACCCCTCTTTGTAATTTTACTACCGTAATCCAGATTTTTTTTTACAGAGTCTTACAACAGGGACGACCGAAAAAGGAGAGGATCAACACAGGACAAAAAAGGGGGGCGGGGGCTTGAACTCAAAACAAGCAAGGGGTCCAACAAAATATATGACAAAAGTGGGGAGTGGATGTTGGACGTGCACACCTAAAAGGCAAAAAGTGAAAAGGGGCATCCTCACTCAAAGGGGTGGGGTCGGGGAGAGCTCATCCGGTTTAAGGCAAGTATCGCTGAAACTCAGTTCCGAACAGGTCAAGTAGTTGGCGTCAGGATCCTCCCTTGTCCAGACTTTTAGCACCTCTCTACAGCTGGGCGTGTTTATCATCTCTGAAAGAACAAGTAGCAGATAAAAATCTAAATATATTGTCGCTTGGTATCTTGCCTAACGCTATGACGTCATGTATTTGTACTGCGATTAAATCTTTCAAGTAGTCAGTGTTCGTTCAAGAGCAGTCTTTCAACACCCACTTTGGTTTTTCATTGGTCCTCTTTGGCTGGTAGCCCGTCGGGCTGCATCCGCGGCATATCTAGCTCTAGATGGCTTCATTAATTAGCTTCTTCACATCAGCATATCGGAGGCAAAACGAAAGTGGAGGGGCAGATGCCGCTCTCAAACTAGCGACAATAGACAATAGAGGATGAAAAGGGGATGCGGGGGTGGGAAGGCGTTTGAAAACGTGCGACCGTGGGTGGAGGAGAGGGGGGGGGGGGCTGCCCCGTCGCTTCCCACGGGAATCTACATTGTAATATATGTTGACAGTGGGAAGAGTCTGGACTAAAAACCGCAATGTGATATATAATATCGCAATAGCTAATATCCAAAGGTCCTACACTAGACCTACCAGGGCTGAGGACAACTTTCGAAATGGGTTCCAATGTATCCCAAATAAGGAACCTGCTAAAGAGAGGAAGATTGAGCCGACCGCCTTTTGTATCTTTTCCTGTTCGGAACTGTTTTTCATTAACGTTGGCATGGCGCTGTTTAATGAAAACTCATTCTTCGAGCATTCGTGAACACATTCGATCAACATAAAAGCGGTTCAAATGTATTTTCTACACTGACCTTGATCTAGTGAAAAGCAGTTCGACAACGAGTTTGCCCTCTATTCGATCAGAAACGAAAATATAGTGACAACTACTTATTCCCCCCCCCCCACCTCCCACCTGACCACAAAATAAGCACACACACCCGCACACTACAACCACATCAACCGGCTAACCTTGGCAAAAGTCCAGACATAGAGGAAGACCTCCCGTGTCCGGGGAGCATGCAGGCAGGATGCGGGCGCACATAAAGTAAATCGAGTGGTTGTGACAGGACTGCAAATCTGCGAGTTTTTCGTTAAACGTCACAGCGACGAACTTCTGTAGTGTGCCTGGAATGTTCGTGAGAGTGTGTCCCAAGATCTTCCGACACACGTCGTGATCATTAGGATAGCAAGGGTAGATCCTGTAAAGAAAAAACCCAGAAATAAAACATATGAAACATATTGGGCACTACGGTGCCCGGTTTGGGACATCGCGATATATTTAAAAAAAAAAAAAAAAAAAATCGTTCCAAATTCTCTTGGCGCACGACTTATTTTGTTCAAAAAAAATCAAATGGTTCCAAACTTCGACGCGGAATGAGTTATTATTATTTTATTTTTTTAAACTTTTTTTTCAAAAAAAATGAACTAGTTCCAAATTCTTTTGGAGCACGACTTATTTTTTTTTCAAAAATATAAACTCGTTTAAAATTTTGTCGCGGAATGAGAGAATGAACGTGTGAAGTCATTGTTTTACAGATATCAAAGAGCTTTCGGGCTGTAATCATTGAACAATAAAAGAGTTTTTCGAAGTTATGAATTGGATAACGTCATGACACAATTCTCTTGGAAACCGTCAACCTCTACAAGAACGAACACCCACTAGAGACGTAACTAGAGCATCAATTTCACTGATGTGTGAGGGATCTCTGTCGGTAGGTTTACCGTTAGCGATATCTTCGGCAAGAAAGACAAGTAACTGGATGTCACCAAAGATTCAGAAGATGTCCTCCGCATACGATCGGCCCAACATGCCTCCATGGAGAATGCTTGGGCAGCTTTGCTCAAAGACTTACAGAACTATTATGCCTATGCGCTTGTGCAATGTACTTTGGATCTTAAAATTAGCAGTTTACCCACACGTAGCCTGCGTGTTCAGTCACCGTTGATATAACGCAATGACTGCACAAACACTCGGCCATTGATGAAGGGTCAAATAACCCCCCCCCCCTCGCCGCCCACCCCCCGTGATTTCTGATTTCGTTAATCCGACATATTCGTTATCCGATACAAATTCGGGTGTAACCGAATGTGTCGGATTAACGGGGTCTGACTGTAATACCCAATTGTCTATCCCCCAAATTATAAAAATTTTCCGTCCTGTCTGTAGCTGACAATACAATTTAGAAGTGACCACCAGGCATGAATTTGCAGGCTTAACCAGACGGCAATCCTTTTTGGAGATGTGTCCGAGATTGACCAATCAAGAGGCGATACTCTAATTATAGTTAAACCGGAAATGAAGCCTTCTGTGTGAGCAAAACAAGAGCGCGTGATCATCGCATATATGAATAGCTGCGATTCCCATCCCAACTCCCATCATGGCTTTTTTACGGATACAGTCGTTCCAAGAGATATATCAATATGTTTAGATGCTACATGTAGGGTCACAATATACGTCACTAGCTCCGGCAAAATGGCGCGCTGCTCGACATTGATGGAGGCGTGTTGGCTTAATTTGTTTCTCCTTACCAGTCGGCCGAAACGAAGCGTTAAGACCCGCCAAATTAATTTTAATGTGTAAACTTTCCGTGCAGATCGCAATTAGATTAGGTTGGACACCCGCTTTAAACTTACACTCCGAGCTGATCGTTGCAACGGGTGCACCAACATAATCGTTTTCTACTTGAATGTCTAAATAAATCTGTGGCAAGTAAAAGGTAGCTCTGTGTATCAAACGATCGAAAGATGCGGGGAAACGGTCATTTAGACCTGATTCACCTCCCCGCTATTGAGCACCTGACTTTGAGGTTCAAACTTTCCACACACAGTGTCGACGGCCGCCGGCAAGGGGAAGTGGCGCTCTAGACGCTTCTGTAGTTAGATATCATTTGGGGCAAGCGATACGTTTCATCATAGGCACATGTTTTTACTTTTGTGGGGGAAAATTAAACAATTACGATCGTTTTGGTCATATATACTTTGCAAAATACGTTTTGAACGTTTTTGACCTGATACAGTCATGAAACCACTTTAATGTTGTCTCATTAAGGTAAGCCACCCATAATGAACCTCGGCGATTTTGAGCAGACCTCGGTAAACATCGGCAAACATCGGCGGGCTGTAGCCCTGATATTTTAGGCAGTCTTAATGAAACAAAGCACGAATAAAACACAGCAAAAGAAGTGGTGCCATAGGTAAAATAAATAGAACATCGTATAATAAGCTTCGATGATTTAGAGAAGACCTCGGTAAACATCGACAAACATCGGCGCTAACTCGTTACGTCATTCACAGGGAGTCCCCAATTTGTGACGTCATTCACAGGGTATTTCCCCGAGAATGGCTCTGCGTAATAAATTCAAGAATATTCAAGAATATTCAAGCAAAAAACATGGAGAAAACGTGTAAATAGTTCAGAAAACATTCGTGTAGATCCTAATTATATCAGAGACCATTATATATAACCAGATTGATTAAAAGGTGAGCACAAGGCGTAAATTACCGATAATTGGTGTGAAATAAGCTGCTCCAAAAAATATTTCTGAAATAACATTTTCAAGTTTCAGGACGTGTTTCTCGGGAAATTGGCACGGCTACCTACATTTTTCTTTATTTTTATTGCAAGAACTATGTTTTTAGAAGTTTTTACACGTGGTTTGGTGTCAAGATTTTCATTTTTGATCAAATTATAGCCAATTTTGTGAAGGTGTTGATTTTGAATTTTGGCAAAAACGGTCCTGTTTTTGCATAACTGCACTTTATTATTGCCATTCTGTTATTTTTGTGGCTACTATTTACATTGTTGAATATCATTCATGTATTGCACTAAGTTTAAGCTTTCCAAAGAGCTATTACTGATGATAATGACTTAATATTGAGCTGAATTGTAGCATAATTACATATTCGTGGTAGGTGTCAAGTTTTGGTCATTTTGTGATATGGGGGTATACTTGGAAAATGGAGAATATTTTTTTAACGGGACGGTAAAGTATCCTAAAAATTCACCAGAAGGTGTGTAATTGGGTATACTTTCATAAAATGATCACACATACAGAGTTCTTTTACCTTGCTATTATGGGTGGCTTACCTTAAGGAGTTATTACCAATTATAATTTACTAAAAGGTTATGTGTTTGGCTGGATTATCATTATTTCGGAGCTGGCAGGAATTGCGACCTTTCTTCCATCCACACTTTCAGTTATTCGTTTACCTGACGCCGCCAGGACATTACGGCAGTGAAATGGAAGATGCATCTAGAGAGCAATTACTAAACGATAGTATACGTATGGCAAAGATGACGGCGACCTTAACGACTTCTGTAACATTAATAAATGAATGACCACACAACGGAACGCATATTTTGGTTAACTATCTTAAAATGTAAAGTTTGTCAAACCTTTTCGTCGTAGTCATGGGCAACGATTGATCTTCTGCTCTGAGTGAGTCTGTGGTCACGTGGTCTGTATTCACGTGGTCTGTGGTCTTGGGGTTGACAGGCCCGGTCACGTGGTGTGTAGCGGTGTGCATATAGTAAGGAGAAGTAGCTTCAGGTGACGATACCTCCTCGTCACCCCGGTCTGCCACGTGGATACTCTCCTGGTCTGTCGAAATAAAATCATGCCTACAAAGGTCAATCTTCCTCGTGGAACTAACAGCCGTGAAATCAGGTTCTCAATTTCATAGAAAGATATCTAAATATTTTAGAAATGCGAGAAAGTCGTAAAAGATATCTCGTGAACTGTTCTCTGTAAAAAATTAGATTTTTGATATAATAGCTTTAGGCGAGCCTACTTATATGCGCCGTCCCCGAATTTTTTCATTTTAGAATAAACACTCTAATAATCTCATAATTATGATACATATGTTTTATAGATTCGTTGAATCTGTAAAACAACAATTTCAACATAAAACTGCAATGACTAGTTTATAGTTCGCGGACGTCCTAGCGAGTCGTGGTCGATATCACACAGAATACCGAACAGCGAACAGGCGCGCAGGGATATAAAGCTGGCCACTAACTTCTGCTCCTGTAAACAATATTGCTTGTCTCCGATTAGCCCACAGGCTTTCAGGATTTAAATTCAAGTAAAAATATGCTTATTTGACGCGGAGAAGAGGTCGGTAATACAAATACTACAGAACATGTGTAAGTGTCATTGCATAAAAACGCCCAACACGCCTCCCCAACACTTACATTGCAGCCGATCGAGCTTGGCGACCAAGACGAGGCTGAAGAAGAGGATAAACGGGGACGCCAGGCAACAGCAGAGCGACAGCCATGGCCGTTTCAGCTTCCGCCGTCTCCTTGGCTTCATCTTCTGCTTCTTTGGCATCTTGTCGGCAGGTGGCGCTGAAGTGCAGGAGATATTGGGTTTGACAATTGAGGCATAGCACAGTTGCAGTATATAGGGTATTTGGCTTAGTTAATGCATAGAGATGTTACAAACCGTGCTATCTATGTGAGGAAAACTGCTGCAGCACTGCGGCGGTTTTTTTTTTGAATAGTCACAGAAAACGCACGGGATCAAACGCGAGAATTAAAGCTAAGGCCCGCAAAATGCGGGCGGCATGCCATTTGGTGACGTCACGCATCTTCCTTATTTATAACATGGCAGATTTAAGACTAGTCCACTGCGGTCGCTTTGACCACTGCGGTCGCTCAGATCACCAACGCAGATCTACCTATGAAGTGGATCATTCCCAGGGAGCCACCTCAATGCACCTTGTGGCGTAGTAACCAGGAATGTCGAATGGGAAGCCCAATAGGACTGTTAAACTGTTCTTAATTTAGCGAAATATAAGCTGTACTTCCATTATATAATGTAATACTTACAGGAAAGTTCATAGAGACATGGTGTGTGCTTGTTCTGTGAATAGCAATGCCATAGAGCCAACCTACCCCCGACAAAAGAAACGTTCAAGCCGGGCACCTGAACTCGACAGGAAAGAATGGCAAACGCATGCGAGAATCTGTGTTCAAACCCGAAACACGCAGTGTCTATCTTTGTTGAGCCAGGACCGGTTAGCCGCCCGGTATACTCGACCTCTTCCGGACCTGCCGGTCGGGCTACGCCGAATGCCAATGAAATGTTCACACCAGTCGTGTCCGGTTCATTTAGGGGGCCATGGAACCACCCTGGACAGTCTCCTTTCAATCAGCCGCCATCTTCTCCCGCCTGTCGCGTGCTGTTTTGAACGGGGCACATCGGCATACCGAATGCATGCGCGCACCCAACCCGAGTGAAAGAAGTGTCGGGGGGTACACCGATGCGTGTGTGCGTATTCGGTCCACCTTGGGGATACACTTGGGTTACCAAAGAAATGCGCCCATTAGGGGCTGCGTAATGTATCTGTCCGCTACTTCCTTTAGAGAGTTCGCTCTCAGATGGTTGGGGGAGATGGGGGAGGGGATACCCCCTCTGAATCGCGAATCCCCAAGAATTAGGGAGAGCAATATAAAATCTCCAAGATGATGAGTGTTCAAGACCGGACGCGCGAAAAAACACATTAAAAGTAATATCGCGAATATCGCGAATTCACAGACTGCTATTATATAATAATGGATCGCGGTAAATAGGCAAAGGGTCTTCGCGTTGAACCAAGAATTGTACGGATAACGATCCCCAAATATTGCCAACAGCTAATCGCAAATCTCCAAGAATTCCTAAGATGCCAATCGGGGCAGCGGAACAGGTATTCCCTCCCCTCTCAGATATCTATATGTGAAAATGCTACACATTGTAATTCGTTGGGTAAGGCTTGTCATTTTTCATTCCTGCAAATCACAACTTTGCTGGACATTACAACGAATTTGACCGTGCGGTGGAACGGAACTCAACCTGTTAATAGTGGTGTATACCAAATAATGTGTAAATGTGTTGTACCATGGGTCCATGGCCTAAGCTGTACGGAAATAAATATATTATATTATATGTATAAACAAATAAAAAGGTTAATATCTAATTATAGAATCAATGCTATTTGAGCAGGTCTCAGAGTTCGGCCTACAACCATCACCGAGGCTGGGACAACATACTCACAAGTTAAGTCCAGTTCCAGAAACAATCTCCGGTAGATATCTTGTTCATGGGAGGTTATTGGCATATCGACTGCACATT
This sequence comes from Arenicola marina, assembly GCA_964019135.1. NCBI lineage: Eukaryota > Metazoa > Annelida > Polychaeta > Arenicolidae > Arenicola > Arenicola marina. Next base: position 21,923,162 of record OZ025261.1, read on the forward strand.
AAGTCTAGTGTTAAGCCAATCCGACTGATAAGGGAGCAATCTAGCAAGAAAGCCACAGCCATAAGCTATATATGGACCTGGCCGACTTTAACAAAAATTAAAGTCACCCCTGACAAAATGCGTCCACACTTCACGTAGTTGTATAGTTATTATCTGCCTAAGCAGCTTTGCTTCATGCGAGCCGCGCGACGCGTGCTGCAGCATATATCAAGGTCTAAGCATTGCAAAAGCCCCTATTATCGTTCACCATTTCTGCACTTTACGCCCGTCCCTTAAAGTAGTCCCGGTGGCATGGTCTTAAAGGGACTCCGTGTCTTCTCCACCTGTTGGACTGATTAGTTATTTAAATCCGATATCCTAGTTCTGGTTTGAATTGATTTTTTGTTGTTTAATTGCAGTTGTGTGGTGGTGGCTGACATGAATTAATGGTGATCACGCCAATCCGTGACGCTGCAACTGTTCTACGTGTTGTCCGTTTGTTTCTCGTCAGCGTTGAGAATCAACGTGAAGCTAATAACACTTTCATCTACACATATACTTATGACTCTGGCGTCGCTTTCTGAGGATCTGATGTAATGTAAATGCCGAATATCGCACTGCGGTGAGAATGCGCTTCTCCCCCACACCCATCCCTCAATAATCAATAAGGCTTGTGTACCATTTTACCCGCCTACCTAATATTGGTCAACACGTCTCCAATCATCAGTTTTACGAAATCGTTTGATCAATGCCGCTCACCCGCCCATTTTCGCCCATTTTGTTAATGCCAATAACATGAGAGGGGATGGGGTGGGAGAGGGGTGGGAGAGCATGACGACAGCTTGGCTAATTCTCCTTCTCTATAGGGGCCGGCCCGATAGCTCAGTGGGTTAGAGTGTTCGCCTTGAGGACCCTGGCCACCTAAAAGCCTAACGGCACGTGGATCGATTGTTCGAGCCCCGCTGTGGCCATGTCTGTGTGGTCGCAGGATAAAGATCCCATGTCTTTGTTCGTAAAGAGTAGAGGGCTACCCCCAGGGACATGGCTCCACTCTCCCTTCCTTCTCCCATTGACGCCATGTGAACATAAGTGGTTTAAGCATCCTGAATATACAACCAATCAACCATCTCCTTGTCTATACTTTGGGACTATATATTCTATACCTATATATTCTATACCTATATATTCTATACCTATGGTACATGAATGGACCGGGGGTACGGCGATAATAAACCGTAGAATGACAGCAATCATTTATCACGAAATGCAATAATACATTGAGCGATGATCCTTAAACCTTTCAATTTACCCTTCAAGAATAACTTACCCGTATGGTAACAAATCTTGATGGGTCCGAATATTTGAATAGTACAACAGCTACTATGACCCAAATTTTGATTGGATTTGTTATATGCTGGCTAATTTAAACCGAAACACCCTTTCTTTTGTTAGACATGCTAATATGTATTCCTGTTAAGATTTACGTGTATAAGTATACTACATAAAAAAACCTTCCCCAAACACTGTTCAACTCATCCTTACTTCAAACACTAACAACTCTAGGTTTGGGCCCAAAAAGATTCAATCTCTCTCTATCAAATGCGATTTGTCTAAGGCAAATGCCTGACAAGTCACAATGCCTGAACCCCCCCGCCCCCCCCACCCCCCACCTTCTCCCCGGAACACCAATTAACAACGTTTCAATTTCACACGAGCTTAAATACCGTGAATTGCAAAGTATTTCATTTATATTATTGCACACACACACACGCGAATGCAACGTTTGCAATAACTCTTGTTAACTCTCGTCAGACACGCTGTGATTTATGGGATAGCTTTCTATGTCCTGGAAACACGGAGAATGGCGGGAGGGAGAGGGGGCGTGGGGGGGGGGGGCGATGTCCAAGCGACGGGGTCCTGGGGAATCGTAGTCTCGAGCGGTCATCCCTAGAAAAGGCACACCGACCTAACATGCAGAACAAATACATGTATAGGTTTTGCAGAATCCAGAGTTCCGGTGAAATAATGCGAATAATGCGACTTTTTACGTTTTTTCCCTTACCCCCTAATTACCCCCCTAATTGACCTAATTGACAGTTGTGAGTGAGTATGGCAAAGTTTTCAACAAGGATAGATCAGGACAAGAGCAGTACATACATATAGGTTTCTATTAATCTACTTGGGGAAGTAGGATAATAGGGCTATGCGGGCAGAGAGACCAGTTTTGGGGACAACAAACACACGTGCTCCATGTTGAAGTATAGGCAGCTATAAGTCAATTTCTTTCCATGTTTATTCTAAAGCCTGCGAGTCCCATTTCACTAGACATGGCTACAGGAGGTATACGTTAAAATATTTAGAGGCGAGGAAAAATCCGTCTTCCAAACACTCGAAAGCTAAAAATAGCGTTCAACATTTAGCCCTGTACCCGGGCTTTCGCGAGTTCCCCAGCGAGTGACGTCACAGAGTCTCACGTGCCACCGCGCAACAAAAATGGCGAGAGCAGGTGATCGACTTGACCATTCCGCTGTCAAAATGTGCAGTGCATGGAGTAACAACACACGGATGCGTCATTAAACCACATGGTAAAGGTAAAATAAGACCAGTTGGGTGTTTTCGTATCACTTTTGGATCACGAAAAGACAAAGTTTCTTCATTCTTTGTAAGATTCTGTTTGAAGCGTTGCACCAACGTTGTCACCGGGGAAAATCCGTGTGACGTCACAATGCCTCGTTTTCGTAAGAAATGCAAAAAAACGTTAGTTTCTTCGCCGTGTTGTCCCGTCGTAACAAATATTTGTCATTGTGATGGCGCAAATGAATGAAAAATATATATCCATTTTCTGCAGCTATATTTCTTAAATATTCTTAGCCATATCGCTAGGCCTTCCGCAATGCACCCACCTCTCGGCGCCTGGCTCTTGCGCAGTTAGTCTGGTTCCCTGTCTCTGTCTTTGCGTAACATTTACGTCACGCCTACGTCACAGATAGTCAGGATACCAGTGTGCGCAGTGATTCTAAACTCGTTCCGGACACGTGCTTCGTTTGTTTGTCCCCAAAATGAGTAAACCGGAAGTCTAAGCGAACGAGACTTTATGGCGCTATGTCCCAGCGGGTGTTTCATAATGCCCTCGTGAAGGCAGCCACTGTGTTGTGTGGGCCAGGGTAATGGCCCACCGGGTATGTCATAATGCCCTCGTGAAGGCAGCCACTGTGTTGTGTGGGCCAGGGTAATGGCCCACCGGGTATGTCATAATGCCCTCGTGAAGGCAGCCACTGTGCTGTGTGGGCCAGGGTAATGGCCCAACGGGGATGTCATAATGCCCTCGTGAAGGCAGCCACTGTGTTGTGTGGGCCAGGTTAATGACCCACCGGGTATGTCATAATGCCCTCGTGAAGGCAGCCACTGTGTTGTGTGGGCCAGGTTAATGACCCACCGGGTATGTCATAATGCCTTCGTGAAGGCAGCCACTGTGTTGTGTGGGCCAGGGTAATGGCCCAACGGGTATGTCATAATGCCCTCGTGAAGGCAGCCACTGTGTTGTGTGGGCCAGGGTAATAATCCAACGGCTGTGCCATAATGCCCTCGTGAAGGCAGCCACTGTCTTGTGTGGGCCAGGGTAATAATCCAACGGCTGTGCCATAATGCCCTCGTGAAGGCAGCCACTGTCTTGTGTGGGCCAGGGTAATGGCCCACCGGGTATGTCATAATGCCCTCGTGAAGGCAGCCACTGTGTTGTGTGGGCCAGGGTAATGGCCCAACGGGTATGTCATAACGCCCTCGTGAAGGCAGCCACTGTGTTGTATGGGCCAGGGTAATGGCCCAACGGGTATGTCATAACGCCCTCGTGAAGGCAGCCACTATGTTGTGTGGGTCAGGGTAATGGCCCAACGGGTATGTCATAATACCCTCGTGAAGGCAGCCACTGTGTTGTGTGGGCCAGGATAATGGCCCAACGGGTGTGTCATAACGCCCTCGTGAAGGCAGCCACTATGTTGTGTGGGTCAGGGTAATGGCCCAACGGGTATGTCATAATGCCCTCGTGAAGGCAGCCACTGTGTTGTGTGGGCCAGGATAATGGCCCAACGGGTATATCATAATGCCCCCGTGAAGGCAGCCACTATGTTGTGTGGGCCAGGACTTTTCAGGCTTCCTTTGACTGCAATGAATGAATACGACATAAAACTTACAGCTGTCTAGTCCAAAATTGTTTACGATTATTGCACAAACCGTGGATAAAGTGCACAGGCACAGTAAATCAGTGGAGGGGGGAGGCCGGGGGTAGAGGGCCCCACAACGCATACTAAACACACAAGGTGTCCAACTCCCGCTGGAACTGAGCGACAGGCACCCGCTTCAACCCCCAATATCGCACCTTTATCGCGCTTGACGGCCCCGTAAATGCCTAAGTCCGGTTTCTAAGTAATTTATTTATTTCATCAAAAAGTAAATGAGATCTGTACTGCCGTCTAGCCGCGACAAATAAAGAATTAGGCAACGACAACAACCAACTCCGGAACAGATTGAGCAAAAATGGCTGACATCGCGAGAATTCGCCTGCGAGATCTCAGGCACAGTGCACGATATGACGATTGGTCAGCTTTCACATGACGCTCATGTGGGGAGGTACTCCTAAAATCTGTCATTTTGATTAATAACATCATAGGGAGATGCTATGCTAATGTTCGTCCCGATTCAACAAATTTTGAAGTTGCATCCCCTGTGTCACGTGACACATTTTTCGACTGCCAACCAATCAGATTCATCTCGCTGACTGATGTCAGCCATTTTTGCTCAATCTGTTCCGGAGTTGGTTGTTGTCGTTGCATAATTCTTTATTTGTCGCGACTACACGGCAGTACAGGTCTCGTTTACTTACTGATGAAATAAATAATTTACTTAGATATCGGACTTAGGCATCTATGGGGCCCGTCAAGCGCGGTAAAGGTGCGATATTGGGATTTGAAGCGGGTGCCTGTCGCTCAGTTCCAGCGGGAGTTGGACACCTTGTGTGTTTAGTATGCGTTGTGGGGCCCCCTACCCCCCCCCCCCCCCCCCGGCCTCCCCCCTCCACTGATTTACTGTGCCTGTGATAAAGTGATACTCGAGCACGATTAAGGATCATTTAAGCAGATTCGTTTTATTTCACATGTGAGCGGCGCATGCGCAGCGCCACCTGGTTGGCAGCTAGTGAATTGGAAAGGCTAGCTGGGTGAAACAATTGCTGTAACTAGCCATACTCCTGTGGCAAATCAAAGCTTCCTTGTCGAGTCAAATAATAGCAGAGTTAAATAATAGCATATGTTTACATAATAAAACGTCGGTGGTAACTACGAGAACCGTCCACAAATTTCTTTATTCCCAGGTCACGATGAATTAAAAAGGATAATTCCCAGTATACATAGGCCGGGCGGACACATGACCCAAATCAGCGATTTTCCGATTCATGATTATTTAATATTAAACTTCCCGATTCACGAATAATGCAAATCTTGATCACGATGGTCGACGAATATCCCATTCCCATTTCACGAACAATTATTTTCCCCATTCCCTATTCACGGTGAAATGAAAACCCCATTCCCGAGGAACGGAAATATCCCTTGCCACCCTCCTGCATTGTCGCTGGTATACGTGTGTGTTTAAGCTACATATGACGTGACATCATTACTGTTGGTATGCAAACCGTTGTCTGTATGTTACATCCTGTTCCTACTGGCCCATTAAGGATTTAATCGATTGAATTAGGCCAGGAAGAGAAGAGCTTTACATAATATACAATATGAGCATTGAATCAATGTCGCCCAACAAGTTGCAAGAGTTAATTTCAATATGGCGAATGGAAACTGACCTGTAGCTCACAAATTATCGCCCACATCTATTGTTGTGCGCTAACATACAGATATATCGTTAACAGCTTATACATAACATCATTTACGCCGCCAGCAACTAGGTCTTTTGTTTGCGATTTCAGAGAAGGCGAGCGGAGCCTGGGGCCGATCCAGAGGTGGGGGTGGGGGGCGACCCGGTCCCGCTCCCTGCCCCCCCCCCCCATTTATGGCCGAAATTTATACAATTTAACATATGAAAACCGAAACCGGCCCTGGATCCGCCCTGGGAGACATGGACGTTCACGAGGATTTATTGAGGTTGAATAAGTGTCGCAATGGACTATATATCCGAACTTGTTTTTTGGCTCCGGCGGGCAGTTCAAGAGACCTTTGTTTACCAAGAAATACCGTGTGCGTACACATATTTCACATTTAAACGCGTGATTTAACCCTAAATAAAGTTGTGAAGTGATATCACTACAATACGGAGCCTCATCCAGAGACACATGGTCGCCATTATTATCACTACAATACGGAGCCTCATCCAGAGACACATGGTCGCCATTATTATCACTACAATACGGAGCCTGATCCAGAGACACATGGTCGCCCTTACTACCAAAACTACCACTATCGATATCAAGGCTATTACCATGGTTACCACAACGACTACCGTTGCTACCAGAACTATTTCCATGGCAACCAATCTTACTTACCACCTTGCCTACACAACTGTTACAATGATCTCCACTACAATCACTGTCGCCCCTGCATCTATTACCATGGCAACCACTACTACCACTATCTCTGTCACATTTATTACCATTTCACGTTTCCAAAAATATCCAATATACATCACCACAACAGCCGAGAAAGGCATAATTTTCGAATAAAAGTTACTCAATGCCACAAACCATGAATTACACCCCCAAAAAAAATTAGATTAAATACTACCCTTCATGACCGATTCTGTCTCTGGTACTCTATCACTGCTGTTAACTCTCACTAGGGTGGCGTGTCTGGTGTAGTGGCTAACGCACAAGATCCTGCATTGGTTCGAATCCGAGCACGGGAACCTAATCTGGAGCATGTTGTATTCATTCCTCCTTCCTAGTCCCGGGAGGGTCCTTGGCCCATGTTAGCCGTGGGGAGCACAAAGGCCTCCTAATACACCAATTCGTTTCACTAACTGTTACAGTCATCACTTCTGCGCATAATATTAAGTAACGTAGAAAGCTATCCCTATCAGTGCTATGGCTGTTATTATTACTACTAGTAGTACCGTGTATTACCATTACTAATGTAACCCTTCACTGTACCACGCGTTTACAACTCGTACTCCTCTAGACCACTGCCACAAAAACAACGTATTATACACTTCCGGCTTTACCGATGCGCTTAATACCCGTATGTGAATATTCTATTTTAAACACTATAGAGTTTCAAAATATTGCTGGTACATACCAAGCCAGTGAACATTATTTCCTGGTGTAAGCTTCATCTACTTTCGCTTTAGGCTGTGCTTCTGCGTGTTGGGCTTCTGTACACTATAGTCTATTTATGAGCTCACCACGTTCACGAGAGGGGCGCGGGGGAGGTACCAGGGTTTGTACCCACGAGTTGTTAATCCACAGCTCAGCTGACCAACTGAGCTAGGTGAGATTCATACAGAGGGTAAAGCCTAGTACCTAAAGTCAAGCTTTAGAGTCTAGACGAACTTCCAAGGCATGAGTCTCAATATTTTGTGCCATCAAACTAGAATACTCATTGACTTTATTCGGGAATGATATTAGATATATTTGCCATTGTGTTACATTACGAGTTAAAACGCGAAATAGAGCAGATCATTTGGCTCATCCTGGCATTGATAGTAGGTTTCCGTTTGAAGAGCTGGAACCTGGATCTACGTCATACGAAATATGATTTACATAACCACCACGATCTCTTCAATAGTTACTCTTTATTGTATAAATGACATTCATTTCACGAATTTACTTAGCAGAAAACCGCGGAAATACAGATGTCCCACGGTCCACTGGGTCCGTTCACGCCTTCAGTGTTTGTAAACATTGACGCTTTTACGTCATTAATTATTAAGTCTATAAAGGTGTTTTATGCCGCTTTAGTGCACGCAATGGCTAAATTAGAAGGAAAACAATAATAAATATATATTAATAACCTATCAAGATCTATTGGATGGCAGAAGTGTATATAACCGCGACAATATATTTGCGAAAGAAGTGGGCGGCAAAAAACCAAGATGGCGGACACTGGACCCTTGGTATAGATAATACGTATGTGCGCTAGATCTGTCGTAATTCATAAGAGAAAAATTCGCAAAATTATAAAAACTCACGTGAGTCACGCGATTTAACATTATTAGAAAAGTAATTCCTCGAAAGCTAATATGGGAAGTGTAGAACAGGCGTCGTTAACCATTAATTGATAATCACATTTCATGCCGCTCCCAGTGGCCTGTGGTTCATGCCAAATAGCCCTTGCAAGCTCTTAGTCTTTTCGAGGCCTTTTCAGGGTGGTACAGTAATTAAGCAACTGAAGCGAGTTAACGTGGTAGAGAATAGTAGGGAAGCAATATGAGGTGATCACATGTTGGAATGGAGCTGTTCATTTTGCTCTGGACACCGAAATCATGTTTTTACGACAAAACATGCATTACGTCAAACCTGGAGGGCGCGAACGTTGTATCATCTATGGGCGTTTAGGGGCTTGATCAGAGGTAGATCTAGAACCTGAACCTCTCAAGGACGTCTTTTTGCTACAATGAGTTTGTGGGGAGATTTAAATTCCGTTCTGCCCCCCCCCCCCACCCCCCGCCTTCCTCCCTCCTCCCTCCTCCCACCATCCTCGCCGAGTTTCTATTCCCAGGAAAAAATTACCATGAGTCATAGTTTGAGAATGCTGTGTGCCTCTGTCATACTGACTAGGCCTTCCGCAAAACCACCCAACCTGTATCCCTGGGTTTACATCACCCACTCGCCACCCCGGGGTTTTTATCACCTCCTCTCCACCACTGGGTTAAACCACCCTGTCTCCATAGGGAGAGAGAGGCTGTCTAAACCGACAACAGACCATCGCCAGCCCCGCTTGTTAATCGTTGTGTCATCTTCTCCTCTCGCCCAAATCCCGAAAAGAAATCAAACAGATAGATTACTTACATACAGCCCTGTTGTTCGTTCGAAGTAAAAAGCATAACAAGAGCGTGATCTGGCCACACATAAGGCTGTGATGCTGCTATTTGCGCCAAAGCGCGTAGAAAAGGTGGTTTTGGAAGTAGGCCTTAATATCCTAGATCATTTGGCAACTACGCCGCAAAAGAATATGATTATGCCAGCGACTAGCCTCACACTTGCCACGTTGACATCGTCTCGAAATGGTAGTCCCCAGTATCCTTACCCTTTACGCAATTTAGCGACAGCTGCATATCAAATAGTTTTTTTATTAACAGATTAACATATTAATGGTAAATACATGTACATATGTCGTGCAATTGGTGTCCAGCCAGGGCCGGACACTTGGGCGAGTGGAAGATGCTTGTATGAGGGGGCGGGGTGCGGGGGGGGGTGGGGGTACATTTCTCGATCTCCGCGATTGGCATCCAGGCATTCTTGGAGATTCGCGATTAGCAGTTGGCAATTTTTGGGGGTCGTTATCCGTACAATTCCTAGTTCAACGCGAAGACCCTATGCCTATTTACCAGGATCAGTTAGAGCAGTCCGCGATTTCATCGGTATTCGCGATATCACCATTTAGGTGTTATTTTCGCGTCTTGCTTTGAAGTATCCTCACCTTGGAGATTCGATATTGCGCTCCCTAATTCTTCGAGATTCGCGATTAAGAGGGGGTATTCCCCAACCCCCCTGTACGGGCAGTAACATATAAATAGTCATTCCTTTTGCGAATAGGAAGGGGTGCCACCACCTCCTCCTCCAGCCATTTTCAGTAGGCGCTGGAGCGGTCGTTGTTTGCGTTCTGTATATATATGTAGTGTGACCCCCCCCCCTTCCCGGGGCATAGCAGCCTCATATGAATAACACTAAAAGCAGAAGGGTACCCCCTTCCCCCCCCGCCCCCAACCCGCAATTACTTCAAGTGACAACTGTGGGAAAGCGCGACCCAAGTGGAAGAAATTTATGTCATTGAATGTGTGTCATATCACGTCATATAGGGCTGTACAGTCACCACGGGATCTTATCGAGACCCCACGAGACAGGCATACTTATGCCCTACGTCAATGCCTCGCATCATCGGCCTGTACTTGCTGCCTACATTCCGGTTGTTTGCCTTCACTCGCTTCACAGACAAGATCAGCTAATGTTGTCCTTGGATGCACAAGTAACCACTGAAGTTCTGTGCATATCAGAATCATAACCATCTAAGTAGATTTATGTAATATATGAGCGGTTAGACAGTGGATAAACCAGAATGCGGTTGTCTGATGGGTGACTCAGTGTCAGGCGATCTAATGTGTTGCGCGGGCTTTTCCATGTCGTATGACGTAATAATCATCATGACTCGCATGTCTGCGTGCGGTATCTATGGTTACGTAACAACGCTCCCTATATGGACTGACCAGGCGAGGACAATGGTGTTCCGTTTGTCGCAGAAATGTAAACATCGATGATTTTCCTCAAAACTACAATGCTTCGAACAGTCTCATCGAACGGACGACATGCATTATGGAGAGATAAATGTCTAATCTTTAACTATATTAAGATTTTATTAGTTAGCAATGCCTGGACCAAAGCAAACAAAAATAGTTTCACACCCACTCGATCGATTCTTAACGCACAAACCGCGCAGCCGGCCGGTTCCCAACACTCAAACGTTGACTACAATGAGTACGCGTCACGGAGCTGTAGCAAGGCACCAGCGTAATGCGCACTCGTTGTAAATAGCACGTGTTTTGTTTTGTTGGTTCCCCCCAAAAGACCTAAACCGGAAACAGAACCCGCGAGAACTGTACAGCCATATTTTGCTGATGCTGCTATAATTATGTCACATCAGGCTTGAAAACAAGCATGTATCTGCCCCTTTTCCTGTCTCTCTGATAACCAGTCACCCCGTCTATAGCCACACTCTGATGGCCAGTCATCTGTCTATAGCTACTCTAATAGCCAGTCACCCTGTCTATAGCCACTCTCTGATAGCCTGTCCCCTGTCTATAGCCACTCTCTGATAGCAAGTCACCCTGTCTGTGGCCACTCTCTGATAGCCAGTCACCCTGTCTGTGACCACTCTCTGATAGCCAGTCACTCTGTCTATAGCCATTCTGTGATGGCCAGTCACCTGTCTATGGCCACTCTCTGATAGCCAGTCACCCTGTCTATAGCCACTCTCTGATGGCCAGTCACCCTGTCTATAGCCACTCTCTGATAGCCAGTTACCCTGTCTATAGAAACTCTCTGATAGACAGTCACCCTGTTTATAGCCACTCTCTGATAGCCAGTCACCCTGTCTATAGCCACTCTCTGATAGCCTGTCCCCTGTCTATAGCCACTCTCTGATAGCAAGTCACCCTGTCTGTGGCCACTCTCTGATAGCCAGTCACCTTGTCTGTGACCACTCTCTGATAGCCAGTCACCCTGTCTATAGCCACTCTGTGATGGCCAGTCACCTGTCTATGGCCACTCTCTGATAGCCAGTCACCCTGTCTATAGCCACTCTCTGATGGCCAGTCACCCTGTCTATAGCCACTCTCTGACAGCCTGTCACCTGTCTAACGCCACTATCTGATAGCAAGTCAACCTGTATATGGCCACACTCTGATAGCCAGTCACCCTGCCTGTGGCCACTCCCTGATAGCCAGTCACCCTGTCTATAGCCACTATCTGATAGCCAGTTACCCTGTCTATAGAAACTCTCTGATAGACAGTCACCCTGTCTATGGCCACTCTCTGATATTAGCCAGTCTCCCTGTCTATAGCCACTCTCTGGTAGCCAGTCACCCTGTTTATGGCCACTCTCTGATAGCCAGTTACTCTATTTATGGCCACTCTCTGATAGCCAGTCACCCTGTCTATTGAGACTCTCTGATAGCCAGTCACCCTGTCTATAGCTACTCTGACAGCCAGTCATCCTGTCTATAGAAACTCTCTGATAGCCAGTTACCTTGTTTATGGCCACTCTCTGATAGCCAGTCACCCTGTCTATAGAATCTCTCTGATAGCCAGTCACCCTGTTTATGGCTACTCTCTGATAGCCAGTCACCCTGTCTATGGCCACTCGCTGATATTAGCCAGTCTCCCTGTCTATAGCCACTCTCTGGTAGCCAGTCACCCTGTTTATGGCCACTCTCTGATAGCCAGTTACTCTATTTATGGCCACTCTCTGATAGCCAGTTACTCTATTTATGGCCACTCTCTGATAGCCAGTCACCCTGTCTATAGAGACTCTCTGATAGCCAGTCACCCTGTCTATAGCTACTCTGACAGCCAGTCATCCTGTCTATAGAAACTCTCTGATAGCCAGTTACCTTGTTTATGGCCACTCTCTGATAGCCAGTCACCCTGTGTATAGCCACTCTCTGATAGCCAATCACCCTGTCTATAGAAACTCTCTGATAGCCAGTCACCCTGTTTATGGCTACTCTCTGATAGCCAGTCACCCTGTGTCTAGCCACTCTCTGATAGCCAGTCACCCTGTCTATAGAAACTCTCTGATAGCCAGTCACCCTGTTTATGGCTACTCTCTGATAGCCAGTCACCCTGTGTCTAGCCACTCTCTGATAGCCAGTCACCCTGTCTATAGAAACTCTCTGATAGCCAGTCACCCTGTTTATGGCCTTGTCATTGATGGGATTTCACCTGGAGCCCCTTACCAGGCCAAGGACCACACCGTAAACATAAACCATGATCGCATCGATCGCCTCAAACACAAACCCAGTCATCTCGTCCTCGAATGAAGATGGTACTCAATGTCTTCTAATTACAAATTAACCTGCCTGTCGCCGATCCCACTGAGCCATGCCCCCCTCCCCCCCTCTTTATCAAATATATATAATTATAGAACTAATGTCGTTGTGTGATAACACGTTGGATAGATCCACCCCCCCCCCCACTCGCCCCCCCCCCCGCCCCCCTCACATCATCTGCCCATCCGGGCTTATTCGGAAAGCTTAAGATAAGAGGAAGGTTGATTATGTCGCTTAATTGTTTTATTATTGTGTCACCGGTCGTTTGTTAGTCAGTGACTTCCGGTGTTGTCACCAAGGTCGGGTGGATGTCGCCATGTCTATGACCTGACTATACCGCCCAGTCTATAGCCACTCAGGTCTATGACCTAACTATACCACCCAATCACCACGAGGTAATCATTCACATGTGTATACGCTGTTGAAAGCCTCGCAAAATAAATAAAGTTTATACAAAAAAAAATCACCACGTCTATGACCTGACTATACCACCCAGTCACAACGTCTGTGACCTGACATTATCCCACCCAGTCACCACGTCTATGACCTGACTATACCACCCAGTCACCACGTCTAAGACCTGACTATACCACCCAGTCACCACGTCTATGACCTGACTATACCACCCAGTCACCACGTCTATGACCTAACTATACCACCCCGTCACCACGTCTATGACCTGACTATACCACCCAGTCACCACGTCTATGACCTAACTATACCACCCAGTCACCACGTCTAAGACCTGACTATACCACCCAGTCACCACGTCTATGACCTAACTATACCACCCAGTCCCCACGTCTATGACCTAACTATACCACCCAGTCACCACGTCTATGACCTGACTATACCACCCCGTCACCACGTCTATGACCTGACTATACCACCCAGTCACCACGTCTAAGACCTGACTATACCACCCCGTCACCACGTCTATGACCTGACTATACCACCCAGTCACAACGTCTATGACCTGACTATACCACCCAGTCACAACGTCTATGACCTGACTATATCACAGTCACCACGTCTATGACCTGACTATACCACCCCGTCACCACGTCTATGACCTGACTATACCACCCAGTCACCACGTCTATGACCTAACTATACTACCCAGTCACCACGTCTATGACCTGACTATACCACCCCGTCACCACGTCTATGACCTGACTATACCACCCAGTCACAACGTCTATGACCTGACTATATCACCCCGTCACCACGTCTATGACCTGACTATACCACCCAGTCACAACGTCTATGACCTGACTATACCACCCCGTCACCACGTCTATGACCTGACTATACCACCCAGTCACCACGTCTATGACCTAACTATACTACCCAGTCCCCACGTCTATGACCTGACTATACCACCCCGTCACCACGTCTATGACCTGACTATACCACCCAGTCACAACGTCTATGACCTGACTATACCACCCCGTCACCACGTCTATGACCTGACTATACCACCCAGTCACAACGTCTATGACCTGACTATATCACAGTCACCACGTCTAAGACCTGACTATACCACCCCGTCACCACGTCTATGACCTGACTATACCACCCCGTCACCACGTCTATGACCTGACTATACCACCCAGTCACAACGTCTATGACCTGACTATATCACAGTCACCACGTCTATGACCTGACTATACCACCCCGTCACCACGTCTATGACCTGACTATACCACCCAGTCACCACGTCTATGACCTAACTATACTACCCAGTCCCCACGTCTATGACCTGACTATACCACCCCGTCACCACGTCTATGACCTGACTATACCACCCAGTCACCACGTCTATGACCTAACTATATCACAGTCACCACGTCTATGACCTGACTATACCACCCAGTCACCACGTCTATGACCTGACTATACCACCCAGTCACCACGTCTATGACCTGACTATACCACCCAGTCACAACGTCTATGACCTGACTATATCACAGTCACCACGTCTATGACCTGACTATATCACAGTCACCACGTCTATGACCTGACTATATCACCCCGTCACCACGTCTATGACCTGACTATACCACCCAGTCACAACGTCTATGACCTGACTATACCACCCAGTCACAACGTCTATGACCTGACTATATCACAGTCACCACGTCTATGACCTGACTATACCACCTAGTCGCCATGTCTATGACCTGACTATATCACAGTCACCACGTCTATGACCTGACTATACCACCCAGTCACCACGTCTATGACCTGACTATATCACAGTCACCACGTCTATGACCTGACTATACCACCCAGTCACCACGTCTATGACCTAACTATACCACCCAGTCACCACGTCTATGACCTGACTATACCACCCCGTCACCACGTCTATGACCTGACTATACCACCCAGTCACCACGTCTATGACCTGACTATATCAGTCACCACGTCTATGACCTGACTATATCACAGTCACCACGTCTATGACCTGACTATACCACCTAGTCCCCACGTCTATGACCTGACTATACCACCCAGTCGCCATGTCTATGGTGAAAATTAATTTCGTGCCACATATTACAGCGATGACAACTATAACTATGGCCCACACCGTCATGTGCATGACGTGAGCCAGCTATTGAAAACATAAATTAATAATAAATAAACATAAAGGTGGTTTTATCGTACCCACACACTGAACCACCCCGTGTGCAGTGGGTGGCGCTGGAATCTTCCTTTGACACTACCAGCCATGCAGGGCTTTCTTATGAGTCACTGCTAATGTCATGCACCTAAATATTACACACAGGTACACGTTGGTAACGCCACACCCTTCATTCTCCGCAACTTGTATTCAGGACAATAAAACGCCGAAAACAGGCTCTTCCAAAAACCTTCTCGAGTATGCATCTTGATCACAGTCTAGGCTCATGTCTCACGCGATGCGTGACTACAATGAAAAAAAACAAGCCTCACCACACGCACTGCATGCATCCCAATATAGCCATATAGGGCTATACAGTTCTCGCGATCGGGCCGCGAGACTGCAGTTTTGGGGACAAACAAACACACGTGCTCCATGTTGAAGTATAGGCAGCTATAAGTCAATTTCTTTCCAGGTTTATTCTAAAGACTATGAGTACCATTTCACTAAACATGGCTATGGGAGATATACGTTAAAATATTTGGAGGCGATGAAGCGCAGAACTTTGGGAATATACAAGGAAAAATCCGTCTTCAAAACACTCGAAAGGTAAAAATAACGTTCTAAATTTAGCCCTGCACCCGGGCTTTCGCAAGTTTACCAAACAGCGAGTGACGTCACAGACCTTCGCGTGCCTCCACGGTAACAAAAATGGCGAGAGCAAGTGATCGACTGAACCATTCCGCTGTCAAAATGTACAGTGCATGGAGTAACAACACACGGGTGCGTCATTAAACAACACGGTAAAGATAGAATAAGACCAGTTGGATGTTTTCGTATCACTTTTGCATCACGAAAAGACCAAGTTTCTGCATTTTTGTAAGTTTTCTGTTTGAAGCGTTGCGTCAACGTTGTCACCGGGGAGAATCCGTGTGACGTCATAATGCCTCGTTTTCGTAGGAAATGCAAAAAAACGTTAGTTTGTCAGTCGTATTGTCCCGTCGTAACAAATATTCGTCATTTTGATGGCGCAATCGAATACAAAATATGTCATCTATCCGTTTTGTGAAGCTATATTTCTTAAATATTCTTACTCATAACGCTAGGCCTTCCGCAATGGACCCACCCCTCGGCGCCTGGCTTTTGCGCAGGTAATCTGGTTCCCAGTCTCTCTCTTTGGGTAACATACACGTCACCCCTACGTCACGGATAGTCAGGATACCAGTGTGCGCAGAGATTCTAAACTCGTTCCGAACACGTGCTTCGTTTGTTTGTCCCCAAAATGAGTAAACCGGGAGTCTAAGCGAACGAGAGTTTATAGCCCTATATGCCTGTATATAGATATAAACAGACAGAGAGGAAAACGTGCATCGCAGCCGGGCAGACGTCCCCCAGTTTAGCCCAGTGACCCAATGGTCTTACGCACTGAGACATACACCCGCCCAGCCAGGCCTCGCCCACTTCAGAAGTGACCCAAAAACTTTTACGTCCTGCTGGGTCGGGGCACTGGGACATAACATCCGAGACAGTGAGCCACCAGCCACAGATAGACTAACAGGCTGGCAACATGCCAGATCTTGGTACATAATTTAATAGTGCAGTCTCGCCGTTGCCGATAACGTCAATGCGGAATTAAAACCACCCGTGTTCATGGCGCAAAACCCGCTGGCCTGCGACGAAGCACGTGTCTTTCCTTGTTTGTAAACATTGGGCCCATGCTGGCAAGTAAAAAAAGAAAAGCAGACACAATTCCCTATACACCAAACAACGCTGAGCCCTTTAAAAGACACCTTTAAATGAAATTTGAGATGATTTCTCGGAATAAAGGAAGGACCATTTGATATCCAATGGCGGGGGCGAGGGGGTGGCTATGTTTTTTTTTGTAAAAAAAAATGGCTTTAAACTTTGCCTAAAAAAATGTGGCTTTGCCTGTTACCGAAAAAAAAATCCTCCATTCCTTACAAAGCAAAAAAAACCTGTAAGGCGGGCAAAATCGGACAGGGCCCGTCTAAATGCCATGTTCGATTTATGCACGTCATACAGGCACAAAGAGTAAAGGATATATGTAGAAAGTTAAACTCTCAACCTATGTGCAAACTCCCTGACCATTCTATAATACAGCTTCCGTGAGGCCCATATATACTGAAAGTAAATGTGAACCCAAAGCACCACCGCGCAATGACGACGAAGGTGTTCCTGGGAATGAACATAGCTAGTATCCTCGGTACTTCGTGTAAAGTGAAAATGCATTGAAAATGCACAGAGAAAATGACTGAAAATGATTGAAACTAGAGAGCTAAATCAAGAAGAAATTGACTAGATAACCTCGCGAGTTATGTTAGATGTATTACAAAGACAAAGATCGAGTCGCCGCCAGGGCATCCATCAAAGAGAATCAAAAGCGAGGAAGGCATACACCCAAGGCATACTAGCGTGATTATCTAACCATACAAGGGAACGAAATGTGCTGAACAGAAAAGGCGTAAATATCTTAGTCATAAGGGATGTAAAAGTACCAAAAGATCATGTTTGGATAATATACACGTGCTCACTTCGGTGATTCATGCGAGCCGTGGAGCTGGTAAGGGTATATTTGGATGTTCTATTGATATGAGAAAGACGTTTGACAAAGTAGACACCAATATGATGCTGTTAAAGAAGGGCATACGATATCTGGTGTATGATGCTATTAAGGCAATATACTTACATGCGCCATCTTAGATTTTTTACATTTTAGAATGAAGACTAAAAGTATCTGAAACTTAAGATGCATATATTATCTCTTTGATTCAGTAAAACAACAATTTCAACATAAAACTGTGCGGTTTATTTATATCGCGCGCGGCTGTCCTAGCGAGCCGCGGTCGACATCACATAGAATACCGAATGGGCCTCGATTAAACGCGGAACACCTGCGCAATACCTGCGAAATTATGCAAAATACTGCAAAAAGACTTCGTGGTTTCCGCCGCGAAGAAGTTTCGGAAGTTTTCCGCAGTGCGTTTTATTTATGACCCTACCGAACAGCCAACTTCTGCTCCGGTGAACAAATCTACTTCTCTCCGGATAGCTCAAAGGCTTTTAGGATCTAAATTAAGGCAGAATATATTTATTTAACATGGAGAAGAGGTTGGTAATATAAAAAAAAAACAGAATATATTGCTTTAAGCAGAGACCACGACATTCATGTACCGCCCGATGACAGCTGTGACTGTAGTGAACCAAGAGAACGGTCTCATAGGATGTCTGGTTCCCAGGTTCACTATTTCATACATCTTTCTTCCGACGATATATAGTAACATTGTTTCATTTTGAGCCATAACTGAGTATATGCGAATGCAAAAGGCGGCAATATTTAGACATGTTAAAATCCCACATAATTTGACAGGTACAAGTGACTACCGACTATACAAGAGTCAGCGCGTGGTAAAAAAATAAAGTCTAGTGTCTACAACTTTTTTGAAATATATATATGTATCGGATCAAAACGCTTGTCAACCCAGTCATATGAGGAACGTCCGCTTGGTCTGTTCCGGCCACCCCAGTTCAACAAATTCAACAGGAGAAAAACTTAACTGCATGCACTACGCACATCTGAGTCGCGCCTACGACCGTCATGGGGTCTGGGGCAGGGGTTAGGTCTATATCTAGCCAGGTGTTAGCCGGAGCTGTCAGAAGTAATTTAGATGGCGCATGTATATGCACGATCAATCAAGGTCATCTCCACACCCACCGGGATGGCAGCAGCCCTTAACGCTGTCGTCTTACACTCGACTCTCAATGTCACGATGGGCAATAAATGAACTATGTATAGCTTCCAAAGATCCCGGATACCGTCAATGATGTATGCACTAGAGGGAAGGTACTTCGGAGGAGATCTGATCACTGTTTGGCGTCAACAAACGACACGGCACGGGTACACCCACTCTCTGCCTTCAACTCACTCAGCTAGGGCTCCATGATACACTATCTGCCTTCAACTCGCTCCGCTAGGGCTCCATGATACACTCTCTACCTTCAACTCGCTCCGCTAGGGCTCCATGATACACTCTCTACCTTCCACTCGCTCCGCTAGGGCTCCATGATACACTGTCTGCCTTCGACTCACTCTGCTAGGGCTCCATGATACACTTTCTGCCTTCGACTCACTCCGCTAGGACTCCATGATACACTTTCTGTCTTCGACGCACTCCGCTAGGGCTCCATTATACACTATCTGCCTTCGACTCACTCCGCTAGGGCTCCATGATACACTCTCTGTCTTCGACTCACTCCGCTATGGCTACCTGATACACTCTCTGTCTTCGACGCACTCCGCTAGGGCTCCATGATACACTCTCTGCCTTCGACGCACTCCGCTAGGGCTCCATGATACACTCTCTGCCTTCGACTCACTCCGCTAGGGCTCCATGATACACTCTCTGCCTTCGACTCACTCCGCTAGGGCTCCATGATACACTCTCTGCCTTCGACGCACTCCGCTAGGGCTCCATGATACACTCTCTGCCTTCGACTAGCTCCGCTAGGGCTCCATGATACACTCTCTGCCTTCGACGCACTCCGCTAGGGCTCCATGATACACTCTCTGCCTTCGACTCACTCCGCTAGGGCTCCATGATACACTCTCTGCCTTCGACTCACTCCGCTAGGGCTCCATTATACACTCTCTGCCTTCGACTCGCTCCGCTAGGGCTCCATGATACACTCTCTGCCTTCGACGCACTCCGCTAGGGCTCCATGATACACTCTCTGTCTTCGACTCACTCCGCTAGGGCTCCATTATACACTATCTGCCTTCGACTCACTCCGCTAGGGCTCCATGATACACTCTCTGCCTTCGACTCACTCCGCTAGGGCTCCATGATACACTCTCTGTCTTCGACTCACTCCGCTAGGGCTCCATTATACACTATCTGCCTTCGACTCACTCCGCTAGGGCTCCATGATACACTCTCTACTTTCAACTCGCTCCGCTAGGGCTCCATGATACACTCTCTGCCTTCGACTCACTCCGCTAGGGCTCCATGATACACTCTCTGCCTTCGACGCACTCCGCTAGGGCTCCATGATACACTCTCTGTCTTCGACTCACTCCGCTAGGGCTCCATTATACACTCTCTGCCTTCGACTCACTCCGCTAGGGCTCCATGATACACTCTCTGCCTTCGACTCACTCCGCTAGGGCTCCATGATACACTCTCTGTCTTCGACTCACTCCGCTAGGGCTCCATTATACACTATCTGCCTTCGACTCACTCCGCTAGGGCTCCATGATACACTCTCTGCCTTCGACTCGCTCCGCTAGGGCTCCATGATACACTCTCTGCCTTCGACGCACTCCGCTAGGGCTCCATGATACACCATCTGCCTTCGACTCGCTCCGCTGGGGCTCCATGATACACTCTCTGCCTTTGACGCACTCTGCTAGGGCCCCATTATACACTCTCTGCCTTCGACTCGCTCCGCTAGGGCTCCATTATACACTCTCTGCCTTCGACTCGCTCCGCTAGGGCTCCATTATACACTCTCTGCCTTCGACTCACTCCGTTAGGGCTCCATTATACACTCCCTGTCTGCGGCGCACTCCGCTAGGGCTCCATGATACACTCTCTGCCTGCGACTCACTCCGCTAGGGCTCCTTTATACACTGTCTGTCTTCAACGCACTCCGCTAGGGCTCCATTATACACTACCTGCCTTCGACTCACTCCGCTAGGGCTCCATTATACACTCTCTGCCTTCGACGCACTCCGATAGGGCTCCATTATACACTCTCTGCCTTCGACTCACTCCGCTAGGGTTCCATTATACATTCTCTGCCTTCGACTTACTCCGCTAGGGTTCCGTTATACACTATCTGCCTTCGACTCACTCCGCTAGGGCTCCATTATACACTGTCTGCCTTCGACTCACTCCGCTAGGGCTCCATTACACTCTCTGTCTTCGACTCACCCCGCTAGGGCTCCATTATATCTCTGTTGCCGCCCACTGCCTCAACGCATTTTTACACTCGCTCGCCAGGGCGGCGCTGCGCAAATCGATAGGAAAAATGTGACGCGGATTTCTACGGTGCCGGGGACCCCGTCTAATAACTTAACACTCTGGTGTCACTCTGGTGTCACTCTGGTGTCACTCCGGTGTCACTCTGGTGTCACTCTGGTGTCACTCCGGTGTCACTCGGCCACCAATGCCAGTCCGGTGTACACAGATAAGCTACACAGGTCGATAGGCCGTCTTCGATACGCTGGGAGTTTAGACTAGGACCTATAACCACTTGATGTTACGGTGCACTTCAGGTACACGACTAAGTGCACTCGCCTATTAGTCAATATATGCCGAACAATATATTTAGATCCATTCACTTGTACCGCCGAGTGGTCATGTCACGGGCGATTAAGCAGTGCTTAGATCTATATGCTCGTGCAAGTAAAAAACAGTGACTAAACAAATGAAACACTAAATAAATAAATGTGTACACAAACAGTCAAATAATGTTATTCTATGAAAGGTATACAAGCTATATGTAAATACGTTCAATAATATCTGTTATTTTTCCTGATTCTCTTGAAAACATAAATAGGACACAGAAAGCTAACAGCGGCAAACCATGCACTTGTTAAATATACGCGTTCCCATATTTCTGGCAGACATCTTTATACAGTTATTTCTATATTTAGGCGCACGTAAGTCATTGGAGGATCTTGTTGCGTACATCTTGGTTTCGGACAAACATTTTCCTTCTAATTTCTGAATGAATCATGAGTCACTCCTGTAACACGAGTTGGTCCGATAGTTAGCGACGGCTCATCGCAGCATCGCTCCGCATGCGATCGGCTGGACAGATGGATTAATGTTTTAAGCTGCATTTGTACACATATTGATAAACCAATGAAAGCCAAACAACGCGAACCTATGGCACAATGCACTAAAAGGCTTTTGAAAAAAATTTTTTTACAAATTATCTTGAGCGACTTAAATAATCAGTTAATCAATTGATCGTAATAATGCAGAGGAGACTATCAAGTGCATATAAACCGCTAATTGACATTTAGGGCATGTTTCGAGCAAAGTGGATCAACACACTCCTGATACTCGATGCCCGGGGCGGCACTGTCATACGAATCTGGCGGTGGGGGGGGGGGGCGGGGGGGGGGGGGGCTCCGCGGGTGCCCCTTGATGCCTGAGGGAGCGGACATTTGTGATGAAGACGATGCCCCTATAGAGCGAATATTTGAAAACTTGCGACCGGGGATGGGTGGGGGGGGGGGGGGGGGGGCGCTCTGAGAATGTGCATTCATGGAGCGGGTTGCCTCAAAAAAATACCTCTTACGAACGGATTTGGGCCAGTAAAACGCCCCGACCAAGCGGATTTTGGCGGTGAAAACAAGGGGGCTGTACCGCGGAAACCCCCTGCCCACAGCAATGTATTATTAAGGTCCCCCCCCCCTCCGACCTTCGACAGCAGCTAGGCCATAATCAGTTATGCTCTTGGACAAACTAGTGACCTTGCATTTGTAGGGGGGGGGGGGCGTGTTGGAGGGGACGCCACTTTAACCGCCCCTTTACACCCCGACCCCTTCCCTCTCGGGTCCTGGAGAGGTATGCAGCTCCCCCTCCCTTCCCCTCCCACATGACAAGTCCGCAGCCGATGTGAGATTATATCGAAATATGTCTACATTAGTCAAGGTGTAAAATACATCTGGGTATAAGTAGGACACATGCAGACATCAAACAGAACCAGGAGCTGTTGATCAGATTTGAAGGAGGTCCTTATACCTATTTGACATTGCGCGATCCCCCAACCCTCTCCCACCCCTCCCCAAGCCCATTCAGCCTAGTGCAACATATCCATATAGATATGTAAAGCAACACACACCTTAGTGGCCGGAAGTGGGTTCATTTCGCAAGAGTAACGCTGCCAGCAAGAAGACTGACAGCAAGAAGAGGGTCGGCGGCATGACCTTGACCCTCCCGGCTCCCTCTAGCGGCGTTGGTGACTCAGATGACGTTGAAGTTGTTAAGCAATCTGTTAGTAGCGTTGACATGCCCTTGACCTCGGCTGAAGGGACGCTTAAGACTTCCGATGATATACATTGATACAGCGTGGAGTGGAGTGAAGTGACGTCGCGTGTGCATTCTAGTTAACATTTTTGTGATTCGAAGAAATATTAGAATATCAATGAATATAAATATAGTTTACATTGCACTGGGCTATCTTTGTCCCTCCCTTAATTAATTATGAACATTTAGCCATAAGCCGTTAGTTGCTCATATTTTGAATTTTGCAGAATGTTAATAACGAGTGATGCTCTCTCTGCTTGTCGGGATAGGTCGCTCTATTCATAACGCCTTTTAGATGAGAACTGGGTAATGAAATAGTCTGTCTCGTCGAAGTTGCTTGCATTATCTATGTACCATGGGTGAAAAATTGCGGTCAGGCGATCAGAGACGGGGTGGGGGATTATATAGGCCAAACGTATGTTAGCAAAATATAAGCAAGGGGTTAGTGTAATATTATAATTAATATAGACGAAATAAATATAAACCGAGAGAGACATTATTATGTGCGCTAGGACAAATACCAAAACAAAAATACACACGGCTTGGGCCATGCCATAATTTATGATATAAGCTAAAAATTATCGCAAGAAAATAAGTATAACCCATGACAGATGATGTAATGTTTAGGGCATATAAAAGATACCAATAAAGGAATAAATCAGAGACTGGCTATTAGACTAAAAAGACGAATAATTTACAGCAAAATATGCTTCCATGCGTCGCAAATTAACCATAAAGAACTCGGAAACTAGTGTGCACCTATGGGGGAAAAGATGGGCATGCAACTGTACCGGAAATGACAAATAATCGTCATTTAACTTAGTCCTATAGAGATGGACGCTTGAAAATTACTACGTCAAACATTAAATGGCTACGGAGTCGCAGTTCTTTATTGACAGATGCCCCCAATCTCCATAAGATGACGCGCCTTCCGCATTTTAGTGTTCTCAGTATCTATCCTCCTCATCAAACACTTAAGGTTCGGACACCGACTGGCACAAACATTGCCACCGGCAGGCCCAGAAGCCGCTTCTTGTGTATCAACACCGGCAGTCTATGTACGTCAAGATAACTAATAAGGCCCGCATACCATGTATATAAATACACACTACAAGGTTAATAGGTCCGTGGTCACGGCATACCAGGAAGATTACAGACACAGGATGTGTGCTCCTTGATCTACCAAGTGACCCGCACAATCTTTAGCGTCAGGTAAGTAAGTGCACAACCAAGGAAAATAATACGCGGACGAGTGAATGGCGACTCGTTTCTCATAATATTTCTTTTTTCATCTTGACTGTAATATAATCGTTCGTGTATGACAAGCACTTTTTTTTAATTATATTAATTCAATGCAGGATTCAGGTTTAGATAGGCGGGTATAATCTTGAGGGTAATTTTTTCTGTCGTTTTTAGAAATATTTGTCGATAACATTGTTTTTAGAATTATTTGTTTATATTATTTTATAAACTAAATGATGTATTTATCAATATATTTTTATACATGTTTATCCATATCGATGTGTAGGTGTAGGACACTAAATACCTGTAGTATGCGATCGGTGTGATGAGAAAAATCATATTACTTTATATCAATCTCCTACTTTATATATTTTGTAGATAATATTTTGTAGATATTTTCTTTTATTTGTATAGAGTTATATGTCTGTATATTTCGTATAGTATGCATATAGCTGTAAATACATTTTTATATGTCGCAAGATTGCATCCGTTTGCCCCCCCCCCCCACCCCCCCACCCCGGGTCGTGATAATTTTTAAAGTGCTTTGAAGGATTCCTGCACACGTCCCTGTCCTAGGTTAGTTTAATAAACATGAAATTGTTTGGGGTTCCCTACAATTTCATTATAAAATGACATTAATTATAATATTAAGAAGAAAATCTCTGCAAAAGTTAACTTCTTGAGGACGAATGGTGGAGCAGGGCCAAGGAAACTAAGAAATAGTCCATTGCCAACAGCGGGGATCAAATCCTTACATCCACCACACACACATTGCCTCATGGCAAGTGATGGGCTAACCCGTGACCGAATTGGTTTCGTGCTCGTTGAAACGTCCTACTTAGTAACTCACTAAAAGATGAGAGGTACTTTCAGAGAATATAAGCAATGGAGGATACCGCAAGGACACTCGAACGTAACCATTGGGACTACTTTCATTTTGGTGACTGCTGTGAACACTAAAGTGCGGAGTGTTACTTTGCCTATCACAATATGTGATTCATCATTTCTTTTTGGTTGTTTGGTTTAAGTAGGACGTTTTCGCCATCAGGTCATACTGCGACAACGGGACGGGTCAAGGTAGAGAGGAGCCATGTCTCGGGGAGTAGCCAAGGAAGACATGGGTTGTTGACCACGTATCCGGCAGTTAGAACATTGCTCTTGAGATTGAGTAAACGAGTTTGGACGAATATTGAAACAAATAATACAGTATGCGATTTGTCAGGGGCTAAGTTACGCACTTGCGCATCACATTAAAGTCCTTTATGTGAATAATGAGTCAAGACGTTCGCGAACCTGCCGTGATAATGTCACTTCAGCATAAACTTCAGCATTAACGAGGTTACCGGTAACGAATACACATATAAACGGCCACCTCAACATGTAACAAACTGGTGGTGGTGGGGTATAGGTTAAGTCCCCAGTGGGCACCCGACGTCGGGAAGACGTCTCATATTGGTCGGTCGGTCGAAGACCACCTGAAGACCAGGTCAAGACCAATTTAGTCTGGTCGCAATGTGGTCGTAATTCAGACGTCCCACGTACGTCATAATTCAGACGTCCCACGTACGTCGTAATGTAGACGTCCCACGTACGTCATAATTCTGACGTCCCACGTCCGTCCTAACTTGGTCGGGCTCGGGTATGGGATATAAAGCTTATACTTGAATTCATCCAGATTGATCCTTTTTCACGTGTACTAATATTTCGATTGCGACTATGAAATCGATCATATTGACGCTAACTGCAATGGGTAAGCGGGGTGTGAAAGTCGAGCTCGGGCGGGCTACGAAATCCGTTGAGCTATAGACTGATTCCCGCTCAGTTTGAGCGGAGTACTAGCTTACGCGGAGTAACATATTTCCAATATTTGCCAGATTAATCATTTATTTAATTGAAGGAGAATTCAATATACGAAAACATGTTTGCTTGAAACAAAGTGCTCACTGTATGGAACCGACAGTTAAGGACTCAATATGAAGCGGGGATGGCGACCTACCCTTATGAAAATATACCATGGTTTACCATTGCAAACCATGCAATACCATGGTATAGGGCTGTACAGTCACTTCGGGATCTTATGGAGACCCCACGAGACAGGGTTACCTATGCTCTGTGTCAATGCCTAGCATCAACGGCCTGTACGTGTTGCCTACCTTCCGGTTGTTTGCCTTCACTCGCCTCACACACAAGATCGGCTAAAGTTGTCCTTGGAAGCACAACTAACCACTGAAGTTCTGTGCATATCCGAATTATAACCATCCGAGTAAATTTATGTAATGTATGAGCCGTTAGGCAGTTGATAAACCAGAATGCGGTTGTCTCATGGGTGACTGTCAGCGTCAGGCGATATGATGTGCTGCGCGGGGTTTTCCATGTCGTATGACGTAATAATCATCATGACGCGCGTGTCTGCGCGCGGTATCTATGGTTACGTAACAGCGCTCCTTATATGGACTGAGCGGGTGAGGACAATGGTGCTCTTTTTGTCGTAGAACTGCAACATCGATGATTTGGCTCAAAATACAACGCTTCCAACGGTCTCATCGAACGGACCACATGCATTATGGAGAGATAATTGTCTTGTCTTTAACTATATTATGGTTTTATAGTTAACAATGCCTGGACCAAAGGAAACAAAAAATTCTCGATTCTTTAGGCACAAACCGCGCAGCTGGCCGGTTTCCAACACTAAAACGTTGACTACAATGAGTGCGCGTCACGCAGTTGCAGCAAGGCACCAGCGTGATGCGCACTCGTTCTAAGAGCACGTGTTTTTTTGTTGGTCCCCAAAAGACCTAAACCGGAAACAGAACCCGCGAGAACTGTACAACCCTATAGCATGGTATGAAACACCGGTGAGATTTGCAGCGTGCCACAGCGCGCGAAGTGAGCAGTGCGCCAGAGGCATATTGCGCTGCCGCCTAGCGGAGATGCGCAGCGGAGATCACACGGCGCATGCGCGAAGTTTTAAAAATATTGCGGAAAGGCAAAAGGAGTTCTACGGCATGTGTATGCGATTAGCTTATAGTCACGAATATTTGCTTATGTATATACTACTGTAGTATACAGTACAGGAACCCCAAGCGCAGGGCGAAATGGCAAACGCCGGAGGGAGTGCAGGGAATCGGCTTGGAGCAAGTGCCCCCAGGCTAGCCCGCTTCGATCTCTAGGCTAGAGAAGCAGGCTTGCCTGGGGGCACATGCGCCAAGGGATCGGCCTGCCTCTCTCTCGATCTGGAGTTTGTGGTTCGATACTGTGACCCCCTAGGCTATACGGGACTAGCCTAGGGCCATTTTTATGAAACCTGGGTGCGCGCTAGCCATTTGTCCTTTAGCTGTGTGTATCTGTGTGTAGTTAAAGAAAATTGAAGGTGTTTAGCCACAGTAGCTAATTGAAATGAATTTCTAGAGCATACCCAATGAAACTGTCATCTGTTCTTATGTGTATGAACCTTCGTACAGAGATTGGGACCCATAAGTCCTGTTCCCCTCGTTAACATCAGATACTTTGTTGGTTCCTTTGTACAGGTATCTACAAATGCCTCAACCTTAGCCCTGACCCTGTTACATGCATGCCCCCAATTATTTGGTGGTGTTGGTGTGGTCAAGGTTGAAGGCCACATGCCTTTCCGTTACTCAGGGAAACTTTCAATGACCCAGGAAAAAAATCAGGGAGTTGTTTTACTGTTTCATGTGGGAACCATGTGCCACGGTATGGTCTTGGTTTCAGGCTATACCATTTATACAGTTATCTTTGGTATTTATTTTGCTTCTTACGTGATGTATTAATAAATGTGGTACAAACGTTTGTATGATATCTTTCCAACATATTACCATCCATGTGTTATAATGCTAAACAACAATTTACTAAGATGATAAGTGTATCCTTTGTTACAGATCAAGTCAGGAGAAAGTTTCATGGCAAAGATGTAAAAGAAATTAGCAAGTTAATGCGAGAGAAGATCTGCAATGAGGAACAGGCTGGAAAGAAGAAAAACTGAAGAATCTACTTGTTTTAACAACTAAAATGAATATATGTGTATAAAGTATTGTTTATATATGTTATATGCGTTGAATAGTAGTCGTTTTAAAGTTGAGTAGTAGTTATGTAATAGTTCCGCAGTACTGCATGGTAGTGCATCTCACTTTGAGGTGGAATTTGTATCAGTTAGGAATAAAAAAGATTATTTTATCAATTCAATTATAACTAGATTATAAGTAGATTCCTGCATATAAGTTAGAGTATATATATTATTTGGGTAAATATCTAATACAACAGTTTTTTATGTCATGTATATACTTCTAGTACGCCTACCGGTATATATTGTGTGATTTTATTGTGCATAGTTAGAAGACAAATTTCCATTATGGCATTTTCTTTCAATTCATTTAAATATATGCGTTGTAAATTAAACACAATTGAATTTCAATATATCAACCATTTAAACAAGCATTGTTTTTATTTTGCATGGTCACTTTAAAAAAAACTAAATGTAAAATTTAAAATGGAATGTGTGTAAATATGATGCTGCGGTATGGTGTATATTAATATTATTTGTTGATTTAATTTGTATGTCAATATGCATATAAACAATGAACATTTCTTTACATAATGGTAGCTTATTCTAATATATCTATATGGCTAGAATGTGTATATAAATCTTTTGGAATTTGTGTCATTTATGTGATGAGTAACCATGAGCTAATTATATGTATATAATGTGCATGTCACATGTTCACATACTGCACCTTTTTATAATAATACATATATGGAAGTGGATTGTGAATCTTTGTATTCTTTATTCTTGTATTGGCAATTAGTGCCATAGTATACCAGGGTATCCATGTAGTAATGTATCATGGTACACATACCATGGTAAAATACCATGGTACATTAGCATACCATGGTATGATACCATGGTAAGATACCATGGTAAATACCATGGTAAGATACCATGGTAAATACCATGGTAAGATACTATGGTAAATACCATGGTAAGATACCATGGTATGGTATTTGATACCATGGTAAGATACCATGGTACATTATACCATGGTATACCATGGTGTTTTGGCGATGGTAATTTACCATGGTATAGCATAGAATATTACAATGGTAAAATACCTTCGCCAAAACACCATGGTAACCATGGTAAAATACCATATATTATCCTATTATATCCTGAATGTATGTGGTGAAGCGTATAAATCCGTTCTGATTCGACGCCCGGATGCCTGGCAATAAAACATAGCGATAAGACAACGCCCGGCCACACAGGACCGTTCTACGTCGCATTTCCATGCAGGCTCGCTTGGGTTATTATTTTTTCTCTGGTAAAACCGCTTTACGGGCACTGTTATTTGCTCCTAGGATGACCCCAGAACTCTATAGCTAGGGGGGCCACCAGGGGGAGGGGGGGAGGAGGGGGGCTGCGAGACTGCTTCGTTTGTCATGATCGTGAGAATGCATGGCTGTGTCTGGTTTGCCGATGTTAAAGCGTGGTTTGCTATGATCGCGTGAGAACATGGCCGACAGTGTGTGGTCTAGGTCTGTCGTGACCGTGAAAGGATATGGCAGACGGTGGGGGAAAGGGGGGATCGAGTTCCCAAATCATAAAAATAATAACACTTCATTATCGGTTCACGAGGACTGTTGGTGTTTTAGGCCACTTTTGTGCACATACAGGCTAAATTGGGCCAAGGAACCTCCCGAGACGATGAAGGATGAAGGAATGAAACATGCCCCAGATTAGGTGCCCGAGCCCGGATTCGAACCCAGGACCTATTGATCTGCGGTCTAGTGCGCTAACCACTACACCAGGGAGGCCCCCCTATCGGTTCACGAGGATAATCACCCGAGTTTATTACTGAAGAACGGCCACTTTTAATTTGATATTGATTTGGTATTTTGTGAAACTCTGTTTATCAGGGGACAAATTAAGTCTGTCAAGTGATAAACTGCGTTTTTCCCTTGACAATTAGATAATTATCGTTGAAAACACTGTTTATCGGGGTTATGGCATAAACGGCTCGCCATACAAATAGCGCTGTGTCACTTTGGGTGCGTTGCCAAATTCGCTCAACCTGACGGTTTCACTATACATATACTTTTATATATTATTCTTCATGGGCTACAACAGTAGAACTTAAGGTCTCAGCCACCCATCAAAGAACTCCTTGTGCAAAAGTTCCTGCACTTGTCTACCACCAGTGGGGGCAATGTCTATATATGGTACCACTTTCATTTCCACGAGTGCTTCTAAGAATGTTTTGATGCTTGTGTGTATGTATTTTGGTGCGAGTGGTAGGGTGTGGGGTTCCCATGACTATGACGAACAATAGATAATCATACCGATTAATGATATGTCAGCGTATAATCAGAGACAGTACTTATGGTGATGACGATATGCATTGGACATTGGTTCGAGTGCAAGATGGATTTACCATGAGATAAACTCATCTGGCACGAGAAGCAATGTCACGTGCATTCTCTCGCACGAATTCTCTCCAAATTCCAGCATGAGAGATGACAGTTAAACGTAGTCGAAAGCCTCCGGTCGGGGAGGGGGGGAGGGGAGGGTGGGGGGTCGAGACGGGTTGATCCCGGACGTGATCTCACAATTGGGCCGCAGTCAAGTGAGTGTACTGAAGACTCGACATGAGCTAGCTGCGCGTTGTTGGCTATTAAAAGCTACAATTATAGTCTTCTGTCTAGATAATCAATTTGTAGATTTGTTTCATATATGCCTTGTTCTACAGTCTCACATCTATCTTGTAGTTTAAGTGGCAAGAATAGTCAACAATGCACACAGTTTGATGACGTAGCAGCCGAGAACGCCGGGCGAGAACGTCACTTTTTGCATATCTACTTTCACCAGTCTGACAGAAAATGTCTCTAAAAGCTTTCCTTTTTAGCTATTGTGCACAATAGCATTGTTTTATGCAATCGGTGCGTTTTCTCGTGTTTCGACTCTCTAACAAAAAAAAACAAAATCTAATTATGTTCTTTAACGAGGCTTTCAAAAACTGAAATCTCATTTGAGATATACTGGAACTGCCGTAAAATGCTGCTGTTGTCAGCATCTATCTACACATACTGGACAAGACAGAGAATCTGTCCGATTTTCTATGCGAGTAGAAACACGTGGATATTTCTCTCTTAATGATTCACGGACTGGTCGCAAAATGTTTCTAAATTGTACAGTAAAAGGACCACTTCTAACCAACAATGGTAGAACGTCATATCTTGTGGGGTAACATTATGGACGTGCGCTAATGGCTCTTTATTTCCACCCAGTTTATTAATCGGACTAAGTCACCGTTTGCTATCTATTGTCATAGTCAATGGTAGCAAACTTACCCGACACTCCTAGATGATGGCAACGAGTGTTCATTGAGAGATTGGTACCTGTTCACTAAATAATCCAACGAGAGGTCAAGTGAGGAGGGGGGGGGGGCGCAGGAGTACCTCGTATCTTTACTGCGTTGACGCACCCGTAGAGAAAGTCACCCCTCTCCCCCCCCCCCTCTCCCCC
This sequence comes from Arenicola marina, assembly GCA_964019135.1. Classification (NCBI taxonomy): domain Eukaryota; kingdom Metazoa; phylum Annelida; class Polychaeta; family Arenicolidae; genus Arenicola; species Arenicola marina. The sequence continues at coordinate 21,955,365 of OZ025261.1, forward strand.
CCCCCCAACACACACTTATAGACGACGCACCCTTGCTGCGTAATATTACCTCTCCTTTGTTTGAAGTCACTTTTCATTTATACCACATTTAAAAGGGTCAATGTACGGTAAAAATATGCACAAAGACCTTAATCGCACCAGCGCAAAATGTTGGTAGTAAAAGTAGTCAGATTATCCCTACTTCTTCTCTTCCTAACACTAATACCAATAATAATAATAATAATAATAATAATTGGTGCCAGACACCTGTAATTCCTGTATTTCTACCACAGTGTGATGTACGCAACTGGTACGTATATATATGTATGTCTGAGCAAATGATTCAAGTTCAGCAGGAGGAATTCGCACAGGCAGTGTCCCTGTTTTCCAATTGCCAATAAAAATTATGTTTAAACTAACTCGTAAGTAGTATTAGTCACAATAAGTAAGTAAGAAGTCTATCAACCTTCTTTGGTGATTTCACAAAAAGGTGGAATCTTTGCCAGTACGACAACGCGGTTTAATCCCCCCCCCCCCATTCCACACCCACACTCCTGCCCCGTCTTTTGCTGTCCTTTCTGGGTCGCAATCCAAATGATTTTCCCGCCTATGGACTTCTAAGGAATCATGGTACACAAAAAAAATCATGTGGAACTAAATGTGTTCACTTGCAAATCTGGGGGTGGGGGGTGGGGAGGTATTGCCATAATAACAGACGCCCCTCCGCCCCCCACCCCACCCTCCTTGGATCCGCCACTTGTATCTCAGTCAGTTTCAATGGCAGACAAGTAGAGATATGTAAGTATGTTTTTCTCGCAGCGTGTTCGTTTACGTGGCCTACATGTATACCACAGCTGGCTCACCCGGATGTTACAGCCGATGACGCAGTCTGGTTTCACAGTTGTGTATCGGTTATCATGTCTGATACGTGAACAGCCCCGTCGCTACCGATAGGTCATCGCATATGGGTGTATGAATATTCACATGCCCAGTATTCATGCTGAGCGAATCTTCTTAACAGCCCTCCTTATTAAAGGCCATTAAAGAAACAGAAAATCTGGAGAGTCTTTTTTTTTTGTATTTACCCCCAGAAGACGACGCCCATTGTAGCAATGCAAATGCATTTATGGAAATTCGGAATAGGCCAGCACCTATGTAACTATCACGTTGGGATTTGTGGGGTCAATCGCCCCGGATTTGTCACCATCACGAGTAGTCGAGTCCGACATCCAAATGTTCTCGAATGTCGGACAAAATACGCCTCAAGTTACGTCACAGTGTATACAAAAAAGGCAATACTTATATCGTCATCATAGTTCGTTGTGTCTTCCCTAGCTGACGGGGCCCTGTGACAAATAGCTTACATTGTACATGACTAACAATACATGTTCACTGCAGAAGTGTACACAACGTAAATCACGGACTGAATTGAAGAGTTAAGCGGTTACAATGTGTCCTTGTATACAACGGTACGACATATTTATGAACAAGTGTATAGATGTTCCCAATATTAAAATGTCTCTAGGTATTAAAACAACATAAATCAGTGAATGAGTTACACAGTTCTAATGTGTGCATGTATGCAGCAATACAACATAATCAAGTTTATATTAAGTTCTCAGGCACAAAACAATGTAAATCTGGAAATTGTTCATAGAGGTTTACAGTTACAGTGTTTGTGCAGATGACAGACAATAGCAGGAATTATTACATATGACATGAAACATATTATATAATAATCCAACATAATCACCGCAAAAGTGTATATAAAAAGTGCGTGGGGGGTGGAGAACCTTACGTTTGTCGATAAGGGACTGTCGTTTGTCAGAATTAACTTTTCGCCCATGTCGCTTGTCGCTAAAAGTCTTCATGTCGATTTCAAGGCAGCCCCAATGTGGCATATCGATTTCACGGCAGCCCCAATGTCGCATGTCGATTTCAAGGCAGCCCCAATGTCGCATGTCGATTTCACGGCAGCCCCAATGTCGCATGTCGATTTCAAGGCAGCCCCAATGTCGCATGTTGATTTCAAGGCAGCCCAAATGTCGCATGTCGAATGTTGCATGTCGATTTAAAGACAGCCCCAATGTCGCATGTCGAATGTTGCATGTCGATTTAAAGGCAGCCCCACTGTCGCATGTTGAATGTTGCATGTCGACTTAAAGGCAACCCCAATGTCGCATGTCGAATGTCGCATGTCGATTTGAAGGCAGCCCCAATGTCGCATGTCGATTTGAAGGCAGCCACAATGTCGCATGTCGATTTGAAGGCAGCCCCAATGTCGCATGTCGAATGTCGCATGTCGATTTGAAGGCAGCCCCAATGCCGCATGTTGATTTCAAGGCAGCCCCAATGTCGCATGTCGAATGTCGCATGTCGATTTGAAGGCAGCCCCAATGTCCCAGGTCGATTTAAAGGCAGCCCCAATGTCGCATGTTGATTTTAAGGCAGCCCCAATGTCGCATGTCGATTTCAAGGCAGCCCCAATGTCGCATGTCGATTTAAAGGCAGCCCCAATGTCGCATGTCGATTTCAAGGCAGCCCCAATGTCGCATGTCGATTTCAAGGCAGCCCCAATGTCGCATGTCGATTTCAAGGCAGCCCCAATGTCGCATGTCGATTTCAAGGCAGCCCCAATGTCCCAATGTCGCATGTCGATTTCAAGGCAGCCCCAATGTCGCATGTCGATTTCAAGGCAGCCCCAATGTCCCAATGTCGCATGTCGATTTCAAGGCAGCCCCAATGTCGCATGTCGATTTCAAGGCAGCCCCAATGTCGCATGTCGATTTCAAGGCAGCCCCAATGTCCCGATGTCGCATGTCGATTTCAAGGCAGCCCCAATGTCGCGTGTCGATTTCAAGGCAGCCCCAATGTCGCATGTCGATTTCAGCCTTGCCATCAGACCATGGCGACGGCTCATATAACAGTGAAACATACAAAAACAGACCGATATCGATCATGAAGATTCAAGTATGAGATGACAACAAGCGGCACACACAGAAGATGATTGCTGCTAGGCCTGCAATTGCCCTTTTGAGCACGATTCGGTTAAGCGAGATCTTAACTATGCCATTCTTCCGTGTACGGTCATGTTTTGGGTTTTAATCTCGTATTTGTCAGTGAAGCGATGATCAATGGTTTAAGGTTTCGGTTTCTTGGGTGCTTTCGCTAAGCTTGTGGGTAGTCGGTGGTTATTTGTGGCTACAGGACCGACGTGGCAGGGGAGGGTCCAGAGGCCGGATTGGGGCCCCCAAAACACCATCATATATAATAAGCAGCAGCGTGTTTCCAGCCCTAAGGTCGGTGTTTTAGATAACTTTTGTGCGCACAAGGGCTATATATTGACCAAGCCAACTATTGGAACGATCACGGACGAACATTTGCGAACCGCGAACCCATTGATCTGTGGTCTAGCGATAACCATGACACCATGGAGACCCCCGGGTCCTTGCTGCATTGACCCTTCGGTCTCAGTCGTTACAGCGTCCTATACGTAGTACGTAATTACTAAACCACCGCCAGAACGCCTAAGTGCATGCGCACTCACCGAGCTGTCGCAAGGCCGGATATCACGTGTGTATACAGCGTACTAGGCCGGTTACGTTAACCAGCAGTCGTGTAGGTATAGCATGCCGTTCACAGCCACATACACGGTGAGTCAGCCAGGCAAACCGGGCAAGAATAGAAACAAGGAAACATGTGGCCCATCACTCGTGGTGCACACATGAGGGCCAACCCATTTACCACGCGCTGCAGTGGTTATAAGCGTGGTTCCCGCGGCTACTGTTTTGACAACATTGGGTGGTTTTGGTAGCGTCGGCTGCAACGACGTGGACCTGAACGTGTATCACTCATGCAGTGTGTGGATCGGTTTGTTGTTCTCTTAAATCAGTTACAGTTGTTCGAAAAGCTTATACAACATCAAAAGGGAATAATATTAAACAAATTAACAGCAGCAGAAGCAAGGCTTATTAGCTGCAGAGCTCATACAAAATGTTACATATCTTTCACATATCAGCTAGACTAGATAAAAATCATCAAGGCCAAGAGGTAACGCCTAGTTACGGTATCTAAGGCCAAGTTCGGCGAGGGTATCTAAGGTCACATTTGGCTAAGGTATCTAAGGTCACGTTTGGCGACGATATCTAAGGCCACGTTTGGCTACGGTATCTAAGGCCATGTTTCACTACGTTATCTAAGGCTACGTTTGGCTACGATATCTAAGGCCACGTTTAGCTACGGTATCTAAGGCCACTTTTGGCGACGGTATCTAAGACCACGTTTGGCGTCGGCATCTAAGGTCACGTTTGACTACGGTATCTAAGGCCACGTTTAGCGACGGTATCTAAGGCCACTTTTGGCGACGGTATCTAAGACCACGTTTGGCGCCGGTATCTAAGGTCACGTTTGGCTACGGTATCCAAGGCCACGTTTGGCGACGGTATCTAAGTCCACGTTTGGCTACGGTATCTAAGGCCATGTTTCACTACGTTATCTAAGGCTACGTTTGGCTACGGTATCTAAGACCACGTTTGGCGACGGTATCTAAGGTCACGTTTGGCTACGGTATCTAAGGCCACGTTTGGCTACGGTATCTAAGGCCACGTTTAGCGACGGTATCTAAGGTCACGTTTGGCGACGGTATCTAAGGTTACGTTTGGCTACGGTATCTAAGGCCACGTTTCACTACGTTATCTAAGGCTACGATTGGCGACGGTATCTAAGGCCACGTTTGGCTACGGTATCTAAGGCCACGACTGGCTACGGTATCTAAGACCACGTTTGGCGACGGTATCTAAGGTCACGTTTGGCTACGGTATCTAAGGCCATGTTTCACTACGTTATCTAAGGCTACGTTTGGCTACGGTATCTAAGACCACGTTTGGCGACGGTATCTAAGGTCACGTTTGGCTAGGGTATCTAAGGCTACGTTTGGCTACGGTATCTAAGGCCACGTTTGGCTACGGTATCTAAGGCCACGTTTAGCGACGGTATCTAAGGTCTCGTTTGGCTACGGTATCTAAGGCCATGTTTCACTACGTTATCTAAGGCTACGTTTGGCTACGGTATCTAAGACCACGTTTGACTACGGTATCTAAGGTCACGTTTGGCGACGGTATCTAAGGTCACGTTTGGCTACGGTATCTAAGGCCACGATTGGCGACGGTATCTAAGGCCATGTTTCACTACGTTATCTAAGGCTACGTTTGGCTACGGTATCTAAGGTCACGTTTGGCTACGGTATCTAAGGCCACGTTTGGCTACGGTATCTAAGGCTACGTTTGGCTACGGTATCTAAGGCCACGTTTGGCTACGGTATCTAAGGCCACGTTTGGCTACGGTATCTAGGGCCGCGTTTAGCGGCGGTATCTAAGGTCTCGTTTGGCTACGGTATCTAAGGCCATGTTTCACTACGTTATCTAAGGCTACGTTTGGCTACGGTATCTAAGACCACGTTTGGCTACGGTATCTAAGGTCACGTTTGGCGACGGTATCTAAGGTCACGTTTGGCTACGGTATCTAAGGCCACGATTGGCGACGGTATCTAAGGCCATGTTTCACTACGTTATCTAAGGCTACGTTTGGCTACGGTATCTAAGGTCACGTTTGGCTACGGTATCTAAGGCCACGTTTGGCTACGGTATCTAAGGCCACGTTTGGCTACGGTATCTAAGGCCACGTTTGGCTACGGTGTCTAAGGCCGCGTTTAGCGGCGGTATCTAAGGTCTCGTTTGGCTACGGTATCTAAGGCCATGTTTCACTACGTTATCTAAGGCTACGTTTGGCTACGGTATCTAAGACCACGTTTGGCTACGGTATCTAAGGTCACGTTTGGCGACGGTATCTAAGGTCACGTTTAGCGACGGTATCTAAGGCCACGTTTGGCTACGGTATCTAAGGCCACGTTTGGCTACGGTATCTAAGGCCGCGTTTAGCGGCGGTATCTAAGGTCTCGTTTGGCTACGGTATCTAAGGCCATGTTTCACTACGTTATCTAAGGCTACGTTTGGCTACGGTATCTAAGACCACGTTTGGCTACGGTATCTAAGGTCACGTTTAGCGACGGTATCTAAGGCCACGTTTAGCGACGGTATCTAAGGCCACGTTTGGCTACGGTATCTAAGGCCACGATTGGCTACGGTATCTAAGGTCACGTTTGGCGACGGTATCTAAGGTCTCGTTTGGCTACGGTATCTAAGGCCATGTTTCACTACGTTATCTAAGGCTACGCTTGGCTACGGTATCTCAGACCACGTTTGGCTACGGTATCTAAGGCCACGTTTGGCGACGGTATTTAAGGTCTCGTTTGGCTACGGTATCTAAGGCCATGTTTCACTACGTTATCTAAGGCTACGTTTGGCTACGGTATCTAAGACCACGTTTGGCGACGGTATCTAAGGTCACGTTTGGCGACGGTATCTAAGGTCACGTTTGGCTACGGTATCTAAGGCCACTTTTGGCTACGGTATCTAAGGCCACGTTTGGCTGCGGTATCTAAGGCCATGTTTCGCTATGTTATCTAAGACCACGTTTGGCTACGGTGTCTAAGGCCATTTTTCACTATGGTATCTAAGGCCACGTTTGGTTACGGTAACTAAAGCTACGTTTGGCAACGGTATCTAAGGCCACGTTTGGCGACGGTATCTAAGGCCACGTTTGGCTACGGTATCTAAGACCATGTTTCACTACGGTATCTAAGGCCACGTTTGACAACGGTATCTAAGGACACGTTTGGCTACGGTATCTAACACCCTTTTTCACTACGGTATCTAAGGCCACGTTTGGCTACGGTATCTAAGGCCACGTTTGGCTACGGTATCTAAGGCCACGTTTGGCTACGGTATCTAAGGCCATGTTTCACTACGATATCTAAGGTCACGTTTGGCAACGGTATCTAAGGCTATGTTTGGCTGCGGTATCTAAGGCCATGTTTCACTATGGTATCTAAGGCCACGTTTGGCAAAGGTATCTAAGGCCACGTTTGGCTACGGTATCTAAGGCCATGTTTCACTACGGTATATAAGGCCACGTTTGGTTACGGTATCTAAGGCTACGTTTGGCGACGGTATCTAAGGTCACGTTTGGCTACGGTATCTAAGGCCATGTTTCACTACGTTATCTAAGGCTACGTTTGGCTACGGTATCTAAGACCACGTTTGGCTACGGTATCTAAGGCCACGATTGGCGACGGTATCTAAGGCCATGTTTCACTACGTTATCTAAGGCTACGTTTGGCTACGGTATCTAAGGTCACGTTTGGCTACGGTATCTAAGACCACGTTTGGCTACGGTATCTAAGGTCACGTTTGGCGACGGTATCTAAGGTCACGTTTAGCGACGGTATCTAAGGCCACGTTTGGCTACGGTATCTAAGGCCACGTTTGGCTACGGTATCTAAGGCCGCGTTTAGCGGCGGTATCTAAGGCTACGTTTGGCTACGGTATCTAAGACCACGTTTGGCTACGGTATCTAAGGTCACGTTTAGCGACGGTATCTAAGGCCACGTTTAGCGACGGTATCTAAGGCCACGTTTGGCTACGGTATCTAAGGCCACGATTGGCTACGGTATCTAAGGTCACGTTTGGCGACGGTATCTAAGGTCTCGTTTGGCTACGGTATCTAAGGCCATGTTTCACTACGTTATCTAAGGCTACGCTTGGCTACGGTATCTCAGACCACGTTTGGCTACGGTATCTAAGGCCACGTTTGGCGACGGTATTTAAGGTCTCGTTTGGCTACGGTATCTAAGGCCATGTTTCACTACGTTATCTAAGGCTACGTTTGGCTACGGTATCTAAGACCACGTTTGGCGACGGTATCTAAGGTCACGTTTGGCGACGGTATCTAAGGTCACGTTTGGCTACGGTATCTAAGGCCACTTTTGGCTACGGTATCTAAGGCCACGTTTGGCTGCGGTATCTAAGGCCATGTTTCGCTATGTTATCTAAGACCACGTTTGGCTACGGTGTCTAAGGCCATTTTTCACTATGGTATCTAAGGCCACGTTTGGTTACGGTAACTAAAGCTACGTTTGGCAACGGTATCTAAGGCCACGTTTGGCGACGGTATCTAAGGCCACGTTTGGCTACGGTATCTAAGACCATGTTTCACTACGGTATCTAAGGCCACGTTTGACAACGGTATCTAAGGACACGTTTGGCTACGGTATCTAACACCCTTTTTCACTACGGTATCTAAGGCCACGTTTGGCTACGGTATCTAAGGCCACGTTTGGCTACGGTATCTAAGGCCACGTTTGGCTACGGTATCTAAGGCCATGTTTCACTACGATATCTAAGGTCACGTTTGGCAACGGTATCTAAGGCTATGTTTGGCTGCGGTATCTAAGGCCATGTTTCACTATGGTATCTAAGGCCACGTTTGGCAAAGGTATCTAAGGCCACGTTTGGCTACGGTATCTAAGGCCATGTTTCACTACGGTATATAAGGCCACGTTTGGTTACGGTATCTAAGGCTACGTTTGGCGACGGTATCTAAGGTCACGTTTGGCTACGGTATCTAAGGCCATGTTTCACTACGTTATCTAAGGCTACGTTTGGCTACGGTATCTAAGACCACGTTTGGCTACGGTATCTAAGGCCACGATTGGCGACGGTATCTAAGGCCATGTTTCACTACGTTATCTAAGGCTACGTTTGGCTACGGTATCTAAGGTCACGTTTGGCTACGGTATCTAAGGCCACGTTTGGCTACGGTATCTAAGGCTACGTTTGGCTACGGTATCTAAGGCCACGTTTGGCTACGGTATCTAAGGCCACGTTTGGCTACGGTATCTAAGGCCGCGTTTAGCGGCGGTATCTAAGGTCTCGTTTGGCTACGGTATCTAAGGCCATGTTTCACTACGTTATCTAAGGCTACGTTTGGCTACGGTATCTAGGACCACGTTTGGCTACGGTATCTAAGGTCACGTTTGGCGACGGTATCTAAGGTCACGTTTGGCTACGGTATCTAAGGCCACGATTGGCGACGGTATCTAAGGCCATGTTTCACTACGTTATCTAAGGCTACGTTTGGCTACGGTATCTAAGGTCACGTTTGGCTACGGTATCTAAGGCCACGTTTGGCTACGGTATCTAAGGCTACGTTTGGCTACGGTATCTAAGGCCACGTTTGGCTACGGTATCTAAGGCCACGTTTGGCTACGGTATCTAAGGCCGCGTTTAGCGGCGGTATCTAAGGTCTCGTTTGGCTACGGTATCTAAGGCCATGTTTCACTACGTTATCTAAGGCTACGTTTGGCTACGGTATCTAAGACCACGTTTGGCTACGGTATCTAAGGTCACGTTTGACGACGGTATCTAAGGTCACGTTTAGCGACGGTATCTAAGGCCACGTTTGGCTACGGTATCTAAGGCCACGTTTGGCTACGGTATCTAAGGCCGCGTTTAGCGGCGGTATCTAAGGTCTCGTTTGGCTACGGTATCTAAGGCCATGTTTCACTACGTTATCTAAAGCTACGTTTGGCTACGGTATCTAAGACCACGTTTGGCTACGGTATCTAAGGTCACGTTTAGCGACGGTATCTAAGGCCACGTTTAGCGACGGTATCTAAGGCCACGTTTGGCTACGGTATCTAAGGCCACGATTGGCTACGGTATCTAAGGTCACGTTTGTCGACGGTATCTAAGGCCACGTTTGGCTACGGTATCTAAGGCCACGTTTGGCTACGGTATCTAAGGCCACGTTTGGCTACGGTGTCTAAGGCCGCGTTTAGCGGCGGTATCTAAGGTCTCGTTTGGCTACGGTATCTAAGGCCATGTTTCACTACGTTATCTAAGGCTACGTTTGGCTACAGTATCTAAGACCACGTTTGGCTACGGTATCTAAGGTCACGTTTGGCGACGGTATCTAAGGTCACGTTTAGCGACGGTATCTAAGGCCACGTTTGGCTACGGTATCTAAGGCCACGATTGGCTACGGTATCTAAGGTCACGTTTGGCGACGGTATCTAAGGTCTCGTTTGGCTACGGTATCTAAGGCCATGTTTCACTACGTTATCTAAGGCTACGTTTGGCTACGGTATCTAAGACCACGTTTGGCTACGGTATCTAAGGCCACGTTTGGCGACGGTATCTAAGGTCTCGTTTGGCTACGGTATCTAAGGCCATGTTTCACTACGTTATCTAAGGCTACGTTTGGCTACGGTATCTAAGACCACGTTTGGCGACGGTATCTAAGGTCACGTTTGGCGACGGTATCTAAGGTCACGTTTGGCTACGGTATCTAAGGCCACTTTTGGCTACGGTATCTAAGGCCACGTTTGGCTGCGGTATCTAAGGCCACGTTTGGCTGCGGTATCTAAGGCCATGTTTCGCTATGTTATCTAAGACCACGTTTGGCTACGGTGTCTAAGGCCATTTTTCACTATGGTATCTAAGGCCACGTTTGGTTACGGTAACTAAAGCTACGTTTGGCAACGGTATCTAAGGCCACGTTTGGCGACGGTATCTAAGGCCACGTTTGCCTACGGTATCTAAGACCATGTTTCACTACGGTATCTAAGGCCACGTTTGACAACGGTATCTAAGGACACGTTTGGCTACGGTATCTAACACCCTTTTTCACTACGGTATCTAAGGCCACGTTTGGCTACGGTATCTAAGGCCACGTTTGGCTACGGTATCTAAGGCCATGTTTCACTACGATATCTAAGGTCACGTTTGGCAACGGTATCTAAGGCTATGTTTGGCTGCGGTATCTAAGGCCATGTTTCACTATGGTATCTAAGGCCACGTTTGGCAAAGGTATCTAAGGCCACGTTTGGCTACGGTATCTAAGGCCATGTTTCACTACGGTATATAAGGCCACGTTTGGTTACGGTATCTAAGGCTACGTTTGGCTACGGTATCTAAGGTCACGTTTGGCTACGGTATCTAAGGCCATGTTTCACTACGTTATCTAAGGCTACGTTTGGCTACGGTATCTAAGACCACGTTTGGCGACGGTATCTAAGGTCACGTTTGGCTAGGGTATCTAAGGCTACGTTTAGCTACGGTATCTAAGGCCACGTTTGGCTACGGTATCTAAGGCCACGTTTAGCGACGGTATCTAAGGTCTCGTTTGGCTACGGTATCTAAGGCCATGTTTCACTACGTTATCTAAGGCTACGTTTGGCTACGGTATCTAAGACCACGTTTGACTACGGTATCTAAGGTCACGTTTGGCGACGGTATCTAAGGTCACGTTTGGCTACGGTATCTAAGGCCACGATTGGCGACGGTATCTAAGGCCATGTTTCACTACGTTATCTAAGGCTACGTTTGGCTACGGTATCTAAGGTCACGTTTGGCTACGGTATCTAAGGCCACGTTTGGCTACGGTATCTAAGGCTACGTTTGGCTACGGTATCTAAGGCCACGTTTGGCTACGGTATCTAAGGCCACGTTTGGCTACGGTATCTAAGGCCGCGTTTAGCGGCGGTATCTAAGGTCTCGTTTGGCTACGGTATCTAAGGCCATGTTTCACTACGTTATCTAAGGCTACGTTTGGCTACGGTATCTAAGACCACGTTTGGCTACGGTATCTAAGGCCGCGTTTAGCGGCGGTATCTAAGGTCTCGTTTGGCTACGGTATCTAAGGCCATGTTTCACTACGTTATCTAAGGCTACGTTTGGCTACGGTATCTAAGACCACGTTTGGCTACGGTATCTAAGGTCACGTTTAGCGACGGTATCTAAGGCCACGTTTAGCGACGGTATCTAAGGCCACGTTTGGCTACGGTATCTAAGGCCACGATTGGCTACGGTATCTAAGGTCACGTTTGGCGACGGTATCTAAGGTCTCGTTTGGCTACGGTATCTAAGGCCATGTTTCACTACGTTATCTAAGGCTACGTTTGGCTACGGTATCTAAGACCACGTTTGGCTACGGTATCTAAGGCCACGTTTGGCGACGGTATCTAAGGTCTCGTTTGGCTACGGTATCTAAGGCCATGTTTCACTACGTTATCTAAGGCTACGTTTGGCTACGGTATCTAAGACCACGTTTGGCGACGGTATCTAAGGTCACGTTTGGCGACGGTATCTAAGGTCACGTTTGGCTACGGTATCTAAGGCCACTTTTGGCTACGGTATCTAAGGCCACGTTTGGCTGCGGTATCTAAGGCCACGTTTGGCTGCGGTATCTAAGGCCATGTTTCGCTATGTTATCTAAGACCACGTTTGGCTACGGTGTCTAAGGCCATGTTTCACTATGGTATCTAAGGCCACGTTTGGTTACGGTAACTAAAGCTACGTTTGGCAACGGTATCTAAGGCCACGTTTGGCGACGGTATCTAAGGCCACGTTTGGCTACGGTATCTAAGACCATGTTTCACTACGGTATCTAAGGCCACGTTTGACAACGGTATCTAAGGACACGTTTGGCTACGGTATCTAACATCCTTTTTCACTACGGTATCTAAGGCCACGTTTGGCTACGGTATCTAAGGCCACGTTTGGCTACGGTATCTAAGGCCACGTTTGGCTACGGTATCTAAGGCCATGTTTCACTACGATATCTAAGGTCACGTTTGGCAACGGTATCTAAGGCTATGTTTGGCTGCGGTATCTAAGGCCATGTTTCACTATGGTATCTAAGGCCACGTTTGGCAAAGGTATCTAAGGCCACGTTTGGCTACGGTATCTAAGGCCATGTTTCACTACGGTATATAAGGCCACGTTTGGTTACGGTATCTAAGGCTACGTTTGGCGACGGTATCTAAGGTCACGTTTGGCTACGGTATCTAAGGCCATGTTTCACTACGTTATCTAAGGCTACGTTTGGCTACGGTATCTAAGACCACGTTTGGCGACGGTATCTAAGGTCACGTTTGGCTAGGGTATCTAAGGCTACGTTTAGCTACGGTATCTAAGGCCACGTTTGGCTACGGTATCTAAGGCCACGTTTAGCGACGGTATCTAAGGTCTCGTTTGGCTACGGTATCTAAGGCCATGTTTCACTACGTTATCTAAGGCTACGTTTGGCTACGGTATCTAAGACCACGTTTGACTACGGTATCTAAGGTCACGTTTGGCGACGGTATCTAAGGTCACGTTTGGCTACGGTATCTAAGGCCACGATTGGCGACGGTATCTAAGGCCATGTTTCACTACGTTATCTAAGGCTACGTTTGGCTACGGTATCTAAGGTCACGTTTGGCTACGGTATCTTAGGCCACGTTTGGCTACGGTATCTAAGGCTACGTTTGGCTACGGTATCTAAGGCCACGTTTGGCTACGGTATCTAAGGCCACGTTTGGCTACGGTATCTAAGGCCGCGTTTAGCGGCGGTATCTAAGGTCTCGTTTGGCTACGGTATCTAAGGCCATGTTTCACTACGTTATCTAAGGCTACGTTTGGCTACGGTATCTAAGACCACGTTTGGCTACGGTATCTAAGGTCACGTTTGGCGACGGTATCTAAGGTCACGTTTAGCGACGGTATCTAAGGCCACGTTTGGCTACGGTATCTAAGGCCACGTTTGGCTACGGTATCTAAGGCCGCGTTTAGCGGCGGTATCTAAGGTCTCGTTTGGCTACGGTATCTAAGGCCATGTTTCACTACGTTATCTAAGGCTACGTTTGGCTACGGTATCTAAGACCACGTTTGGCTACGGTATCTAAGGTCACGTTTAGCGACGGTATCTAAGGCCACGTTTAGCGACGGTATCTAAGGCCACGTTTGGCTACGGTATCTAAGGCCACGATTGGCTACGGTATCTAAGGTCACGTTTGGCGACGGTATCTAAGGTCTCGTTTGGCTACGGTATCTAAGGCCATGTTTCACTACGTTATCTAAGGCTACGTTTGGCTACGGTATCTAAGACCACGTTTGGCTACGGTATCTAAGGCCACGTTTGGCGACGGTATCTAAGGTCTCGTTTGGCTACGGTATCTAAGGCCATGTTTCACTACGTTATCTAAGGCTACGTTTGGCTACGGTATCTAAGACCACGTTTGGCTACGGTATCTAAGGTCACGTTTGGCGACGGTATCTAAGGTCACGTTTAGCGACGGTATCTAAGGCCACGTTTGGCTACGGTATCTAAGGCCACGTTTGGCTACGGTATCTAAGGCCGCGTTTAGCGGCGGTATCTAAGGTCACGTTTGGCTAGGGTATCTAAGGCTACGTTTAGCTACGGTATCTAAGGCCACGTTTGGCTACGGTATCTAAGGCCACGTTTAGCGACGGTATCTAAGGTCTCGTTTGGCTACGGTATCTAAGGCCATGTTTCACTACGTTATCTAAGGCTACGTTTGGCTACGGTATCTAAGACCACGTTTGACTACGGTATCTAAGGTCACGTTTGGCTACGGTATCTAAGGCCACGATTGGCGACGGTATCTAAGGCCATGTTTCACTACGTTATCTAAGGCTACGTTTGGCTACGGTATCTAAGGTCACGTTTGGCTACGGTATCTAAGGCCACGTTTGGCTACGGTATCTAAGGCTACGTTTGGCTACGGTATCTAAGGCCACGTTTGGCTACGGTATCTAAGGCCACGTTTGGCTACGGTATCTAAGGCCGCGTTTAGCGGCGGTATCTAAGGTCTCGTTTGGCTACGGTATCTAAGGCCATGTTTCACTACGTTATCTAAGGCTACGTTTGGCTACGGTATCTAAGACCACGTTTGGCTACGGTATCTAAAGTCACGTTTGGCGACGGTATCTAAGGTCACGTTTGGCTACGGTATCTAAGGCCACGATTGGCGACGGTATCTAAGGCCATGTTTCACTACGTTATCTAAGGCTACGTTTGGCTACGGTATCTAAGGTCACGTTTGGCTACGGTATCTAAGGCCACGTTTGGCTACGGTATCTAAGGCTACGTTTGGCTACGGTATCTAAGGCCACGTTTGGCTACGGTATCTAAGGCCACGTTTGGCTACGGTATCTAAGGCCGCGTTTAGCGGCGGTATCTAAGGTCTCGTTTGGCTACGGTATCTAAGGCCATGTTTCACTACGTTATCTAAGGCTACGTTTGGCTACGGTATCTAAGACCACGTTTGGCTACGGTATCTAAGGTCACGTTTGACGACGGTATCTAAGGTCACGTTTAGCGACGGTATCTAAGGCCAGGTTTGGCTACGGTATCTAAGGCCACGTTTGGCTACGGTATCTAAGGCCGCGTTTAGCGGCGGTATCTAAGGTCTCGTTTGGCTACGGTATCTAAGGCCATGTTTCACTACGTTATCTAAGGCTACGTTTGGCTACGGTATCTAAGACCACGTTTGGCTACGGTATCTAAGGTCACGTTTAGCGACGGTATCTAAGGCCACGTTTAGCGACGGTATCTAAGGCCACGTTTGGCTACGGTATCTAAGGCCACGATTGGCTACGGTATCTAAGGTCACGTTTGGCGACGGTATCTAAGGCCACGTTTGGCTACGGTATCTAAGGCCACGTTTGGCTACGGTATCTAAGGCCACGTTTGGCTACGGTGTCTAAGGCCGCGTTTAGCGGCGGTATCTAAGGTCTCGTTTGGCTACGGTATCTAAGGCCATGTTTCACTACGTTATCTAAGGCTACGTTTGGCTACGGTATCTAAGACCACGTTTGGCTACGGTATCTAAGGTCACGTTTGGCGACAGTATCTAAGGTCACGTTTAGCGACGGTATCTAAGGCCACGTTTGGCTACGGTATCTAAGGCCACGTTTGGCTACGGTATCTAAGGCCGCGTTTAGCGGCGGTATCTAAGGTCTCGTTTGGCTACGGTATCTAAGGCCATGTTTCACTACGTTATCTAAGGCTACGTTTGGCTACGGTATCTAAGACCACGTTTGGCTACGGTATCTAAGGTCACGTTTAGCGACGGTATCTAAGGCCACGTTTAGCGACGGTATCTAAGGCCACGTTTGGCTACGGTATCTAAGGCCACGATTGGCTACGGTATCTAAGGTCACGTTTGGCGACGGTATCTAAGGTCTCGTTTGGCTACGGTATCTAAGGCCATGTTTCACTACGTTATCTAAGGCTACGTTTGGCTACGGTATCTAAGACCACGTTTGGCTACGGTATCTAAGGCCACGTTTGGCGACGGTATCTAAGGTCTCGTTTGGCTACGGTATCTAAGGCCATGTTTCACTACGTTATCTAAGGCTACGTTTGGCTACGGTATCTAAGACCACGTTTGGCGACGGTATCTAAGGTCACGTTTGGCGACGGTATCTAAGGTCACGTTTGGCTACGGTATCTAAGGCCACTTTTGGCTACGGTATCTAAGGCCACGTTTGGCTGCGGTATCTAAGGCCACGTTTGGCTGCGGTATCTAAGGCCATGTTTCGCTATGTTATCTAAGACCACGTTTGGCTACGGTGTCTAAGGCCATTTTTCACTATGGTATCTAAGGCCACGTTTGGTTACGGTAACTAAAGCTACGTTTGGCAACGGTATCTAAGGCCACGTTTGGCGACGGTATCTAAGGCCACGTTTGGCTACGGTATCTAAGACCATGTTTCACTACGGTATCTAAGGCCACGTTTGACAACGGTATCTAAGGACACGTTTGGCTACGGTATCTAACACCCTTTTTCACTACGGTATCTAAGGCCACGTTTGGCTACGGTATCTAAGGCCATGTTTCACTACGATATCTAAGGTCACGTTTGGCAACGGTATCTAAGGCTATGTTTGGCTGCGGTATCTAAGGCCATGTTTCACTATGGTATCTAAGGCCACGTTTGGCAAAGGTATCTAAGGCCACGTTTGGCTACGGTATCTAAGGCCATGTTTCACTACGGTATATAAGGCCACGTTTGGTTACGGTATCTAAGGCTACGTTTGGCGACGGTATCTAAGGTCACGTTTGGCTACGGTATCTAAGGCCATGTTTCACTACGTTATCTAAGGCTACGTTTGGCTACGGTATCTAAGACCACGTTTGGCGACGGTATCTAAGGTCACGTTTGGCTAGGGTATCTAAGGCTACGTTTAGCTACGGTATCTAAGGCCACGTTTGGCTACGGTATCTAAGGCCACGTTTAGCGACGGTATCTAAGGTCTCGTTTGGCTACGGTATCTAAGGCCATGTTTCACTACGTTATCTAAGGCTACGTTTGGCTACGGTATCTAAGACCACGTTTGACTACGGTATCTAAGGTCACGTTTGGCGACGGTATCTAAGGTCACGTTTGGCTACGGTATCTAAGGCCACGATTGGCGACGGTATCTAAGGCCATGTTTCACTACGTTATCTAAGGCTACGTTTGGCTACGGTATCTAAGGTCACGTTTGGCTACGGTATCTAAGGCCACGTTTGGCTACGGTATCTAAGGCTACGTTTGGCTACGGTATCTAAGGCCACGTTTGGCTACGGTATCTAAGGCCACGTTTGGCTACGGTATCTAAGGCCGCGTTTAGCGGCGGTATCTAAGGTCTCGTTTGGCTACGGTATCTAAGGCCATGTTTCACTACGTTATCTAAGGCTACGTTTGGCTACGGTATCTAAGACCACGTTTGGCTACGGTATCTAAGGCCGCGTTTAGCGGCGGTATCTAAGGTCTCGTTTGGCTACGGTATCTAAGGCCATGTTTCACTACGTTATCTAAGGCTACGTTTGGCTACGGTATCTAAGACCACGTTTGGCTACGGTATCTAAGGTCACGTTTAGCGACGGTATCTAAGGCCACGTTTAGCGACGGTATCTAAGGCCACGTTTGGCTACGGTATCCAAGGCCACGATTGGCTACGGTATCTAAGGTCACGTTTGGCGACGGTATCTAAGGTCTCGTTTGGCTACGGTATCTAAGGCCATGTTTCACTACGTTATCTAAGGCTACGTTTGGCTACGGTATCTAAGACCACGTTTGGCTACGGTATCTAAGGCCACGTTTGGCGACGGTATCTAAGGTCTCGTTTGGCTACGGTATCTAAGGCCATGTTTCACTACGTTATCTAAGGCTACGTTTGGCTACGGTATCTAAGACCACGTTTGGCGACGGTATCTAAGGTCACGTTTGGCGACGGTATCTAAGGTCACGTTTGGCTACGGTATCTAAGGCCACTTTTGGCTACGGTATCTAAGGCCACGTTTGGCTGCGGTATCTAAGGCCACGTTTGGCTGCGGTATCTAAGGCCATGTTTCGCTATGTTATCTAAGACCACGTTTGGCTACGGTGTCTAAGGCCATGTTTCACTATGGTATCTAAGGCCACGTTTGGTTACGGTAACTAAAGCTACGTTTGGCAACGGTATCTAAGGCCACGTTTGGCGACGGTATCTAAGGCCACGTTTGGCTACGGTATCTAAGACCATGTTTCACTACGTTATCTAAGGCCACGTTTGACAACGGTATCTAAGGACACGTTTGGCTACGGTATCTAACACCCTTTTTCACTACGGTATCTAAGGCCACGTTTGGCTACGGTATCTAAGGCCACGTTTGGCTACGGTATCTAAGGCCACGTTTGGCTACGGTATCTAAGGCCATGTTTCACTACGATATCTAAGGTCACGTTTGGCAACGGTATCTAAGGCTATGTTTGGCTGCGGTATCTAAGGCCATGTTTCACTATGGTATCTAAGGCCACGTTTGGCAAAGGTATCTAAGGCCACGTTTGGCTACGGTATCTAAGGCCATGTTTCACTACGGTATATAAGGCCACGTTTGGTTACGGTATCTAAGGCTACGTTTGGCGACGGTATCTAAGGTCACGTTTGGCTACGGTATCTAAGGCCATGTTTCACTACGTTATCTAAGGCTACGTTTGGCTACGGTATCTAAGACCACGTTTGGCGACGGTATCTAAGGTCACGTTTGGCTAGGGTATCTAAGGCTACGTTTAGCTACGGTATCTAAGGCCACGTTTGGCTACGGTATCTAAGGCCACGTTTAGCGACGATATCTAAGGTCTCGTTTGGCTACGGTATCTAAGGCCATGTTTCACTACGTTATCTAAGGCTACGTTTGGCTACGGTATCTAAGACCACGTTTGACTACGGTATCTAAGGTCACGTTTGGCGACGGTATCTAAGGTCACGTTTGGCTACGGTATCTAAGGCCACGATTGGCGACGGTATCTAAGGCCATGTTTCACTACGTTATCTAAGGCTACGTTTGGCTACGGTATCTAAGGTCACGTTTGGCTACGGTATCTAAGGCCACGTTTGGCTACGGTATCTAAGGCTACGTTTGGCTACGGTATCTAAGGCCACGTTTGGCTACGGTATCTAAGGCCACGTTTGGCTACGGTATCTAAGGCCGCGTTTAGCGGCGGTATCTAAGGTCTCGTTTGGCTACGGTATCTAAGGCCATGTTTCACTACGTTATCTAAGGCTACGTTTGGCTACGGTATCTAAGACCACGTTTGGCTACGGTATCTAAGGTCACGTTTGGCGACGGTATCTAAGGTCACGTTTGGCTACGGTATCTAAGGCCACGATTGGCGACGGTATCTAAGGCCATGTTTCACTACGTTATCTAAGGCTACGTTTGGCTACGGTATCTAAGGTCACGTTTGGCTACGGTATCTAAGGCCACGTTTGGCTACGGTATCTAAGGCTACGTTTGGCTACGGTATCTAAGGCCACGTTTGGCTACGGTATCTAAGGCCACGTTTGGCTACGGTATCTAAGGCCGCGTTTAGCGGCGGTATCTAAGGTCTCGTTTGGCTACGGTATCTAAGGCCATGTTTCACTACGTTATCTAAGGCTACGTTTGGCTACGGTATCTAAGGTCACGTTTAGCGACGGTATCTAAGGCCACGTTTAGCGACGGTATCTAAGGCCACGTTTGGCTACGGTATCTAAGGCCACGATTGGCTACGGTATCTAAGGTCACGTTTGGCGACGGTATCTAAGGCCACGTTTGGCTACGGTATCTAAGGCCACGTTTGGCTACGGTATCTAAGGCCACGTTTGGCTACGGTGTCTAAGGCCGCGTTTAGCGGCGGTATCTAAGGTCTCGTTTGGCTACGGTATCTAAGGCCATGTTTCACTACGTTATCTAAGGCTACGTTTGGCTACGGTATCTAAGACCACGTTTGGCTACGGTATCTAAGGTCACGTTTGGCGACGGTATCTAAGGTCACGTTTAGCGACGGTATCTAAGGCCACGTTTGGCTACGGTATCTAAGGCCACGTTTGGCTACGGTATCTAAGGCCGCGTTTAGCGGCGGTATCTAAGGTCTCGTTTGGCTACGGTATCTAAGGCCATGTTTCACTACGTTATCTAAGGCTACGTTTGGCTACGGTATCTAAGACCACGTTTGGCTACGGTATCTAAGGTCACGTTTAGCGACGGTATCTAAGGCCACGTTTAGCGACGGTATCTAAGGCCACGTTTGGCTACGGTATCTAAGGCCACGATTGGCTACGGTATCTAAGGTCACGTTTGGCGACGGTATCTAAGGTCTCGTTTGGCTACGGTATCTAAGGCCATGTTTCACTACGTTATCTAAGGCTACGTTTGGCTACGGTATCTAAGACCACGTTTGGCTACGGTATCTAAGGCCACGTTTGGCGACGGTATCTAAGGTCTCGTTTGGCTACGGTATCTAAGGCCATGTTTCACTACGTTATCTAAGGCTACGTTTGGCTACGGTATCTAAGACCACGTTTGGCGACGGTATCTAAGGTCACGTTTGGCGACGGTATCTAAGGTCACGTTTGGCTACGGTATCTAAGGCCACGTTTGGCTACGGTATCTAAGGCCACGTTTGGCTGCGGTATCTAAGGCCACGTTTGGCTGCGGTATCTAAGGCCATGTTTCGCTATGTTATCTAAGACCACGTTTGGCTACGGTGTCTAAGGCCATTTTTCACTACGGTATCTAAGGCCACGTTTGGTTACGGTAACTAAAGCTACGTTTGGCAACGGTATCTAAGGCCACGTTTGGCGACGGTATCTAAGGCCACGTTTGGCTACGGTATCTAAGACCATGTTTCACTACGGTATCTAAGGCCACGTTTGACAACGGTATCTAAGGACACGTTTGGCTACGGTATCTAACACCCTTTTTCACTACGGTATCTAAGGCCACGTTTGGCTACGGTATCTAAGGCCACGTTTGGCTACGGTATCTAAGGCCATGTTTCACTACGATATCTAAGGTCACGTTTGGCAACGGTATCTAAGGCTATGTTTGGCTGCGGTATCTAAGGCCATGTTTCACTATGGTATCTAAGGCCACGTTTGGCAAAGGTATCTAAGGCCACGTTTGGCTACGGTATCTAAGGCCATGTTTCCATACGGTATATAAGGCCACGTTTGGTTACGGTATCTAAGGCTACGTTTGGCAAAGGTATCTAAGGCCATGTTTTACTACGGTATCCAAGGCCACGTTTAGTTACGGTATCTAAGGCTACGTTTGGCTACGGTATCTAAGGCCACGTTTGGCTACGGTATCTAAGGCTACGTTTGGCTACGGTATCTAAGGCCACGTTTGGTTACGGTATCTAAGGCCACGTTTGGCGACGGTATCTAAGGCCACGTTTGGCTACGTTATCTAAGGCCACGTTTGGCTGCGGTATCTAAGGCCACGTTTGGCTATTGTATCTAAGGCCGCGTTTGGCTACATTATCTAAGGCCACGTTTGACGACGGTATCGAAGGCCACGTTTGGCTACGGTATCTAGGGCCACGTTTGGCTGCGGTATCTAAGGCTACGTTTGGCTATTGTATCTAAGGCCACGTTTGGCTACGGTATCTAAGGCCACGTTTGGCGACGATATCTAAGGCCACGTTTGGCTACGGTATCTAAGGCCATGTTTCACTACGGTATCTAAGGTCACGTTTGGCAACGGTATCTAAGGTTACGTTTGGCTGCGGTATCCAGGGCTACGTTTGGCGACGGTATCTAAGGCCATGTTTTACTACGGTAGGCCACGTTTGGTTACGGTATTTAAGGCTACGTTTGGCTACGGTATCTAAGGCTACGTTTGGCTACGTTATTTAAGGCCACGTTTGGTTACGGTATCTAATGCCACTTTTGGCTACGGTATCTAAGGCCACGTTTGGCTGCGGTATCTAAGGCCACGTTTGGCTATTGTATCTAAGGCCGCGTTTGGTTACGGTATGTAAGGCCACGTTTGGCTACGGTATCTAAGGCCACGTTTGGCGACGATATCTAAGGCCACGTTTGGCTGCGGTATCTAAGGCCATGTTTCACTACGGTATCTAAGGTCACGTTTGGCTACGGTATCTAATGCCACGTTTGGCTGCGGTATCTAATGCCACGTTTGGCTATTGTATCTAAGGCCACGTTTGGCTACGGTATCTAAGGCCACGTTTGGCTGCGGTATCTAAGGCCACGTTTGGCTACGGTATCTAATGCCACGTTTGGCTATTGTATCTAAGGCCACGTTTGGCTGCGGTATCTAAGGCCACGTTTGGCTATTGTATCTAAGGCCGCGTTTGGCTACGGTATCTAAAGCCACGTTTGGCAACGGTATCTATGGCTACGTTTGGCTACGGTATCTAAGGCCACGTTTGGCTGCGGTATCTAATGCCACGTTTGGCTATTGTATCTAAGACCACGTTTGGCTACGGTATCTAAGGTCACGTTTAGCTATTGTATCTAAGGCCACGTTTGGCTACGGTATCTAAGGCCGCGTTTGGCTACGGTATCCAATGCACCAGATGGCGCATTGAAACCCCAACGGGCAAGTTCGAGAAAGAATTCCATCGGTTGAGATCTAAATCACTGTAACAACTGCCGAAAATAGCAGCCCAGGCAAAGCCTTACGCAAAATCAACGTGCGGCGCAAATGTGGTCTGATCAAAACGAGTGGAAAATGATTTTGCAGCACAGAAAACAGCATACGCATGCAGGTAGTGATCCGAGAGAACCCTTTTTGCTTTGAACAAGCAGTGAGTGAGACAAAAAATTGCGGGCCTCCCTTGCTCGTAGATTGGGGCCGTTGCACCTGCCAGTTTCAATGTACCTCATTTCATTGTCTCTTGGTCCATTATACCATTTATGTGCACCAACGTGGCTTAAAAACAAAACAGAAGTTTAAAAAATGGGTAAAACTGGGACACGTAAGCGGGATGAATGACCCCCATCCCCTCTTCCCCCCCTCTCGTCCCCTCTCCCCCCCGCCCCATCCCCTCTTCCCCCCTCCCGTCCCCCCCTACTCTGCACATCCTGGATCCGCCCTTGCCACCAATACGGCCTTGACCTTCCTCGCCATTTTGGCGCGGTCCCAAGACTGTACGGGGGCGTGGCTCGGTCACGTGGTACTCCAGACAGCAATGCGGGATTCCATAAATACCACGCCGGAAGCTTTCAATGCAGTGGTTTAAGTTGGGCTATATATAGAGATAGAGAGACCAATGTACGTGGACCATCCGGAGGGTTCAGGCACGGCATGGCTGTGGTTTTGTCAAAGAAACATATCCCTCCAGCCACGCTGTCCATTCGCTATCGAAAGATAAAACATTAACCGGACAGGAACAAGGCAAAGCTAAGGGTAGTAAAAGCCAAGTACGGCACGATATTCGTTTGGCACGATCTTCGTTTGGCACGATCTTCGTTTGGCACGATCTTCGTTTGGCCCGATGTTCGTTTGGTATGATCTTCGTTTGGCACGATCTTCGTTTGGCCCGATGTTCGTTTGGCCCGATGTTCGTTTGGCCCGATTTTGGTTTGGTACGATCTTCGTTTGGCACGATGTTCGTTTGGTACGATGTTCGTTCGGCACGATCTTCGTTTGGCCCGATGTTCGTTTAGTACGATGTTCGTTTGGCCCGATGTTCGTTTGGTACGATCTTCGTTTGGCACGATCTTCGTTTGGCCCGATGTTTGTTTGGCCCGATGTTCATTTGGTACGATCTTCGTTTGAATCCACGACGCCAGATATGAAACATTACTGGTGCGTGTCACTCATGAATAGTACTGCTTTGGCTGAGTGAATATATGCGACGTCTTTTGGAACGTAATATACGGTATAGTGGTATCCATAATAAATGGCGTTGTGTTAACCGGGTACCTTGTGTCAATTGCACCAAGTGTCGCGAGTTTAAGATCGGGCGCCACAGAGGAAGCAGGAAAAGAATAGGAATTGGCATTAGACCAGCGAGAGCCACGTCGCGTGACTGCGTGAATGATCTAGTACAGCCACCCCTTCAACGCCCCCTCACCTGCATCCCTCTCCCTCCCTGCCGGCCCGGTCAACACTCTCCCTCCCCAAGCGGCGTCCCGCTCCCCACCCCCCCCCAACTACCCCCCACCCCTCCCGTCACCCTCCTTCCTGCAGACGCCGCTCAGATAAATCACGCCCCCGCACCCACAACCACGCGACCCCCAGACGCCGGAATCCTTTCATCCTCCCCCCTCCCCCACTCCTCCCCCCCCCCTCCCCCACTCCTCCCCTCCATCCGCACCCGCGCCCTCTCACCTAGCTGTTCTGACCTTCAATCGCCCTCCCTCTCCCCTCTCTCTATCCCCGATATAATTGGTGACACCACTCAGTCCTAACACCCCCGCCTCCACCCCCCTCACTGCCTCTCGTGCTAGTATTGGCTTACAAGCCCCGACCCATCGCGCCCTCCTTCCCACCCCACCCAGTGCAAGCGTCCTTCGGTGGACAGACGGTGTATTCATGGCTGTTTTTTTTTTAAATCCTGCGTGGTTATCAAAATTATCAGCCGCCCATACACCCTCCTTCCACCCCTTTCCGTACCCCCCTCCCCCCTTGCCACCCCCAGTCCACAACTACGCCTGCAAATATATACTCGTAACGCGGTTCGCTCGATTACCACGCCCACCCTAAACTTTCCTATGGAAGCCCTACATGGAAATTAATGTACCCACAAATAGGAGACCGTGACGTGACGTGACGTGACCAATGATTTGAGAACGGCACATTTGTAATAATAATTATTCAAACATCCTCATGGCCAAATTCGGGCTTTACTTGATTCCCATTTATCGGAGTGGCGACAACGGCCCTCCATAGCGACGATCACCGACCCCCCCCCCCCCATGCGCCCCCCCTCCTCCCCCACTCATTTATCGGAGTGGCGACAACGGCCTTCCATAGCGACGCTCACCGCCGCCCGCCCCCCCCCCCCCTTCCAGTCCGCTTTGGGTTGACCGGGGTTTTCCCCATATAGCCGACCGTCTGCGGAGTGGTTTAAACGCAAGCTCGTTCTCAATGCTACGAGACAGAGCCACAGCCAATCCGATGTCTAAGCACAATACACCCTAGAACTTGGAGCGCTGCCAGAACAACCGTGACCCAGACAGGGAAATTTCTGGCGGTTAAAAAGGTTTGTCACCCAGCTAGACTTCAGTTAGTTTCTGTCACGAAGACAAGCGAGCGGTATCACTTCGGTGAGTAATATTTACATATTTCACTGCTGCACATGGCGTGTTGATATTGTGATATGTAAACATTTTGACTGAGATAGATGGTGACCTATGGGGTGAATCATGGCGAACATATTCGCTTCTTTATCAATTTGCAATATTATCTATTCCAGGTAAGATACGGCTTGTTTCCTTGTGCTTACTTAACTAAAGTTACGGTTCGTGAGTCATGGATAATAGTGTTCACACTATTGGCGGGAAAAGTCATTTACATGGAATACTGCGGCATTTACATTGCGAATGGAGGGATCTTTGCCTGTTTTGCAGGTCATTTATATCTTGATTATGTCCCTGAATGTCTGATTTGGCACTGGAAGGGACACGTGAGCACGGGATGAGACAGTAAGTGTGAACAGAGAGGGGGAAGGGGCCGCCTCTGCTTGAGACTCAGCATTACAGCGGCATCACGCCATTTGAACTGCTGAAGATGGTGGTGTTCAGTATCAATCTCCGAATCAATCTCCGAATCAAGGGGCTTGGTGTCGGAATATGGATTCAGGTGTGGGCGGGGCTTGGTGTCGGAATATGGATTCAGGTGTGGGCAGGGCTTGGTGTCGGAGAATGGATCGGTCTATTGTTATGACGTAGTACGCATAAAGGCACATTTCCTTACATGATATGCGTCAGTCTGGCAAAACGCGGCTTTTTATTTATTGAGGTCCAGCTCCCATGTATTATCGTGGTAAATGGTAGGTGTGAGCAATACGTGAGCTATGCTGAAACCCTAACATAGCCACCCTAACATAGCCAAAATCATAGCCATGTTGTATTCCATAGTGAAAAAATCAACTTCACATGGCAAATTGAATACCGTTTAGTTTTAATATAGCTTTCTTAATTAGTTTCAATAACTTTCTTACACATGAACTCTCCCAAAGTCTTCAAAGGGAGTCATAATTGGCACAAAGTTTGACTATAATATGCCTTCATATCTCTGATTACAGGAAGTTACAATCAATGCACATGTACAAGGTCATCACATGATCACATAAGCCATGCTAATTGGCTTACTGATTACTTCCTGTTTAAGGCCCTAGTGATTGGACCAGTTAAAACACATGTTTTCATGTGAATTTCTGGTGACAGACTGGAGTATTTTGGCTTTTCAAGAAAGTTTACCCATGTGATTAGTCATTACTTGTCAGGAATTAATAGAAAAATTATTAAGATTTGTTTCTGTTTTAAGGTTTTTCCCACAGCAATAGCAGAATGACAGTTACACTTTTCAAAGTCAAACAACCCTGAAATGGGGTTGTTACAGACCACACACAGCCTACGGCTCTGGGCTATACCTAACCTGAAATAACGACCTTTTATTATTGCATACTTTCTTATTTCGTGTGTATATGATAAGGACAAAGCTCATAGGCAAAGTTGTGGCATAACCTAACAATTGAAGGCACCAGGGCGTAAATTGGATATATTAATTTGCATAATATTGGGTAATACATATGTATGAGTAGTCAATTTCCGCATTACGTTCCAGACATCGCTCCCTTTCACACTCCGAGGATATAAACCTAGTTCCATATGGATACATGTATTACTGACGCCAAATATCACGAGGGCCGCCCCGATAGCTCAGTGGGTTAGAGCGCTGGCATCGAGCGTTTCTGGCCACCTGAGAGCCTAACGGCATGTGGATCGGTAGTTCGAGCCCCGCTGTGGTCATATCTGTATGGTCGTAGGATAAATATCCCATGCCCTTCTGTGCAAAGAGTAGGTAGGGGGTTACCCCGGGCACATGGCTCCCTTCTTTTTCTAATTGACTCAGTATCACCCGAATTGGTTCAAGCGTCCTGAATATGCAACCAGCCAAATCTCTTGTGCGACGTCATCAAATGTAACTTTCCGCATGGAATTCGCACAACGTGTTGATTTCTATGGTCTGTAACGACGGCATGACTGCAGCGTGTAGCCTACATCATGTGGTATTGTCCCAGCCACACAGCTGTGCGAAATATGACAGTAGCTACGTGTATGTGAGCCGCTACCCACAGGCTGCGTCTGTACGATCGAGATTGCTTTTTTTGATCGTCGTCTGGTATCTTCGATCGTCGTCTGGTGTCTGGTATAAACCACCGTCTGACCGTCCACCGTCACCATGTCTATTCGCCGTTAAAGTTGCCTACGCAGCACTTCTATTCAAACTATTTTAAGTTTCTCACGGCAAATATTACCGCATGAGTAACTTTGGGGGTCCTCCGGTCAATTTTCTCAGTTCCGATGCTTGACTCGTACCGAGGGTCCCATGGCCGATTTGAGCCTTGTCAGGGTGTACCAACATCAACAACTTCCTCGTTTCAAATGGAAGGCATCACGTATGCTATAATATGTGTATCTTACATTCTGACTAAAAATCTCATTACAAGGACCTTGCACTACGTTGAAGTAGGCTTATGTCAACTTGACTACAAACAAGTTGTCAACATTCAGAGATAAGAGCAGACGCCCTTCAGTCTACAGTGCTTTCCTGAAAATGGAGAAGCCCTGTTACTCCCAAAAAGAAGCTAGCATGGAATGGTTGAGGAGCTATCGATTTAGGTGATCATAACATTTGATTTCGCTGTCAAGGGTTACATCTAAAGAAGATGTGTCTATATTTACTTTGCCATCGATGAATGACATCATCTTATGATCTCAGTGTGTCAAGCATAAATATGTGATCGATCTATGGGACCCCCACCCCATCCCACTCCCATGGTGGAAGACCCATGACGCCACCGCTGAGTGGCCCGGGGGGGAGCGTGAGTCAGTCAGTGCGTCTACAGCAGTAGGTGTACACTGGACGTGCATATGAATAAGGAGTGTTTTTTTTGGCATTGAGAGTGGTTTTAGCGGTCGTTGCCCTGTCACGCGATCGCTTCGCAGTATCGTTCGTTGCCTATTCACCAGATGGCGACACTGGTCGGCACAGCATATTGTAGCGTAGCGCCATCTGGTGAGCGCTTTCGTAGTTTCGATGTGGAGGACCATTTGGTAATTATTGTGACGGCGCGACGAAAAGATACCGTTTGTCCTTCAGGGATGAACCATTTGATTACTGGGGGGGGGGGGGGGGTGTGGGCGGCGACGAAATGATACCGTTCGTCGTTCAGGGATGAACCATTTGATTACTGGGGGGGGGGGCGGCGACGAAATGATACCGTTCGTCGTTTAGGGATGAACCATTTGATTACTGGGGGGGGGGGCGACTTGTTTTTGTGCCAGCTTATATTTTTGAAAAGGAAACCATGCCCCCACTCCGCCCCCGCCCGTATACATATTGACGCCGAGGACTTGGGAGCGGTCGCTGCGCTAGCGGCTTCGTGTATATAACCATACATGCCGGCGGCGTTTCGCACCATGGTCCGCACTTAAGTTGTACTATTGACTGCAGTGGTGTCACGATCAAGTGGCTGGAGTGAGTGTGTGTGTGTGGTGGGAGGCTATATCTGTAGTAACACTATACTGGCTGTATCAATAGACCGGAACAAAGGGATGGGTGGATCAGTGAATGTGACTTCTACACATATTAGGGGCCGGCGCGACAGCTCAGTGGGCTAGAGTGCTCTGGCCACCTGACAGCCTAACGGCACGTGGGTCGGTGGTTCGAGCCCTGCTGTGGTCATGTCTGCGTGGTCGCAGGATAAAGATCCCATGTCTTTCTTCGTAAAGAGTAGGGGGTTACCCCCGGAGACATAGCTCCACCCTCCCTTCCTTCTCCCATTGACGCGATATGATCAAAAGTGGTTAAAGCGCCCTGAATATACAACCAACCAACTACACATATTATCACCTCCAGGCGAAACTCTCGACCCATGGTCCGCGTACGCCCAGCTGTGTCGTCGTCGCAGATCTGTCCGAATTGCTATTTCCTCGTCTTGAAACAAAGATCGCTATTTCCTTTGGTTTAATACAGTTTTCAGCTTTATATAACCTGGATGGGACAGATTTGTAAAAACGAATTTTTTGGACCTTTAGTGCACTAAGTATGCGATACACATTCGAACCTGATAATGTACTAAAAGTGCTGAAATTGAGGGATATTAGTGTAGTTTCTTTCGATGATCGTGTTTTTATCGGATAACTGAGGCTACGCATTTGGAGTTAACATGTTGTTCAGTCTTACCTATGCAGCAGACGGATCTGGCATTGCGACATTTCTGAAGCGCACAGACGATATTACTCGCTACTGCTCAAATCTCAAGGTCATTAATCGAGTAAAACTTTTAAGTATTTCATTTCATATTCATGCTGATGTTTTGTTCTTACTTTAGCACTCACCAAACTGGTGCTACGTACCGCGCATCACGCGAGACTCTCGCGTTTGCGACATCTTGGTTTGTCTTGACGTCTGTTGCCGACTTCAACCGGTCATTGTTCAGGCCAAGGACTGCTGCATACGATGATATCAGGCTTTGGATACGCGGAGTCAAGCGTAACGTCTGAAGCCGCAGCGACCGCTGACGGCGGGGGCATCGACTACCCGAGCATCACCGCTCACATCATCGAGCAGGATCCGGATGTTGGCAATTTTGCCGCGCCACTTTACCCAGCCCCAGCCCGAGCCCCAGCCCCAGCCGCCGGGAAGACGGCGGGAAATGGAAATGAAAATGGCGGCTACCAGACCGAACCCCAGATAACCGCAAGCCTTACAGACGACGTGATGACGCCCGGTCGCCTTGGAGAAGATTGGCTGCTCAGCCAGCAACAAGCTGGCCGCGTGGCCGTTACCGCTACGGCTACGGGCACGGGCACGGAGGAGTTGGCACCAGCCCTCAAACAACAGGCCGATGACCCAATGTACGTGTGGGCTCACCAAGCAGTGTACATGGATGGCATGACTGAAAGCGACTTTGAGGAAATCAGCATGTATGGTGAGTACAGTCATTAATAACCGTCCTAATTTTATATATTTTTTAATAAAAACGTTCATGCTTTGTTTTACATATGCTGGTAGGAAATATAGAGCATCATCAGAAGCAATATTAACTTATTCTTGTGTAGTATTATCGAGTTATTTATAAATGAGTCCGACCTGTTTAATGTTTAATATTGAACCTACATTGTTCACCCTTTACTTTATGAATTTACTGCATGATCCTACTAATAAATATTTATTATTAATTATATTTTTTTTATTTTTACATATTTACATATTGCGATAACTGCGATAGTCTCTGATACCACGTTTTTGACCGCTCCCATCCAGCTCCCAGCAGGGATGCAAGTCGCCGTCCCAGCAGGGCGCCCACCCCTTGTGACGTCACCCCGGCTAACCCGCCTGCCCTGCCCAACTGGGACGCTTATCAATGGTCAGGACAGCCGGGAGTTGAGGTGAAACAGGAAGCCGCCCGTGCAGGTATTCCCTCATTGCAGGTCTCGGTGGCGCACTCTGGTGGGGAGCAGCAGATGCTCTTCCGGTATACCGATACCGGTCCTGACAATGGTGGGTCTAACCCGCTGATCCAGCCTTCCCTGGGTCCTGCTCCTGCTCCTGCTCTTGCTGCCGCTGTTCCTCATGCCCCTGCCGCTGCCGCCGCTGCCGCCTCCGCCGCCGCCGCTGCCGCCGCTCCCCCAGCGATCGCTGCGGAAACTTTGCCATTTGCTGCGTCCGAGACCGCTGCAACTCCCAGCCTCGACGAGGAAATCTTTGCCGATTTCAGTTTCTTGCAGCCTGTGGCTCCCCATGATGATCCGTTAACGATTTGCACGCATGGCTTACCCCTTCAGAGTCCGATTTCACTAAGCCCCAGTCAGGTTGTCCCGTCCCAGCCGTACGAGACTTACGGGATGACATTTACCACGCTGACTGATGTCACCCGCGAGTCTGCTAACCAAGGATTGCCCTTTAACTCGTTGTACCCGAATGACATCGGTGTTGCCACGATTGAGACCCCGGCTGAACCGGAATCATGGGCTACGGGCACCGCCACAGAAGAGATGCTTATCGGTAAATAGTTACTGCTGTAGCGATCGAACTGCTTTATCTATTATAACTATTATGCATGCACGTAAATTAATTCTTTATTATTATGACTATGACTGAAGACATAAAAGAAACTAATTTTCATTGATTTATACCCCTACGATTTAATAAAATGTAAGACTACCTGCAGGTAATCTGTAAAATACTTTATCTCTTCATTTAGGTCCTGTACCGAATATAATTATTGTGGCTTACCTGGCGCTGTGCTTTTGCTTCAGATTCACTGGAAGAAGACTTACCGGAACCAAAGTATAAGCGATTGGAAGACATCGTGCCTGCTTCTGTCGACCCGGAACCTGCTGGCACCAGACACGTGTCGCCCTCTAGGAGCAGCCGTGCGCAATCCTATCGGAGCCCTGGTGTGGGTCTCTCTAATGGTGAGGCGCCAATGCTACTAATTATCGCTCAGGTCAGTTTGTGAACTATGCAGCCCCCCCCCCCCCCACGCCTCACCCCCCGTATCGTCGACGCCACGTCTGGCAAACATTAATTACATGCGTGATGCATGTGCAGTTATTATAGCTTCATTTGCCATCGAATATTTGTAATAAATAGTCCTTCTTTCTCTTTCTTTCTTTGCCCACGTGATAGCGGCTGATTTAATGTTGCTGGCGAGGTAATGTCAATTGTGATTCATTTATTATATATTATGCTGGTGCGTTGTATGTATGATACGTACTAGACTCGTGTTGCATACACCCCGGTTCACAAATGATCCAGGCGCGTCCACCAATGTTATAAAACTAACCATGGATCCACATTTCACCATTCTCATCACTTCATCTTCCAGTTGCGCCCTCCGGTCAGGGCCAGCGGAGGTTGAGAGTGTACGAGTTCCTCTACAAGATGCTGTGCGACGACGCCTACAACCCGAGCCACATCCGGTGGGCAGGGAAACCGGAAGACCGCACCTTCAAGATCGTCAACAGCAAGGAAGTGGCCCAGGCTTGGTTCGCGAACCGCGAGGGCTGCAAGAGAGTCACCCAGAAGTATGAGCATTTCAGCCGCACTCTCAGGTAGGTTTGCCTTGTGTAATGGCGAAACTAATGGTACTTTAGGACCATTTGAGGGCTATTTCAGCCGCACTCTGAGGTAGGTTTGCCTTGTGTAATGGCGAAACTAATGTTACTTTAGGACCATTTGAGGGCTATTTCAGCCGCACTCTCAGGTAGGTTTGCCTTGTGTAATGGCAAAACTAATGGTACCTTAGGGCAATGACAAGATGATGGATGACATATGACCCAGTTGAAGGTGCCATACATGACCCGAACCCATGACTTGATGATCTGAGGCTCAGCGTGCATACCAACTGAACTACGGTGAACTATAATGAATGGTCCTTGTTTTGAATTCAGTTGGGGTATAGCTATTAATTTATGATCGATAGCTCTGCTTATGCATTGAAGCCGAAAAGATAACAGAGCAGGCTGTAACCGTTATAACTTACATGCATTAAATAATATACAGATACAATTGATGTAGCATCTTTCAGATTACAAAATAATGTTTATTTATTATATCCGCCCGCACCTCACAATTCAATCTCATGGTTGATGAATATTCATTATTCCAGGCACTGCTACAAGAATGGACTTCTGGAGCAGGTGGATCAGCGTCTGACGTACAGATTTGGCCAAAAATCTGGATTCCCCAAACCCGAACATCGGTAACCATAGCCCGGCCTCTAATGGCTGTGGACGAGCGAGCATCGTTCTGGGATCTGCGGTCCGACAGGATTGTCGGATTCGACGAGTCGATCGACACTTTGCGAAATGACGCCTAGATGGATATACAAAACGTCTACGTTAGGACTGTGTGCAGAAGCCGACCAGAGTTCCTTGTTACCGAAGGAAAAAGACTGTTTCGAATTTTTTACCATGTCAGCATCTAATTTGTCGGCGCTGTTATTAGTGCCCGACCTTACATCAGGTCTTCTCTCATTGGCCACGAGAATTGCTCGCTGAAACCTGTTTCCTGCCTGGGCTACATCGGAGGCCATTCAATACATGAAGTGACCATGATGAGAACTGTTGCGAAAAATATAATATTAAGATAGTCCCTTGCGCATTCTTATGCACCGTGTACCCTTATTTATTCGCCTGTATGGACAGCTGAAGAGAACGTGATTCTCGCCTACAGGTACGTGGCTTCCGCCACGCGGGTGTCGCTTTTTCCACCCTAGCTTAGCGAAATCTCGTTGGCTTGTCGGCTTGTCGTGTTCTAGTAATTAATGTGCCATATATCCAAGAACCTATAAACATGATTTTTATAGCCCCATACAACGCCTACCTAGTGACAATGTAAACAATTGTGTTCGGTATATTAACCAGTGTTTTAATATGTGCCCATGCAACCCCCCAAATTCCGTATTTAGTTTCGTTTCAATTCGATAGGTTTGTTTGTGTTTTGTTCTTCAAATTGTTGCAATCCGGTTTAACCCAGGCCCAGCTCTTGGTACAGGATGTTGGCGCCTGAGTCGTGGGGACTACTCATAATGACCGAAGCGCTTCAGACAGACACACCCCTCCAGAGAGTCGTGGGTCACAACATACATTCCCGTGAATGGCAACAAGCCAGCCGCAAGCTGGGTCCGATCCAGATGTGCTGGAAACGGGGGGGGGGGGACGGTTTCGAGTAATAGCCTAGCTTTTGGGTTTTTATATGTTAAATGATATAAATTTCGGTCCTACAAGGGGAGACCGGTCCGTGTGTCCCCCCTCCCCCTCCCCTCCCCCCCATTGGATCCGCCGCTGGCAAGCAAATATTGCAGTAAGACACAGGATGGAGTACGTGGTCTAATGCATGAACAGGAACCTTCACTTTTTGGCATCTCTTATACTACTTTGATTTGAATACTTTGTCCTTTGGTTTGTTAAAGTTTGATCCTGTTGTCATCGATATTATATTCGTGTTAATGTGGTTAAGTTAATGTGTTCACGAGTTTAAGGCAGCTGTTTACGCATATTCGCAGTGTTCATCGCGAGTAGATTTATTTTCTTGTATTTTCATTCATGTTTATTTTGTGGCTGTGCCCGCCCCAACCACTTCTTTCACGTTCAACGGGTCTGACTATTGATTGACGTTCACATGTATTCCTCATGTTATCAAGAGTATTAGGCTTCCTGGTTGATGGATTTCTATAGGCCGGGTATAGACCCAGAACGAGGCATCGCCGAAAGGCATATTGTCCAAAGAGAATGGTTCAGATATTCAGACTGAAGCCCAACTTTAAACCATCTTGGCTTCTTCTAACCTTGGTGTCAATTTCGCTTTGTATGAGTCTCCTCCTAGCGGCATACCGCTCCTTGTCAAAGTAGTCAACAACTAGCAATTTTCATACATTTTTTTTTTGAGATGTGTTCGCCCTTAACTGTAAGACAATCAGTCCGGATATTCGGCCATTTATACCAGTTGTCTAGTCCCCAATAATCAGACTCTTGCTCCTGATGATATGTCTACCATTTTTATGTTGATATTCGGAATTTATTTGGTGTCCTTGTTATGTTGATATTCGGAATTTATTTGGTGTCCTTGTCATGTGTCCAATCTGTAATTAGGAAAGTAATGTTATTATGTTTCAGCGTCTCTTATATAAACTAACTGTACACGGCAGCATTTTTAGAACATTTTGCATTGAAAGTAGCCTGGATATATCGAGATTCTTACTCTATGAAGGTAACCTATTAGGAAAATTAGACACTACACCCAATCTTAATATGTGATCACACTTGTATTGAATTCATTCCTTTTGGTGAAATTCGATATTCTCAAGTAATTACTTATTATTTTGATCATTGCCGTGAATAAAAAGATGATTCCAAAATGTCAAAATCATATGTGTCTTTTTATTCCTTGCGTCGAGCAGATGTTGCGTACAAACAATGAGCCCATCACCACGCACCCTATAAAAGCACAGACTTTCAGTAAAGTATAATATGTCTTAGTTAGCGAACCTAGTACAGAACCAAACCTCTGGCTTAAACGATGGAATCTTTCTTGTGAGTAACAGTGACGTTCCATCTCAGCCCTCCCCCCACCCCGACTCCGGACATAAAGAGCCCCCCCCCTTATGTCCTCCCCGCCCTGCACCAAGTTGACTGGTTGACAGAGACCCCCCCCCCCCGCCCAGGGGCGGATCCAAGGGGGGGGGGTGCGACCCGGCCCCGGACTCCCCCCTGTTAGGGCCAAAATTTGGACAATTTAACATGAAACCCGAATAATAAACCAAAATCGCCCCCCCCCCTATCCAGCATATCTGGATCCAACCCTGAGACCGGCCCCCCTATCCAGATTTTCTGGATCCGCCCCTGCCCCCCCCCCATTAAACCAAAATCCTGGATCCGCCTCTCGCTGTCGAAACGCTGAGCATTGATACCAAACATTGCACAGATTATATGCAGAACATTACACACATACAGAAATTAACGTATTATACAGGTAAAGATGTTCATACATTAATAGGAGAAAACCAGAAGAAATATATGTGCTGTTACTTATTCTAGGAAACACAATATTTCCAGAGTAATGGCATAGAAGGCATAACATTATTGAGGGTCTCTTAACTATGCCCATGCAGAAGATAACCTTTTTTTTCACTTCACATAGATAACAATATAAAATGTCACTGTCTACAACATATAATTAGCATACAATGATGCCATGTTGACGTTGCAGAAATACCATCATACTACCCAGAATGCAGTGCACATGCAGTGTCGCCTCGCAGTGGAATGATCTGAAATTATGATTATTATTTATGCAGTCGTCCATTAATTATCACGATATGACCTACAGCGGTTCCATTCGCTAGGTGGAGCTCTCTTCACTATTACCCGCACGTCCTATTCGCTAGGTGGAGCTTTTATGACCTACAGCGGTTAATTAAAAGCGTCCTCCTTAGTCAAACAAACCTGAGACATATTTCGTGTGAGTATCTCTTGCTCCGTTTATGGCATCAGAAACAACCAATATTTTTGGCATTGGGAATGTCATTCATTAAAATAAGACAATTTTTTTTACCTATTTTCACATCGTTAATTATTCATGGAAATAATTTGTTAGGGTCATCATTGCATGGATGCAAATTATGATTAATAATAGTAATAATAAAATGTTTATTTCATATAAAATATATGCAATACAATTTTGATATCGCAATCTGAGCTCGCGACTAAAAACAAAGAGAAAAAACCAATATATAACAATTTCCATATCAGTCTGCTCTAGGGTCTAAGTGTACTGCGTCATCAAATAATGAGCGGAGGGGTTCACAGAGAATAACAGAATAGAATGGCAAAGAGATACGAAAAGACTGTAAATGAAAGATCAAAAGCCAACATGGCGTCTGGAAGTCATGTACTGAATGAAAGACTCGCTGCCTTCCACGTCCTCCCACGAAGCTCCACCTAGCGAATAGGACGTGCGAGTAATAGTGAAGAGAGCTCCACCTAGCGAATGGAACTTGTGAGTGCTAGTGAAGTGCGCCTTCCACGTATCGATTAGGAGCTTGGTGAAAATGACAAAGTCAGGGGATCATTAGAAAGTGGCTTGTCGCTTTCTACATAACGGACCCTCGTTTTCATTGTAATACGATTCGATCTTCCGGCAGAGGGCGTTATGTTGACACATTTGTCATAGTACGGCCTCGTGCAAAAGTTAAACCAAATTGAAATTGATATTTTTTTTATTAATTTTTTATATATATTTTTATTTCCATAACGATGTTACAGTACAAAAGTAATATATTTCAGATCCATAATAAACGCATAGCATTACAGCACATTGCTTGGTACACCAAAGACAACGCAAAGTCACCTAAAGACTGTAAATCCAATTCCCAACATAGTACCTTTTCGTCACATATCGTGCTACAGAACAAGTCTTGCCAGGCTCCCCCACATCGAATTAATTTTGGTACCCAACATATTTTCAAAGCCTTTAACATTGATTAAATATGTGGGAGATTGATTCCTCCAGACTCTACCGTTTGCGCCAACCTATTAGCCGAAATTTTTGACCTCTTGCCATTCCATACAAAACCTCCAATGGCTCCGTTAATCCTATCTAAATACCGTTTTCCAGGCATAGGCAAGGCTGACATGATATGGATCAGTTTGGGCAGTGCAAGTGTCTTGACAACAGTGAAAATGATAATTATTTCAACAGAATAAATACTTGTAATGAGGCATCCAACATGTTTACCCTGAATTTACAATTACCTTCAGTACATATGCATCAGTATTTCTAATTTTTGCTTTCGAATTCGCCGACTGAAGTGCCGCATCCAATGAAGCGTCGGCTGAGTTCTCGCTCAGATCCCGAAGTGACTGTACAGCCCTATAGGGCTCTACAGTCACTTCGGGATCTTATCGAGACCCCACCAGACAGGGATACCTATGCTCTATGTCAATGCCTAGCATCAACGGCCTGTACGTGCTGCCTACCTTCCGGTTTTTGCCTTCACTCGCCTCACACACAAGATCGGCTAAAG
Organism: Arenicola marina; assembly: GCA_964019135.1. Lineage (NCBI taxonomy): Eukaryota > Metazoa > Annelida > Polychaeta > Arenicolidae > Arenicola > Arenicola marina. Next base: position 21,993,116 of record OZ025261.1, read on the forward strand.
CTGTCCTTGGTGGCACAAATAATCACTGAAGTTATGTGCATATCCGAATTATAACCATCCGAGTAGATTTATGTAATGTATGAGCGGTTAGGCAGTTGATAAACCAGAATGCGGTTGTCTCATGAGTGACTGTCAGTGTCAGGCGATCTAACGTGCTCCGCGGGGTTTTCCATGTCGTATGACGTAATAATCATCATGACGCGCGTGTCTGCGCGCGCTATCTATGGTTACGTAACAACGCTCCTTATATGGACTGAGCAGGTGAGGACAATAGTGCTCCATTTGTCGTAGAACTGTAAACATCGATGATTTGGCTCAAAATACAACGCTTCCAACGGTCTCATCGAACGGATCACATGCCATATGGAGAGATAAATGTCTTATCTTTAATTATATTATGATTTTATAGTTAGCCATGCCTGGACCAATGCAAACAAAAAATGGTGTCACACCCACTCGATTCTTCACGCACAACCCGCGCAGCCGGCCGGTTCCCAACACTAAAACGTTGACTACAATGAGTGCGAGTCACGCAGTTGCAGCAAGGCACCAGCGTGATGCTTACTCGTTCTAAGAGCACGTGTCTTTTTGTTGGTCCCCAAAAGACCTAAACCGGAAATAGAACCCGCGAGAACTGTACAGCCCTATAAGGAGCGTTTTGCGTAACTGTTGCGAGTGGCTGCCAAGTTTATGCCGATTTGACACGGTCATACTTGGGGTAGAAACACCCCGAGCACGACATCTGATCAAGTTTATTATACGGAACGCATCTGAGTGACAATTAAAGGTACTGCATTGATATAGTATGCTAAATATTCATAGTAAATATTCTTCAGTCAACACAACAATTACAAGTTCACCTGTGTCTTGCCACGCATGACTGACTCTCGTGGTCAGTGTGGAGTGACCATCGATCTCACGCACTGGGGCCCGATGTAAACACTGGGCAGAACAACCACGTGGACGCCTCACTTTACACGCTAAATGGATAACACAACGGCTGCATCCGATGATGATGATGACATTGCCGCGACTCAAACAGAAGAAGATATTTTTAATATCATAAAAACCTCCTACGGGTCCCTCCCAAAAGCTACTTTCACTGAGGCCATTAAGAAGGACGGTGGTTCTGATACACGCCATTTGCATCATACTAGAGCGGCGTTGTATGATTACTGCAAAAAGTATCGCGCGAACACTCCCAAGGGGACGCTAATATGTAGGAAGGACACCGCTAAATCCAACGCAGCAGATAAATTAGCCAACGATGTGTTCACGCTCTTCCACGTGATAGAAGGGGACACCTCCCTTTCGCTTATGTCCATGTTAAGCCTGAGCTCGAGGAACAGGCTTGCCACGGAGCAAGACGATGAAGTTGACCCCCAAGAGGACCTGCCAGGTTCTGTTGTCCGAGCCATCAATGCCTTCATGCTCGCTAAGGATGAAATCCTTACGGGCGATGAAAACGGACCAACAGAAAATAAAAGATGCTATAACTGAAATTAAATACACTCAACAGCAGATCCTGCAGAAGGTAAACAATGATCCCCGTAGCTGCTCGAGCGCAACATTCGTGGCACAACTAGTGGCGGAGAGCAAGTTTGCACAGGGTCGAATAGATTCACTCTCTAATTTCGTCCACGACTTAAACGACAAAGCTGCCCAGGGTCGCCCACTGGCTAGACCGAATCCATCGAATTCTGCAGCAAGAGCGCCCGCTGATAGGACAGCTCATCGGTCGTCCGCACCTGCTGATAGGACAGCTCATCGGCCGTCCGCACCTGCTGATAGGACAGCTCATCGGCCGTCCGCACCTGCTGATAGTATAGCTCATCGGCCGTCCGCACCTGCTGATAGTATAGCTCATCGGCCGTCCGCACCTGCTGATAGTATAGCTCATCGGCCGTCCGCACCTGCTGATAGTATAGCTCATCGGCCGTCCGCACCTGCTGATAGGACAGCTCATCGGTCGTCCGCACCTGCTGATTGTCCAGCTCCTCGGCCATCCGCACCTGCCGACGAGTCTGCCCCACGGCCGTCTCAACAGGATGAACAGTCCGGGCCACGGCAGGTATCACCTGATGCCACGCCAGCTCCACAGTCCGATGAGCCCGCAACGCCAGATTCCAGTAATGTACGCCTAAATATCAACGCGACCTCGGAAGAGAGCCGCCCACCCACGAACGAGGCGCCACGCTACGGGGACGACCCTGAAGGTGCGTCGGTCCAAGCTAAGAAAGTGAAGAAAGATCGGTCCGTCGGCCTCCAGGGCTTCAAGCTAGTGACGAAAAGGAGTAGAAAAGCAGCGCACTATGTGTATGGGGTAAGGCACAGAGGCGATGTAGAACAGGCCTCAAAGACGATTGACAACTATTTAAGTGACAAGGGTGTGGTGGCATCATTGGTGCGTATTGTGAAACAGGGGCCACGATATGCCTCCTTCAAAGTAAATGTTGATGAGGGTTGTACCATCGATTCACCTGATTTTTGGCCGGAAGGGGTCAGTTGCAGGAAGTGGGTGTACAATCCGGAAAAGCCAGATGTGTCCAATAATGTTTAGGAGTCCCAGAAAATATTGTTTCGTATTGCTATTGTATACGGCTCTAAATTCCTGCCTAGCTGTGATGAATGACTCATTAGATAATCTTGTCATTGGCAGTTTTAACTGCAAGGGCATCATGTGTAACACACCGTACGTGACACATTTAATGGATGTGTGTGACATCCTATGCCTTCAGGAACATCACTTGTACCCAGACTGCATAGAATTCCCAAACACGCTAGGGAATAATTGCAATGCCTTATCTAAATGCGATGGTTCTCTGTCCTTGTTTGATTTTCCTCGTAAACGCAAAGGCGGTGTAACAATTATCTGGAAGAGTGTTTTAAGCTACTCGATCGAAGCCCTAGACGAAATAGAGAGTGATAGAATTGTTGGGATCAAACTATCTAGGCCGCACGAGGAAAGCATTATTGTGTTAAACGCTTACCTGCCTTCTACCAACGACACTAATGAATGTTACCAAGCTGTACTCGATGACCTTTTTGTTGCCCAGCAGCGGTTCTGTGCGTATGGATATGTTGTAATATGCGGTGACATGAACGCTCAAGTTCGAGAAAATGGAATCTTTTTACAGTTACGTGAAAAGCTTTTTACTGATTTCCTCACATATATTGAGTACTCGTCGATGGTGGTTAGTAAGGAGTGCACGGGTCCCCGGTATACCTATTTACCCACTACTGTCTCCGAAGGTACTAAAATAGGTCACATTGCCGTTGATAATGCTCTATCAAAAGGTTGTTCGCTGTAGAATTGTTAGTGAAGACGCTCTTAACACGTCAGATCACCTACCCGTAGTTTTAGACCTTGACTGTCATATTCCAAGGTACGAAACGAATACGAGAACAGTCGTGAACTGGGATGCTGCTGATATCTCTTTGTATCGCCAGACTTTGGATCCTTATCTTCAGTCAATTAACGATGCACCTGCCTGTGATGTCAATGAGTATTGTAATTCCATTCAAAGTGCAATTCAAAGTGCTTCAGCAACCCTTCCCAAGAAAGTGTTCCATAAGCATAAGAAACCCTATTGGGATGACGATCTCCGAAAGGCTCACAACAAACAGTTAAAATTACGCCACACTTGGATTAATGAAGGCAAGCCAAGGGGAGCACAGCATAATAGTTTCCTTTCTTATAAAAGATCGAAGAGAGCTTTTGCTAAACTTTTACGCCGAAAGCAAGAAAGCTATGATGAGCAACAGTTATTGCAGGTCGAGAGTGAGTACGAGCTAGATAGGGGTCGTTTCTGGAGAGCTGTCAGTAAACGTAGAGGTACTGTAAAAGCCTGGAATTCAATCCAGTCGGAAGGCGTCTTATTAAGTGAGCCTAATAAGGTCAGAAGTTGCTGGGCAGGTTATTACGAACGGTTGCTAAACGAGAGTCCAGAGGAATCTCTTAATTATGACGCAAATTTCAAGGCGTTTATAGATCAAGCGGTCTCTGCCTTTGTGGTTGAATGCGAAGGTAACGAGGACCCCGCTGGAGTCCTACAGACGCCGTTCCGTGTTCTTGAAATTAAGCTGGCTTGTTCATCCTTGCCAAATAAGAAAGCACCGGGGGACGATTTGATTATGTATGAACACTTGAAATCGGCCAGTGATACCTTATACGAGACGTTAACCATATTATTTAATCAAATTGTATCCGTTAACCAGGTCCCGGAGGCCTTTAAAACGGGGGTGCTTATCCCTCTATATAAAGGCGAGAGGAAAAACAAACACCTTATGGACTCGTACAGGGGCATTACTCTAATGCCCACCCTGAACAAACTGTTAGAAAAAGTAGTTTGGAATAGGCTTCAACCATGGCTCGAGACAGTTAGGTTTCCTCACCCGCTACAATTTGCCTGCAGGTCTGGTTGTAATAGTTCGTTGGCCTCCTATGCGTTGCAAGATGCGATATGCTATCACACGGAGCGGTCCAGCAAAGTATATACCTGTTTCTTAGATGCCGAAAAAGCTTTTGATAAAGGGTGGTGGAACGGTCTTTTGTACAAGCTATTACAACTTGGCGTCCGAGGTAAACTTTGGCTTCTTTTTCAAAACTGGTTACTTGGAAGCAGATGCAGTGTTCTGCTCGATGGACGTTATTCTGATAAATTTGATATAAGTCGCTCTATAAAACAGGGTGGTCTCCTCTCTATGTTTTTCTATGCTGTCTTCAATAACGATATCCACGAATGGGTTGACAAAGGCGATGGTATGCAAGTCAATCAGTTGCACCTAGGTAGTGTTACCCTTGCGGATGATTCCACCTTGGCATCACTGTCCAAACATGGCCTAGACAGAATGATTAATCGTGCTCACGAGTACAGTGTCAAATGGCGGTTTACCTTTTCGACTTCTAAGTCTAATGTCGTTGTATTTGGTGAGTGTAAAAGAAAACATATGAGGAACTGTTCGATTCGCAAATGGTACCTGGGTGACTCCCAAATCAAGGAGGTGTCACATATTACTCATTTAGGTATAACGCTGTGTTCATATGGTTCGTCAGACAAGTTAGTTAGTAATATCTGCATAAAGGGTAAAGGGATCCTTGCTTCTTTGGCATGTGTAGGCCTCAAACCGGATGGTCTAAATCCCATATACTCAGCCCAACTTTGGGAAAAGATATGCATTCCAGCCTGCCTTTATGGATCTGAAGTGTGGCTTAGCCTCCGAGACAAGCACTTCGTGCAATTAGAAAAGTTACAAAAATATGCAGCCAAATTGATTCAGGGCTTCCACGTTAGAACACATGATGAAATTGTACGCTCTACACTAGGTTGGTTGACGATTAAATCTCGCGTATTTAAGAATAAAATAATGTTTCTGCATAAGTTATACTCTATGCCAACATCGTGCATAGCTAAGCAATTGTTTTTGTCAAGGTTAACTGAATTTATACTATGTAAACAATTCCGCAAGGAGGGTTTTTTGCCCAGCGTATGGACAATTTTAAAATGTTTTAGTCTTACGGATTTACTCATGAATTACTTCTACGGTATGGAATACCCTACTAAACAAACGTGGCGTAACACTATCTTGAGCTCTATACGTCAAAACGAGAACATGGAGTATATTGCAAGATTGTCGGAAAAAAATGGCACAGCATTATTTCTAAGCGTCCAACCTGCCATATATGTAAATAAATTGTATCGTATTTCACAGAACCATCCCTCTCACCGACAAAACTTTCTCAATTTGGTTCGAATGCTGACAATACCAGATACAGACCTCCTTGCTTGCCTTTTTTGTTGTGAAACAGTGTGTAACATTCAGTGTCATTTTATAATTTACTGCCCAGTACTAATGTGTACACGTTACAAAATGTGGGCGGACATACTTAGAGTAATCTCCGTACCAGAATTTACTTCATTGTTGTCATACGCAGACACTAAACTTTGTGCGTTCTTATTGGGAGCACCATCTCAACTTGTTTGCGATCTAGTGCAAGAAAGCATTATACTGTTTGTTTCGGAACATTTCGGTCCTTTACTAAGAAATATTAGGCAAATGGCATATCATCAGTAACTTAAATTTAAATTCCAATGCTTTGATATGTATATATGTGCTCGCTTGTTCGCTTCAGTTGAAGCTCTTGAGTCTTAATTTATTTAAGTGACCTGTTTGTGTACTCCTCACTTTGATGGGAAATAAAGATCAAATCAAATCAAATTATTGTCGGTAATCCACAGCACCAGGCAGCGTTCTCTATGATCTTTAATCTTCCTTTTTGTTCTGTCTTTTGGTCCGCGAACATACAGCAACAGGATTCCACTGGTTCTGGTAGGTTGTTAAAGCGGGTGTCCAACATAATTTAATCGCGATCTGCACCGAAAGTTTACATCTTAAAATTATATTTGCGAATGTTAACACTTCGTTTCGGCCGACTGGTAAGGAGAAAAAAATTAAGGCAACCCGCCCCCAGCAATGTCAAGCAGCGCGTCATTTTGCCGTGAGCAGTGACGCCTATTGTGACTATTCATATAGCGCCGCCTTACGTAAAAACTCGCGGAGAGAGAGATCAGGGCCGCGATTTACAGATGAACAGCGGCAGTTCCAAGCTGCGCAGTAGCGCAAGATCTTAGTCTTTCATGGAAAAGTACCGTCCAAACAAATTGATATACGTCTTGTGACGATTGACTCCGCAAAAATACCATTATTGGAGTTAGAGTCGCAGCTATTTAAAACAGCGATTATCACGTGCTCTTGTTTTGCTCACACAATAGGCGCAATTTCCGTTTGAAAAAATTAGAGTATCGCCTCCTGATTGGTCAATCACAAACACGCCTCCAAAAAAGGCCGCCGCCTGGGTAGGCGGCAAAATTGTGCCTGACGGTCACTTTTTGTAATTTGGAGGATAGACAATTGGGTATGATATGAATCGGTAAAGCAGCGTTAGAGGCAGGCTGGCGGTTCCCTTTAATGAAGCAGACGAAGAGAACCGTACCGAGTACACTACCTTGTGAAATTCCACTCAGTACCTGTGCCGATCGAGACAAGCTTCCAGATAAGGACACTCTCTGACTACGGCTACTGAGGAAGCTGCCTAACCACCTCAATACATTGCCAGTCACCCCGTAACCCTGCAGTTTTCTTAGTAATCGACAATGGGGTACTGTGTCAAATGCCTTCGCAAAGTCTAAGTAAATGGCGTCAACCGGCAGGCCCTTGTCTGTGGCTATGGTATAGTCGTTGAGGACAGATACTTTTATCAAAATCTGCTTGCTCCTGTTCTTTGCTGCGTTGCCCCTAGTTCTAATCGTGGGTAGATTGCGACCCCTCTTTTGGCATTATGTAGGTTGCTCATACATTCATAGCCATCAATCTTCCCCTCGACTGGTTGTACTGGGTGTCTATAATTCTTGGGCATAATCTCAGTCCGGCAAATGACATCTGGTGTGTGCTGTGATATTAAGTGAGATAACTCGTTTATTTAACAGGTTATCTACTTTTGTATGTACAATCTTCAGTTTTCTATCATCTAATCTCTCGGTTCTTTTGTTTCCCTTTCCTGTGACAGTGGTTACTGCCTCTTCATGATATTCACTAATCTGTCTCCTCTGAGACTGCATTTTGCCTGTTCTCCCTTCTCTATTGACTCTGCCTGCCGCATGTCCCGTTCCACTAAGAGTTCTCTGCGGTGCGCTTTCTCTAAAGGGGTTAAGTCTGGTTTTATGCTAATCTTGGAGAATACCTCTCCAGCATCTGCAAGTTTTTTTGCAGATTTCAGAATCATTTCCTGCTCCTTTCTACTTGCAAGAGGGATTTGTATTGGTCTTGTTGTATCTTCTGTTGTCTTACCTAGCCTGACTGCTTCGTTGATGTTGACCTCCACCTGTAGTTTGTCCTGGCATAAATAGTCTCTCAAGATCATCTGCTTTTCTGTCCTCAGTGTCACTCTTGTCACTCTCTTCAACCCCAAATATCATAACATCGTTTAGTCTCTTTTCTCTTTCCATTATTTCCTTTATCGCTGAATCAGAACTGGTAGCAGAGCTATTCTCAATTGTTTTGTCTAGTTCGTTATTAGTAAGCTCTTGATGTGCTATGTGTGCGGCTAGCTCAGATTCGGCTGTGTTCAATGTCTATTCAACCTTTTTCATTCTCTTAGGGGCGCACCATTTCATATCGGGGTGGGGGGGGCTAGAAAATAAATTACCATGCAATTTTTTTATATTTCACAAATTTATTGACATTTTTTTTTTGTATCTTTGTCATCAAATTGATTTTAGCTTGGTAATTCCATTCCAAACTATTTTTTTCAAATATTTTCTAGCCCCCCCCCCTTCCCCTGAGATGAAATGGTGTGCCCCTTATTCATCTCCTCCCGGAGGGCATCAACATACTCTTTACATTTGGTTTTAATGAGGTTGCTAGTTTTAACTGCCTGCACTGCTTCCTCATTACAAGAATTGCATTACCAGTGTATCATGGAATTGGGTTCAGACAGGACTATGTTGCATCTGACATTCCTGAACATTAAAAGCAAACCCATCCTTCGCATCTCTCACATTCCACAAGTTTGTCCCCTTCCTTTGTGAAAACCTGTTGACAGAAAAAGGACGCCGTTGATTCTTGCCCCTTATGTTCTGATTGGTGTTTTTTCTTACCCGCAGGCCCTTCACTTTTCTTACGGGGACCGCTGGTTGAGCCTGATCTGGACCCTGGTCGAGTTTCATTATTTTTTGTTGAAGCCATTGGTTCTTAGTGAATTTTTGCGAGAACTAATGTGCAATGTACAGACAATTATTTATACCCCACTAGAGATCTAACTGTACTGAGAAAATGTCACCCAGAGCCTGTTCTCTCTATAGAAGTGAAGGATCTTCGCCCCCTGGTCGATCGGGGTACAACAGTTGTCTGACAAGAGACTGTGTTAGTAACAGCCAAAGTGATAGCGTGCTCCTACAGAGTCCTAATAGTAACCCCAAGGCTTCAACAAGAGAGATAATGATCAGCAAGAGAGACACATGTCACAGGAAGGTGGATTACTAACAATGCCAGTAGATTATACAGCTGCTACAATTTACAGATATGTCAGGTTCCAAATGTCACATCAGATTTCGACTCAACTGGCATCAGCTTTGTTTTCTTCCGGTGTTCGACCTACCGTGAAGCGTACGTGGCAACCACAGGACTCGTCGGTTCAACTTAGATTATTTGCACATTATACTAGTTCTGCCATTTTCAGTCATTTGCACCAATCATTCCCCCAGATCTTATTTCACAACTTGAACCCTGATTGCACTCCTGAATTAGCATGAAAAAAACCAAGCCAAGTAAATAAACATAAAATTATGTGAGCCATTGAAGGTTACATTATTACAGCTAGCCACAGTAAAGGATAACACTTCTACATGCAACGGTCTATCAATCGGAAAACATTCCTAATAAGATACATTTAACCTCTTTCTTAAACATGTATCCAGCTAACAGCTATAGTCAGACAATGTGCCTTGAACATTTTTCCAGTATATTTTTTTAAATCATAATGCAACCGAAAAATTGCTGTATCAGCAGCTTTAACCATCAAAATTATCCTTCATACGCGAACATTGAAAAAGAATCAAATCGAAGATAAATGTTCGCAGTTCGGCATCAAATACACCACTGTTTAACATTTCCTGTGTTATTGGTATCGTACCGGAACTATTCATTCGATTTTGGTTAATTCGTTTTACTTTAGAACTATGTTTTTGAGTTTGATCGAGGTCAACCGCTTGAAGGTTTTTGAACTTTGACCCCTTCTTATTTTGAAATATGTGCTCGCTTAACTCTTCTTAACTCTTGTGATTGTGCGATAACGAAATGTCTACAGTTCTCAAATTATGCATCGAAAATACCAAATTAAAAAAATACAAAATAAGAAGATTCTGCTTATATATATAGCGTTGTCCATTGTGTACAGTGGCCAAGGCGTTGACCGTCTTTAAAATGGAGGTCCTCATTTGAAATTGGCGCGGCCCCCCCAATTAGGTCAGGTTCAGCCAATCATGATGTCATTTGTTTCATATCCGTTTCCTGTACAAAAGCAGGGTCGCAACGGACGGTTTGAAGTTTGTTTTTGGTGGCCAAACAGCTTCGGTAGGCGCTGCAAAAAACTGTCACGGTGTAAGGTAAGTTTATTTCCGAACTTTGATCATTTTGGGTAAGAAAAATGCCTTATTTTTTACGTGGATCCGCTCTTGATTAGTGCATGAGGTGGGTTGAAGTGTGAGGTGAGTGGGCGGTGAGTTGCTTACTCTTGGACATATTTGACATAACACCGCCGTGCGCTGGCGGACACAGTACTGATTATGATCAACGGAGGTGGTGAGCGCTCGTCCTCCTAACAAACCAATTCGTCTTGCATTGCATGTGAACAAAGTCCCACAACACACGTCGTTTCCGGCATGCCCGACACGCTTCAAAACCGAGACGGAAATGACCCCTCCAAATTCATATATGGGGTGGGGTTGGGGGGGGGGGGGTCTTGTGCCCAGATCACGATGAATAAATTTCCTTATTCCCAGGTCACCATGAATTGAATTAAAAAGGATAACTCCGAGTAAACGTAGGAAGGGTGGATACACGATATAAATTGGCGATTTCCCGATTTCACGGTTATTTAATATTAAAATTCCCGGTTCACGATTAACGAAAATCCTTGATCATGACGGTCGGCTAATACCCCATTCACAGCCTACACAAAATAGGCCTCATAATCGCCTTACACATGACATAGGAAACCTTCGATTGGTTCGAAAGATCGATCGATTGAAGTGTCTCAGCGAGCGAGGGACGTTTTGTCGCAGCAATGGTTTTCAGACGCCAGTAAAAACGCAAAATTTTTCGCGGAGTACTTTCATTTCAAAACACTTTTCAATCCTGAACGTTATCCTCCTGTGTATCAAGTGTATCAAGTGCTCGGTTGAGAAAAGCTTATAGCAGGTTCAGGTGTGGCAATTAGGAATTAATTCATACAGTCTGCTGTATTTGTATGTCGATTATTACCTGTGCGATAGCTCTAGAACAGCTTAATTACGAAATAAACTTTTTTTCTCCTTCGTGTTGATACGGTAGAAGGGGGGTAGCCTTAGGTAAGAAACCTATTAAAATGGCTAAAGCTATGGAGAAGCGGTGTAATATAGCGACTGGGAAGCGGACGTGGTAACGTTTGTTGGAAAGCCATGCAATTCATATATACGTTAAGCAGAACATATGCCTCAGTTTCAAGTTTTACACAGTACATACGTATAACAAACTAGTATTATCTATACATTGGAAAAATAGTAAATAATTAAGTAAGCAAGTAATATTATTTAATCCTGATGGTATGGTGTTTGTGGTACTGAGAGCGAGCATCTTTCTCAATGTTTGTAAAACAATGAAGCGATTATGGACAGAAGTTACAGATTTTTTTTAGAATTGTCGCTGAGCAAGATTTGACAAAATCATTCAGTTCAAAATTTACGTTACGTAGGGAACCTTGTCTTTCTCCAGTCTGCTTACTAATATTTGTATTATATTATAATATATTATATTTCTGATATTTAGAAGCAAGATTTGGAATAGGAAATAAACAGTACCTTAGTGAGATCATTCATAGGTATAAGTAAATGAAAACCATTTCTTTCACCCCTTTAAAAGAAAATGTTTGAATGCCGCAATATAATATAGAAGTAGACCTTTGTTGATATAGGATGTATTTGCCGTTAATCATTTTGTTTGAAAAGAAAGCCTCATCGAATAAATCGCACAGCAACTCAGCGTGAACTCTCGCTGCCCGGGGGCGTTTTTTGACTTCCGGGCGAATGGCGGAACATCGAATTTATCGGGCTGAGCTATACCGTCAGTGACGTATTTGATGCCCAACCTTGCATATTTCTTCTATTAGATTCGTGATCCATTGAAGTGTATCAATGATAATTCTGGTGAAGTTAAAATTTGTTAGGTTATATCTAGTTTGACATGAGACAGGGATTACAAAGGGCATTGTAACACAATCATTTTTGGTCCAGCTTCAAAACTGCCAGGGGCCAAGAAGAGTAGTTGCACCGATAGCTGATAATCGGGGTTGCATGATTGCCCTGTGCCTCAATTCATGCCTAACTTTAATGCATGTATGTTACACATGCTAGGGATATATATTAATCCATCTATATATGTTTCTACCTTTTAAATTTAAATGTGCCACAGCATTATGTTTCACTGTTACTATTTAGTTTAGGTTGTTAAAGATATTATTCTACAAATAGTCAGGGATAATCAGCATAAACGTCATTACATCTGCTTAATGTAATAAATGCCTTTCCTTTATCTTGAATAAATGTCAAAGATTGCCCTAATAATCGCAGTTCTAAGAACATGCTCACATGTCTGTAGCAGTTGTATTAGATAATAAATAGCATGTATATATATGCTTTAATATTGTGTATGCATAGACTTCTTGTACCTGTGCTTTTATTTGGAGAAATGGTGCAATTTGTCGCAATAAGTGCTATTAGTTGTGTTTTACAGAATAAATTAGTTCTTCATTCGATTTGTTACTTAGTATTATTCATACTTGTTGTTGGTTGCAAACTACCGTGGTCGATGATAGTGGCTAATTAGTAAGCCAGCTTTGGCCCACCTTTCGGCCGGCAATCACGGTAACCGGCATTGGACCGTATATTGGCCCAATGTGCAAACTGTGCCGGCCCGGGCCCGGCTATTTCTGCTCTAGAAGTAGCCATAACCGACGCCTACCATAAATCCTGTCCCCTAACTAAAGTCATTGACGCAGTAACCACCCTGCCCCAAGAGATCATACATCTCATTAAACAAAAACGCACCCTCCGTAGGCTTTGCATGAAACTGCGTAGCCAGGACACCCTTAAAACCCTATACAACTTTCTGGCGGGTAAAGTAAAAGAGGAAATAAAACTCTTTCGTCAAAACCAATGGCAAGCTGCCACCTCCTCTCTCAACTCTACCTCTGGGAAAGAGTTCTGGGCGACTTTCAACCGCCTCACTGGCAATAAAAAGAAATCCCACAAGACTCCCACCCTCAAACTTCCAGACGGCAGTTGCACTAGTAGCAACCAAGAGGCTGCCGATACTTTCGCCACTTCTCTTTCCCACATCCATAATACCCACGAAGGTCCAAACTTCGACGACGACTTTAAAGAGGAAGTCGAAGAATTCGTTCGTAACGAAGCCGATTCGCTAAACCTAAAAACTGACCCCTCAGAAGAGGACGGTGATAACGACCCAGCTGTGGCTCCGATCTCCACCAAGGAGATTGCTGACATAGCAAAAACCCTAAAACTGAAGTCTGCCCCCGGAGAAGACAGGATTTCCTATCTCCTCATTAAAAAACTCCCAGATGACACCGTCCAGTCCGTAAAAAACATATATAACGCCTGCCTAACCATAGGTTACTACCCTAAAACGTGGAAATCAGCGATCGGCACCATGATCCCCAAACCCAAAAAGGACCACTCGGTCCCAATAAACTTCCGCCCCATCAGTCTAATAAAGTGCCTAGGCAAACTCTTCGAGAAGATCCTCTCTGCCAGACTAACCTCTCATCTAAACGAGAGAAACTTCCTCAACAAATGGCAGAGAGCCTATCGCTTTGCTCGTTGCTGCTCGCTACCGGTGTGCTTGGTCAAAAACAGCTTTCTATGCAAGGCAGAAGGAACGGCACGTTATGCTGGGTGCATAACGTTTTAAACACTCCTACTTTTACTCCTCCTGCGACAACAACAACCATAAGAAAAGGCCCATAAACCTGCTTCGGCGCCTTGTGGATGTGGATGCTGTGGCTCCGGATTACCGCTTTCTATGCAAAGCAAAAGGAACGGCACGTTATGCTGTGTGCATAACTTTTAAACACTTTTATTTTTACTCCTCCTGCGCTCTCATCAATCATAAGAGAAGGCCCATAAAGCCACCGATCCCCGCTGGACGCGGCCGCGGGCGCATAAGGAAACTCCCATCACCACTCACAAAATCGAGGGTCTGAAGAGGTCTGGGTCCTTGCGCCCCAGTACCTGATACTGACTCACCCCTCTCCCCACCTTTCGAACGATAGTCAACATTTTTTTTTTTTTTTTTTTTTTTGCTGCACCCCCCCCCCCCCCTGCCACATACCGTCGTTGTGCCGGCCCGGCAATGGCCTAATGTCGCTTCGGACGGTGATTGTGGCATGCCGGTGTCGGCTCAATTCCGATTTACCGGCCAAACGAAGGCATGTTCGTTGAGAAATCTCTCTGGTATCCAGGCTTCTCCCCAATCCGAACATGTTTTATACCAACCCCAACCGCAACCGACCCCAACCCGCTATTTCCACCCAGCTAAACCAGTAAACTAGGCCCCACCGTTTCTCTGCTGTGGTATCGACTGACTAGTTCCTAGTGCCAACAGGAAGGCCCCAGAGGGCCTAGGGCCTTTTTCGACACGGCGACACGGCGATTTTAAAAATCGACATGCGACATAAATCGACACGCGACATGGACCTTTTCTTAAAGTCGACACGGGACATAGACCTGTTCATAAATCGACACGCGACATGGATCTCTTCTTAAAGTCGACATGTGAAATGGCTACACCTCAGGGGCCCTAACAGGGGTCGCCCAGCGCCTGCGCGTGACTCACCCATCACCCTGCCTAACGCATCCACCGTTTTCAGAAATCACCAGCGTGCCTAAACCACCTACCGTTTTCAGAAAACCACCCAGCCCCCAACCACAAGCGAGAAACCACTCTCAGCGCTGGATCTTCATCGATCGCTGGGGACCGAAAGTCGGTCAAACCCACCCGTGTCAAGACCTGTTCTCGTGTACCTGGCGCACCATGGCCCATTTTAGCCTGCGAGGGCGCTGTCGCAAACGTGACGTCAGTATGCCTCAGTAAGAGGCCAGCCGTCCACCTGGTACGATAAATTATTATGCAAATGATGTGTTTGGGTTCTAAGTGTATGCATAGGAACACAATTATTGTACGTAAGAATTAACAGGGCCTGTTGCTAGGCTACATGTTTGAGACAACCTGGTGCATCCCTTGTTGGAAACTTTCTTGTGCATTACGTCCTGAAAATTCAGGCATCGCTGCGTACGCATACGTATATTACGTCACAGAAGTTACGTCACAGATTTTTATGTAATCTACTGATTTATTGTTTATATTGTTGAAGCGATGAATTTTAGCGACAAGAATGGATTATTATTCAACTAAAACCACAGATGTTTACAAATGGATATATATATATATAAATATAGCAATAACTATTTGAATAGCTTTAAGTTGAACGGCACTAAGAACTTACTATGGTGTGGTTGCCAACGGATAAACTGCAGTTGCCGTGTTTGATTCGGAAACGCCATTGCTTTCTTCTGCGCGGCATTCATTCAGGGTCATAGGTCATAGGTCATAGGTCACCCTAGCCCAAGCACAGATTGTGGTATAGGATATATAATCTTTAGCCCTAGTTCTGTGACTGCAGGAATTAAAACCAAAAGTGTGCATGCATGGCCCCTGGCTGTCCGAATTAATTGTATGTCCCCGCCTTGTACAATGATCTACAATGAGCCACACAACTATAGGGCCGCCTCGCAGTAGCCAGGAAATGGCTTATGTTACCGTCTCGTTGGAATGAGTCAGGCTTGGTGGGTAACGATGGCCGATAAAAACGTATCCACGAGTGTATCGGCTGGTGGATACAGATATATTTAACAGAGTGACCGCCACGCGGCCTACGTGCGAAACTGCTCGTACGCCGGCAGACGGTGGCCTCTGAAGAATAGAGAGATAGAGATTTCCACGACGTATATAAACCGAGAACACATAAAAACCGAGAATACGTATAAGCCGAGAAAACATACATCAAGTCGAGAACACATACAAGCCGAGAATACATACAAGCTGAGAACACATACAAGCCGAGAGTACATACAAGCTGAGAACACATACAAGCCAAGAACACATACAAGCCAAGAACACATACAAGCCAAGAACACATACAAGCCGAGAACACATAAGCCGAGCCCAGACGCCATCAGTGTCTTCAAAGACCCCCCACCCTCCTCCCACCTCCCCCTTATGACCAACCCCTTCCCCCGCCATCCCGGCAAAAACAAATCGTTTTGAATGAGCTCTCCGAAACTTGCGGAAGAGGGGGCCGGGTTGTTGGCCGTGGTGGGGGTGGAGGAGGGATTATGCTGTCCGGCAATGTCTGGCGACTTTCACGTCCGGGAGTTTCACAGTGAAATATGTGTTGGGAGTGGTGGTGGGGGGGTGGGCGGCGTCTCGCAGGGGCGGATCAAGGAATTTGCAAAGGTGGGGCGGGAGTTGCTATCTGAAAATGTGCGACCGGTGGGGGGGGGGGGGGGTGTTGCTCTCTGAATAGTGGCGACCGGGGGGGGGGGGGGGGCGGGGGTATTCTTCCTGAAGGGTCATTTGAAAAACAATTCCTTAACAGTTTCTTGCTTGAGGGCCCCCCCCCCTCTTGGATCCTCCACTGATCTACAAAATGTCGCTTTGCTATGTTTTTTCTGTTACTTTTACAGTGTAGGCTCAAGTGCGGGGGGGGGGGGTGTAACCCCTCGCACCCCCACTAGATCCACCCCCGACCGTCCCGGACCCCAGCCGCCGCCCCCCACCTTAACCCCTCCCGCCACCTGATGGTACAGTAGTCTGATAACACATCGATCCCCATCGCACACCCACATAAAGTATGCCCCCCCGCCATCCTTTCCCCCAATTTTTTTTTTTTTTTTTTTTTTTAGTACAATCCTAGACCCAACAATGGAGGCTGAGGCGACAAGTGGAGAAGTAAGAATGGCGGGGGGGGGGGGGTAAGGGGTAAGTGTGCAATGTGAAATAAGCCTGATCAAGCGTGGCTTAACCCCCCATGACCCCCACCACACACACAGCAAACGTCCCACCCTACAATACCACCCATGTGACATAGCAACCATTGTCGGATGTGACCAGATGACAGTCGGTGCATTGACACATTGAAATTGAATGATTTTGTTTGCGCCACGGCGAGACAGTGCGTACGTGCGTCTCCTAGACACTGATGCGTTACACATGGAGAGCGCCCTGGGCACTCCACTGTGGGACCTCGGTAGTCAGAGCCTTGATTGTTATAAACAGGTTACCTTTGGTCCCCACGCCTGGATCGATATACGATGGGACTATGCACTCAATACGTGTTTACATACTGATAAGCTATAGTATCGGATGTGTCGTTGTGTGTACAGTCAACAAACGCCGCCTGGCATCGAGTGCTCACGCTAAGTTTGTTTACTTCCGGCGAGCGGCGGAACATTCAAAACGAAGCGAGAGGTGAAAAAAAATCGCCCGGATTACAAGAAAATACGTTACCAAGCAAAGAAATGAAAGTGCGACGAAAGTCCAAAAAGCTTTAGGAACGTCGTGGCGCACATTGGCGGGTAGGCACTGTATATTTTTTCTGTTATGAATTTCAACTTGAGCCACCGGTCCGCGATTTCTGCCGATTTCTTGTTTTCGGCCGTTTCAGAGGCATGGCTCTCACACTAGCTCCGTTTACGGGCGTGGTCAGAGAGGCATGTACCAGGGCTAACCTATACCCTGGTGAAAGAAGTGTCGGGCGGTATACCAATGCGTAATGTGCATATTCGGGTTACCGCAGGGATATACCGAGCTACCAAAGAAATGCGCCCACTGGCTTTGGGGACCAACGTTTTTTGTCGGAAGCGAGTGAAGGCAAGCAACCATTGAGGTCAGCTGTGAGGTTGGCGGTTACGCAATGTCACGTGGTGTTCTGGCTGAGTGAGTGGCGCAGCGAGTATGCGATGCAAAACGGACCAACTCAGCGCAAGCAATAGCGAAAGCTGACTTCAGCGCGTCTAAAAATAGACGTATGGGGAAAACCGCCGTGTGTTCCCGATACCGGCCGCCTTCGACTCGGGCCTAGTTTCCTAACACCACTCTGGGACCCTCCGCGTATATCAAGCAGGATCGCTGGGGCGGCCGCTGGCAGTCGACGACGATCTGGCAAGCGACAAGGACCGACAGGCACGACGGACACCTTCTCCAGCGGCTTCAACCGCTGTCATCCTACCTGACCGAAGCATCTGATCGTATCTATAGTATACACAGTATACGATTGCTTATGCGAGACCGGTGCGACATCAACGGGCGTGTAGACACAGACGCGGATATAGCAACATCATAACACCTGACGTCGGCCGGCCGGCCATACCCGATCTTGGTAAGTAAGAACAAGTTTCAGAATTCAGATATGTATGAATTTGCATAGCCCCATGTGACGTTGTCGTTGTACGGAGCAACAACTGTCTGATAGGGAATTAGATTTTGCAGTGCTCAGCGCTTCTGCAAAAGCGAAAGTAAAACATGATCATGCTTACCAGGCACGCTCTACGTGTTACGCAATGTTGGAGTGAGAAACCGAACGTAGACTATGACTATGTTGGGGACGCTTCACTGATAGTCGTGTAGGAAGTCTTTTTTCAGGAAGTTGGGTGAACGTGCATATAATATCAGCGCTGAATGCATGTACTGCCGGCGGGGATGGCGGCGGGCGGGAGGGGGTGGGGGGTAGGGTGGGGGGATAAGCTCGTACATTTACACACGGGAGCGGGGGGGGGGGGGATAAGGTCGTACATTTGCACACCCACGAGCACCGCGGCCGGGAAACTAACTGCATAATCTGCGTCAATTATAAGTTTACACTTCGGTGAGTATTTCTCTCGGCTATCTGGTATGAATACCATAGATGGATGCTAAGCAAACTTGGCATACACAACGCTTGGGCCTAGCCACATGCATATATATATATGTACGGTAAATATATGGCCTGTAGCGAAGGGTATTGAGGAACACAGATACCGGACCTCATATGATGTTATGTAAGCTTGTCTGGATGACACTTGATATCAGTTTCAAGACGTTGAAAATAGCCTGGTCGATGGTAACGGTGTTTACTTACTGAAGTCATTACTTCGCGTTGATTTGTCTCGCATTGCAACTTATTTATCGCAATACGATGTCAAGATATAGAGCACTGAAGACGCTGTAAATCACAAACACAGTAACTAAGTGGAGTGGGGGGGAGGGGGGGGGGGCATACTGTGCCTGTGCTGTAAACGTGGTGTTGTGCACGTTGATTGCGGCAGCGTGATAGTGAAAGTAACGTCCGTATTGTTGTTTTCAGCAGGGGTCCGCGGTGTCACAACAGCTAAGGACCTCTCGACTGTTGATCGCCAGGTGGGTGCTGTTGGTATGCGGTCTGGACTTACAGGACTCACCGTCACAGCCACAGTGCTATCTGAGCCAGCGCTCTCGTGTGTGATCCAACAACATTTGTGATCACTTGAAGTGATTATAAGTGAAATGCAAATATAGTATGCGGAATTTTGGTTACCTCGACAAATTTGCTATCGGCAAGTTCGTTCAGACCAATTTGTCTGGCGCATATGACTCTCGATAACTCTCGATGCCCTCATCTCGTCGACCTGCAGTCTGACTGGTTTAAAGTGGCCTAAACACACGTTAATTCCCAGCCCGCACTCGCACTCCCACGCACTGGCTGGGTTGGATGTCCGTGTTGGTCGGTCGGTGGAAAAAAGCTACTGTACGCCCGCCACTTCAGGAACGTGGGCGTGGCTCAATCACCGGTGTAGCCCTTGTTTTGGGAGGTCGACTGTTGAGCCAGCCATCAGGTTTCAGGAAGAGGGACTGTCGCTGTTATACAAATCCTCTTCCGGATTGCCAGGATGTCTTCACCGTGTCTCCAGGGTTCCCTCGTCATGCCGTCCGAGCCGCGGAATCACGGCGACCTATACCGAAAAACTGATGTCTACCCGCCGGGCCCGGTCTTCATTGAGGACTTCGGCAGCTTTGTGACCAGCGCTAACGATCCATCCGTGGTTAGCGTACAGATATACGGCGAGGTGGGCTCGCACAACCACGGCGGCGGTGACCACGTGACGGTAGAAGCGATTCTGGATACCGTGAGCACAGGGGACATGCACCTGACGGCCATCGTGCGGGAGTCCAGCGAACTCGCCGAGGACGCGGTTTCTGGACCACACAATCCGGACCAAAGAGTACCACTAGAGGGAGGTGAGATATCATTTACATATATTATTACATAATATATATATGTTTATATATATTATATATCTAGTTTCCGGTTAAAGTGATTATCGTGTGGGATATATGCATGGCATATCAATGGATTGCATTTATTTACACAAATGATTTATACCAGGTATAAATCTTGGGTCTTTTATTTAGAAGGTAAGTGTGCTTGTACCCATTACATAGCCATCCAGCTGAGGAGGGGGGGGGGGGGTGCGGAGGGCGAGGGGTACAGTGTGCCAAATGGAGGGGTTTCGCACCTCAGATACCGTGCGGTTTGCAAACTGAAAGCAGCCGTGCTCAAACAGGAAAGGGGGGTGGGGGGAGAGAGTTCCCGGTGGTGCGCATCGACCTGCCTGGCCGAGTATACACTCGCTATACGTAGGCCTAGACTAGGCTACGGGGTGACCCCGAATCATATCAAGAACGCTCTACCTGTCCCAGACAGTACACCATCGGGGCGTGTCAGAAATACCGTTACCAAATAATGCACTATACAGATAGAAGCGATATTCATCAGTTCAATGCATGATCTGATTATAAAACTATATGCCACTGCCCCCGAAGTCACTAGATATAATATAATACTGGATGGCGGTAAATAAGGAAAGGGTCTTCGCTTTAAAACAGGAAGCATGTTAAAGGACGGTAAGGCCATGTTAATATCGACACCGTGGTGTGATAAGAGTATCGCCATCTTTGAGATTGAGTGTGTATCTCGTGTAAGGATGAAAACCACCCCGACAGAGAGGCAGTTAGGCCAGAGTGGTTGATGGAAATTTACCAGCATATGCGATTGCATTTTTTCGCTCCGTTTTTCCCGTTGCCAGCCGTATAACCACTCTAATGCAAACCACCATGCAATCAAACAAAGGCCTAAAACCACTGCCAAACCACCCCTCCCCGATGACATCAGCGGCCTAAAACCACTCTCTGCATAGTTCACCCACGTCATCCCTTTTGTATATATGCAGTGATATTCACATTGTATAATTTCACCCAATAAACCTATCCTACGCGTTGTCCAATGTCTCCGTCTTGGCTGCAGTCAATGGATCGAAGTTTTTATGACCTATCTCGGTAAAATCATGCTTCCAATAATGTCCAATATAAACGGAAAGTAGTGTACAAAACAGTCCACCCAGGCTCGGACCACCCCTTCCCCTCCTTTTCTTGATAATTTGTGAACCCCCTGCCTCGGTCCAGTGCCCTCCTCCCTCTATCGTAAGAAGCCCCCCAACCCCTGAATCTTATGAAGCCCCCCCCCCTCCTCGATCGTAAAAGCCCCCCCCCTCCTCGACCGTAAGAAGCCCCCATCCTCGATCGTAAGAAGCCCCCCCCCTCCTCGATCGTAAAAGCCCCCCCCCCCTCCTCGATCGTAAAAGCCCCCCCCCGCTCCTCGACCGTAAGAAGCCCCCCTCCTCGATCGTAAGAAGCCCCCTCCCCCTCCTCGATCGTAAAAGCCCCCCCCTCCTCGATCGTAAGAAGCCCCCCCCCTCCTCGATCGTAAGAAGCCCCCCTCCTCGATCGTAAGAAGCCCCCCTCCTCGATCGTAAGAAGCCCCCCCCCCCTTCTCGATCGTAAGAACCCCCCCCCCCCCCTCCTCACCCGTCGCTCGGTCTCTCTCTCTTATTGTCCCCGTTCTAGTACCCGCAGGGGCGGATCCAGGAATTTGAAAAGGGAGTGGGGATCCACCAGTTTTAACGACCGGGGGTTGGGGTCCACGCCGTCTGAAAAGGCGTTCTTCCTAAAAAAAAAGGGGGGGGGTCCGGATGCCCTGGACACCCACCTGGATCCGCCCTCGTACCCCCCCCCCCCCGGTTGCAAAATATTTGATGGTTTGTATTCAACAAGGGAACGACCACACTTTTGAGCGTACATAAAGGTTGCTGCCATCCGTAAAATACAAACAAAAATAAAATGAGGCAGACTTCTGGAACCTTTCACGCCAAGTTTGTGCTGCCCCGTTTGTCCAGCGTTCACTTTTTGTTGAGAACTTTAAAATCAAACCTAGGACTTCTCTCTTCTTTATTTATGAGATGTACTCAGATACTCCCGCAAACTAATTAGGCCGGTAGACATACAAGTGTCACGTGATGGGATATATGTTCTCTAATTGCCGAATTACCGCAGAAGTACATGTCCCTCTTTCTCAAAATCCTGCCCATGCCGTTTGCAATAGTTAACATCCTATAAAGCAGAGTTGCATATGTTGTAAACAACGCTGCTACGGAGATGTAGAATATTCCTGTTGTGCTTGCAGAATGCACGTGGCCATGGATGGCATCGGAAGACGATGGTATTGTTGAATTACAAACATACAAACCGTCGTTTACTGCCGAGGGTAGGTGGAAATTGTTATTCTGGACGCCATATTTCGACAATGACTGCATGATGCATGATCTTTGGACTCTGGAATTCCAGCTCATTGGGGCTAGTTAAATGAATATATGTGTGTATATTTACCAATGGGACACAAGGTATTTTTCTTCGGACAGTGACCTCCGTGCCGAGAGCCTCTTTATTTTAGAAAAACAAAACATGCGTAGTTGTCCTAAGTAGATGCCCCCAAAAGATAGCTTTACCTCTATGCGCAACTATATACTGTCAAAGTCAGTGTAACATAATAACCTGTCCGGCCACGCTTCTTTCATGCCACTAACTAAAACCAGAACCCTGATCTTAATATCAACCTAACCAGAACCCTAATCTTAATATTAGCCCTAACCAGAACCCTAATCTTAATATTAACTCTAACCAAAACTCTAATCCTATAATCCTAACCCTAAGCCTGGCCATAACCTAACCCTAGCCTAACCCTAAACCCTAAACCGACATGCGTTCCTATTATTTACATAGCACGTCCATTCGCTGCGCATGCGCACTCGTTAAACGCATACTTTATCACGCCGAACAGGTAATCATGCACCGGCCTTCACACAACTTGTCCCGCCAAATTTGTCCCGTTCGTTCAGTGTTTTTTTTTTCCTACTTTTTGTTGAAGTGGAGGTAACTGGT
Source organism: Arenicola marina (assembly GCA_964019135.1). Classification (NCBI taxonomy): domain Eukaryota; kingdom Metazoa; phylum Annelida; class Polychaeta; family Arenicolidae; genus Arenicola; species Arenicola marina. Next base: position 22,016,297 of record OZ025261.1, read on the forward strand.
GGGACTCATCCCCCGAATTCCTCCTTGCAGATTGCCTCCCGCAGAACGACGACTGCGCGGATTCTGGCTACCAATCCACGTCGCCGCCACATCCGCCATCGACGCCGAGCTTTTCAGATGCAGAAAGTTACAGCGATCCTGATTGGTTGCCTGGTCCGGCCGCGTCATCACGCTCGACCGCTCCACCTATCCCGACGTCCGTCATGGCGCTCAGTGGTGCCTGCTCTAGTGACGAGGAGGCGATGGAGACTGACTTCGAAGATTCCAACAGCGGTAAATACCGACTACAACTGAACGCCTTGGCTTTTCGTTAAATCTCTTGATACTTTGTCCACGAATAATAAATAGTGAAAATAGTGGGCAATTGATGAAACATTTGCACATACGATACGCCTTTTAACTATGGCTACTAAAACATTTGGTTTCTTTGTGATTTAAGAATAACGGTTTAATCTTTTTTTCAGTCACTGGATATACTGTTAATTAATCGCATTGTGAAGAGCATTTGTATAAATTTAAAAATATATAATATAAACATATAAAAATATATAATTTACAACAAAAATATAAATGCTCATTTTTCATAATCGAAAGATTCTATAAGTATATGGTAATAAACGATGCTCGTGTTAGATAGATCGGTCTTAAGTACAGGGGATCAATTAAGGTCAACCGGTCCACAGTCAATAATTGCTTGTGACTTTCAGGCAATATTAACATATAAAGATTGTATTTTCCATGCACATGGTAAGACATTATTATCATTGCTACGGATGATCCGTAGCAATGATATTAAACATGCAGGGTTTCTCTTCAGATTCCGACTACTACGAGAGAGACTGTGGCAGAGGTAGTGTGAAGCGTGCCAAGTCACGAGACATGAAGCGATCACTGCCACAGAAACGTCGTAAGTCTCCCGTAAAGACAAGGTGCTTCACTTGTGAACACAAATAGAATAAGCATTCCTCGCTCAAAAACTAAAATTTGCTTATGATTTATCACACGTGTAGGTACATTATTCACTCAATCAATGAGATGATATATTTGTGTATTTAATTTATTTGAACAGTTTAATTCGCAGCTGTTCCATATTTCATTCAATGTGATCATTACCATGTGTATTCGCTGTGGAAAGCCTCAATGAGGTTTAAACAAACAGATCCACCCATCATACGTAGTTGGGGGCCTCCCTGGTGTAGTGGTTAGCGCACTGGACCGCAGATCAATAGGTCCTGGGGGCCTCCCTGGTGTAGTGATAAGAGCACTAGACCGCAGATCAATAGGTCCTGGGGGCCTCCCTGGTGTAGTGGTTAGCGCACTAGACCGCAGATCTATAGGTCCTGGGCGCCTCCCTGGTGTAGTGGTTAGCACGCTAGACCGCAGATCAATAGACCCTGGGGGCCTCCCTGGTGTAGTGGCCAGCGCACTAGACCGCAGATCAATAGGTCCTGGGGCCTTCCTGGTGTGGTGGTTAGAGCACTAGACCGCAGATCTATAGGTCCTGGGGGCCTCCCTGGTGTAGTGGCCAGCGCGCTAGACAACAGATCAATAAGTCCTGGAGGCCTTCCTGGTGTAGTGGCCAGCGCACTAGACCGCAGATCAATAGGTCCTGGGGGCCTTCCTGGTGTAGTGGCCAGCGCGCTAGACAACAGATCAATAAGTCCTGGAGGCCTCCCTGGTGTAGTGGTTAGAGCACTAGACCGCAGATCTATAGGTCCTGGGGGCCTCCCTGGTGTAGTGGCCAGCGCGCTAGACAACAGATCAATAAGTCCTGGAGGCCTCCCTGGTGTAGTGGTTAGCGCACTAGACAACAGATATATAGGTCCTGAGGGCCTCCCTGGTGTAGTGGCCAGCGCACTAGACCGCAGATCAATAGGTCCTGAGGGCCTCCCTGGTGTAGTGGTTAGCGCACTAGACCGCAGATCTATAGGTCCTGGGGGCCTCCCTGGTGTAGTGGCCAGCGCACTAGACCGCAGATCAATAGGTCCTGAGGGCCTCCCTGGTGTAGTGGTTAGCGCACTAGACCGCAGATCTATAGGTCCTGGGGGCCTCCCTGGTGTAGTGGCCAGCGCACTAGACCGCAGATCAATAGGTCCTGAGGGCCTCCCTGGTGTAGTGGTTAGCGCACTAGACCGCAGATCCATAGGTCCTGAGGGCTTCCCTGGTGTAGTGGTTAGCGCACTAGACCGCAGATCTATAGGTCCTGGGGGCCTCCCTGGTGTAGTGGCCAGCGCACTAGACCGCAGATCAATAGGTCCTGAGGGCCTCCCTGGTGTAGTGGTTAGCGCACTAGACCGCAGATCCATAGGTCCTGGGGGCTTCCCTGGTGTAGTGGCCAGCGCACTAGACCGCAGATCAATAGGTCCTGAGGGCCTCCCTGGTGTAGTGGTTAGCGCACTAGACCGCAGATCAATAGGTCCTGAGGGCCTCCCTGGTGTAGTGGTTAGCGCACTAGACCGCAGATCAATACGTCCTGGAGGCCTTCCTGGTGTGGTGGTTAGAGCACTAGACTGCAGATAAATAGGTCCTGGGGGCCTCCCTGGTGTAGTGGTTAGCGCACTAGACCGCAGATCAATAGGTCCTGGAGGCCTCCCTGGCGTAGTGGTTAGAGCATTTGACAGCAGATCAATAGGTCCTGGGGGCTTCCCTGGTGTAGTGGCCAGCGCACTAGACCGCAGATCAATAGGTCCTGGGGGCCTCCCTGGTGTAGTGGCCAGCGCACTAGACAACAGATATATAGGTCCTGAGGGCCTCCCTGGTGTAGTGGCCAGCGCACTAGACCGCAGATCAATAGGTCCCGAGGGCCTCCCTGGTGTAGTGGTTAGCGCACTAGACCGCAGATCTATAGGTCCTGGGGGCCTCCCTGGTGTAGTGGCCAGCGCACTAGACCGCAGATCAATAGGTCCTGAGGGCCTCCCTGGTGTAGTGGTTAGCGCACTAGACCGCAGATCCATAGGTCCTGGGGGCTTCCCTGGTGTAGTGGTTAGCGCACTAGACCGCAGATCTATAGGTCCTGGGGGCCTCCCTGGTGTAGTGGCCAGCGCACTAGACCGCAGATCAATAGGTCCTGAGGGCCTCCCTGGTGTAGTGGTTAGCGCACTAGACCGCAGATCCATAGGTCCTGGGGGCTTCCCTGGTGTAGTGGCCAGCGCACTAGACCGCAGATCAATAGGTCCTGAGGGCCTCCCTGGTGTAGTGGTTAGCGCACTAGACCGCAGATCAATAGGTCTTGAGGGCCTCCCTGGTGTAGTGGTTAGCGCACTAGACCGCAGATCAATAGGTCCTGGGGGCTTCCCTGGTGTAGTGGTTAGCGCACTAGACCGCAGATCAATAGGTCCTGAGGGCCTCCCTGGTGTAGTGATTAGCGCACTAGACCGCAGATCAATACGTCCTGGGGGCTTCCCAGGTGTAATGATTAGAGCACTAGACAGCAGCTCAATACGTCCTGGAGGCCTTCCTGGTGTGGTGGTTAGAGCACTAGACCGCAGATCTATAGGTCCTGGGGGCCTCCCTGGTGTAGTGGTTAGCGCACTAGACCGCAGATAAATAGGTCCTGGGGGCCTCCCTGGTGTAGTGGCCAGCGCACTAGACCGCAGATCAATAGGTCCTGGGGGCCTCCCTGGTGTAGTGGCCAGCGCACTAGACCGCAGATCAATAGGTCCTGGAGGCCTCCCTGGCGTAGTGGTTAGAGCATTTGACAGCAGATCAATAGGTCCTGGGGGCTTCCCTGGTGTAGTGGCTAGCGCACTAGACCGCAGATCAATAGGTTCTGGGGGCCTCCCTGGTGTAGTGGCCAGCGCACTAGACCGCAGATCAATAGGTCCTGGGGGCCTCCCTGGTGTAGTGGTTAGGTCCCTTGATAACAGATCAATAGGTCCTGGAGGCCTCCCTGGTGTAATGGCCAGAGCACTAGACAAGAGATAAGTAGGTCCTGGATGCCTTCCTGGTGTAGTGGTTAGAGCACTTGACAGCAGATCAATAGGTCCTGGGGGCCTCCCTAGTGTAGTGATTAGAGCACTGGACCGCAGATAAATAGGTCCTGGGGGCCTCCCTGGTGTAGTGATTAGAGCACTAGACAGCAGATCAATAGGTCTTGGGTTCGGATCCGGGCCCGGACCCTTGAGTCCACAATAGAGGCCTTTATAAATATACACCCAATTCCTTTCTTCTACACCGCGGGGGCCACCTAGATAGCTCAGTGGGTTAGAACGCTCGCCTTGAGCAATCGGGCCACCTTTTTTACTATTTTCTAATTGCTAATATACTTGTATATTTGGTATCCGACAATACTGCAGATGACTATTGGGGTATTACTTATGAGCATGACACATGAAGTCGATAATTGGTTCTCTTCTTGCAACGGTTTTAGGCCGCCTCGATAGCTCAGTGGGTTAGAGCTATGGCATTCAGCACTCTGACCACCTGAGAGCCTAACGGTGTGGCCATGTATGTGTCATGAGTGGGGTCGCAGGATAAAGATCCCATGTCCTCATTCGCAAAGATTATGTGATTACTTACCCCCGGGGACATGGCTGCACTCTCCCTTCCTTCTCCCATTGATGTCATATGACCAGAAGTGGTTAAAGCGTCCTGAATATACAACCAACCATCTTCTCCACCGCAGACCGCCCGAGCCGGCGGAAGTGCCCGCAGGTATGGCAGTTCCTGCTCGACGTCCTGTGCAACCCCGCCCACAACCCGTCCATCATCTGCTGGGGGGACAAGTCACGGGGCATCTTCAAAATCGTCAAGAGCAAGAAGGTGGCGCAGTTGTGGGGCCAGACTCGGCGGCCGAACAACGCCAAGGAGATCAGCTACGAGCACTTCAGTCGGGCCCTAAGGTAGGCTGTGCATCTCTTCCACAAACAATAACGCCAAGGAGATCAGCTACGAGCACTTCAGTCGAGCCCTCAGGTAGGCTGTACATCTCTTCCACAAACACTAACGCCAAGGAGATCAGCTACGAGCACTTCAGTCGGGCCCTAAGGTAGGCTGTACACCTCTTCCACAAACACTAACGCCAAGGAGATCAGCTACGAGCACTTCAGTTGAGCACTCGGGTAGGCTGTACATCTCTTCCACAAACACTAACGACAAGGAGATCAGCTACGAGCACTTCAGTCGAGCACCCAGGTAGGTTATACACCCCTTCCTCAAACACAAACCCCACGAGATCAGCTACGAGCACTTCAGTCGGGCCTTCAGGTAGGCTGTACATCTCGTCCACAAACAATAACGCCAAGGAGATCAGCTACGAGCACTTCAGTCGAGCACTCAGGTAGGCTGTACATCTCTTCCACAAACACTAACGCCAAAGAGATCAGCTACGAGCACTTCAGTCGAGCCCTCAGGTAGGCTGTACATCTCTTCCACAAACACTAACGCCAAGGAGATCAGCTACGAGCACTTCAGTCGGGCCCTAAGGTAGGATGTACACCTCTTCAACAAACACTAACGCCAAGGAGATCAGCTACGAGCACTTCAGTCGAGCACTCAGGTAGGCTGTACATCTCTTCCACAAACACTAACGCCAAAGAGATCAGCTACGAGCACTTCAGTCGAGCCCTCAGGTAGGCTGTACATCTCTTCCACAAACACTAACGCCAAGGAGATCAGCTACGAGCACTTCAGTCGGGCCCTAAGGTAGGATGTACACCTCTTCAACAAACACTAACGCCAAGGAGATCAGCTACGAGCACTTCAGTCGAGCCTTCGGGTAGGCTGTACATCTCTTCCACAAACACTAACGCCAAGGAGATCAGCTACGAGCACTTCAGTCGAGCCCTCAGGTAGGCTCTACACCTCTTCCACAAACACTAACGCCAAGGAGATCAGCTACGAGCACTTCAGTCGAGCACCCAGGTAGGTTATACACCCCTTCCTCAAACACAAACCCCACGAGATCAGCTACGAGCGCTTCAGTCGGGCCCTCAGGTAGGCTGTACATCTCGTCCACAAACAATAACGCCAAGGAGATCAGCTACGAGCACTTCAGTCGAGCCCTCAGGTAGGGTGTACATCTCTTCCATAAACACTAACGCCAAGGAGATCAGCTACGAGCACTTCAGTCGGGCCCTCAGGAAGGATGTACACCTCTTCCACAAACACTAACGCCAAGGAGATCAGCTACGAGCACTTCAGTCGAGCCCTCAGGTAGGCTGTAAATATCCTCCACAAACACTAACGCCAAGAAGATCAGCTACGAGCACTTCAGTCGAGCCTTCAGGTAGGCTGTGCATCTCTTCCTCCAACCTTGACGCCAAGGAAATCAGCTACGAGCACTTCAGTCGAGCCCTCAGGTAGGCTGTACATCTATTCCTCCAACCCTGACGCCAAGGAGATCAGCTACGAGCACTTCAGTCGAGCCCGCAGGTAGGCTCTACACCTCTTCCACAAACACTAACGTCAAGGAGATCAGCTACGAGCACTTCAGTCGAGCCCTCAGGTAGGATGTACACCTCTTCCACAAACACTAACGCCAAAGAGATCAGCTACGAGCACTTCAGTCGAGCCCTCAGGTAGGATGTACACCTCTTCCACAAACACTAACGCCAAGGAGATCAGCTACGAGCACTTCAGTCGAGCCTTCATGTGGACTGTACACCTCTTCCACAAACACTAACGCCAAAGAGATCAGCTACTAGCACTTCAGTCGAGCCCTCAAGTAGGATGTACACCTTTCACAAACACTAACGCCAAGGCGATCAGCTACGAGCACTTCAGTCGAGCCCTCAAGTAGGCTGTACACAGCTACGAGCATTTCAGTCGAGCACTCAGGTAGGATGTACACCTCTTACACAAATACTAACGCCAAGGAGATCAGCTACGAGCACTTCAGTCAGGCCCTCAAGGTAGGATGTAACCTCTTCCACAAACACTAACACACAAAACAATGTGGGAAACTGTAGCGTTTCCAACATATTCTCTGATCAACCCTTCCTGAATATGACATCACCTCACTGAGCACGCAATAAAATGAACCCCAAGGTTGGTTGTCCAGCATTTGTCCAAAACGCTAACTAATGTGGCTTCAACACAGTCCACACCGTTATTTCCCAATCCACCTGACACTGCAGGACCCTTGGAAAAATGAAACCGAAACTCCTTAACCTTATGAAACTGAAAGCAAACATGTGCCTTTCTGAGAATCAAAAACACCGCATTACCTTTATGGCGCATTTAGCTTGCATCCGGTAAACACTGGTCTTTTTGTTAGGTCTGTTTCTGTTTCGTTGTCTTGATATTTATTTTAATCACTTTATTGTTACAAAATATATATTATAGTTAATAGATCACAAATTCTAGAAGATTAACAGGAACATTGCGACAGCAACAGAAGCATTTATTGGCGTTCTTCCATGTTAGTGCGTCAGCATAGCTCACGTATGATTCACGTCTAGCATTTACTTCAATAACTCAGTTAGGGGGTTCCAATGTGGAAGATGGACCTCGTCTACACTCTTATCTGCGCCGGATCTAATTTATGCTTTCTTTTCCTTGTTTGCAGATATTACTACTCGAAGGATGTGATATATAGCGTACCAAAGAAGCGCTTAACTTACCAGTTCGGACCCAACGCCAAAGGGTGGAAGGCTCAGACCAAGGCCTCACAGCTGTGAATACCCGTGCCATGGAAGGGACAGGCCAAGGCCTCACAGCTGTGAATACCCGTGCCATGGAAGGGACAGGCCAAGGCCTCACAGCTGTGAATACCCGTGCCATGGAAGGGACAGGCCAAGGCCTCACAGCTGTGAATACCCGTGCCATGGAAGGGACAGGCCAAGGCCTCACAGCTGTGAATACCCGTGCCATGGAAGGGACAGGCCAAGGCCTCACAGCTGTGAATACCCGTGCCATGGAAGGGACAGGCCAAGGCCTCACAACTGTGAACACCTATGGTATGGAAGAGGCAGGCCAAGGCCTCACAGCTGTGAACACCCATGGCAGCTGTCAACCTCACCTCAGAGCTGTAAACACCCATGGCAGCTGTGAACGTTGCCTCAGAACTGTAAACACCCATGGCGGCTGTGAACGTCATTGGGTGTGAAGCATAAACCAAGGTCTGAGCAGGCAACATGACTTCCCCACGTTGTGTTGTGTACTGACTCTACGATACTCTACCCTTGCCAAATGCTGCCACGCTGCAACAAAGACGTGCAAACGACGTCTTGAAATGAACTGATACTTGAAATAAATTTCCAATAGTGTATTATAAAAACGATTATTCCCACTATGTGACATGTCAGCGGTTGTGTGTGTCGTGACTCATGGCTTGCATACGGTGAACTTCGTACGAAAGATACCTTCATATGAAAGATACCGTCATATGGAAGATACCGTCATATGAAAGATACCTTCATGTGAAAAGGTACCTTCATATGAAAAGATACCTTTATATGAAAAATACCTTTGAGCCTACAATGTACTATGTACAATTTATCTGTATGATATATTTTATGGATAACTTACAGACAACTGGTTACTATATACATATAATTTATCTATATTATATGTTTTACAGGTAACTCTTTGCCTACTATGTATTGCATGTAATTGATCTGTATCGCATGTTTTATTTCTGAAATTGTGCCAGGAGCCCGGAGCATTGCAGTACAAAATAAAATACAAAACAATAAAATATGACTTTTTATCTAATGTATTATATTTTCTGACAAAATATTGTAACCCGCCTCTGTAAATTCCGTGACAAATAATGTCATTCTTCAAAAACATTATTTTGTTAATTTCACACTTTTTTTAAATAGAATCTTTTTCCGAGCGTTCCTATATATGTATTTTGTTTATAATAATCCAAATCACTTGTCTCGGTTCTCGCCAGAAGTTATAATACAAAAGTCGTATTTTTCGGTCTATGCTATCAAAGACTTGCTAGGTTACCATTTCAAATCCGTTTTCATATCATGACTTTTTATGGGCAGACAAAAATTGCTGTGTAAAAAAAGTTAGTGCGCTTCGAACTAAGGCAATATGTCAGAAGGTGTGTGTGTAAGAACTAAGGCGGAGTGACGTCACAAATGTTCATCTAAACGTTGCTTCACACGAGACGCCGTTTTCAAAATCTTTTAGAGAAACGTCCTTCACAATTTTTTTTATTTCGCGATTTGTTAACTAGATATGTTATCATATTTAAAAAGATAAAAAACGCCCCCCCCCCCCCCATTATACCCCATTTGGGATGAGAATGGATTGCAATAAGTATTCCCTACCTATTGGCATGTTCACTGTTGAAGCCTTTGTTATTCACGCGTTTATTGCCGTGTGAAGTTATTTTGGTGGGAAAAGACTAGGACTGCAATAATTAATATCGCCTTGGACATGGCTTCTCACGCTTACGGAGCATATTACAAACGCCGTAATCCCCAATCGCCGCCCCATCCTCCAGTTGTGGGCTTCGCCATTGACACGTTATTTCATTCTATCATCATCATTTTAATTATTGTCCCGTTGTGTGGCTTTTATATACAGACGTTAAATAAAACTTTATATTGTTCTTTTCTACTAAATGTCTGTATCATAATTATGGTTTTCATTCCTTCGATTTTTCGTATTCCTTTTTATCACTTCCATCCACCTTCCGTTTTCCTTGTGTGACTTAAAGACAACACTCGTTATTGTTATATGGCACTTTATTATAAGTAATAACTTTATTATGAGTAATAACTTTATTATAAGTAATAACTTTATTATAAGTAATACATTTATTATAAGTAATAAATTTATTATAAGTAATAAATTTATTATAAGTAATAACTTTATAATGAGTAATAACTTTATTATAAGTAATGGTACAACAAAACCGGTACCACAGAACCATCAGGTTTTCTATGGCACCGTCAATGCCGTGCCTTCACGCCCTGAAAACAACAGTACACGATCTGTGCCTTGATGTCGACTTGTCAGGTCTTCCACTTCACGCCCTGAAAACAACAGTACACGATCTGTGCCTTGTTGTCGACTTGTCAGGCCTTCACTTCACGCCCTGAAATAACAGTACACAATCTGTGCCTTGATGTCGACTTGTCAGGGGTTCCACTTCACGCCCTGAAATAACAGTACACGATCTACCACTTGAAGTCGACTTGCCAGGTCTTCCACTTCACGCCCTGAAAACAACAGTACACGATCTGTGCCTTGAAGTCGACTTGTCAGGTCTTCCACTTCACGCCCTGAAAACAACAGTACACGATCTGTGCCTTGATGTCGACTTGTCAGGGGTTCCACTTCACGCCCTGAAATAACAGTACACGATCTGTGCCTTGAAGTCGACTTGTCAGGTCTTCCAATTCACGCCCTGAAAACAACAGTACACGATCTGTGCCTTGATGACGACTTGTCAGGTTTTCCACTTCACGCCCTGAAATAGCAGTACACGATCTGTGCCTTGATGTCGACTTGTCAGGTCTTCCACTTCACGCCCTGAAAACAACAGTACACGATCTGTGCCTTGATGTCGACTTGTCAGGTTTTCCACTTCACGCCCTGAAATAACAGTACACGATCTGTGCCTTGATGTCGACATGTCAGGTCTTCCACTTCACGCCCTGAAAAAAACAGTACACGATCTGTGCCTTGAAGTCGACTTATCAGGTCTTCCACTTCACGCCCTGAAATAACAGTACACGATCTGTGCCTTGATGTCGACTTGTCAGGTCTTCCACTTGACGCCCTGAAATAACAGTACACGATCTGTGCCTTGATATCGACTTGTCAGGTCTTCCACTTCACGCCCTGAAATAACAGTACACGATCTGTGCCTTAAAGTCGACTTGTCAGGTCTTCCACTTCACGCCCTGAAATAACAGTACACGATCTGTGCCTTGATGTCGACTTGTCAGGCCTTCCACTTCACGCACTGAAATAACAGTACACGATCTGTGCCTTGATGTCGACTTGTCAGGTTTTCCAATTCATGCCCTGAAATAACAGTACACGATCTGTGCCTTGATGTCGACTTGTCAGGTCTTCCACTTCACGCCCTGAAATAACAGTACACGATCTGTGCCTTGATGTCGACTTGTCAGGTCTTCCACTTCACGCCCTGAAATAACAGTACACGATCTGTGCCTTGATGTCGACTTGTCAGGTCTTCCACTTCACGCCCTGAAATAACAGTACACGATCTGCGCCTTGATGTCGACTTGTCAGGTCTTCCACTTCACGCCCTGAAATAACAGTACAAGATCTGTGCCTTGATGTCGACTTGTCAGGTCTTCCAATTCACGCCCTGAAATAACAGTACACGATCTGTGCCTTGATGTCGACTTGTCAGGTCTTCCATTTCACGCCCTGAAAATAACAGTACACGATCTGTGCCTTGAAGTCGACTTGTTAGGTCTTCCACTTCACGCCCTGAAATAACAGTACACGATCTGTGCCTTGATGTCGACTTGTCAGGTCTTCCACCTCACGCCCTGAAATAACAGTACACGATCTGTGCCTTGATGTCGACTTGTCAGGTCTTCCACTTCACGCCCTGAAATAACAGTACACGATCTGTGCCTTGATATCGACTTGTCAGGTCTTCCACTTGACGCCCTGAAATAACAGTACACGATCTGTGCCTTGATGTCGACTTGTCAGGTCTTCCACTTCACGCCCTGAAAATACCAGTACACGATCTGTGCCTTGAAGTCGACTTGTCAGGTCTTCCACTTCACGCCCTAAAATAACAGTACACGATCTGTGCCTTGATATCGACTTGTCAGGTCTTCCACTTCACGCCCTGAAATAACAGTACACGATCTGTGCCTTGAAGTCGACTTGTCAGGTCTTCCACTTCACGCCCTGAAATAACAGTACACGATCTGTGCCTTGATGTCGACTTGTCAGGTCTTCCACTTCACGCCCTGAAATAACAGTACACGATCTGTGCCTTGATGTCGACTTGTCAGGTCTTCCACTTCACGCCCTGAAATAACAGTACACGATCTGTGCCTTGATGTCGACTTGTCAGGTCTTCCACTTCACGCCCTGAAATAAAAGTTCCCGATCTGTGCCTTGATGTCGACTTGTCAGGTCTTCCACTTGACGCCCTGGAATAACAGTACACGGTCTGTGCCTTGATGTCGACTTGTCAGGCCTTCCACTTCACGCCCTGAAATAACAGTACACGATCTGTGCCTTGATGTCGACTTGTCAGGTCTTCCAATTCACGCCCTGAAATAACAGTACACGATCTGTGCCTTGATGTCGACTTGTCAGGTCTTCCACTTCACGCCCTGAAATAACAGTACACGATCTGTGCCTTGATGTCGACTTGTCAGGTCTTCCACTTGACGCCCTGAAATAACAGTACACGATCTGTGCCTTGATGTCGACTTGTCAGGTCTTCCACTTCACGCCCTGAAATAACAGTACACGATCTGCGCCTTGATGTCGACTTGTCAGGTCTTCCACTTCACGCCCTGAAATAACAGTACAAGATCTGTGCCTTGATGTCGACTTGTCAGGTCTTCCAATTCACGCCCTGAAATAACAGTACACGATCTGTGCCTTGATGTCGACTTGTCAGGTCTTCCACTTCACGCCCTGAAAATAACAGTACACGATCTGTGCCTTGAAGTCGACTTGTTAGGTCTTCCACTTCACGCCCTGAAATAACAGTACACGATCTGTGCCTTGATGTCGACTTGTCAGGTCTTCCACCTCACGCCCTGAAATAACAGTACACGATCTGTGCCTTGATGTCGACTTGTCAGGTCTTCCACTTCACGCCCTGAAATAACAGTACACGATCTGTGCCTTGATATCGACTTGTCAGGTCTTCCACTTCACGCCCTGAAATAACAGTACACGATCTGTGCCTTGATGTCGACTTGTCAGGTCTTCCACTTCACGCCCTGAAAATAACAGTACACGATCTGTGCCTTGAAGTCGACTTGTTAGGTCTTCCACTTCACGCCCTAAAATAACAGTACACGATCTGTGCCTTGATATCGACTTGTCAGGTCTTCCACTTCACGCCCTGAAATAACAGTACACGATCTGTGCCTTGAAGTCGACTTGTCAGGTCTTCCACTTGACGCCCTGAAATAACAGTACACGATCTGTGCCTTAATGTCGACTTGTCAGGGCTTCCACTTCACGCCCTGAAATAACAGTACACGATCTGTGCCTTGATGTCGACTTGTCAGGTCTTTCACTTCACGCCCTGAAACAACAGTACACGATCTGTGCCTTGATGTCGACTTGTCAGGTCTTCCACTTCACGCCCTGAAATAACAGTACACGATATGTGCCTTGAAGTCGACTTGTTAGGTCTTCCACTTCACGCCCTGAAAACAACAGTACACGATCTGTGCCTTGATGTCGACTTGTCAGGTCTTCCACTTCACGCCCTGAAAACAACAGTACACGATCTGTGCCTTGTTGTCGACTTGACAGGCCTTCACTTCACGCCCTGAAATAACAGTACACGATCTGTGCCTTGATGTCGACTTGTCAGGGGTTCCACTTCACGCCCTGAAATAACAGTACACGATCTACGCCTTGAAGTCGACTTGCCAGGTCTTCCACTTCACGCCCTGAAAACAACAGTACACGATCTGTGCCTTGAAGTCGACTTGTCAGGTCTTCCACTTCACGCCCTGAAAACAACAGTACACGATCTGTGCCTTGAAGTCGACTTGTCAGGTCTTCCACTTGACGCCCTGAAATAACAGTACACGATCTGTGCCTTGATGTCGACTTGTCAGGTCTTCCACCTCACGCCCTGAAATAACAGTACACGATCTGTGCCTTGATGTCGACTTGTCAGGTCTTCCACTTCACGCCCTGAAATAACAGTACACGATCTGTGCCTTGATATCGACTTGTCAGGTCTTCCACTTCACGCCCTGAAATAACAGTACACGATCTGTGCCTTGATGTCGACTTGTCAGGTCTTCCACTTCACGCCCTGAAAATAACAGTACACGATCTGTGCCTTGAAGTCGACTTGTTAGGTCTTCCACTTCACGCCCTAAAATAACAGTACACGATCTGTGCCTTGATATCGACTTGTCAGGTCTTCCACTTCACGCCCTGAAATAACAGTACACGATCTGTGCCTTGAAGTCGACTTGTCAGGTCTTCCACTTGACGCCCTGAAATAACAGTACACGATCTGTGCCTTAATGTCGACTTGTCAGGTCTTCCACTTCACGCCCTGAAATAACAGTACACGATCTGTGCCTTGATGTCGACTTGTCAGGTCTTCCACTTCACGCCCTGAAACAACAGTACACGATCTGTGCCTTGATGTCGACTTGTCAGGTCTTCCACTTCACGCCCTGAAATAACAGTACACGATATGTGCCTTGAAGTCGACTTGTTAGGTCTTCCACTTCACGCCCTGAAAACAACAGTACACGATCTGTGCCTTGATGTCGACTTGTCAGGTCTTCCACTTCACGCCCTGAAAACAACAGTACACGATCTGGGCCTTGTTGTCGACTTGACAGGCCTTCACTTCACGCCCTGAAATAACAGTACACGATCTGTGCCTTGATGTCGACTTGTCAGGGGTTCCACTTCACGCCCTGAAATAACAGTACACGATCTACGCCTTGAAGTCGACTTGCCAGGTCTTCCACTTCACGCCCTGAAAACAACAGTACACGATCTGTGCCTTGAAGTCGACTTGTCAGGTCTTCCACTTCACGCCCTGAAAACAACAGTACACGATCTGTGCCTTGAAGTCGACTTGTCAGGTCTTCCACTTGACGCCCTGAAATAACAGTACACGATCTGTGCCTTGATGTCGACTTGTCAGGTCTTCCACTTGACGCCCTGAAATAACAGTACACGATCTGTGCCTTGATATCGACTTGTCAGGTCTTCCACTTCACACCCTGAAATAACAGTACACGATCTGTGCCTTGAAGTCGACTTGTCAGGTCTTCCACTTCACGCCCTGAAATAACAGTGCACGATCTGTGCCTTGATGTCGACTTGTCAGGTCTTCCACTTCACGCCCTGAAAACAACAGTACACGATCTGTGCCTTGATGTCGACTTGTCAGGGGTTCCACTTCAGGCCCTGAAATAACAGTACACGATCTGTGCCTTGAAGTCGACTTGTCAGGTCTTCCAATTCACGCCCTGAAAACAACAGTACACGATCTGTGCCTTGATGACGACTTGTCAGGTTTTCCACTTCACGCCCTGAAATAGCAGTACACGATCTGTGCCTTGATGTCGACTTGTCAGGTCTTCCACTTCACGCCCTGAAAACAACAGTACACGATCTGTGCCTTGATGTCGACTTGTCAGGTTTTCCACTTCACGCCCTGAAATAGCAGTACACGATCTGTGCCTTGATGTCGACTTGTCAGGTCTTCCACTTCACGCCCTGAAAAAAACAGTACACGATCTGTGCCTTGAAGTCGACTTATCAGGTCTTCCACTTCACGCCCTGAAATAACAGTACACGATCTGTGCCTTGATGTCGACTTGTCAGGTCTTCCACTTGACGCCCTGAAATAACAGTACACGATCTGTGCCTTGATATCGACTTGTCAGGTCTTCCACTTCACGCCCTGAAATAACAGTACACGATCTGTGCCTTAAAGTCGACTTGTCAGGTCTTCCACTTCACGCCCTGAAATAACAGTACACGATCTGTGCCTTGATGTCGACTTGTCAGGCCTTCCACTTCACGCCCTGAAATAACAGTACACAATCTGTGCCTTGATGTCGACTTGTCAGGTTTTCCAATTCATGCCCTGAAATAACAGTACACGATCTGTGCCTTGATGTCGACTTGTCAGGTCTTCCACTTGACGCCCTGAAATAACAGTACACGATCTGTGCCTTGATGTCGACTTGTCAGGTCTTCCACTTCACGCCCTGAAATAACAGTAAACGATCTGTGCCTTGATGTCGACTTGTCAGGTCTTCCACTTCACGCCCTGAAATAACAGTACACGATCTGCGCATTGATGTCGACTTGTCAGGTCTTCCACTTCACGCCCTGAAATAACAGTACAAGATCTGTGCCTTGATGTCGACTTGTCAGGTCTTCCAATTCACGCCCTGAAATAACAGTACACGATCTGTGCCTTGATGTCGACTTGTCAGGTCTTCCATTTCACGCCCTGAAAATAACAGTACACGATCTGTGCCTTGAAGTCGACTTGTTAGGTCTTCCACTTCACGCCCTGAAATAACAGTACACGATCTGTGCCTTGATGTCGACTTGTCAGGTCTTCCACCTCACGCCCTGAAATAACAGTACACGATCTGTGCCTTGATGTCGACTTGTCAGGTCTTCCACTTCACGCCCTGAAATAACAGTACACGATCTGTGCCTTGATATCGACTTGTCAGGTCTTCCACTTGACGCCCTGAAATAACAGTACACGATCTGTGCCTTGATGTCGACTTGTCAGGTCTTCCACTTCACGCCCTGAAAATACCAGTACACGATCTGTGCCTTGAAGTCGACTTGTCAGGTCTTCCACTTCACGCCCTAAAATAACAGTACACGATCTGTGCCTTGATATCGACTTGTCAGGTCTTCCACTTCACGCCCTGAAATAACAGTACACGATCTGTGCCTTGAAGTCGACTTGTCAGGTCTTCCACTTCACGCCCTGAAATAACAGTACACGATCTGTGCCTTGATGTCGACTTGTCAGGTCTTCCACTTCACGCACTGAAATAACAGTACACGATCTGTGCCTTGATGTCGACTTGTCAGGTCTTCCACTTCACGCCCTGAAATAACAGTACACGATCTGTGCCTTGATATCGACTTGTCAGGTCTTCCACTTCACGCCCTGAAATAACAGTACACGATCTGTGCCTTGATGTCGACTTGTCAGGTCTTCCACTTCACGCCCTGAAAATAACAGTACACGATCTGTGCCTTGAAGTCGACTTGTTAGGTCTTCCACTTCACGCCCTGAAATAACAGTACACGATATGTGCCTTGAAGTCGACTTGTTAGGTCTTCCACTTCACGCCCTGAAAACAACAGTACACGATCTGTGCCTTGATGTCGACTTGTCAGGTCTTCCACTTCACGCCCTGAAAACAACAGTACACGATCTGTGCCTTGTTGTCGACTTGACAGGCCTTCACTTCACGCCGTGAAATAACAGTACACGATCTGTGCCTTGATGTCGACTTGTCAGGGGTTCCACTTCACGCCCTGAAATAACAGTACACGATCTACGCCTTGAAGTCGACTTGCCAGGTCTTCCACTTCACGCCCTGAAAACAACAGTACACGATCTGTGCCTTGAAGTCGACTTGTCAGGTCTTCCACTTCACGCCCTGAAAACAACAGTACACGATCTGTGCCTTGAAGTCGACTTGTCAGGTCTTCCACTTGACGCCCTGAAATAACAGTACACGATCTGTGCCTTGATGTCGACTTGTCAGGTCTTCCACTTGACGCCCTGAAATAACAGTACACGATCTGTGCCTTGATATCGACTTGTCAGGTCTTCCACTTCACACCGTGAAATAACAGTACACGATCTGTGCCTTGAAGTCGACTTGTCAGGTCTTCCACTTCACGCCCTGAAATAACAGTACACGATCTGTGCCTTGATGTCGACTTGTCAGGTCTTCCACTTCACGCCCTGAAAACAACAGTACACGATCTGTGCCTTGATGTCGACTTGTCAGGGGTTCCACTTCAGGCCCTGAAATAACAGTACACGATCTGTGCCTTGAAGTCGACTTGTCAGGTCTTCCACTTCACGCCCTGAAATAACAGTGCACGATCTGTGCCTTGATGTCGACTTGTCAGGTCTTCCACTTCACGCCCTGAAACAACAGTACACGATCTGTGCCTTGATGTCGACTTGTCAGGTCTTCCACTTCACGCCCTGAAATAACAGTACACGATATGTGCCTTGAAGTCGACTTGTTAGGTCTTCCACTTCACGCCCTGAAAACAACAGTACACGATCTGTGCCTTGATGTCGACTTGTCAGGTCTTCCACTTCACGCCCTGAAAACAACAGTACACGATCTGGGCCTTGTTGTCGACTTGACAGGCCTTCACTTCACGCCCTGAAATAACAGTACACGATCTGTGCCTTGATGTCGACTTGTCAGGGGTTCCACTTCACGCCCTGAAATAACAGTACACGATCTACGCCTTGAAGTCGACTTGCCAGGTCTTCCACTTCACGCCCTGAAAACAACAGTACACGATCTGTGCCTTGAAGTCGACTTGTCAGGTCTTCCACTTCACGCCCTGAAAACAACAGTACACGATCTGTGCCTTGAAGTCGACTTGTCAGGTCTTCCACTTGACGCCCTGAAATAACAGTACACGATCTGTGCCTTGATGTCGACTTGTCAGGTCTTCCACTTGACGCCCTGAAATAACAGTACACGATCTGTGCCTTGATATCGACTTGTCAGGTCTTCCACTTCACACCCTGAAATAACAGTACACGATCTGTGCCTTGAAGTCGACTTGTCAGGTCTTCCACTTCACGCCCTGAAATAACAGTGCACGATCTGTGCCTTGATGTCGACTTGTCAGGTCTTCCACTTCACGCCCTGAAAACAACAGTACACGATCTGTGCCTTGATGTCGACTTGTCAGGGGTTCCACTTCAGGCCCTGAAATAACAGTACACGATCTGTGCCTTGAAGTCGACTTGTCAGGTCTTCCAATTCACGCCCTGAAAACAACAGTACACGATCTGTGCCTTGATGACGACTTGTCAGGTTTTCCACTTCACGCCCTGAAATAGCAGTACACGATCTGTGCCTTGATGTCGACTTGTCAGGTCTTCCACTTCACGCCCTGAAAACAACAGTACACGATCTGTGCCTTGATGTCGACTTGTCAGGTTTTCCACTTCACGCCCTGAAATAGCAGTACACGATCTGTGCCTTGATGTCGACTTGTCAGGTCTTCCACTTCACGCCCTGAAAAAAACAGTACACGATCTGTGCCTTGAAGTCGACTTATCAGGTCTTCCACTTCACGCCCTGAAATAACAGTACACGATCTGTGCCTTGATGTCGACTTGTCAGGTCTTCCACTTGACGCCCTGAAATAACAGTACACGATCTGTGCCTTGATATCGACTTGTCAGGTCTTCCACTTCACGCCCTGAAATAACAGTACACGATCTGTGCCTTAAAGTCGACTTGTCAGGTCTTCCACTTCACGCCCTGAAATAACAGTACACGATCTGTGCCTTGATGTCGACTTGTCAGGCCTTCCACTTCACGCCCTGAAATAACAGTACACAATCTGTGCCTTGATGTCGACTTGTCAGGTTTTCCAATTCATGCCCTGAAATAACAGTACACGATCTGTGCCTTGATGTCGACTTGTCAGGTCTTCCACTTGACGCCCTGAAATAACAGTACACGATCTGTGCCTTGATGTCGACTTGTCAGGTCTTCCACTTCACGCCCTGAAATAACAGTAAACGATCTGTGCCTTGATGTCGACTTGTCAGGTCTTCCACTTCACGCCCTGAAATAACAGTACACGATCTGCGCATTGATGTCGACTTGTCAGGTCTTCCACTTCACGCCCTGAAATAACAGTACAAGATCTGTGCCTTGATGTCGACTTGTCAGGTCTTCCAATTCACGCCCTGAAATAACAGTACACGATCTGTGCCTTGATGTCGACTTGTCAGGTCTTCCATTTCACGCCCTGAAAATAACAGTACACGATCTGTGCCTTGAAGTCGACTTGTTAGGTCTTCCACTTCACGCCCTGAAATAACAGTACACGATCTGTGCCTTGATGTCGACTTGTCAGGTCTTCCACCTCACGCCCTGAAATAACAGTACACGATCTGTGCCTTGATGTCGACTTGTCAGGTCTTCCACTTCACGCCCTGAAATAACAGTACACGATCTGTGCCTTGATATCGACTTGTCAGGTCTTCCACTTGACGCCCTGAAATAACAGTACACGATCTGTGCCTTGATGTCGACTTGTCAGGTCTTCCACTTCACGCCCTGAAAATACCAGTACACGATCTGTGCCTTGAAGTCCACTTGTCAGGTCTTCCACTTCACGCCCTAAAATAACAGTACACGATCTGTGCCTTGATATCGACTTGTCAGGTCTTCCACTTCACGCCCTGAAATAACAGTACACGATCTGTGCCTTGAAGTCGACTTGTCAGGTCTTCCACTTCACGCCCTGAAATAACAGTACACGATCTGTGCCTTGATGTCGACTTGTCAGGTCTTCCACTTCACGCACTGAAATAACAGTACACGATCTGTGCCTTGATGTCGACTTGTCAGGTCTTCCACTTCACGCCCTGAAATAACAGTACACGATCTGTGCCTTGATATCGACTTGTCAGGTCTTCCACTTCACGCCCTGAAATAACAGTACACGATCTGTGCCTTGATGTCGACTTGTCAGGTCTTCCACTTCACGCCCTGAAAATAACAGTACACGATCTGTGCCTTGAAGTCGACTTGTTAGGTCTTCCACTTCACGCCCTGAAATAACAGTACACGATATGTGCCTTGAAGTCGACTTGTTAGGTCTTCCACTTCACGCCCTGAAAACAACAGTACACGATCTGTGCCTTGATGTCGACTTGTCAGGTCTTCCACTTCACGCCCTGAAAACAACAGTACACGATCTGTGCCTTGTTGTCGACTTGACAGGCCTTCACTTCACGCCGTGAAATAACAGTACACGATCTGTGCCTTGATGTCGACTTGTCAGGGGTTCCACTTCACGCCCTGAAATAACAGTACACGATCTACGCCTTGAAGTCGACTTGCCAGGTCTTCCACTTCACGCCCTGAAAACAACAGTACACGATCTGTGCCTTGAAGTCGACTTGTCAGGTCTTCCACTTCACGCCCTGAAAACAACAGTACACGATCTGTGCCTTGAAGTCGACTTGTCAGGTCTTCCACTTGACGCCCTGAAATAACAGTACACGATCTGTGCCTTGATGTCGACTTGTCAGGTCTTCCACTTGACGCCCTGAAATAACAGTACACGATCTGTGCCTTGATATCGACTTGTCAGGTCTTCCACTTCACACCGTGAAATAACAGTACACGATCTGTGCCTTGAAGTCGACTTGTCAGGTCTTCCACTTCACGCCCTGAAATAACAGTACACGATCTGTGCCTTGATGTCGACTTGTCAGGTCTTCCACTTCACGCCCTGAAAACAACAGTACACGATCTGTGCCTTGATGTCGACTTGTCAGGGGTTCCACTTCAGGCCCTGAAATAACAGTACACGATCTGTGCCTTGAAGTCGACTTGTCAGGTCTTCCAATTCACGCCCTGAAAACAACAGTACACGATCTGTGCCTTGATGACGACTTGTCAGGTTTTCCACTTCACGCCCTGAAATAGCAGTACACGATCTGTGCCTTGATGTCGACTTGTCAGGTCTTCCACTTCACGCCCTGAAAACAACAGTACACGATCTGTGCCTTGATGTCGACTTGTCAGGTTTTCCACTTCACGCCCTGAAATAACAGTACACGATCTGTGCCTTGATGTCGATTTGTCAGGTCTTCCACTTCACGCCCTGAAATAACAGTACACGATCTGTGCCTTGAAGTCGACTTGTCAGGTCTTCCACCTCACGCCCTGAAATAACAGTTCCCGATCTGTGCCTTGATGTCGACTTGTCAGGTCTTCCACTTCACGCCCTGAAGAAAACAGTACACGATCTGTGCCTTGAAGTCGACTTGTCAGGTCTTCCACTTCACGCCCTGAAATAACAGTACACGATCTGTGCCTTGATGTCGACTTGTCAGGTCTTCCACTTCACGCCCTGAAATAACAGTACACGATCTGTGCCTTGATATCGACTTGTCAGGTCTTCCACTTCACGCCCTGAAATAACAGTACACGATCTGTGCCTTAAAGTCGACTTGTCAGGTCTTCCACTTCACGCCCTGAAATAACAGTACACGATCTGTGCCTTGATATCGACTTGTCAGGCCTTCCACTTCACGCCCTGAAATAACAGTACACGATCTGTGCCTTGATGTCGACTTGTCAGGTTTTCCAATTCATGCCCTGAAATAACAGTACACGATCTGTGCCTTGATGTCGACTTGTCAGGTCTTCCACTTCACGCCCTGAAATAACAGTACACGATCTGTGCCTTGATGTCGACTTGTCAGGTCTTCCACTTCACGCCCTGAAATAACAGTACACGATCTGTGCCTTGATATCGACTTGTCAGGTCTTCCACTTCACGCCCTGAAATAACAGTACACGATCTGCGCCTTGATGTCGACTTGTCAGGTCTTCCACTTCACGCCCTGAAATAACAGTACAAGATCTGTGCCTTGATGTCGACTTGTCAGGTCTTCCAATTCACGCCCTTAAATAACAGTACACGATCTGTGCCTTGAAGTCGACTTGTTAGGTCTTCCACTTCACGCCCTGAAATAACAGTACACGATCTGTGCCTTGATGTCGACTTGTCAGGTCTTCCACCTCACGCCCTGAAATAACAGTACACGATCTGTGCCTTGATGTCGACTTGTCAGGTCTTCCACTTCACGCCCTGAAATAACAGTACACGATCTGTGCCTTGATATCGACTTGTCAGGTCTTCCACTTGACGCCCTGAAATAACAGTACACGATCTGTGCCTTGATGTCGACTTGTCAGGTCTTCCACTTCACGCCCTGAAAATACCAGTACACGATCTGTGCCTTGAAGTCCACTTGTCAGGTCTTCCACTTCACGCCCTAAAATAACAGTACACGATCTGTGCCTTGATATCGACTTGTCAGGTCTTCCACTTCACGCCCTGAAATAACAGTACACGATCTGTGCCTTGAAGTCGACTTGTCAGGTCTTCCACTTCACGCCCTGAAATAACAGTACACGATCTGTGCCTTGATGTCGACTTGTCAGGTCTTCCACTTCACGCCCTGAAATAACAGTACACGATCTGTGCCTTGATGTCGACTTGTCAGGTCTTCCACTTCACGCCCTGAAATAACAGTACACGATCTGTGCCTTGATGTCGACTTGTCAGGTCTTCCACTTCACGCCCTGAAATAACAGTTCCCGATCTGTGCCTTGATGTCGACTTGTCAGGTCTTCCACTTGACGCCCTGAAATAACAGTACACGGTCTGTGCCTTGATGTCGACTTGTCAGGCCTTCCACTTCACGCCCTGAAATAACAGTACACGATCTGTGCCTTGATGTCGACTTGTCAGGTCTTCCACTTGACGCCCTGAAATAACAGTACACGATCTGTGCCTTGATATCGACTTGTCAGGTCTTCCACTTCACACCCTGAAATAACAGTACACGATCTGTGCCTTGAAGTCGACTTGTCAGGTCTTCCACTTCACGCCCTGAAATAACAGTACACGATCTGTGCCTTGATGTCGACTTGTCAGGTCTTCCACTTCACGCCCTGAAAACAACAGTACACGATCTGTGCCTTGATGTCGACTTGTCAGGGGTTCCACTTCAGGCCCTGAAATAACAGTACACGATCTGTGCCTTGAAGTCGACTTGTCAGGTCTTCCAATTCACGCCCTGAAAACAACAGTACACGATCTGTGCCTTGATGACGACTTGTCAGGTTTTCCACTTCACGCCCTGAAATAGCAGTACACGATCTGTGCCTTGATGTCGACTTGTCAGGTCTTCCACTTCACGCCCTGAAAACAACAGTACACGATCTGTGCCTTGATGTCGACTTGTCAGGTTTTCCACTTCACGCCCTGAAATAGCAGTACACGATCTGTGCCTTGATGTCGATTTGTCAGGTCTTCCACTTCACGCCCTGAAATAACAGTACGCGATCTGTGCCTTGATATCGACTTGTCAGGTCTTCCACCTCACGCCCTGAAATAACAGTACACGATCTGTGCCTTGATGTCGACTTGTCAGGTCTTCCACTTCACGCCCTGAAAAAAACAGTACACGATCTGTGCCTTGAAGTCGACTTGTCAGGTCTTCCACTTCACGCCCTGAAATAACAGTACACGATCTGTGCCTTGATGTCGACTTGTCAGGTCTTCCACTTGACGCCCTGAAATAACAGTACACGATCTGTGCCTTGATATCGACTTGTCAGGTCTTCCACTTCACGCCCTGAAATAACAGTACACGATCTGTGCCTTAAAGTCGACTTGTCAGGTCTTCCACTTCACGCCCTGAAATAACAGTACACGATCTGTGCCTTGATATCGACTTGTCAGGCCTTCCACTTCACGGCCTGAAATAACAGTACACGATCTGTGCCTTGATGTCGACTTGTCAGGTTTTCCAATTCATGCCCTGAAATAACAGTACACGATCTGTGCCTTGATGTCGACTTGTCAGGTCTTCCACTTCACGCCCTGAAATAACAGTACACGATCTGTGCCTTGATGTCGACTTGTCAGGTCTTCCACTTCACGCCCTGAAATAACAGTACACGATCTGTGCCTTGATATCGACTTGTCAGGTCTTCCACTTCACGCCCTGAAATAACAGTACACGATCTGCGCCTTGATGTCGACTTGTCAGGTCTTCCACTTCACGCCCTGAAATAACAGTACAAGATCTGTGCCTTGATGTCGACTTGTCAGGTCTTCCAATTCACGCCCTGAAATAACAGTACACGATCTGTGCCTTGATGTCGACTTGTCAGGTCTTCCATTTCACGCCCTGAAAATAACAGTACACGATCTGTGCCTTGAAGTCGACTTGTTAGGTCTTCCACTTCACGCCCTGAAATAACAGTACACGATCTGTGCCTTGATGTCGACTTGTCAGGTCTTCCACCTCACGCCCTGAAATAACAGTACACGATCTGTGCCTTGATGTCGACTTGTCAGGTCTTCCACTTCACGCCCTGAAATAACAGTACACGATCTGTGCCTTGATATCGACTTGTCAGGTCTTCCACTTGACGCCCTGAAATAACAGTACACGATCTGTGCCTTGATGTCGACTTGTCAGGTCTTCCACTTCACGCCCTGAAAATACCAGTACACGATCTGTGCCTTGAAGTCCACTTGTCAGGTCTTCCACTTCACGCCCTAAAATAACAGTACACGATCTGTGCCTTGATATCGACTTGTCAGGTCTTCCACTTCACGCCCTGAAATAACAGTACACGATCTGTGCCTTGAAGTCGACTTGTCAGGTCTTCCACTTCACGCCCTGAAATAACAGTACACGATCTGTGCCTTGATGTCGACTTGTCAGGTCTTCCACTTCACGCCCTGAAATAACAGTACACGATCTGTGCCTTGATGTCGACTTGTCAGGTCTTCCACTTCACGCCCTGAAATAACAGTACACGATCTGTGCCTTGATGTCGACTTGTCAGGTCTTCCACTTCACGCCCTGAAATAACAGTTCCCGATCTGTGCCTTGATGTCGACTTGTCAGGTCTTCCACTTGACGCCCTGAAATAACAGTACACGGTCTGTGCCTTGATGTCGACTTGTCAGGCCTTCCACTTCACGCCCTGAAATAACAGTACACGATCTGTGCCTTGATGTCGACTTGTCAGGTCTTCCAATTCACGCCCTGAAATAACAGTACACGATCTGTGCCTTGATGTCGACTTGTCAGGTCTTCCACTTCACGCCCTGAAATAACAGTACACGATCTGCGCCTTGATGTCGACTTGTGATGGCCTTCCACTTCACGCCCTGAAATAACAGTACACGATCTGTGCCTTGATGTCGACTTGTCAGGTCTTCCACTTCACGCCCTGAAATAACAGTACACGATCTGCGCCTTAATGTCGACTTGTCAGGTCTTCCACTTCACGCCCTGAAATAACAGTACAAGATCTGTGCCTTGATGTCGACTTGTCAGGTCTTCCAATTCACGCCCTGAAATAACAGTACACGATCTGTGCCTTGATGTCGACTTGTCAGGTCTTCCACTTCACGCCCTGAAAATAACAGTACACGATCTGTGCCTTGATGTCGACTTGTTAGGTCTTCCACTTCACGCCCTGAAATAACAGTACACGATCTGTGCCTTGATGTCGACTTGTCAGGTCTTCCACCTCACGCCCTGAAATAACAGTACACGATCTGTGCCTTGATGTCGACTTGTCAGGTCTTCCACTTCACGCCCTGAAATAACAGTACACGATCTGTGCCTTGATATCGACTTGTCAGGTCTTCCACTTCACGCCCTGAAATAACAGTACACGATCTGTGCCTTGATGTCGACTTGTCAGGTCTTCCACTTCACGCCCTGAAATAACAGTACACGATCTGTGCCTTGATGTCGACTTGTCAGGTCTTCCACTTCACGCCCTGAAATAACAGTACACGATCTGTGCCTTAAAGTCGACTTGCCAGGTCTTCCACTTCACGCCCTGAAATAACAGTACACGATCTGTGCCTTGATGTCGACTTGTCAGGGGTTCCACTTCACGCCCTGAAATAACAGTACACGATCTGTGCCTTGAAGTCGACTTGTCAGGTCTTCCAATTCACGCCCTGAAAACAACAGTACACGATCTGTGCCTTGATGACGACTTGTCAGGTTTTCCACTTCACGCCCTGAAATAGCAGTACACGATCTGTGCCTTGATGTCGACTTGTCAGGTCTTCCACTTCACGCCCTGAAAACAACAGTAAACGATCTGTGCCTTGATGTCGACTTGTCAGGTTTTCCACTTCACGCCCTGAAATAACAGTACACGATCTGTGCCTTGATGTCGATTTGTCAGATCTTCCACTTCACGCCCTGAAATAACAGTACACGATCTGTGCCTTGATGTCGACTTGTCAGGTCTTCCACTTCACGCCCTGAAAAAAACAGTACATGATCTGTGCCTTGAAGTCGACTTATCAGGTCTTCCACTTCACGCCCTGAAATAACAGTACACGATCTGTGCCTTGATGTCGACTTGTCAGGTCTTCCACTTGACGCCCTGAAATAACAGTACACGATCTGTGCCTTGATATCGACTTGTCAGGTCTTCCACTTCACGCCCTGAAATAACAGTTCACGATCTGCGCCTTAAAGTCGACTTGTCAGGTCTTCCACTTCACGCCCTGAAATAACAGTACACGATCTGTGCCTTGAAGTCGACTTGTCAGGTCTACGACTTCACGCCCTGAAATAACAGTACAAGATCTGTGCCTTGATGTTGACTTCTCAGGTCTTCCACTTCACGCCCTGAAATAACAGTACACGATCTGTGCCTTGATGTCGACTTGTCAGGTCTTCCACTTCACGCCCTGAAATAACAGTACAAGATCTGTGCCTTGATGTCGACTTGTCAGGTCTTCCACTTCACGCCCTGAAATAACAGTACACGATCTGTGCCTTGATGTCGACTTGTCAGGTCTTCCACTTCACGCCCTGAAATAACAGTACACGATCTGTGCCTTGAAGTCGACTTGTCAGGTCTTCCACTTCACGCTCTGAAATAACAGTGCACGATCTGTGCCTTGATGTCGACTTGTCAGGTCTTCCACTTCACGCCCTGAAATAACAGTACACGGTCTGTGCCTTGATGTCGACTTGTCCGGTCTTCCACTTCACGCCCTGAAATAACAGTACACGATCTGTGCCTTGATGTCGACTTGTCAGGTCTTCCACTTCACGCCCTGAAATAACAGTACACGATCTGTGCCTTGATATCGACTTGTCAGGTCTTCCACTTGACGCCCTGAAATAACAGTACACGATCTGTGCCTTGATGTCGACTTGTCAGGTCTTCCACTTCACGCCCTGAAATAACAGTACACGATCTGTGCCTTGAAGTCGACTTGTCAGGTCTTCCACTTCACGCCCTGAAATAACAGTACACGATCTGTGCCTTGATGTCGACTTGCCAGGGGTTCCACTTCACGCCCTGAAAACAACAGTACACGATCTGTGCCTTGAAGTCGACTTGTCAGGTCTTCCACTTCACGCCCTGAAATAACAGTACACGATCTGTGCCTTGATGTCGACTTGTCAGGTCTTCCACTTCACGCCCTGAAATAACAGTACAAGATCTGTGCCTTGATGTCGACTTGTCAGGTCTTTCACTTCACGCCCTGAAATAACAGTACACGATCTGTGCCTTGATGTCGACTTGTCAGGTCTTCCACTTCACGCCCTGAAATAACAGTACACGGTCTGTGCCTTGATGTCGACTTGTCAGGCCTTCCACTTCACGCCCTGAAATAACAGTACACGATCTGTGCCTTGATGTCGACTTGTCAGGTCTTCCACTTCATACCCTGAAATAACAGTACACGGTCTGTGCTTTGATGTCGACTTGTCAGGTCTTCCACTTCACGCCCTGAAATAACAGTACACGATCTGTGCCTTGATGTCGACTTGTCAGGCCTTCCACTTCACGCCCTGAAATAACAGTACACGATCTGTGCCTTGATGTCGACTTGTCAGGGGTTCCACTTCACACCCTGAAATAACAGTACACGGTCTGTGCCTTGATGTCGACTTGTTAGGTCTTCCACTTCACGCCCTGACATAAAGTACACGATCTGTGCCTTGATGTCGACTTGTCAGGTCTTCCACTTCACGCCCTGAAATAACAGTACACGATCTGTGCCTTGATGTCGACTTGTCAGGCCTTCCACTTCACGCCCTGAAATAACAGTACACGATCTGTGCCTTGATGTCGACTTGTCAGGTCTTCCACTTCACACCCTGAAATAACAGTACACGATCTGTGCCTTGATGTCGACTTGTCAGGCCTTCACTTCACGCCCTGAAATAACAGTACACGATCTGTGCCTTGTTGTCGACTTGTCAGGTCTTCCACTTCACGCCCTGAAATAACAGTACACGATCTGTGCCTTGATGTCGACTTGTCAGGTCTTCCACTTCACGCCCTGAAATAACAGTACACGATCTGCGCCTTGATGTCGACTTGTCAGGTCTTCCACTTCACGCCCTGAAATAACAGTACAAAATCTGTGCCTTGATGTCGACTTGTCAGGTCTTCCAATTCACGCCCTGAAATAACAGTACACGATCTGTGCCTTGATGTCGACTTGTCAGGTCTTCCACTTCACGCCCTGAAAATAACAGTACACGATCTGTGCCTTGAAGTCGACTTGTTAGGTCTTCCACTTCACGCCCTGAAATAACAGTACACGATCTGCGCCCTGATGTCGACTTGTCAGGTCTTCCACCTCACGCCCTGAAATAACAGTACACGATCTGTGCCTTGATGTCGACTTGTCAGGTCTTCCACTTCACGCCCTGAAATAACAGTACACGATCTGTGCCTTGATATCGACTTGTCAGGTCTTCCACTTGACGCCCTGAAATAACAGTACACGATCTGTGCCTTGATGTCGACTTGTCAGGTCTTCCACTTCACGCCCTGAAAATAACAGTACACGATCTGTGCCTTGAAGTCGACTTGTTAGGTCTTCCACTTCACGCCCTAAAATAACAGTACACGATCTGTGCCTTGATATCGACTTGTCAGGTCTTCCACTTCACGCCCTGAAATAACAGTACACGATCTGTGCCTTGAAGTCGACTTGTCAGGTCTTCCACTTCACGCCCTGAAATAACAGTACACGATCTGTGCCTTGATGTCGACTTGTCAGGTCTTCCACTTCACGCCCTGAAATAACAGTACACGATCTGTGCCTTGATGTCGACTTGTCAGGTCTTCCACTTCACGCCCTGAAATAACAGTACACGATCTGTGCCTTGATGTCGACTTGTCAGGTCTTCCACTTCACGCCCTGAAATAACAGTTCACGATCTGTGCCTTGATGTCGACTTGTCAGGTCTTCCACTTCACGCCCTGAAATAACAGTACACGGTCTGTGCCTTGATGTCGACTTGTCAGGCCTTCCACTTCACGCCCTGAAATAACAGTACACGATCTGTGCCTTGATGTCGACTTGTCAAGTCTTCCAATTCACGCCCTGAAATAACAGTACACGATCTGTGCCTTGATGTCGACTTGTCAGGTCTTCCACTTCACGCCCTGAAATAACAGTACACGATCTGTGCCTTGATGTCGACTTGTCAGGTCTTCCACTTCACGCCCTGAAATAACAGTACACGATCTATGCGTTGATGTCGACTTGTCAGGTCTTCCACTTCACGCCCTGAAATAACAGTACACGATCTGCGGCTTGATGTCGACTTGTCAGGTCTTCCACTTCACGCCCTGAAATAACAGTACAAGATCTGTGCCTTGATGTCGACTTGTCAGGTCTTCCACTTCACGCCCTGAAATAACAGTACACGATCTGTGCCTTGATGTCGACTTGTCAGGTCTTCCACTTCACGCCCTGAAAATAACAGTACACGATATGTGCCTTGAAGTCGACTTGTCAGGTCTTCCACTTGACGCCCTGAAATAACAGTACACGATCTGTGCCTTGATGTCGACTTGTCAGGTCTTCCACTTCACGCCCTGAAATAACAGTACACGATCTGTGCCTTGATGTCGACTTGTCAGGTCTTCCACTTGACGCCCTGAAACAACAGTACACGATCTGTGCCTTGATGTCGACTTGTCAGGTCTTCCACTTCACGCCCTGAAATAACAGTACACGATCTGTGCCTTGATATCGACTTGTCAGGTCTTCCACTTGACGCCCTGAAATAACAGTACACGATCTGTGCCTTGATGTCGACTTGTCAGGTCTTCCACTTCACGCCCTGAAATAACAGTACACGATCTGTGCCTTGATGTCGACTTGTCAGGTCTTCCACTTCACGCCCTGAAATAACAGTACACGATCTGTGCCTTGATGTCGACTTGTCAGGTCTTCCACTTGACGCCCTGAAACAACAGTACACGATCTGTGCCTTGATGTCGACTTGTCAGGTCTTCCACTTCACGCCCTGAAATAACAGTACACGATATGTGCCTTGAAGTCGACTTGTTAGGTCTTCCACTTCACGCCCTGAAATAACAGTACACGATCTGTGTCTTGATGTCGACTTGTCAGGTCTTCCACTTCACGCCCTGAAATAACAGTACACGATCTGTGCCTTGAAGTCGACTTGTCAGGTCTTCCACTTCACGCTCTGAAATAACAGTACACGATCTGTGCCTTGATGTCGACTTGTCAGGTCTTCCACTTCACGCCCTGAAATAACAGTACAAGATCTGTGCCTTTGATGTCGACTTGTTAGGTCTTCCACTTCACGCCCTGAAATAACAGTACACGATCTGTGCCTTGATGTCGACTTGTCAGGTCTTCCACTTCACGCCCTGAAATAACAGTACACGATCTGTGCCTTGATGTCGACTTGTCAGGTCTTCCACTTCACGCCCTGAAAACAACAGTACACGATCTGTGCCTTGATGTCGACTTGTCAGGTCTTCCACTTCACGCCCTGAAACAACAGTACACGATCTGTGCCTTGATGTCGACTTGTCAGGTCTTCCACTTCACGCCCTGAAATAACAGTACACGATCTGTGCCTTGATGTCGACTTGTCAGGTCTTCCACTTCACGCCCTGAAAACAACAGTACACGATCTGTGCCTTGATGTCGACTTGTCAGGTCTTCCACTTCACGCCCTGAAATAATAGTACACGATCTGTGCCTTGATGTCGACTTGTCAGGTCTTCCACTTCACGCCCTGAAGTAACAGTACACGATCTGTGCCTTGACGTCGACTTTTCAGGTCTTCCACTTGACGCCCTGAAATAACAGTACACGATCTGTGCCTTGATGTCGACTTGTCAGGTCTTCCACTTCACGCCCTGAAGTAACAGTACACGATCTGTGCCTTGACGTCGACTTTTCAGGTCTTCCACTTGACGCCCTGAAATAACAGTACACGATCTGTGCCTTGATGTCGACTTGTCAGGTCTTCCACTTCACGCCCTGAAAACAACAGTACACGATCTGTGCCTTGATGTCGACTTGTCAGGTCTTCCACTTCACGCCCTGAAATAATAGTACACGATCTGTGCCTTGATGTCGACTTGTCAGGTCTTCCACTTCACGCCCTGAAATAACAGTACACGATCTGTGCCTTGATGTCGACTTGTCAGGCCTTCACTTCACGCCCTGAAATGACAGTACACGATCTGTGCCTTGATGTCGACTTGTCAGGTCTTCCACTTCACGCCCTGAAATAACAGTACACGATTAGTGCTATTAGACAACCCCCGGCCGGTCGTTTTAATTGCATCGTGCTAATCCCTCGACTCCCCCCACCCCCCCTCGCCCTTCCCGCTACCTCCGCCCGCCCCCATGCGGCCACATCCATACGCGGCCACATCCATTAGGGCCCCTTAGGGGCTTTTTCGACACGGCGACACCGCGATTTTTAAAATCGACAACGCGACATTGGGGTTGTCTTAGAATCGACATGCGACATAAGATTAATCGACACGCGACATGGGCCTTTTCTTAAAATCGACACGCGACGTGGGCCTTTTCTTAAAATCGACACGCGACATGGACCTTTTCTTAAAATCGACACGCGACATGGACCTTTTCTTAAAATCGACAACGTGACAGGGCTACCCCCCCCCCTCAGGGGCCCTTCCATTGGCGGCCACATCCATTGGCGGCCACAGCCCACGTGGACCCTCACACCTCAACTACTACTCTAACCTCCACCACACCCCAAACATTTATTAGCATATAATATTCAAGATATGTCGCGTGGCCGGCGCGATAGCTCAGTGGGCTAGAGCGCTCGCATTGAGTGCTCTGGCCACCTGAGAGCCTAACGGCGCATGGATCGGTGGTCCGAGCCCAGCTGTGAACATGTCTATGTGGTCGCAAGATACAGAACCCATGCCTTTCTTCGTAAAGAGTAGGTCGTTACCCCCGAGGGACATGGCTCCACTCTCCCTTCCTTCTCCCACTGACGCGATATAACCAAAAGGTTAAAGCGTCCTGAATAACCAACCAACCATCAAGATATGTCGCATATCAACTTTATCAAGACAAGTAAGTGGTCAATAAACAGTAATCTATTAGTCTGCATTGCATTGAGCAAATATAATTGCCTTAAAATAAGTGACAAATCAGGCGCTGATTTTTTTTTTTAATCTATCATAAGCAAAGACTCGGAGCATAAATCCAGCAAAAGACGATATCACTATTTCCACGCAATGGCACATACTATGAGAACTGGAAAAACGACACGGCTGGTTAATTATTTCTCATTAATAGTTCCATAGAACATAAAGTAGCACGCTAGTTTTGCAAGGTTTTACTCCAGCAACCTACATAATATATTGGCGACATTCACTGCTCATTAAATGCATTTCTTAAACTCAATAGTTGCGTAATGCATACATGAAGAGCAACGACCGACATGTTTCATCATTGATGACAAAACAAAATCACGTTATGAATGAACAAATGCTGCAAAGACGAAATGTCTTATGGGTTTCCTTGGAGAACAATGCAATATAGCCATATATAATATTGGCTAGTAAGTACAGTGATGCGAGCAATAACCGCTTGGAAACATATGTAAATATTTCTGCAGGACCATAATAACTTGAGAGGATGCATTAGCTCCTTGGGCCATTTTTTTCACACTTTTTACATTATATACATCGCTTGTGCCAATTATATTTATTAGCAACATGCAATATAACAGGGTTATAAACGGTATGCTTAGCTGGCGTCATGTACCAAAAGGAAATACAGAAAACAAGCACATACGATAAAATATGGGGTACCAGTAAATACGGCATTTTCCCCCATGTTCATCGCAATCCGATAGTATGGTGCATGAGGGACAGAACGAATGTGAAATGTGGAATAATTTATTTTATTTTATTTTATTTTGCTACGCCATTATTATTACTCTTAATTATCGCACTCAGCAAAGCACACTACCTCACCAGTTATTTCGAGAACTAACCGTCCTAACATTAATTTTGTTAATAACGTTACCACCCCTGCATGATTTTAATGAGGCATGATTGATGTTTTGATTTCTTAGCCGAATGCCGTGGAATTTATATGAAATAGTTGGGCCATCTGGTGATGAAAGAATCACCGGTGCATAAGTTGTATGACAGTTTACCCGTCCCCCCCCCCCACCCCCCCTCCATACACACGCATCAGTAACAGGCATAAACAAAAATATCCTCATCTTATACATGCATGCATGTAGAACCCCAATGGGTAACAGTTACCCCCTTATTTCATATATTTATAATACTTTATGCATTAATACGTAAATATTGTAAATCCGGATATCAACTGGGATGAAATATATAGCATGTAATTCCACATCCCAATTAGTTCCTATTTCATCAGCCCTCATATAGCATATTATAATCCTTAAGGTGTTTGAAAACAGCCTCCACTTCAGGTGGAGCCACCTCCTCCTCCTCCTTCTCCTCCGTGGCGGCCTCCATCCCCGACTCCACTTCCGTAACGGCACCGGCTGACAGTTCCCGGATGCCCGTGACGTCACGTAATGGCGGCAACATCTCTGCAGCGTCAAGGTAGACTTCGCATTGCTCGGCGACGTCTATGAGCGGTATCATGGTGACTGCCGGCGTGGGGAAGCGGGTATTGTCGGCAGAAGGTGATATCTGAGAAACAGGGAAAAGGCAATATCCGGGCAACGTTATATAGCAGCCTCTTGTAACGGTGGGCGCCGGTTTTGTCCCCAGCGGGAGTCAATTCATATAGTATATTATTGCATGTAACATTATATAGTATATTATTACATATAGCATTATATAGTATATAATTATATATCTGTTATATCTATTTTATATATTATATATTGTGTACAGTGTCTTCATTCTATATTTTACATATTGTATATGGCATGTTACTATACACAGTTTCGTATTAGTATTATATGAAATTATAATATTATAGTATATGAAATTATAATATTATAATATATGAAATTATAGTATTATAATATATGAAATTATAGTATTATAATATATGAAATTATAGTATTATAATATATTAAATTATAGTATTATAATATATTAAATTATAGTATTATAATATATTAAATTATAGTTTAATATAATTTAATAATTATATTATATAATATTATAGAGTTTAATATTTGTATATATAGCAATATGCAATAGCAATGATATATTCTCTGTATCGGGGCATGTCCATTCATGTATTTTTTTTATCAGGGGTGGATCAGGAAATAGTATTCTTCATACATTTGACAGAAGTTCGGTGAAGTGTGCCTCCACAAAACATGCATCATCATGCTGTTGGGCCCGTATGTTGCAGTGGATCTGGTTTTCGTAGTCCTGTGACGTCACTGTGACGTAGTGCGGTTGGGGAATCCCCCCGTGTGAGTGGTTCCATTCTGCTTGAAGTGTTCGTGCCTTTACCGTAACCTGGGGAATAGATAAGAGGGAATAGGAAATGATAAATAGAGTTGGTCCGACATGAGAAATGTTTTATCGTGTGTTTGGCACCAAGTGTCAAAATTGCAACTATTGCCATTATAATGCTAAGTTTTCATGCAAGAAATGAATAACTAAACAATATGAATGATAATAATATTAATATTAATGATAATAATATTAATATTAGTGGTAACAATATTAATGATAATAATAATGACAATAATAATAATAATACCATAATAATAATGATAACAATAACAATAATAATAATTAAAATAATAATAATAATAATAATAATAATAATAATAACATGTAAATTGTTGAGATATAAGAGCCGAGGCCCATATATATATTACATTATGGCATTCCGCTCCCTGACCTGTGACACGTTTACTCGCCAGCCACCATGCGGCGCCACTGCTACATCCACTGGCAGGTCGTTGTCCATGACAACGCACGGTAACGTTGTCAGCAAAAGGCCCAGACTGTGAACTTCAAGAGCCTCGACATCCTAAGGGAGCAGTTTGAGTTGTGTGACAAAGGCGAATAACAGACAAGGTTAGTCGGCCATCCTAACTGCTAAAAACGACGTACGCCTTTATAATGACTACTTTCTATTTTAGTTCTTCGACGATTTAATTGGGGATCTTCGTTTCGTTTGGACCTCCACCTGACACGATTGTCGGAAGCGGAAGTCGGCACTGAAACGAAGATTGATCAACCACCTTAGCGTTATCAAACCATGTATAAACCGAAAACGAAACCGATGATGATAAACCAGAGCAGGAAGCCTCTTTGTTTATGGAGTTGTAGGCCTACCAAGCGGTGTCACAGGGCCACAGAGTGGGTTGGAGGGGGGGGGGGGGGGGAGAGGGGGTCCAGGGAGGGTGTTAGAGTGGGCTCAGTGGAGTGTGGTCGGCTCGGTTCGGGTGGTGGAGTAGGTTGGTGTGAGGATGTACACTGCTAGCCGGTGAGGCTAACAACAAAAATGTCGACCGTTAAGCGGCGCTGTTGTAAACTGCCGCATTTGTTTATCTTTCAAGTAAAAGGAGTACGTACTTAGCATTAACCTTATCTTTTTTTTATTTCAACAATATAACAGATGCTATAATGGCGCCAATATTTAGACTTTATTATGTTTATTTTATGGCTGTACGTACTTGCAACACCTTTGTGCAATAAATGTTATAAACAAAACAAATAATAATCGTACCTTTCGTCGCGACGGTAGGTCGGGAATGACGTAAATTCGGAGCTCCAAGGCCAAGGTCAAGCCGCGGACGGAGCCGAAAACGAGGCACAGCATCCGTCGCGGCGTCGTGGCTTCCCTCTGCAGGCTACCTAGGAAGACTTCACATGCCTTGGCGGTGGACAATATGGCTGCCGACCGGAAGACATAGCCATGCTTCCCCTGGTCGTGGGCCAACCCCCCGTAAGGGGCCGTCCCTAGTTTTCTGGCTCCCACCACCGACCAGTCGTCGCCATCGTGATCCCGGCAGAACATTCTGGCGGCTCCGGATGGCGGTGGTTTCCAATGGTACGCGTCGTCGCCATGGTGATGATGATTGTCGTCGCCATGGTGACCATGAGCGTCGCCCAGCGCGTGACGAAGGACGACATAAACTGGTCGCAAGAAGGCAAGGCCCCGCGGCTCGATGACTACTCGGTCGCTGAAGAAGGTAGTGGTTGTGGCAGGGGTGGTGGTGGCGGACATGGGCAGGTTGGCGTTGTAGCCTCTACATCGACTGACGCCCACTCGGAGCCGTATCGCGGCCCTCACGGAGCCGCGCGGTACAGCCAGAGAGACCCCGATATCAAGCAAGTCGAACAGCCCTCCATCCGGGGTGATGTTGACGTGGCACGCGTGATATAAAGTTGGCCCAGCGCCATCGGTTTGCGATGACTGGAATACCCTCCTTCTGTGAGGTGGTGGGGATGACTCGGCCCTGCGCCAGGGGACTTCGTTATAACCCCTGTACCCCTGGTCCACGAACTCCATACCTGTGGCAAGAGGAAAGACACTATTTGGTAAACAGAACATAAAGTAACAAGTATCATGACTGGAGACATTCACAATATATACCTTGTTTTGGGGTGGGGGGGTGATTCTCCCCAGCTTCTTTACAACCCCCCCCCCGCCCCCTCTGCCACTCTACAACATGGAAAGTTGAACATTAAGAATCAGTAACAACATTGTTCAGTTCTTACTATAACAATGTACTTCAAATTGGAAGTAAAACTACTTGGTATTCTATTTATTACGTTCAGGACCGTTTAAGGTCGGTTAAATCTACTTGTATTCAATGGTTCTAATGATTGGTTCGTTCAGCATACTTCATCGTGAACCAATGTTTAGTTTCCGATCACATTACCTGTAAATTCAAGACCGGAGAAGACCAGAACTTTTTTCGTGCAAATTTGTCAGTTACGAAGAGTAGGCTAAGTTGAGGACTGCCACGTATCGGCTATGGACACGGACGTGTTTGGGGCAATGCGTAATACGGCTAGCTTGCCAACGCCAACGAACACCAGCCAAACATCTATGGATGACCAAGCGGTCATCAATAGGTATATAACTTAGAAAAGTAGAGAGGAATAGC
Source organism: Arenicola marina (assembly GCA_964019135.1). Taxonomy (NCBI): domain Eukaryota; kingdom Metazoa; phylum Annelida; class Polychaeta; family Arenicolidae; genus Arenicola; species Arenicola marina. The sequence goes on from OZ025261.1 coordinate 22,054,149, forward strand.
AGATATGCATATAGCATAAATATGCATATAACATATACATCAGCCTCCAACAAAGCCATCAGTTGCTTAACCGTTGGAACTCATCCCAGCATAGAGGACAATTGTAGTATTCTAACTATTTTTGTGGCATATATCAGGATCTAAGTCTGGATCTGTTAATGATCTCAGGTTCGACAATAAGGATCTGGAAGGGGGGGGGGGCAATGTCCAGTGTCGATTTGGCAAACTTCTCAGTGTCGAATGTCGAATGTTTTACAACGTTACGTGTCGCTTTTTGGGTAAGTTCAGTGTCGTTTTTATTCTAAAATGCCATAATCTATGTCAATGCTGCTTTTTCAAATCCTCAGTGTCGGAATTTGGGGGTCAATGTCGAATGTCGATTTTTCAAATATGCCTGTTTCGCGTGTCGCTATTTACCCCTTCCAGACCCATGTTAATGATTTCAGGTTCGACAATGATGTTCTTGCATCTTTAGTTTCAGTGTTAACGTTTCAGTTGAGTGGTGGTTGTAGTTTATGGCAGATTGGTTCACCATACACGGCTGCCGGTCGGTCCCCAAGTAACTGACGCAAGTTGGTGGGGGAAGGGGGCGGGGGGCTGGGTCGAGTGTGCCTGTGCCTGTGCCGTCGCCTAAGCCCCCAACCTAACACGTTTTGCTGATGTCACCCCGGGTTGGTTGGTTGTGCATAAAACTAATATGTAGATCAGGAACAACTCTTGAGGCTCAGAGTGGTTTGGGCTCCTATCCATTATTAGCGGAGTAATATATGAATAATACGTCGGTAGATAGCCATGAAATAGTTCCGTTTGGGTATCAAATAGGAACGCTCCACAGAGCTCGACAGAACGTTTACAGCTCGACAGAACTTTTACAGCTCGACAGAACTTTTACAGCTGTGGTTGTTGACAAAGTGGTTAGGCCATTGCGAGGCACACAAGTTGCAGATCAACATATCAAAAGGCCGACAGACTACAGACCACCGGTAAGTGACAAAAGTAATACTTTTTGGGCGGCGTAAGCTTTGTATCGGGCATTGGTCGGTTTAACATTGCAATTCTTCCCCCATGACAGATTGTATACACTAGTATAACAATAAGAGCCGCTACTGTTATTGATGTCAAATAGGCCTACTCGGGCCATGCAGCGCGAGGCACGGGGGGTGAGCATCCATACAGCCATAGGCGACGGACAACAGATCAGTGAATAATCCCTCTTCGGTGTTCATACCTCTCTTGAACAAACTTTAATAGAGCGGGATCCGTCTGCCGTATGGCCCTTAGTTGTCCCCGGGCTCTTGTGTCAGACATTGGCCGGCCGCTATCGCGATATTGGACGCTTTTATTATCCTATACTCACTATAGTGGCGTATAGTGCGGACAAGGTACGACCCAAAGATACCGTCTGGTGCAGACATCGACCACTGCATGTATTTCTTTTGTTATTTCACATCCTGGGCATATACTGGCCTAAGAAAGTGAAAGTACATGTAGTCATATGTTTGCAAAGAGGAAGTAGCGCATAACAGCTGATGTCAACATTGTCCGTCGTCATGCGAAGCAAAGTTTATTTGGGAAAAGCTTACAACGAAGTCGCCTCCACATTTAGCGGCTGCCTAGATCCCCCTTAAGTGAGTCCCCTTTCTTAAACCTATACACCCAGGACAGATCCGTTCGTATGCCGAGTATTGCGGTTTATAGTTGACAACGATTCCAGTTTTGGTTCATTTGAGACGTGAGACAGGATGTCACTTTTTTTTGTACAGGCCTATTGCATGCGATACACACATACGCACTACTTTGGTTTATTTGTATATTAGCTCTAGGTGACGGAAATGGAGTAGGCATGATCATGTAATTCAACCGTACTAAATAAGCTTGCAGAATTTGTATACACTAGTAAGAGATGGAACTGAACAAGATTGTAATGGGGGCCATGTTATCTGTCAACACGAGGGCATCAGGCTTATTGCTGAACTAAAATAGTTCATTCATTCATTCAGTCATGATATGTCATAACACAAGTGGACAGGGCAGGCAATATTTCATTAGAATATATCAAAAGCGTGCCGGATATATATAACAAATCAAATGTAAAAAACGACATTTATTACGACATCACATGTTCTTGTTTGAAGCTTTTGAGACCTCATCACGACGGAGGTCAAGATTCCCTTGATAAGCATTTAAGATTCGACCATTTGACCCCGAGAACATTTCAGCGGTACACCTAAAATCACTGCGTTGATCAAAGCCGTTACCTTTGTGTGAAGCTACTGGATGATTTCAGCGCTGGTGCCATGTACATTCACAGCGTAGCTAAGTACATGAGTCTGCCTCGCCACGTATGGGTGACTTCGGGTGGTTCAGCCAGCAGAGAAAAGCTTGGTGCCGTGTATAATACGGAATTTCAATGATTTAAAAATAAGCAAACCTCGATCCTCCAAGAAGAGAAACAACATGGCGGGTGGTAATAAATTGCGCGTGGTCACGTGACACAAGGCGTAGCCATTGAGGCTCACAACGGGAGAAGGTTTGCCGGGGCTCCGCAGGGGTGGCAAGAGGATATGTTTGTGTGTGTGTGGGGGAAGGGGCAGGGGGGGAGCGGGGGGGGGCCGGGTCGAGTGTGCCTGTGCCTGTGCCGTCGCCTAAGCCCCCAACCCATCATCAAGTACAAGCCTACTTTTCGTAACTGACAGACCTCAAAAGTTTTGGTCCTTCACGGTTCTTTGAATTTAGAGGAAGTGTGATCCGAAAGGAATAATGGCACATAATGTCGTATATACAGCAGGATGTATTCACATGTGTACACATGTCTTATATTACCCATACACAACAGAAGGGGTCACATGTATACATGTATATCTTGTTTTTCCATTCATCTATGTTTATAATAATGTTACAGTAGACCACAGATCCACAATCATATCATGGGCTGACATATTCATCTCCAAATATCAATCAGATAGCACATGAGAGGTTCCATTTGTTTTTAAACATACTGAAAGATAAAAAAGGCTTATGTTCTACCGCACATTTTCCGCCTGATATTACATTTAACACTATTTATTGCACTCTGACAACATAAAATCTTTATGGCCCACTTGCAGTTATAAATGTATTTCTTAACTATAAACCCTTGACGATTTAATAATCGGCAATACAGTAACTGTTCCAAGTATGAAATGTTTTTTTTCTTTGCTTGTCTGATATTATAAATTTCTTTTGTATTAGATTGCATGAATATTTCAAGTACAAGATATTTTATGTATCAGATTTTGGTCTGCATCGTTTAACCAGTTTGTTATGCTTAACAAATACACAACTATTCCATAAATAGTCAATAGTTGACGATTAGTTTCCACAGAACACAAACATATACTGAAAACTCCTCAATCGTTCATCAACAGTGGCGTTTACTGGTAGTTTGCAAACATGATTCCTTTCGAAATTCTCCTTTTGCATTTTTATACAGCACCGATTCATCTAGTACATTTCACACATGATTAAGCAGGCGTGTCCGATGTTATTATATATCTCAGCTAAACGCGAGAGGTTTGTTTTGTTAGAATTTCGTCATTTAGACAAAGTTGGGTCCCCTCGCTTTTAGAACTGTATGTAGAAGGTGGTTTCAAACATATATGTATTTTTTCTGCAGGTTGGCTTCAAATATATATTGTTGGTGCATTGTTTCATGCAGCAGGATGCTTTCAATTATGTTATATTTTTGTTATATTCTTATTAATAATATGATTACATAATTTGTATTAATATTATTCTTATTGTTATTATCATTATCATTGTTATTGTTAATATTACTAGTATTATTAATATTCCTATAGTACTAGTATTATTAATATTACTATTTTACTATAATTATTTTAAATATTATTATATTACTATAATTATTTTTAATATTATTATATTAATGTTATTATTATAAATATTATTATGTTATTGACAGCTATGGCACCAATGCAAAGGAAATTTAAGGCGACAGCTGGCTGCCACACTGTGGGCACGAAGGCCAGTTTATACATCCCACAATCCTCTGCGGCCCCGGAAGCGTGGATCAATTCGGCTTTCGGTCCTGCGGTCTCTGGAACCCCAGGCGCCCGGTTCGTACAGTCGACGGGTCACGTACGGCTGCGGGCGACAGGCGACGTGCCTCTCCCAGGCCCGGTCTACCTCATCTTCGAAGGGGGCGAGACCCCGCCAACCGGCCTTTCAGTCGCCCTGTGCAAGGAAGACGTCCATGGGGATGGAGGCTGGCGTGTCATCCCTCCCGCGACGATGCAGCCGAAAGCGCCATGTAGCGAAGCGGCGACCGATCCGCTAGATGGAGCCACCGCCGGCCCACACCAGGCCGACAAAAAGAGCTTCATTTACATCGAAAAGACTAACCAGACCGTGATCAAGATGACGTCATTCTGCGAGCTGGTGGCGGGCGTCGCGACGGGCAACTCCCTGATGATCCTCTTCGGAGAGGTCCTTGACGATAGCAGCAGGGCTCTCCATTTGGTGACCGTCCTGGCAAGCGTGGAGCGGTTTGAGGTGTGTCTATGCGTTGTCCTGTACTTCTATCTACCGCATTGGACGGCGCTAAACCATACTGCACCGCATGCAATGCGGGATCCTGTATTTTATCAAGCCACTACGGGTACCTTGTACTGCCATATAGATTACAATTCTTTCTCAAAAAGGGTCATTAAAAACGTTTAACAGTCCTTAATTTCCGCCACTGGAATTTTATCGGGTGAATATTTTTATGGTACAGCTTTTGTGAACAGTTGGACCGTAAATCAATCTGGTTCCAATTCCAATTGTTGTTTCTACTTCAATGTGTAATGTGGTCGTTTTCATTTATGCAAGTTCCATTTTCTCCAAATGCCTCCTGCATTTGCATTGGCACTCGCCAGTGTCTTCATTACAACATGAGATTGCCGGGTTGAGCCGTTGCGTAACTTCCGTACCTGATCATTTCGTGTCTCGATTTTTGTTAAAATGTTATTTCAGTTTTGTTTGGAAAGTCAGTGGGATAGATTACCTAAAAAATAAATGGAAAATTTACATCGGTGTTATGCAACCATTTCAGGCGGCCACACGCCATGCCCGAGAACTCGGGTGGGCGTTACTTCGTTATGAAACTATGGACGTCAAGAAAAACCAAATTACCGTCTCATGCGGCGGGGAAAACAAAAACGTAAGTTGGGTCCATTCTCGGTAGCTTTCACGAAGTCCATTTCTGTGATAAACGATATTCGAGTATGGCAATAGGAGAGCAATACTGAGGTTATATTGGTTGGCGCTAACCTGGAAGATCGAATATTTTGTGGTTGATATTCGTATTTTAGCCTTTATCAACTATCTGCGAAGCTTTGTTGCACCATCATGATAAAGACTAATATCATATCATGGCATCATCATTCTCATCTTTCCGTTAAAGCATTATCGGCCATGTCAAGACTATGCATCTCTTATAGTGTAGCCAGTGTGTAAGGGTTGATCGTTTCTCTTATTAGATTCCGCTCAATTACTGGGAGAATTACGCTGAATTTGACCCGGTTACCTTCAACTTGGCCGCACAAGCTGAGAAGGCTTGCGTGATGGTGTCCGGTGGTCAAGATGAAACCCGTCAGATCAGCTGGACAGATATCCAAGTTACAGCAATCAGCATGGTAAGTGTCAGGGTCCATGCATCATCGTCAAACAGTGGTAGGGAATCGCCATAAGAACCTCAGTAAGCAATTAGGACTTGATTCTGCTACTATTAAATCGACTATAGTCCATCATACTAATATGAATGAATTAAGGGCGGATCTATAATTTTTTAAAAGGGGCGCAGGGGCCCAGGGGTGACTAAAAAAACTTGCGACCGGGGAGGGGGGTGGGTTCTTTGCTCTCTGCAACCGGTGACCGGGTGGGGGGGGAGGTCCAAGATGTTTTTACGACAGGGTGGGGGTCTACGAATGGTGTTTATACTCAGGGGGGTCCACAACTCAGAACGCTTGAGTTTTGCATGGAAAACAGCAAAACAGCAATGTATCCTTTAACAGTCCTTAAAATCCCGCTTGAGGTCGGGGGGTTAAACCGGCCTTCCTCCCTCGTCCCTTCCGTTGGATCAGCTGGAATTGTATCAGGTAGTTATGTTTGGTACAGCTTCTGTGAACAGTTCGATGGTAGTCTTGTTCCAACTGCAAACGTTGTATCTACTTCAATGTAATAGGGAGCGCAAGCGAGCTTTTCAGGTAACATGCATGCATATTCAAAGTCGATTTCAAGCATAGGCTTAAGACTTTCATTTCGCGAAACAGCCCCCACGAGACGTTTTCGAGTTCGGAGTAAATACCAGCTGTACATAAATATATTCAAGCGACGAGAGGTCGGAGCCTATTATGTCATGTCTTTAATAATTAAATTAGCTGCCCCACAAAATTAACAAATAAATTATTCAATGCCGTTAACACTGGACGTAAATTTAAAATTAAAGTTAATTGATCAGCGACGGATGTGCATTATGGCAAGCCGAAGTGAGATTTATTTTGAATATTAATCTAGATGTATCCCCTAGAAATGTCTGAATTAATAAATATACGCTCGCATTTTTTAGGTCGCACCTATCCATATTATCATCGTTTTCCTTCACGCAGAAGCCAATGTCTCTGAATGCCTTCTGCACTATAACGGCTCTCGGTGTGACACCGGCCGCAGTTGAATGGAACGACAAGACACAGGATTGGAGCGGACCCGTGGAGGAGGAAAAACCTGTCTCCGGCTGCTGCGTCCGTATTCAGAGGCAGCTGACTCCTGCCCATTACACGGCGCTGCGAACGTACGCTGATCTGGATAACGACAAGGACGATAACTTTGTTTTCGCGGTCCTGGTCGGGACCATCCTCTCTGGCGATTACCCGGACATCAACGAGTTTTTCCGATTAATTGCCCCTGGATCTCAGCTTATGGAGATTGCAAACGATTGATATTAGGTCTGAGGTTCTAATGGTCTTTCTGTATTAAAAGGTAATATGAGAGCACAGCTGTAGGAGGCTGGCAGGTAGCGTCCCGCGGTATCAGCGGCGTGACAACGCGGGGACATATGCGCCCGATGAGGCAAACACAGGCTGCATCCTTTTGTAATCTTGTGTATATAAACACCTCTCACATGCTTAGACAATGGTCTTGTCATCAAATTGTGATCGGATTCTGAAAACCAAGTTATTTTAATTGTTTACCCTGAATGAGATGTACTGCTGAAGGATATTTATATTTGTCCAATGAGCTTTATATCAAAGTTTGGGGCAGATAGGCTAGGAAATCTGCAAAATGAACTTGTGGCTTACTTTGTTCCGTTTCGCGTCCTAAGAGGGCATGCCGCTATAAAAAGAGTTGCTTGGTTGTATATGCATGCTAAGTAATGCTTAGGTGTATACACAGTAGAATAAAGGACATAAAATATATGTACTTGTGTCGTAGCTCAATTTTAAAATTAAATTAAACAGAACGAAACCGTCGTGCGTGCGAGGCAAGAAAACACATTACAATATGGTAATGCAGTTATACTTGTAGGTTATCTCAACAAGATTTCCCCTAAATGGCCATTTTCCGTTTTGTTTACCCGACTCTTCCGAAACAGCAGGATTTTACTTTTGCTCATATTCACCGACTTCTCAAGCTTTATTCTCCCAGTATATTTATTCCTGTTTTAAACGTACCCACTGACAACGTTCGGAGATGATTTACTGAGATATAAACCCAGTTTTCGTCTTATTCTTAGAAATCAATTATAGATCGATCCTCTTCCACATAGAGAACGAAAACCGACTCAAAAAGCAGCCCCCCCCCCCTACACACACACAAACACACACAGAACAATTTCAGTTGACAATCAGGGCACTGTACACCATATATTGGTGTGCTATATATACATGGACCCAACGATATAAAACGATAACAAACGAACCATGTAATTCTTCCGATAATAGTCTTCGCCATAGGTGGTCAATTGGAACCTGGTCAAAACGCGTTAGAAAAGTCGACAAACATGCGGTAACGTCTTGGTTTGGTTACATGCTTATGAACAAGTTCATGCAGTTAAAAAAATGTTGTCCATGATTAACAACCGGCTTTTACGGAAAGCTGCTGGAATCTGGAGACCTAAAGTACCATGCAGGAGCACATCTAGAGGTTTCGATTGGAAAGTGTGTTGGCTGGGGGTTGAGGGGGTGGAACTTCAAGTAGATTCAAAAAAACCTCGTGCGACCGAGGCTGGGAGAAAATTTGACATTTTGGAGTGGGGGGGGGGTCTAGTCACTGCCCAGAGACAAGCTGGCTGTCTGACACCGTAATTTGACTATGCATCGGACTGCACAAGTAGGGATTCCCGTGTCATCACTTCAACGCAAATCGTCACATATTCAGTAATTCAGTACTTGGCTCTATTACAATGTTGATACTTATATACAAACCTGCTTGGTCGACCAGTGTTGTTCCTGAAGCCATGTCGAATATCTCCGGAGAATACACGAGTACAATTAACCATGATCTGTGCTCCAAACCAAATCCGAAGGTTCATTGATACTGTCTTACCCTCCTGGCCTTCCTCATTATGTTTGATGATGCGATGAATAAAGTGAAATGATTGAAGGTTATCATTTATTATCACGAGCATGAACATTTGCAGACTTCATGCAATTGCCATGTTCCATGATTTGATGCTTCTCAAACGCCCGCAACGCTTAAGTTGTTTCTTAACAAAAGTATTTTTCTTGGCGAAAAATAAATACGTTGCTTATCAAATTACTTTTTTTATCAGTTATAGAGCAGAGTTATAGAGCAGAGTTATAGGGCAGAGTTATAGGGCAGTTTTATAGGGCAAAGTTATAGGGCAGTTTCCCTCGTTCCTTCTATTGGATCAGCCGCTGGAACTGTATCGGGTAGTTATGTTTGGCGAACAGTTAGATGATAAATGAGTCTTGTTCCAACTGCAAACGTTGTATCTACTTCAATGTAATAGCGAGCGTAAGCGAGCTCTTAAGGTAATATGCATGCATATTCAAAGTCGATTTGAAGCATAGGCTTAAGAATTTCATTTCGCTTAACAGCCCCCATGAGATGTTTTCGAGTTTGGAGTAAATACCAGCTGTACATAAATATATTCAAGCGACGAGAGGTCGAAGGCTATTATGCCATGTCTTTAATATTTAAATTAGCTGCCCCACAAAATTAACGAATAAATTATTCAATGCCGTTAACACTGGACGTAAATTTAAAATTAAAGTTAATTTATCAGCGACGGATGTGCATTATGGCAAGCCGAAGTGAGATTTATTTTGAATATTAATCTAGATGTATCCCCTAGAAATGTCTGAATTAATAAATATACGCTCGCATTTTTTAGGTCGCACCTATCCATATTATCATCGTTTTCCTTCACGCAGAAGCCAATTTCTCTGAATGCCTTCTGCACTATAACGGCTCTCGGTGTGATACCGACCGCAGTTGAATGGAACGACAAGACACAGGATTGGAGCGGACCCGTGGAGGAGGAAACACCTGTCTCCGGCTGCTGCGTCCGTATTCAGAGGCAGCTGACTCCTGCCCATTACACGGCGCTGCGAACGTACGCTGATATGGATAACGTCATGGACGATAACTTTGTTTTCGCGGTCCTGGTCGGGACCATCCTCTCTGGCGATTACCCGGACATCAACGAGTTTTTCCGATTTATTGCCCCTGGATCTCAGCTTACGGAGATTGCAAACGATTGATATTAGGTCTGAGGTTCTAATGGTCTTTCTGTATTAAAAGGTAATATGAGAGCACAGCTGTAGGAGGCTGGCAGGTAGCGTCCCGCGGTATCAGCGGCGTGACAACGCGGGGACATATGCGCCCGATGAGGCAAACACAGGCTGCATCCTTTTGTAATCTTGTGTATATAAACACCTCTCACATGCTTAGACAATGGTCTTGTCATCAAATTGTGATCGGATTCTGAAAACCAAGTTATTTTAATTGTTTACCCTGAATGAGATGTACTGCTGAAGGATATTTATATTTGTCCAATGAGCTTTATATCAAAGTTTGGGGCAGATAGGCTAGGAAATCTGCAAAATGAACTTGTGGCTTACTTTGTTCCGTTTCGCGTCCTAAGAGGGCATGCCGCTATAAAAAGAGTTGCTTGGTTTTATATGCATGCTAAGTAATGCTTAGGTGTATACACAGTAGAATAAAGGACATAAAATATATGTACTTGTGTCGTAGCTCAATTTTAAAATTAAATTAAACAGAACGAAACCGTCGTGCGTGCGAGGCAAGAAAACACATTACGATATGGTAATGCAGTTATACTTGTAGGTTATCTCAACAAGATTTCCCCTAAATGGCCATTTTCCGTTTTGTTTACCCGACTCTTCCGAAGCAGCAGGATTTTACTTTTGCTCATATTCACCGACTTCTCAAGCTTTATTCTCCCAGTATATTTATTCCTGTTTTAAACGTACCCACTGACAACGTTCGGAGATGATTTACTGAGATATAAACCCAGTTTTCGTCTCTTTCTTAGAAATCAGTTATAGATCGATCCTCTTCCACATAGAGAACGAAAACCGACTCAAAAAGCAGCCCCCCCCCGCCCCCCTACACACACACACAAACACACACAGAACAATTTCAGTTGACAATCAGGGCACTGTACACCATATATTGGTGTGCTATATATACATGGACCTAACGATATAAAACGATAACAAACGAACCATGTAATTCTTCCGATAATAGTCTTCGCCATAGGTGGTCAATTGAAACCCGGTCAAAACGCGTTAGAAAAGTCGACAAACATGCGGTAACGTCTTGGTTTGGTTACATGCTTATGAACAAGTTCATGCATTTAAAAAAATGTTGTCCATGATTAACAACCGGCTTTTACGGAAAGCTGCTCGAATCTGGAGACCTAAAGTACCATGCAGGAGCACATCTAGAGGTTTCGATTGGAAAGTGTGTTGGCTGGGGGTTGAGGGGGTGGAACTTCGAGTAGATTCAAAAAAACCTCGTGCGACCGAGGCTGGGGGAAAATTTGACATTTTGGAGTGGGGGGGGGGGGGGTCTAGTCACTGCCCAGAGACAAGCTAGCTGTCTGACACCGTAATTTGACTATGCATCGAATTGCACAAGTAGGGATTCCCGTGTCATCACTTCAACACAAATCGTCATATATTCAGTAATGGTACTTGGCTCTGTTACAATGTTGACACTTATATACAAACCTGCTTGGTCGACCAGTGTTGTTCTTGAAGCCATGTCGGATATCTCCGGGGAGTACACGAGTACAATTAGCCATGATCTGTGCTCCAAGCCAAATCCGAAGGTTCATTGATACTGTCTTACCCTCCTGGCCTTCCTCATTATGTTTGATGATGCGATGAATAAAGTGAAAAGATTGAAGGTTATCATTTATTATCACGAGCATGAACATTTGCAGACTTCATGCAATTGCCATGTTCCATGATTTGATGCTTCTCAAACGCCCGCAACGCTTAAGTTGTTTCTTAACAAACGTATTTTTCTTGGCGAAAAATAAATACGTTGCTTATCAAATTACTTTTTTTATCAGTTATAGAGCAGAGTTATAGAGCAGAGTTATAGGGCAGAGTTATAGGGCAGCCGCTGGAATTGTATCGGGTAGTTATGTTTGGCGAACAGTTAGATGATAAATGAGTCTTGTTCCAACTGCAAACGTTGTATCTACTTCAATGTAATAGCGAGCGTAAGCGAGCTCTTAAGGTAATATGCATGCATATTCAAAGTCGATTTGAAGCATAGGCTTAAGAATTTCATTTCGCTTAACAGCCCCCATGAGATGTTTTCGAGTTTGGAGTAAATACCAGCTGTACATAAATATATTCAAGCGACGAGAGGTCGAAGGCTATTATGCCATGTCTTTAATAATTAAATTAGCTGCCCCACAAAATTAACGAATAAATTATTCAATGCCGTTAACACTGGACGTAAATTTAAAATTAAAGTTAATTTATCAGCGACGGATGTGCATTATGGCAAGCCGAAGTGAGATTTATTTTGAATATTAATCTAGATGTATCCCCTAGAAATGTCTGAATTAATAAATATACGCTCGCATTTTTTAGGTCGCACCTATCCATATTATCATCGTTTTCCTTCACGCAGAAGCCAATTTCTCTGAATGCCTTCTGCACTATAACGGCTCTCGGTGTGATACCGACCGCAGTTGAATGGAACGACAAGACACAGGATTGGAGCGGACCCGTGGAGGAGGAAAAACCTGTCTCCGGCTGCTGCGTCCGTATTCAGAGGCAGCTGACTCCTGCCCATTACACGGCGCTGCGAACGTACGCTGATATGGATAACGTCATGGACGATAACTTTGTTTTCGCGGTCCTGGTCGGGACCATCCTCTCTGGCGATTACCCGGACATCAACGAGTTTTTCCGATTTATTGCCCCTGGATCTCAGCTTACGGAGTTTGCAAACGATTGATATTAGGTCTGAGGTTCTAATGGTCTTTCTGTATTAAAAGGTAATATGAGAGCACAGCTGTAGGAGGCTGGCAGGTAGCGTCCCGCGGTATCAGCGGCGTGACAACGCGGGGACATATGCGCCCGATGAGGCAAACACAGGCTGCATCCTTTTGTAATCTTGTGTATATAAACACCTCTCACATGCTTAGACAATGGTCTTGTCATCAAATTGTGATCGGATTCTGAAAACCAAGTTATTTTAATTGTTTACCCTGAATGAGATGTACTGCTGAAGGATATTTATATTTGTCCAATGAGCTTTATATCAAAGTTTGGGGCAGATAGGCTAGGAAATCTGCAAAATGAACTTGTGGCTTACTTTGTTCCGTTTTGCGTCCTAAGAGGGCATGCCGCTATAAAAAGAGTTGCTTGGTTTTATATGCATGCTAAGTAATGCTTAGGTGTATACACAGTAGAATAAAGGACATAAAATATATGTACTTGTGTCGTAGCTCAATTTTAAAATTAAATTAAACAGAACGAAACCGTCGTGCGTGCGAGGCAAGAAAACACATTACAATATGGTAATGCAGTTATACTTGTAGGTTATCTCAACAAGATTTCCCCTAAATGGCCATTTTCCGTTTTGTTTACCCGACTCTTCCGAAACAGCAGGATTTTACTTTTGCTCATATTCACCGACTTCTCAAGCTTTATTCTCCCAGTGTATTTATTCCTGTTTTAAACGTACCCACTGACAACGTTCGGAGATGATTTACTGAGATATAAACCCAGTTTTCGTCTCTCTCTTAGAAATCAGTTATAGATCGATCCTCTTCCACATAGAGAACGAAAACCGACTCAAAAAGCAGCCCCCCCCGCCCCCCTACACACACACACAAACACACACAGAACAATGTCAGTTAGACAATCAGAGCACTGTACACCATATATTGGTGTGCTACATATACATGAACGATATAAAACGATAACAAACGAACCATGTAATTCTTCCGATGATAGTCTTCGCCATAGGTGGTCAATTGGAACCTGGTCAAAACGCGTTAGAGAAGTCGACAAACATGGGGTAACGTCTTGTTTTGGTTACATGCTTATGAACAAGTTCATGCATTTAAAAAAATGTTGTCCATGATTAACAACCGGCTTTTACGGAAAGCTGCTCGAATCTGGAGACCTAAATTACCATGCAGGAGCATATCTGGAAGTTTCGATTGGAAAGTGTGTTGGCTGGGGGTTGAGGGGGGTGGAACTTCGAGTAGATTCAAAAAACCTCGTGCGACCGAGGCTGGGGGGAAATTTGACATTTTGGAGTGTGGGGGGGGGGGGGGGGTCTAGTCACTGCCCAGAGACAAGCTAGCTGTCTGACACCGTAATTTGACTATGCATCGAATTGCACAAGTAGGGATTCCCGTGTCATCACTTCAACACAAATCGTCACATATTCAGTAATGGTACTTGGCTCTGTTACAATGTTGACACTTATATACAAACCTGCTTGGTCGACCAGTGTTGTTCCTGAAGCCATGTCGGATATCTCCGGAGAGTACACGAGTACAATTAGCCATGATCTGTGCTCCAAGCCAAATCCGAAGGTTCATTGATACTGTCTTACCCTCTTGGCCTTCCTCATTATGTTTGATGATGCGATGAATAAAGTGAAATGATTGAAGGTTATCATTTATTATCACGAGCATGAACATTTGCAGACTTCATGCAATTGCCATGTTCCATGATTTGATGCTTCTCAAACGCCCGTAACGCTTAAGTTGTCTCTTAACAAAAGTATTTTTCTTGGCGAAAAATAAATACGGGCCCCGAAAACGAAAATCCGAAATTTAGGCACCGGCTCTGAAATCGGTCTGTTCGTCATTGCTTACCAAATTACTTTTTTTATCAGTTATAGAGCAGAGTTATAGAGCAGAGTTATAGAGCAGAGTTATAGGGCAGAGTTATAGGGCAGTTTTATAGGGCAAAGTTATAGGGCAGTTTTATAGGGCAGAGTTATAGGACAGTTTTATAGGGCACAGTTATAGGGCACAGCTATAGGGCAGAGTTAATGACATGGGCCATGTTACCCACGAGTCGTTCGACGTCAGATACCATAACGAGCCATATAGTTGTAAGGACGACTGTAGTTTCAAGTTTCAAGTTTCCAGTTTTAAGGAGAACTTGGGATTTTTACTTTTGAGAACAACTCTATGACTCATGTATTCAGTGGAGTATATATCTCTGGTGGAAATATAATCATAAAATGGTAATATTTAAATAGCAAATACAATATTTAAATAGCAAATCCAATATTTAAATAGCATATACAATATTTAAATAGCAAATATAATATTTAAATCTTAAAATCTTATGTCATTATGGTGATCACTACCAGGTTGATCCCATCACCAGTGTGATCTCATCACCAGGGTGACCTCATCACCAAGGGGATCCCATCACCAGGGTGATCTCATCACCAGGGTGATCCCATCACCAGGGTGATCCCATCACCAGGGTGATCTCATCACCAAGGGGATCCCATCACCAGAGTGATCTCATCACCAGGGTGATCTCATCACCAAGGGGATCCCATCACCAGGGTGATCTCATCACCAAGGGGATCCCATCACCAGGGTGATCTCATCCCCAGGTGATCTCATCACCAGGGTGATCTCATCACCAGTGTGATCTCATCACCAGGATGATCCAAACCACAGGGTGATCTCATGACCAGGGTGATCTCATCACCAAGGGGATCTCATCACCAGGGTGATCTCATCACCAAGGGGATCCCATCACCAGGGTGATCTCATCACCAAGGGGATCCCATCACCAGGGTGATCTCATCACCAAGGGGATCCCATCACCAGGGTGATCTCATCCCCAGGGTGATCTCATCACCAGGGTGATCTCATCACCAGGGTGATCTCATCACCAGTGTGATCTCATCACCAGGGTGATCTCATCACCAGGATGATCCCATCACCAGGGTGATCCCATTACCAGCTGCAATGTGATAACCTGGCTAGGATGTCCGCCCCTGTCACATGGAAGCTCTGTATCGTTCACGACGACAGCTTTGTGTATTACATCTCCGGTAATATCCTGGTGACCATAAGACATGCTTCCCAGTGGACGAGGCGCTTGTTTCTGGGATCAGCAGATATCGCCATCGGCTAGTGGTTGAACCATGGGCTGTATTGTTCGTACACACCCTCTGTCTCCTTACGTACACCCCCCTCCCCTTCCCCCATCGGCTAGTGGTAGAACCACGGACTGTATTGTTCGTACACACCCTCTGTCTCCTTACGTACACCCCCCCCCCCGTCCCCCATCGTCTAGTGGTTGAACCACGGGCTGTATTGTTCGTACACACCCTCTGTCTCCTTACGTACACCCCCCCCCCGTCCCCCATCGGCTAGTGGTTGAACCATGGGCTGTATTGTCCGTACACACCCTCTGTCTCCTTACATACACCCCACCCCCTTCCCTCATCGGCTAGTGGTTGAACCACGGGCTGTATTGTCCGTACACACCCTCTGTCTCCTTACGTACACCCCCCTCCCCCTTCCCTCATCGGCTAGTGGTTGAACCACGGGCTGTATTGTTCGTACACACCGTCTGTCTCCTTACGTACACCCTCCTCCCTTCCCCCATCGGTTAGTGATTGAACCATGGGCTGTATTGTTCGTACACACCCTCTGTCTCCTTACGTACACCCCCCTCCCCCTTCCCCCATCGGCTAGTGGTGGAACCACGGACTGTATTGTTCGTACACACCCTCTGTCTCCTTACGTACACCCCCCTCCCCCTTCCCCCATCGGCTAGTGGTGGAACCACGGGCTGTATTGTTCGTACACACCCTCTGTCTCCTTACGTACACCCCCCTCCCCCTTCCCCCATCGGCTAGTGGTGGAACCACGGGCTGTATTGTTCGTACACACCCTCTGTCTCCTTACGTACACCCCCCCCCCCGTCCCCCATCGGCTAGTGGTTGAACCATGGGCTGTATTGTCCGTACACACCCTCTGTCTCCTTACGTACACCCCCCTCCCCTTCCCCCATCGGCTAGTGGTGGAAGCACGGGCTGTATTGTTCGTACACACCCTCTGTCTCCTTACGTACAACCCCGCCCCCCCCCCGTCCCCCATCGTCTAGTGGTTGAACCACGGGCTGTATTGTTCGTACACACCCTCTGTCTCCTTACGTACACCCCCCCCCCCCCCACCGTCCCCCATCGTCTAGTGGTTGAACCACGGGCTGACTGGGCGTGTTGTCCGTGCAGCCCCTCTATCTCCTTGCCTACACCCTTACCCCCACCGCCACCGCCATGCCCCGCACCACCCCACATGCGACCAGCGTGCCGCATGCACCCGCCCCACCTTGCATTCCAACAGACACCCACACATTTACACTCAATCACCCTTAGGGTCCGATCTTTTGATTTTGATGGTGGGGGGCCTATGGTTTTCTGGGGTGTGTGCCGTTCGGGTGCACAGTCCTATCATGTCATCCTTGAAGGGACGACACTATTTGATGGGGGGGGGGGAGGGGGGGTGCAAAGGGGGTGTCGTGTTTCCAGATCACTAGGAATAAATTTCTTTATTCCCAGGGTCACGATAGGCGACACGAAAGGGCGGATGCATGATATAAATTAACGATTTTCCGTATTACGGTTATTTAATATTAAAATTCCCAGTTTACGGTCAGTGAAAATCCTTGATCACGACGGTCGGCCAATTTTAATACCCCATTCCCAGTTCACGAAGAATTCTTTCCCTTTGCCTTCCCAGTTCATCTTGAAATGAAAACCCCATTCCCGAGGAACGGAAATTCCCTTTGCCTCCCTCCGCCCCCCCCCCTTTAAAATGTTCTACATTAGGGGCGGATACAGCAATATGAAAGAAGGGGGGGGGGGGGTCCATTGACACTTGCAACCTGGACGGTTCACGCCTCATGTGGAGTTCTTTCCCCAAAGAGGGGGGGGGGGTTGACCGAAGACTTGGCGACCGGGGATCGATGGGCATTGAATAAAATTGCGATCAGGGGGTCCACCAATGTTTTTTGACGACCGGGGAGGGGGGGGGGGGGGGGTCGGAGCTCTGAGCAAAATTTCGCCGCCCGTTACGTACTACACATATCATGTCGTCAGCCAGTTACCTCGCGGTAGGTATGGAAGTGTCGTGTAGCGTTCTGCAGGTCGTTGACGGTACACAACATACGGTTAAGTTCTACCACGTATTTATTATAATTCCATGTGTACAAGGACAGAGAAATGTATACAATCACAACTCTGAGATGTAAGAAGAGTCGGCCCCTGAGCCCATCCGGCCACCCTATATATACCACGATGCCAGAAGGGTCACAGGTCTTTACATAAATGAACACAAGCTATGCGGGTTGTGGGGGCGAGCGGGCAGGCCAGCGGCTGCAGGGAGACTGCGTAGCTGGCCGTCGAGATGAATATCGATTGACGACCAGGCCAGCCGTAGGTGAGAAGAGGTGCGGCAGAACTTTTTTGTATAAGGCTGTCACTACGGGAGCGTATCGAGACCCCACGAGGATATGCATATGGCATTGCGTCGAGTGCGAGATGGGTTTATCTCAGCACAATCTCAGCACAAGATGCGTGCTGAGATAAACCCATCTCGCACGAGAAGCAATGCCATATGTATTTTCTCGCTCGAATAGAACTTCAAACGTCGCCATTAAGTCAACACGGAGATCTAACGATGAAAATGATACTCACAACTGCAGAGTGCAGTCTGCACCTAAATATTTGGTCGAAATCATAACAGTGGCGCTCAATAGCACCTGTAACTAAGTGTTGCGCGCGACGTGTTTCCTTGGAGATATGACGTCGTCAAAGTGATTACGCCTCTGCGGCGGAGATAGGTCTAACGAACATATTGTTTTAGGCAAAATGGTATCTATTTGTTAAATGAACCTTTTGTTTTCGTAAATTGTGGCTGTATTTCTATAGTTGGAGTTCATATGATTCAGGCCTATAGCTATTAAGTTCGGTTGGTTTGTTGGAACTATTTATGTAAATATCAGTTACGCGCATTGACACCGCGGTGAGCACTGAGTGACAAGATCTGTAACGTGAATGGCGACAGCAAAACAACGCGCGATTGGAAAACTAAAATGGATTTTACGAAGTAAGTTTCAGCTTTTAAGCCGCCAAACTTCGCCACATGAACTAATTTGTCAACTGTAACAAAATATGATAAAATCTCAATTTCTGACACGTATACCGGGATGGGTTTTTCCCGGAACTGGTGTCAACATTAGGGCCCCAGAGGGGCTTTTTCGACACGGCGACACGGCGATTTTTAAAATCGACAACGCGACATTGGGGTTGTCTTAGAATCGACATGCGACATAAGACTTAGCGACACGCGACATGGAACTTTTCTTAAAATCGACACGCGACATGGAACTTTTCTTAAAATCGACAGGCGACATGGACCTTTTCTTAAAATCGACACACGACATGGACCTTTTCTTAAAATCGACAACGCGACATGGCTACCCCCCCTCAGGGGCCCTAACATTGGCCACTGACAACAGAGTGCGAGAAACAGGGAAACTGATACTCTACGACAATGCCTAGCATCAACGGCCTGTACGTGCTGCCTACCTTCCGACACAACTAACCACTGAAGTTCTGTGCATGTCAGAATTATAACCATCCGTCGAGTAGATTTATGTAATAAATGAGCGGTTAAACAGTTGATAAACGAGACTGCGGTTGTCTCATTAGTCACTGTCAGTGTCAGGCGATCTAATGTGCTGCGCGGGTTTTCCAAGTCGTATGACCTGTATTGTAAGTATTGTCGTCTTCCATCACAGCTGTTATTCTGCTTATGAAGCCTATTATCACTATTGTCGTCTTCTATCACAGCTGTTATTCTGCTTATGAAGCCTATTACCACTATTGTCGTCTTCCATCACAGCTGTTGTTCTGCTTATGAAGCCTATTATCAGTATTGTCGTCTTCTATCACAGTATATTTTTATGACGCATATTATGAGTGTTATCGTCGATATTTAAGCCACATTCTCCTCACATTGGCACCAATAGAAAATTTGCACCAAATCCAAACAAAGATAAAGATCAGTATGAAGACTACAACTAAGACCAGTGGTATTGCCCAGGGCGCGACCGCTGATGCTGATGACGCTGATGACGTAGGATCCGGGTTGCCACCAGGCTCCAGGGTGGTGACAGGGTCGTTCGGGTCGTCCATCTTCAGGCAGTCGGTGTAATACTCTAAAAAGATACAGTCCACGTTGAAACATGAAGCTGTCTATGGAGCTACAAACTACTAGATTTGGCGGTGAGTGTTGCATGGTTTGTGTTACAGAGAAGTATGTTGACGGCAACCCAAGGCGCTCCGGGGTCGCAGGCTTGGTTGCCTCTGCGGCTGTCCACGTACGTCCATCGGGATCCCGCCACGGACATGATGCACCCATGTATGCGGGTGGGTGAGGGGACGGCTGAGTGGGAGGGGGACG
Source organism: Arenicola marina (assembly GCA_964019135.1). NCBI lineage: Eukaryota > Metazoa > Annelida > Polychaeta > Arenicolidae > Arenicola > Arenicola marina. The sequence continues at coordinate 22,074,166 of OZ025261.1, forward strand.
GTTGAGGGGACGAATGAGGGGGAGGGGGACGGGTGAGTGGGAGCGGAAAGGGGGAAGGAGAGGGAGACGGGTGAGGGGGGACGGGTGAGGGGTACGGGTGAGTGGGAGGGGGGACGGGTGAGGGGGGAGGGTGAGAGGGGCCGGTGAGAGAGACGGGGTTAGAGGGACGGGGGAGGGTGAGGGGGACGGGGTGAGGAGGGAGGGTGAGGCGACGGGTGAGTGGGAGGGGGGACGGGTGAGGGGGGAGGGTGAGAGGGGGCCGGTGAGAGTGACGGGGTTAGAGGGACGGGTGAGGAGGGAGGGTTAGGGGGACGGGTGAGTGGGGGGGGGGGTGAGGGGGGCGGGTGACGAGAGTGACGAGTGCGAGGGCATCGATTAACTTGGACTTCGTTTTGATGGAGTGCGGTATGGAGAAAGGAGGGTGTGTGGCGGGTCGGGGGGGAGGGGAGGGGGGTCACAGTGCGAGGGCATCGATTAACTTGGACTTTGTTTTGATGGGGTGCGGTATGGAGAAAGGAGGGGTGTGTGGCGGGTCTGGGGGGGAGTGGGGGGGAGGGTCACAGTGCGAGGGCATCGATTAACTTGGACTTCGTTTTGATGGAGTGCGGTATGGAGAAAGGAGGGTGTATGGCGGGTCGGGGGGTCGGGGGGGGGGGGGGGGGTCAGAGTGCGAGGGCATCGATACTTCGTTTTGATGGAGTGCGGTATGGAGAGAGGAGGCTGTGTGGGGGGTCGGGGGGGGGTGAGGGTGGAAGGTCACAGTGCGAGGGCATCGATTAACTTGGACTTCGTTTTGATGGAGTGCGGTATGGAGAGAGGAGGGTGTGTGGCGGGTCGCGGGGGGGGGGGAGGGGGGTCACAGTGCGAGGGCATCGATTAACTTGGACTTCGTTTTGATGGAGTGCGGTATGGAGAAAGGAGGGTGTGTGGCGGGTCGGGGGGGAGGGAGGGGGGTCACAGTGCGAGGGCATCGATTAACTTGGACTTTGTTTTGATGGGGTGCGGTATGGAGAAAGGAGGGTGTGTGGCGGGTCTGGGGGGAGTGGGGGGGAGGGTCACAGTGCGAGGGCATCGATTAACTTGGACTTCGTTTTGATGGAGTGCGGTATGGAGAGAGGAGGGTGTGTGGCGGGTCGGGGGGGGGGGTGAGGGGGAGGGTCAGAGCGCGAGGGCATCGATTAACTTGGACTTCGTTTTGACGGAGTGCGGTATGGAGAGAGGAGGCTGTGTGGGGGGGTGGGGGTGAGGGGGGAGGGTCAGAGCGCGAGGGCATCGATTAACTTGAGCTTCGTTTTGACGGAGTGCGGTATGGAGAGAGGAGGGTGTGTGGCGGGTCGGGGGGGGGGGGTGAGTGGGGAGGGTCAGAGTACGAGGGCATCGATTAACTTGGACTTCGTTTTGATGGAGTGCGGTATGGAGAGAGGAGGGTGTGTGGCGGGTCGGGGGGGGGGGTGAGGGGGGAGGGTCAGAGCGCGAGGGCATCGATTAACTTGGACTTCGTTTTGACGGAGTGCGGTATGGAGAGAGGAGGCTGTGTGGGGGGTCGGGGGGGGGGGACCTGTCCAGAGTTTTCAATGCGGCACACCTGAGCAGGGATGGTTGGCACATCTGGCCGCGGCACTTTGTATGTGAAATATCAGACCTCGCGTTGTCCTAGAGTGTCAATTTAACGTACATAGGAGAAGGGGGAACACAGTTTCTAAATTGGACAGGCGGAGGGCCTCGCTCCCCCGGGCCGAGCATTCCTGCTGAGGCGTTTCGCACATAAGAAGTATGCCAACGGAAGACGCCGGTCCGGCCCTTCCAGGGTGACGTGTGGCGCGATAAAACATGTATCAGAGCGCCAGGCTGGTGAAAACAAGTGCATTCGACATCCCAGGGCCCAGATGAAGGAAGGCTTCATGTGAGAGGCGTTCAGTGAATGTGAGTCACAAGTACTAATGTCACTCCAGGCTAACTCTTATGTGACACAGGGGTGTGTCAGGGGGGTCACGGCGATTAGCGCACTGCCTCCCGCCCCGCGCGTGTCACACGACTGGTGATTGGTTGGTTGGTTGTATATTCATGACGGGCCATGTCAGAGTTTTGCCCATCCTAGAGCCACAGAGCTGGGGCCATGCATGTATCTGGATGTGCTGGTCAATACCAAGGCTCAAGGGTGAACCCAGCCGCGGGGGGGGGGGGGCGTCCAAGGCGTGCGCCGCCACCCCCTCCTCTATGAGCGTGTAGGGTCTTTTTTAATGCCCCCCCCCCCCCACAACCACACTTTTTATTCACCTCCCTCTCCGGCCGTAAGAATCTTGCTCGATCTACCCGATGTGGTCCCCCCCCCACCGGCGCGCGCCCCCCCACCCCTCTATCAGTCAGTGAATAGTGGGCTTTAATATTAACTTACCTGCGCAGAAGAGTTTACATTCGTTCGGTTTTCCATCGAAGCATACATGGGTGCACGGGTGCATCATATCCGTGGCGGGATCCCGGTACAGGTACGTGGACGCCGGGCGGCAAGATCCGGACGATCCGGAAGAGTCACCCATCGTCAGCTGTCATGGGGCATTTCTGGAATAAGAAAGCAAAATGACGTCAGTAATTAAGCGATTGGTTTGTTGCAGTTACTCACATAAGAGGGGTAGAAACACCTTTTCCGATCTCCACGATTGGCATTCAGGAATTCTTGAAGATTCGCGATCAGATGTTGGCAATTTTTTTTTTGGGGGGGGGCGCTACATTACTGTAGTGGTGGGGGGGGGGTGCCGTCCGTGCCATAGAGGGCATATATATGGGGAACTAGAAAACAGTGCGAGATTGCGTGGTCCTTGAGAGAGAATTTTTTGTTAAAAAAGGCATCAAAAATAAGCACTGACAGTAATGACATAGTATATAGATCTATGGAGGTTAATTTCGATATCAACTGGATATGGTCTCGGGCTCCATTTTTGAGAGAAAACTTCAGTCTCAGATGGGCACATCGAGATAAATTGTTGGTTTGTGGTGCTGGGGATTGAGAGAAAAAATGCGAAAAAGGGGTCATTTGGGCGGCACATTTGTATATACCTAACTATAGTTTGCCCCCCCCCCTAGCCCAAGGGGTCAGAACTAAACATGGGGCCTCCCTGGTGTATTGCGTACAAAACCGCAGTTCCCGGAGATAGCTCAAACTAACGACCGGAGAGGGGGGGGGGGGCGGGTACTATAAGTACTAATATGATGTATTTTGCTTTGTATTAAATAATTGATGGATGTTTATATTAAATACTTGATGGACGTTTGCATTAAATAATTGACAAACGTTTGTATTAAATAGTTGATGAACGTTGGTCTTTCAATAGTTATCGGCAAATGATATGGGTTGTTGTTGACTGTGTATCCTTCAAGCTTGGTTTATCATGCATGTGAAGCTATAGGGAACTGGAAAGATGCAATAACTAAGGAAGGTCCTTGAATGAAACGACTGGGCATAGAAATTAACAACAAACACAAACATGTGTCAGTATTTTAGTAATATAAACCTCAAATTACTCTTTTGCACAACGGTGCATGCTAACCGCTGCACCGGGGAGGCCCCCATTATCACTCACCGCGCCCTTAAATCTAGTACTACAGATAAGTGGGGCGAACGAGATACTACTAGCGGGGCTCCGTACTATAGACGTCATTGTATCACTCCACCACAGAGAGTCACTGTCAATAAATTATGAACTTACCTCGCTTTCCAGCTTACGTACTCCGTCTGTGCTTCGATCACTTAATCCTCGACGTACACGCACAAAATAATTTGCAACTTTGGAGAAATTTATGGGTGCTAGCATGTGGATAATCTAGCGGTATCTCATCTTCCTCAGATATGATATTTCCAACCGGTAGAGTCCATCCGCTTAAGGCCACGTCAAAGTGAGTGAAGCCCCGTCCAAACCACTTTTAATAAACCACTGAGGGCATGATATGTGCACGGGCAATAGTTTTAGTACTAATATCTCTGGGGCGAGCGACCGGCTGACGTGAGCGGGTGACGTCACTGCATGGGGGAGCCCGCGCCGCCTGTGATTCTCTTCAAGCAACTGACAATATACACCAGGCGTCATTTGGACTACTTATACCTTCTACCTTCCGTGTGTACCGGGGCTATATCGCCGTGCTCCTCCGCATTTGCCCTGCCCCACCTGCAAATATACTCGACACGTGTCGGAATATATAGGAATACAGAGATTAATATGAAAACACAAAGCTGGTCTTCCGTGGATAACTTTCTCAGTTCAAGGCAAGGTAAGCACCGGCAAAACTGCGACACAAAATGGTGGCCTATATATAGGTATATATATAACTAGATCGTAACGAGTAACGATCTCTATCCTTTGCACGCACTGTATACACCACGGCGGTGTGAAACAGCCTGTAGTGTAAGGGTTCCCCGTGGAATGGTCCCCTCCAGATAACCCACTGGACCCTCGGTTCGCACTCATTTCTCTGGCTTCCTTCACTCAGATAATTCTCCTGAAACATGTTGTGGCTCCTGGAAAAGGAAAACATCAGGTCTTAGAAACTCCATATCGGGCACATTCCGCACTGATGTGACTGGTTTGACCCATATTTGCTACCGCCGAAACTAACCGACTAAACTAAACCGAAACTAAGTGTTCACCACCACTGTCCAACAAAATCGTGAAGGAATCGGGGCGGTGGTCACCAATTGGCGCCAAAACCTTGCTCGTAAATTGTTTTCTTCGGAGAACTCGCCCCGACTCAAGGTAGACCCACGCCTCCCCACTCACCCACTCACCTCCACCCCACCACTACCTCTCCCTTTACGTAGTCGTGTGGTGGGTCTTCGCGATGTTAGAGCAACCCAATAGCTCCTTCACGACATGTTGGTTTTTTAAGCCAGTATTATGCAGTACTATGAAGGCTGAGTTGACCAAAGCAACCTCTCGGAACAATGTTAATGGATTAGAGTGAGACATGCACCAGATGCAGATGCCACCAGGGGGCGCTTAGCAGTTAATGTGCCCCTAGTAGCGTACATGGCACATTCAGTCCACTAATTGCGATTAAATAGAAGCCAAATAAGTTGCGATTCATGTTTTCGAGTTCGATTGAGGTAAAAGACGTAAAACGCTTTGAACTTTGACCCGGGCTCCTGGATGAGCTGACAAACAGAAGCGACGCCTGGTGGTCACATTTGGCGTGAAGCTATCAAAGCGGTGTAAAAAGTCACAAAGCCACGTGTCGTGCGTCAGTCGGTCTCCAAATCAAACCAAAGTACGCAAGTCTGCTTAGCGCCAAAGGGAACATTTGTCCAGCGACTATCGGGTTCCAAATAGCACATTTTTCATCCAAGAAGTGCAATTAAGAAAGTGATAAAATCATATTGAATAGGACTTCTTGACCGTGAGAGCCACCAACACCAACGAGGTGGCGAGGCCACGACGATAATACAGTGGATAAGGCGCGGATCCACTTCAAAAAATATAACGACTGGAAGGGGTGTGGTGGGGGTGGGGGCGGTCATTTTGTACCTAATTTACCCACCCCTACCCCACTAAATAGCGAATAAAAATATCTAGCTCACGAAATTAAGTTTCCAACAGACCTTTCACATATTCATAACATGTTATAATTGTTGTAATATTAATATTCATTGGCACTATTTTTAAGACGAAAATCTGCGATTTTCGTCTTATGTCGGTGTGTTCGGTTTGTCTGTCTGTCTGTCTGTTTGTCTTGTCACGCATTATCTCTCCAACGCCTCACGATATCGACTTCCAAATTCACAAAAAGATGCGGAGTGGCCATCGTCAGGCCCAATTATCAGATGGGCAATGTAGGTCAAATTTTAAGGTCACAGGAATTTTTTGAAATTCGCTTAACCATTGATAGATAGGACCAAAAATCGGACAAGTCGCTATAACGTTCACAGTTTCCATTTATTCGCGCTGCAAATTATTTCACGCATTAGGCCTATCAGTACCTTGTATGTCGTCTTTAAATTTTGCAAATCGCCCAAATAGTTTTCATGCAAAAAATTCTTAAACTTTAACATTGACCCCTATGAGAGGATTTTGGCGGGAAAATGGCTCCTCAATTTCTCCATGAAGGGTACAAGTGAGACAAACGACGCTTTGCATAGGACATAAGATTAGTATTTAGGGTCGGATGACGATACTGATCCAGGTCACGCATAAAAGGTCAAGGTCAAATCAAGGTCAAGGTCACGAAACATGATTTTAGCAGTAACTCCGTTATTATTGGGTCTAGAGATCCGCGGTTTGTTTCAGAGTATTCCTCAGAGTGAGGCGCAAAGGAAATGTGGTCTCAGATTTCACGTCACATTTATAGTTTTCGAGTTATTAGATGATCTAATTTTCACTTAATGAAAATGATACAAAAACCGATGTGACAACATGCATGTAGTTAGATTAAATATGTGTGGTGGAATATGTCCTAATATTACTGACATCATGTGTGCCAAATCCCATCGAAATCGAACCGGTAGTTATGACGCAAAAAAATGATCTTACTTTAACATGGCCAATCCCATTGTGAAGCATCGACAGGCCAAATGACTGCCAGCGCGGTGACCGATTTCGCAATAGACCTCGTTCGGTACGGATTTGACGCTCAGTGACTTTTTTTGAGATTCATACGTTCTCGCTATCCTCCAGCTATGTTATACGCGGGTTTATTAATACGGCCTCTGAACTTTATCTGCGACCTTTCATAGTTATCGGGTCAAGGTCAGTTGCACCTATACCCCGATTTTCGTCTTCCCTCTCAAGCTACGCTTGACAAATCTAGTCTTAATGTCGATCGCGTATGAATATTTATCTGATGTGCTACATGTCAGCCAGGCCTGTGTCTCACTTCTACGAATGACAGCTCCGAATAAACATACAGTTTCCAAACCCGGAGTTGTCATCTTATGACAATAATGAAAAAAAACAATATCATATTGTGAAATGCAAGCCCTTTATTTGTCTTTCAAAGCGAATCAGTGCAATTTATACATAATTTTATTTTGGAAGTAACGGCGTGCGTATTGTACTCAATTGTGCATAATTAATTAAAGCACTTTACAGTGAAACATATACCGAATCTCTGACCCAAACACATCGTATTATACATGACTCTCAGAAAGTAAAGTACTGTCGTGATGTCATCCTATTGTCTAAATTGTAACCACGAGCCACGAGCCACAGAAATGATAAACTGGAAGCTGGACGCCCGATAAAATGCTCTTGCAAAAACAAATACACATTTCTCTTTAAAACGCACGCACGCTTGTCGCCAAGGAACCATGCGCGAGATACACCCAGTAGCGGATTAAGAGGTGGGGGGGGGGGGGGCAGGGGGCACGAGACCCCCCCCCCCCCTCTTTTGCTGGAAATAGGCGGAACAAAGGCTTTCTCTGAGATTCTCAGTAGGTCCGCGCCTGGATAGTACTCTAAGAGTACTATCCAGGCGCGGAGAGTACTATCCAGGCGCGGAGAGTACTATCCAGGCGCGGAGAGTACTATCCAGGCGCGGAGAGTACTATCCAGGCGCGGAGAGTACTATCCAGGCGCGGAGAGTACTATCCAGGCGCGAAGAGTACTATCCAGGCGCGGAGAGTACTATCCAGGGGCGGAGAGTACTATCCAGGCGCGGAGAGAACTATCCAGGCGCGGAGAGTACTATCCAGGCGCGGAGAGTACTATCCAGGCGCAAAGAGTGCTATCCAGGCGCGGAGAGTACTATCTAGGCGCGGAGAGTACTATCCAGGCGCGGAGAGTGCTATCCATGCGCGGAGAGTACTAGCCAGGCGCGGAGAGTACTATCCAGGCGCGGAGAGTACTATCCAGGCGCGGAGAGTACTATCCAGGCGCAAAGAGTACTATCCAGGCGCAAAGAGTACTATCCAGGCGCGGAGAGTACTATCCATGCGCAAAGAGTACTATCCGGGCGCGGAGAGTACTATCCAGGCGCGGAGAGTACTATCCAGGCGCAAATAGGCGGAACAAAGGCTTTCTCTGAGATTGTCAGTAGGTCCGCGCCTGGATAGTACTCTAAGAGTACTATCCAGGCGCGGAGAGTACTATCCAGGCGCGGAGAGTACTATCCAGGCGCGGAGAGTACTATCCAGGCGCGGAGAGTGCTATCCAGGCGCGGAGAGTACTATCTAGGCGCGGAGAGTACTATCCAGGCGCGGAGAGTACTATCCAGGCGCGGAGAGTACTATCCAGGCGCGGAGAGTACTATCCAGGCGCGGAGAGTACTATCCAGGCGCGGAGAGTACTATCCAGACGCGGAGAGTACTATCCAGGCGCGGAGAGTACTATCCAGGCGCGGAGAGTACTATCCAGGCGCGGAGAGTACTATCCAGGCGCGGAGAGTACTATCCAGGCGCGGACCTGTATATATTTATATATTTATATAAGACTTATATAAATGGTGCCCCCCTTTCCTAAATTCCTGGATCCGCCACTGACTCATATATTTTTTTTTTTTTTTTTTTTTTATTATTTCAACATAAAAGTGCGGTACATAGGTACATCAAGTCCAATTGACTTATTCACAACAACAATAAAACATGATGAAGAAAGAAAAGACATTGTTTACGTCAATGCAATATTTAGTTTCTCAAGCCAGTTACATATATTTTTAATTTTTGTTACCCTGGTTACCCTGTATATGTTAATTTTTTGTGTTAATTCAGCCAGAAATAATTTATTGATATCGGAGTGAACACATCTAGTTTCTCTTTGGTTAAGTATCAGGTAGATTTTGTATATTATATAGCTGCATACAGTTATTCCAAAGTTATCTATATAGCTGTTGCTGACTCATATATGAAGAGGGGAGATTCAATACCGCTATCTTGTTGTGGCTTACATCGTGCTTTATGAGTTTAAGCGACGATTATATGCAAACCAAGTACAGTATGACACGGAGACAAGTTGGTGAGAACGTTACATTCAATCGAGACCAAACCAAGCCGCGTCAAGAGTACACTGACCGCTTATGACGAAATCAAAGTTTCACGTCATTCCTGGTGTCCTTTTACTTTGAAAATGATTACCATGTGGAAGACCGCATTTGTCTGCCATCAGTAAATGCCAACAACTTGCTCTCTATTGGCAATTGAACGCATAACGACCAAAAGTTCCTCGCTCTGCCGACCGAGATCCTTGGGGTTTTGTCGGATTGGCGGGGTTTGAATGAGTCTGCTTCTGAACCCATGAATCTCAAATGTGTGTAACTATAATCAGCATCAGTGTCGTTCACAAGGACTTGATCTTGGCTTGAGTGTGCATCTGCGGCCACGTCCTGTTCTTTAGTCCTGTCCTGTTCCTCACACAATAAAGTCACTGTCGCGGATTTGGATTACGAGTTTGGTCATTGCCAAATGGAGCGAAGCAGTAGGATGCAAAATGTTAGCATGATTAGCAGGGGTACGTCGAGAGCGTTCCCTGCATTCCCTACCGACAGGCATTCCATATAACCTGCCAAAAAACGAGAAGTAAAGAGCGTTAGAGCATGCACTGCGCACGTATCAAAGAACATGCACTGCGCACGCATACAACAACATGCACTGCGCACGCATAAAACAACATGCACTGCGCACACATAAAAGAACATATTTTTGCACCAAATAAAACATGTATGACTGCATGATATTAGTTTCGTAATATTATACTTGGCCGACACGTCCGCCCTCCCAAAAATACCTGGCCGAAACAGTGGCGGATCCAGATTTTAGCGGGTGAGGGCTTAAATTTCGAGATTACAGTGCATAGGCAATGGAAGCGGGGGGTGGGGGTGGGCACTGGCCCTTCTTCAGTATCAGGTTGCTGTTCGTGGACAGGGATAGTCTTGACCAGGGGGTGGGGGGGCTGTAGCCGCTGTAGCCCCCGCCCTGGTTCCGCCACTGCCAAACGTCCTAGGCCGAGTCATCCGAGACCGAAACGTCCTAGGCCGAAACGTCTGTTGGCCGAAGCGTCCGTTCACCCCCAGAAATACACGATATGACTGGTAAATGAGCCGGAGAAATTAGACCTCCGCCCCTCCCTCCCCTCTTACGTGTCTTTTATCCCCCGCCCCTCCCTCCCCTCTTACGTGTCTGTTACCCCCCGCCCCTCCCTTCCCTCTTACGTGTCTGTTACCCCCCGCCCCTCCCTCCCCTCTTTTACGTGTCTGTTACCCAAAGCCCCTCCCCCCCCCCTCTTTTACGTGTCTGTTACCCCCCGCCCCTCCCTCCCCTCTTACGTGGCTGTTACCCAAAGCCCCTCCCTCCCCTCTTACGTATCTGTTACCCCATAGGACGACTTCTAGTGTCCCTGGGGTGGCATGCGGATTGTTCATTAAGGTAAGTACTCTTAGACTACCGTACTCTAAAAATGGCTTTCTGTCGTAGTGGTGTTCATAATCGAGAAACGATCTTTGTTCGCACTTTTGGCCCCGTCCTACAGCAGGATATCTAACTCTCTCTCTTTCCGCGAGGGTTAGTGCGGTTTGCAAGTGCAGCCGTTAGATGGCGACATCGCATGGTAGACGTTTGGCCAGATTTTCATATTCAATCTCGACAAATTCATTTTGAGCCAGCAATCCCGTGGGGGAGCAACGCGCAGCGGTATCTTAAATTAATATTTATAATGTACCAATTGCTCAAATACGTCTATCTCGCAATTGATCGTCTAATAATTAGGCGCTTATGTATTAGAAACCAGGAGGTAGCTTTTCTGAATTAGAACACTGTCAAAATACAATTTCTGGATAATGAATCTGATCACTACGGACCTTAGAGGCTGCGACAGAAAGGAATTTGTCGTGTGTAAGCTAAGTGGGGCTTATAAATACGCATAAATGCAAATCCAGGATATTTAAAACAAACGGGGGTCTAATTTGGGTTGAAAAATCTTACGACCGGAGGGAGAGGATGAAACAATCTTACCACTATAGTGGGGGAGGGAAGGGTTAAACAAACTTACCACTATAGTGGGGGAGGGGGCTCCAACACAGAAATGAGGTGGGGGTTCACAGCTTGGATGAAGTACAGTACGTTACCATTGCAAAAGAGCATTCCCGCCCAAAAAGGGGGGCGGGGCGCCCAGACTCGTCGATCACCCCTTTGGATTCGTTTCTCGGCTCAGCACATTTACCCTGAGGAGATATCCTATTGACTAACCTGGGCAGAAATCTCTACATTCTTCAGGTTTTCCATCGAAGCACGTATGCCAACAGGGTACCTCCACTTGTGTGGCCGGATCCATGAATACTTGGGTGACGTTATCACAGTCCATGTCTTCTGTACTGCAATGGACAACTTCAATGGATAAGCGGCGGAGAATGTTTGCTGGCTATTACAGTCAGGGTTTCAAATGATAACTCTAACGCGTTAGCGTGTCTGGTAGTTTAGGTAAGGCACCCTCAGGAGAGGGGTCCGGCGAGAGAGGTGGATGGAGCCAGGGTGGTCCCCGAGCGCAGGAAGGGGGTGGAGCGAGTGGTGAGCCGTTAGCGTGTCTGGTAGTTTAGGTAAGGCACCCTGGTGGAGAGGGGTCCGGCGAGAGAGGTGGATGGGGCCAGCGTGGTCCCCGAGCGCAGGAAGGGGGTGGAGCGAGTGGTGGGCCGTTAGCGTGTCTGGTAGTTTAGGTAAGGCACCCTCGTGGAGAGGGGTCCGGCGAGAGAGGTGGATGGGGCCAGGGTGGTCCCTGAGCGCAGGAAGGGGGTGGAGCGAGTGGTGGGCCGTTAGCGTGTCTGGTAATTTAGGTAAGGCACCCTGGTGGAGAGGGGTCCGGCGAGAGAGGTGGATGGGGCCAGCGTGGTCCCCGAGCGCAGGAGGGGGGTGGAGCGAGTGGTGGGCCGTTAGCGTGTCTGGTAGTTTAGGTAAGGCACCCTCACGGAGAGGGGTCCGGCGAGAGAGGTGGATGGGGCCAGGGTGGTCCCCGAGCGCAGGAAGGGGGTGGAGCGAGTGGTGGGCCGTTAGCGTGTCTGGTAGTTTAGGTAAGGCACCCTCACGGAGAGGGGTCCGGCGAGAGAGGTGGATGGGGCCAGGGTGGTCCCCGAGCGCAGGAAGGGGGTGGAGCGAGTGGTGGGCCGTTAGCGTGTCTGTTAGTTTAGGTAAGGCACCCTCACGGAGAGGGGTCGGGCGAGAGAGGTGGATGGGGCCAGGGTGGTCCCCGAGCGCAGGAAGGGGGTGGAGCGAGTGGTGGGCCGTTAGCGTGTCTGGTAGTTTGGGTAAGGCACCCTCACGGAGAGGGGTCCGGCGAGAGAGGTGGATGGGGCCAGGGTGGTCCCTGAGCGCAGGAAGGGGGTGGAGCGAGTCGTGGGCCGTTAGCGTGTCTGGTAGTTTAGGTAAGGCACCCTCACGGAGAGGGGTCCGGCGAGAGAGGTGGATGGGGCCAGGGTGGTCCCTGAGCGCAGGAAGGGGGTGGAGCGAGTCGTGGGCCGTTAGCGTGTCTGGTAGTTTAGGTAAGGCACCCTCACGGAGAGGGGTCCGGCGAGAGAGGTGGATGGGGCCAGGGTGGTCCCCGAGCGCAGGAAGGGGGTGGAGCGAGTGGTGGGCCGTTAGCGTGTCTGGTAGTTTAGGTAAGGCACCCTCGTGGAGAGGGGTCCGGCGTGAGAGGTGGATGGGGCCAGGGTGGTCCCTGAGCGCAGGAAGGGGGTGGAGCGAGTCGTGGGCCGTTAGCGTGTCTGGTAGTTTAGGTAAGACACCCTCACGGAGAGGGGTCCGGCGAGAGAGGTGGATGGGGCCAGGGTGGTCCCTGAGCGCAGGAAGTGGGTGGAGCGAGTGGTGGGCCGTTAGCGTGTCTGGTAGTTTAGGTAAGGCACCCTCACGGAGAGGGGTCCGGCGTGAGAGGTGGATGGGGCCAGGGTGGTCCCTGAGCGCAGGAAGGGGGTGGAGCGAGTCGTGGGCCGTTAGCGTGTCTGGTAGTTTAGGTAAGGCACCCTCACGGAGAGGGGTCCGGCGAGAGAGGTGGATGAGGCCAGGGTGGTCCTCGAGCGCAGGAAGGGGGTGGAGCGAGTGGTGGGCCGTTAGCGTGTCTGGTAGTTTAGGTAAGGCACCCTCGTGGAGAGGGGTCCGGCGTGAGAGGTGGATGGGGCCAGGGTGGTCCCTGAGCGCAGGAAGGGGGTGGAGCGAGTCGTGGGCCGTTAGCGTGTCTGGTAGTTTAGGTAAGGCACCCTCACGGAGAGGGGTCCGGCGAGAGAGGTGGATGGGGCCAGGGTGGTCCCCGAGCGCAGGAAGGGGGTGGAGCGAGTGGTGGGCCGTTAGCGTGTCTGGTAGTTTAGGTAAGGCACCTTCGTGGAGAGGGGTCCGGCGAGAGAGGTGGATGGGGCCAGGGTGGTCCCCGAGCGCAGGAAGGGGGTGGAGCGAGTGGTGGGCCGTTAGCGTGTCTGGTAGTTTAGGTAAGGCACCCTCGTGGAGAGGGGTCCGGCGAGAGAGGTGGATGGGGCCAGGGTGGTCCCTGAGCGCAGGAAGGGGGTGGAGCGAGTGGTGGGCCGTTAGCGTGTCTGGTAGTTTAGGTAAGGCACCCTCGTGGAGAGGGGTCCGGCGAGAGAAGTGGATGGGGCCAGGGTGGTCCCTGAGCGCAGGAAGGGGGTGGAGCGAGTGGTGGGCCGTTAGCGTGTCTGGTAGTTTAGGTAAGGCACCCTCACGGAGAGGGGTCCGGCGAGAGAGGTGGATGGGGCCAGGGTGGTCCCTGAGCGCAGGAAGGGGGCGGAGCGAGTGGTGGACCGTTAGCGTGTCTGGTAGTTTAGGTAAGGCACCCTCACGGAGAAGGGTCCGGCGAGAGAGGTGGATGGGGCCAGGGTGGTCCCTGAGCGCAGGAAGGGGGTGGAGCGAGTGGTGGGCCGTTAGCGTGTCTGGTAGTTTAGGTAAGGCACCCTCACGGAGAGGGGTCCGGCGAGAGAGGTGGATGGGGCCAGGGTGGTCCCTGAGCGCAGGAAGGGGGTGGAGCGAGTGGTGGGCCGTTAGCGTGTCTGGTAGTTTAGGTAAGGCACCCTAGTGGAGAGGGGTCCGGCGAGAGAGGTGGATGGGGCCAGGGTGGTCCCTGAGCGCAGGAAGGGGGTGGAGCGAGTGGTGGGCCGTTAGCGTGTCTGGTAGTTTAGGTAAGGCACCCTCACGGAGAGGGGTCCGGCGAGAGAGGTGGATGGAGCCAGGGTGGTCCCTGGGCGCAGGAAGGGGGTGGAGCGAGTGGTGGGCCATTAGCGTGTCTGGTTGTTTAGGTAAGGCACCCTCACGGAGAGGGGTCCGGCGTGAGAGGTGGATGGGGCCAGCGTGGTCCCCGAGCGCAGGAAGGGGGTGGAGCGAGTGGTGGGCCATTAGCGTGTCTGGTAGTTTAGGTAAGGCACCCTCACGGAGAGGGGTCCGGCGAGAGAGGTGGATGGGGCCAGCGTGGTCCCCGAGCGCAGGAAGGGGGTGGAGCGAGTCGTGGGCCGTTAGCGTGTCTGGTAGTTTAGGTAAGGCACCCTCGCGGAGAGGGGTCCGGCGAGAGAGGTGGATGGGGCCAGGGTGGTCCCTGAGCGCAGGAAGGGGGTGGAGCGAGTGGTGGGCCGTTAGCGTGTCTGGTAGTTTAGGTAAGGCACCCTCACGGAGAGGGGTCCGGCGAGAGTGGTGGATGGGGCCAGGGTGGTCCCTGAGCGCAGGAAGGGGGTGGAGCGAGTGGTGGGCCGTTAGCGTGTCTGGTAGTTTAGGTAAGGCACCCTCGTGGAGAGGGGTCCGGCGAGAGAGGTGGATGGGGCCAGGGTGGTCCCCGAGGGCAGGAAGGGGGTGGAGCGAGTGGTGGGCCGTTAGCGTGTCTGGTAGTTTAGGTAAGGCACCCTCACGGAGAGGGGTCCGGCGAGAGAGGTGGATGGGGCCAGGATGGTCCCTGAGCGCAGGAAGGGGGTGGAGCGAGTGGTGGGCCGTTAGCGTGTCTGGTAGTTTAGGTAAGGCACCCTCGTGGGGAGGGGTCCGGCGAGAGAGGTGGATGGGGCCAGGGTGGTCCCCGAGCGCAGGAAGGGGGTGGAGCGAGTGGTGGGCCGTTAGCGTGTCTGGTAGCTTAGGTAAGGCACCCTCAGGAGAGGGGTCCGGCGAGAGAGGTGGATGGGGCCAGGGTGGTCCCTGAGCGCAGGAAGGGGTTGGAGCGAGTCGTGGGCCGTTAGCGTGTCTGGTAGTTTAGGTAAGGCACCCTCACAGAGCAGGGTTCGGCGAGAGAGGTGGATGGGGCCAGGGTGGTCCCTGAGCGCAGGAAGGGGGTGGAGCGAGTGGTGGGCCGTTAGCGTGTCTGGTAGTTTAGGTAAGGCACCCTCACGGAGAGGGGTCCGGCGAGAGAGGTGGATGGGGCCAGGGTGGTCCCTGAGCGCAGGAAGGGGGTGGAGCGAGTGGTGGGCCGTTAGCGTGTCTGGTAGTTTAGGTAAGGCACCCTCACGGAGAGGGGTCCGGCGAGAGAGGTGGATGGGGCCAGGGTGGTCCCTGAGCGCAGGAAGGGGGTGGAGCGAGTGGTGGGCCGTTAGCGTGTCTGGTAGTTTAGGTAAGGCACCCTCACGGATAGGGGTCCGGCGAGAGAGGTGGATGGGGCCAGGGTGGTCCCCGAGCGCAGGAAGGGGCTGGAGCGAGTGGTGGGCCGTTAGCGTGTCTGGTAGTTTAGGTAAGGCACCCTCGTGGAGAGGGGTCCGGCGAGAGAGGTGGATGGGGCCAGGGTGGTCCCTGAGCGCAGGAAGGGGGTGGAGCGAGTGGTGGGCCGTTAGCGTGTCTGGTAGTTTAGGTAAGGCACCCTCGTGGAGAGGGATCCGGCGAGAGAGGTGGATGGGGCCAGGGTGGTCCCTGAGCGCAGGAAGGGGGTGGAGCGAGTGGTGGGCCGTTAGCGTGTCTGGTAGTTTAGGTAAGGCACCCTCACGGAGAGGGGTCCGGCGAGAGAGGTGGATGGGGCCAGGGTGGTCCCCGAGCGCAGGAAGGGGGTGGAGCGAGTGGTGGGCCGTTAGCGTGTCTGGTAGTTTAGGTAAGGCACCCTCACGGAGAGGGGTCCGGCGAGAGAGGTGGATGGGGCCAGGGTGGTCCCCGAGCGCAGGAAGGGGGTGGAGCGAGTGGTGGGCCGTTAGCGTGTCTGTTAGTTTAGGTAAGGCACCCTCGTGGAGAGGGGTCGGGCGAGAGAGGTGGATGGGGCCAGGGTGGTCCCCGAGCGCAGGAAGGGGTTGGAGCGAGTGGTGGGCCGTTAGCGTGTCTGGTAGTTTAGGTAAGGCACCCTCACGGAGAGGGGTCCGGCGAGAGAGGTGGATGGGGCCAGGGTGGTCCCTGAGCGCAGGAAGGGGGTGGAGCGAGTGGTGGGCCGTTAGCGTGTCTGGTAGTTTAGGTAAGGCACCCTCACGGAGAGGGGTCCGGCGAGAGAGGTGGATGGGGCCAGGGTGGTCCCCGAGCGCAGGAAGGGGGTGGAGCGAGTGGTGGGCCGTTAGCGTGTCTGGTAGTTTAGGTAAGGCACCCTCACGGAGAGGGGTCCGGCGAGAGAGGTGGATGGGGCCAGGATGGTCCCTGAGCGCAGGAAGGGGGTGGAGCGAGTGGTGGGCCGTTAGCGTGTCTGGTAGTTTAGGTAAGGCACCCTCGTGGGGAGGGGTCCGGCGAGAGAGGTGGATGGGGCCAGGGTGGTCCCCGAGCGCAGGAAGGGGGTGGAGCGAGTGGTGGGCCGTTAGCGTGTCTGGTAGCTTAGGTAAGGCACCCTCAGGAGAGGGGTCCGGCGAGAGAGGTGGATGGGGCCAGGGTGGTCCCTGAGCGCAGGAAGGGGTTGGAGCGAGTCGTGGGCCGTTAGCGTGTCTGGTAGTTTAGGTAAGGCACCCTCACAGAGCAGGGTTCGGCGAGAGAGGTGGATGGGGCCAGGGTGGTCCCTGAGCGCAGGAAGGGGGTGGAGCGAGTGGTGGGCCGTTAGCGTGTCTGGTAGTTTAGGTAAGGCACCCTCACGGAGAGGGGTCCGGCGAGAGAGGTGGATGGGGCCAGGGTGGTCCCTGAGCGCAGGAAGGGGGTGGAGCGAGTGGTGGGCCGTTAGCGTGTCTGGTAGTTTAGGTAAGGCACCCTCACGGAGAGGGGTCCGGCGAGAGAGGTGGATGGGGCCAGGGTGGTCCCTGAGCGCAGGAAGGGGGTGGAGCGAGTGGTGGGCCGTTAGCGTGTCTGGTAGTTTAGGTAAGGCACCCTCACGGATAGGGGTCCGGCGAGAGAGGTGGATGGGGCCAGGGTGGTCCCCGAGCGCAGGAAGGGGCTGGAGCGAGTGGTGGGCCGTTAGCGTGTCTGGTAGTTTAGGTAAGGCACCCTCGTGGAGAGGGGTCCGGCGAGAGAGGTGGATGGGGCCAGGGTGGTCCCTGAGCGCAGGAAGGGGGTGGAGCGAGTGGTGGGCCGTTAGCGTGTCTGGTAGTTTAGGTAAGGCACCCTCGTGGAGAGGGATCCGGCGAGAGAGGTGGATGGGGCCAGGGTGGTCCCTGAGCGCAGGAAGGGGGTGGAGCGAGTGGTGGGCCGTTAGCGTGTCTGGTAGTTTAGGTAAGGCACCCTCACGGAGAGGGGTCCGGCGAGAGAGGTGGATGGGGCCAGGGTGGTCCCCGAGCGCAGGAAGGGGGTGGAGCGAGTGGTGGGCCGTTAGCGTGTCTGGTAGTTTAGGTAAGGCACCCTCACGGAGAGGGGTCCGGCGAGAGAGGTGGATGGGGCCAGGGTGGTCCCCGAGCGCAGGAAGGGGGTGGAGCGAGTGGTGGGCCGTTAGCGTGTCTGTTAGTTTAGGTAAGGCACCCTCGTGGAGAGGGGTCGGGCGAGAGAGGTGGATGGGGCCAGGGTGGTCCCCGAGCGCAGGAAGGGGTTGGAGCGAGTGGTGGGCCGTTAGCGTGTCTGGTAGTTTAGGTAAGGCACCCTCACGGAGAGGGGTCCGGCGAGAGAGGTGGATGGGGCCAGGGTGGTCCCTGAGCGCAGGAAGGGGGTGGAGCGAGTGGTGGGCCGTTAGCGTGTCTGGTAGTTTAGGTAAGGCACCCTCACGGAGAGGGGTCCGGCGAGAGAGGTGGATGGGGCCAGGGTGGTCCCCGAGCGCAGGAAGGGGGTGGAGCGAGTGGTGGGCCGTTAGCGTGTCTGGTAGTTTAGGTAAGGCACCCTCACGGAGAGGGGTCCGGCGAGAGAGGTGGATGGGGCCAGGTTGGTCCCCGAGCGCAGGAAGGGGGTGGAGCGAGTGGTGGGCCGTTAGCGTGTCTGTTAGTTTAGGTAAGGCACCCTCACGGAGAGGGGTCGGGCGAGAGAGGTGGATGGGGCCAGGGTGGTCCCCGAGCGCAGGAAGGGGGTGGAGCGAGTGGTGGGCCGTTAGCGTGTCTGGTAGTTTGGGTAAGGCACCCTCACGGAGAGGGGTCCGGCGAGAGAGGTGGATGGGGCCAGGGTGGTCCCTGAGCGCAGGAAGGGGGTGGAGCGAGTCGTGGGCCGTTAGCGTGTCTGGTAGTTTAGGTAAGGCACCCTCACGGAGAGGGGTCCGGCGAGAGAGGTGGATGGGGCCAGGGTGGTCCCTGAGCGCAGGAAGGGGCTGGAGCGAGTCGTGGGCCGTTAGCGTGTCTGGTAGTTTAGGTAAGGCACCCTCACGGAGAGGGGTCCGGCGAGAGAGGTGGATGGGGCCAGGGTGGTCCCCGAGCGCAGGAAGGGGGTGGAGCGAGTGGTGGGCCGTTAGCGTGTCTGGTAGTTTAGGTAAGGCACCCTCGTGGAGAGGGGTCCGGCGTGAGAGGTGGATGGGGCCAGGGTGGTCCCTGAGCGCAGGAAGGGGGTGGAGCGAGTCGTGGGCCGTTAGCGTGTCTGGTAGTTTAGGTAAGGCACCCTCACGGAGAGGGGTCCGGCGAGAGAGGTGGATGGGGCCAGGGTGGTCCCTGAGCGCAGGAAGTGGGTGGAGCGAGTGGTGGGCCGTTAGCGTGTCTGGTAGTTTAGGTAAGGCACCCTCACGGAGAGGGGTCCGGCGTGAGAGGTGGATGGGGCCAGGGTGGTCCCTGAGCGCAGGAAGGGGGTGGAGCGAGTCGTGGGCCGTTAGCGTGTCTGGTAGTTTAGGTAAGGCACCCTCACGGAGAGGGGTCCGGCGAGAGAGGTGGATGAGGCCAGGGTGGTCCCCGAGCGCAGGAAGGGGGTGGAGCGAGTGGTGGGCCGTTAGCGTGTCTGGAAGTTTAGGTAAGGCACCCTCGTGGAGAGGGGTCCGGCGTGAGAGGTGGATGGGGCCAGGGTGGTCCCTGAGCGCAGGAAGGGGGTGGAGCGAGTCGTGGGCCGTTAGCGTGTCTGGTAGTTTAGGTAAGGCACCCTCACGGAGAGGGGTCCGGCGAGAGAGGTGGATGGGGCCAGGGTGGTCCCCGAGCGCAGGAAGGGGGTGGAGCGAGTGGTGGGCCGTTAGCGTGTCTGGTAGTTTAGGTAAGGCACCTTCGTGGAGAGGGGTCCGGCGAGAGAGGTGGATGGGGCCAGGGTGGTCCCCGAGCGCAGGAAGGGGGTGGAGCGAGTGGTGGGCCGTTAGCGTGTCTGGTAGTTTAGGTAAGGCACCCTCACGGAGAGGGGTCCGGCGAGAGAGGTGGATGAGGCCAGGGTGGTCCCCAAGCGCAGGAAGGGGGTGGAGCGAGTGGTGGGCCGTTAGCGTGTCTGGAAGTTTAGGTAAGGCACCCTCGTGGAGAGGGGTCCGGCGTGAGAGGTGGATGGGGCCAGGGTGGTCCCTGAGCGCAGGAAGGGGGTGGAGCGAGTCGTGGGCCGTTAGCGTGTCTGGTAGTTTAGGTAAGGCACCCTCACGGAGAGGGGTCCGGCGAGAGAGGTGGATGGGGCCAGGGTGGTCCCCGAGCGCAGGAAGGGGGTGGAGCGAGTGGTGGGCCGTTAGCGTGTCTGGTAGTTTAGGTAAGGCACCTTCGTGGAGAGGGGTCCGGCGAGAGAGGTGGATGGGGCCAGGGTGGTCCCCGAGCGCAGGAAGGGGGTGGAGCGAGTGGTGGGCCGTTAGCGTGTCTGGTAGTTTAGGTAAGGCACCTTCGTGGAGAGGGGTCCGGCGAGAGAGGTGGATGGGGCCAGGGTGGTCCCCGAGCGCAGGAAGGGGGTGGAGCGAGTGGTGGGCCGTTAGCGTGTCTGGTAGTTTAGGTAAGGCACCCTCGTGGAGAGGGGTCCGGCGTGAGAGGTGGATGGGGCCAGGGTGGTCCCCGAGCGCAGGAAGTGGGTGGAGCGAGTGGTGGGCCGTTAGCGTGTCTGGTAGTTTAGGTAAGGCACCCTCACGGAGAGGGGTCCGGCGTGAGAGGTGGATGGGGCCAGGGTGGTCCCTGAGCGCAGGAAGGGGGTGGAGCGAGTCGTGGGCCGTTAGCGTGTCTGGTAGTTTAGGTAAGGCACCCTCACGGAGAGGGGTCCGGCGAGAGAGGTGGATGAGGCCAGGGTGGTCCCCGAGCGCAGGGAGGGGTTGGAGCGAGTGGTGGGCCGTTAGCGTGTCTGGAAGTTTAGGTAAGGCACCCTCGTGGAGAGGGGTCCGGCGTCAGAGGTGGATGGGGCCAGGGTGGTCCCTGAGCGCAGGAAGGGGGTGGAGCGAGTCGTGGGCCGTTAGCGTGTCTGGTAGTTTAGGTAAGGCACCCTCACGGAGAGGGGTCCGGCGAGAGAGGTGGATGGGGCCAGGGTGGTCCCCGAGCGCAGGAAGGGGGTGGAGCGAGTGGTGGGCCGTTAGCGTGTCTGGTAGTTTAGGTAAGGCACCTTCGTGGAGAGGGGTCCGGCGAGAGAGGTGGATGGGGCCAGGGTGGTCCCCGAGCGCAGGAAGGGGGTGGAGCGAGTGGTGGGCCGTTAGCGTGTCTGGTAGTTTAGGTAAGGCACCTTCGTGGAGAGGGGTCCGGCGAGAGAGGTGGATGGGGCCAGGGTGGTCCCCGAGCGCAGGAAGGGGGTGGAGCGAGTGGTGGGCCGTTAGCGTGTCTGGTAGTTTAGGTAAGGCACCCTCGTGGAGAGGGGTCCGGCGAGAGAGGTGGATGGGGCCAGGGTGGTCCCTGAGCGCAGGAAGGGGGTGGAGCGAGTGGTGGGCCGTTAGCGTGTCTGGTAGTTTAGGTAAGGCACCCTCGTGGAGAGGGGTCCGGCGAGAGAAGTGGATGGGGCCAGGGTGGTCCCTGAGCGCAGGAAGGGGGTGGAGCGAGTGGTGGGCCGTTAGCGTGTCTGGTAGTTTAGGTAAGGCACCCTCACGGAGAGGGGTCCGGCGAGAGAGGTGGATGGGGCCAGGGTGGTCCCTGAGCGCAGGAAGGGGGCGGAGCGAGTGGTGGACCGTTAGCGTGTCTGGTAGTTTAGGTAAGGCACCCTCACGGAGAAGGGTCCGGCGAGAGAGGTGGATGGGGCCAGGGTGGTCCCTGAGCGCAGGAAGGGGGTGGAGCGAGTGGTGGGCCGTTAGCGTGTCTGGTAGTTTAGGTAAGGCACCCTCACGGAGAGGGGTCCGGCGAGAGAGGTGGATGGGGCCAGGGTGGTCCCTGAGCGCAGGAAGGGGGTGGAGCGAGTGGTGGGCCGTTAGCGTGTCTGGTAGTTTAGGTAAGGCACCCTCACGGAGAGGGGTCCGGCGAGAGAGGTGGATGGGGCCAGGGTGGTCCCTGAGCGCAGGAAGGGGGTGGAGCGAGTGGTGGGCCGTTAGCGTGTCTGGTAGTTTAGGTAAGGCACCCTCACGGAGAGGGGTCCGGCGAGAGAGGTGGATGGGGCCAGGGTGGTCCCTGGGCGCAGGAAGGGGGTGGAGCGAGTGGTGGGCCATTAGCGTGTCTGGTAGTTTAGGTAAGGCACCCTCACGGAGAGGGGTCCGGCGTGAGAGGTAGATGGGGCCAGCGTGGTCCCCGAGCGCAGGAAGGGGGTGGAGCGAGTGGTGGGCCATTAGCGTGTCTGGTAGTTTAGGTAAGGCACCCTCACGGAGAGGGGTCCGGCGAGAGAGGTGGATGGGGCCAGCGTGGTCCCCGAGCGCAGGAA
This sequence comes from Arenicola marina, assembly GCA_964019135.1. Taxonomy (NCBI): domain Eukaryota; kingdom Metazoa; phylum Annelida; class Polychaeta; family Arenicolidae; genus Arenicola; species Arenicola marina. Next base: position 22,096,037 of record OZ025261.1, read on the forward strand.
GGGGGTGGAGCGAGTCGTGGGCCGTTAGCGTGTCTGGTAGTTTAGGTAAGGCACCCTCGCGGAGAGGGGTCCGGCGAGAGAGGTGGATGGGGCCAGGGTGGTCCCTGAGCGCAGGAAGGGGGTGGAGCGAGTGGTGGGCCGTTAGCGTGTCTGGTAGTTTAGGTAAGGCACCCTCACGGAGAGGGGTCCGGCGAGAGTGGTGGATGGGGCCAGGGTGGTCCCTGAGCGCAGGAAGGGGGTGGAGCGAGTGGTGGGCCGTTAGCGTGTCTGGTAGTTTAGGTAAGGCACCCTCGTGGAGAGGGGTCCGGCGAGAGAGGTGGATGGGGCCAGGGTGGTCCCCGAGGGCAGGAAGGGGGTGGAGCGAGTGGTGGGCCGTTAGCGTGTCTGGTAGTTTAGGTAAGGCACCCTCACGGAGAGGGGTCCGGCGAGAGAGGTGGATGGGGCCAGGATGGTCCCTGAGCGCAGGAAGGGGGTGGAGCGAGTGGTGGGCCGTTAGCGTGTCTGGTAGTTTAGGTAAGGCACCCTCGTGGGGAGGGGTCCGGCGAGAGAGGTGGATGGGGCCAGGGTGGTCCCTGAGCGCAGGAAGGGGGTGGAGCGAGTGGTGGGCCGTTAGCGTGTCTGGTAGCTTAGGTAAGGCACCCTCAGGAGAGGGGTCCGGCGAGAGAGGTGGATGGGGCCAGGGTGGTCCCTGAGCGCAGGAAGGGGTTGGAGCGAGTGGTGGGCCGTTAGCGTGTCTGGTAGTTTAGGTAAGGCACCCTCACAGAGCAGGGTTCGGCGAGAGAGGTGGATGGGGCCAGGGTGGTCCCTGAGCGCAGGTAGGGGGTGGAGCGAGTGGTGGGCCGTTAGCGTGTCTGGTAGTTTAGGTAAGGCACCCTCACGGAGAGGGGTCCGGCGAGAGAGGTGGATGGGGCCAGGGTGGTCCCTGAGCGCAGGAAGGGGGTGGAGCGAGTGGTGGGCCGTTAGCGTGTCTGGTAGTTTAGGTAAGGCACCCTCACGGAGAGGGGTCCGGCGAGAGAGGTGGATGGGGCCAGGGTGGTCCCTGAGCGCAGGAAGGGGGTGGAGCGAGTGGTGGGCCGTTAGCGTGTCTGGTAGTTTAGGTAAGGCACCCTCACGGATAGGGGTCCGGCGAGAGAGGTGGATGGGGCCAGGGTGGTCCCCGAGCGCAGGAAGGGGCTGGAGCGAGTGGTGGGCCGTTAGCGTGTCTGGTAGTTTAGGTAAGGCACCCTCGTGGAGAGGGGTCCGGCGAGAGAGGTGGATGGGGCCAGGGTGGTCCCTGAGCGCAGGAAGGGGGTGGAGCGAGTGGTGGGCCGTTAGCGTGTCTGGTAGTTTAGGTAAGGCACCCTCGTGGAGAGGGGTCCGGCGAGAGAGGTGGATGGGGCCAGGGTGGTCCCTGAGCGCAGGAAGGGGGTGGAGCGAGTGGTGGGCCGTTAGCGTGTCTGGTAGTTTAGGTAAGGCACCCTCACGGAGAGGGGTCCGGCGAGAGAGGTGGATGGGGCCAGGGTGGTCCCCGAGCGCAGGAAGGGGGTGGAGCGAGTGGTGGGCCGTTAGCGTGTCTGGTAGTTTAGGTAAGGCACCCTCACGGAGAGGGGTCCGGCGAGAGAGGTGGATGGGGCCAGGGTGGTCCCCGAGCGCAGGAAGGGGGTGGAGCGAGTGGTGGACCGTTAGCGTGTCTGTTAGTTTAGGTAAGGCACCCTCGTGGAGAGGGGTCGGGCGAGAGAGGTGGATGGGGCCAGGGTGGTCCCCGAGCGCAGGAAGGGGTTGGAGCGAGTGGTGGGCCGTTAGCGTGTCTGGTAGTTTAGGTAAGGCACCCTCACGGAGAGGGGCCCGGCGAGAGAGGTGGATGGGGCCAGGGTGGTCCCTGAGCGCAGGAAGGGGGTGGAGCGAGTGGTGGGCCGTTAGCGTGTCTGGTAGTTTAGGTAAGGCACCCTCACGGAGAGGGGTCCGGCGAGAGAGGTGGATGGGGCCAGGGTGGTCCCTGAGCGCAGGAAGGGGGTGGAGCGAGTGGTGGGCCGTTAGCGTGTCTGGTAGTTTAGGTAAGGCACCCTCACGGAGAGGGTTCCGGCGAGAGAGGTGGATGGGGCCAGGGTGGTCCCCGAGCGCAGGAAGGGGGTGGAGCGAGTGGTGGGCCGTTAGCGTGTCTGGTAGTTTAGGTAAGGCACCCTCACAGAGCAGGGTTCGGCGAGAGAGGTGGATGGGGCCAGGGTGGTCCCTGAGCGCAGGTAGGGGGTGGAGCGAGTGGTGGGCCGTTAGCGTGTCTGGTAGTTTAGGTAAGGCACCCTCACGGAGAGGGGTCCGGCGAGAGAGGTGGATGGGGCCAGGGTGGTCCCTGAGCGCAGGAAGGGGGTGGAGCGAGTGGTGGGTCGTTAGCGTGTCTGGTAGTTTAGGTAAGGCACCCTCACGGAGAGGGGTCCGGCGAGAGAGGTGGATGGGGCCAGGGTGGTCCCTGAGCGCAGGAAGGGGGTGGAGCGAGTGGTGGGCCGTTAGCGTGTCTGGTAGTTTAGGTAAGGCACCCTCACGGATAGGGGTCCGGCGAGAGAGGTGGATGGGGCCAGGGTGGTCCCCGAGCGCAGGAAGGGGCTGGAGCGAGTGGTGGGCCGTTAGCGTGTCTGGTAGTTTAGGTAAGGCACCCTCGTGGAGAGGGGTCCGGCGAGAGAGGTGGATGGGGCCAGGGTGGTCCCTGAGCGCAGGAAGGGGGTGGAGCGAGTGGTGGGCCGTTAGCGTGTCTGGTAGTTTAGGTAAGGCACCCTCGTGGAGAGGGGTCCGGCGAGAGAGGTGGATGGGGCCAGGGTGGTCCCTGAGCGCAGGAAGGGGGTGGAGCGAGTGGTGGGCCGTTAGCGTGTCTGGTAGTTTAGGTAAGGCACCCTCACGGAGAGGGGTCCGGCGAGAGAGGTGGATGGGGCCAGGGTGGTCCCCGAGCGCAGGAAGGGGGTGGAGCGAGTGGTGGGCCGTTAGCGTGTCTGGTAGTTTAGGTAAGGCACCCTCACGGAGAGGGGTCCGGCGATAGAGGTGGATGGGGCCAGGGTGGTCCCCGAGCGCAGGAAGGGGGTGGAGCGAGTGGTGGGCCGTTAGCGTGTCTGTTAGTTTAGGTAAGGCACCCTCGTGGAGAGGGGTCGGGCGAGAGAGGTGGATGGGGCCAGGGTGGTCCCCGAGCGCAGGAAGGGGTTGGAGCGAGTGGTGGGCCGTTAGCGTGTCTGGTAGTTTAGGTAAGGCACCCTCACGGAGAGGGGTCCGGCGAGAGAGGTGGATGGGGCCAGGGTGGTCCCTGAGCGCAGGAAGGGGGTGGAGCGAGTGGTGGGCCGTTAGCGTGTCTGGTAGTTTAGGTAAGGCACCCTCACGGAGAGGGGTCCGGCGAGAGAGGTGGATGGGGCCAGGGTGGTCCCTGAGCGCAGGAAGGGGGTGGAGCGAGTGGTGGGCCGTTAGCGTGTCTGGTAGTTTAGGTAAGGCACCCTCACGGAGAGGGTTCCGGCGAGAGAGGTGGATGGGGCCAGGGTGGTCCCCGAGCGCAGGAAGGGGGTGGAGCGAGTGGTGGGCCGTTAGCGTGTCTGGTAGTTTAGGTAAGGCACCCTCACGGAGAGGGGTCGGGCGAGAGAGGTGGATGGGGCCAGGGTGGTCCCTGAGCGCAGGAAAGGGGTGGAGCGAGTGGTGGGCCGTTAGCGTGTCTGGTAGTTTAGGTAAGGCACCCTCGTGGAGAGGGGTCCGGCGAGAGAGGTGGATGGGGCCAGGGTGGTCCCTGAGCGCAGGAAGGGGGTGGAGCGAGTCGTGGGCCGTTAGCGTGTCTGGTAGTTTAGGTAAATCACCCTCAAGGAGAGGGGTCCGGCGAGAGAGGTGGATGGGGCCAGGGTGGTCCCTGAGCGCAGGAAGGGGGTGGAGCGAGTCGTGGGCCGTTAGCGTGTCTGGTAGTTTAGGTAAGGCACCCTCACGGAGAGGGGTCCGGCGAGAGAGGTGGATGGGGCCAGGGTGGTCCCTGAGCGCAGGAAGGGGGTGGAGCGAGTGGTGGGCCGTTAGCGTGTCTGGTAGTTTAGGTAAGGCACCCTCACGGAGAGGGGTCCGGCGAGAGAGGTGGATGGGGCCAGGGTGGTCCCTGAGCGCAGGAAGGGGGTGGAGCGAGTGGTGGGCCGTTAGCGTGTCTGGTAGTTTAGGTAAGGCACCCTCACGGAGAGGGGTCCGGCGAGAGAGGTGGATGGGGCCAGGGTGGTCCCTGAGCGCAGGAAGGGGGTGGAGCGAGTGGTGGGCCGTTAGCGTGTCTGGTAGTTTAGGCAAGGCACCCTCACGGAGAGGGGTCCGGCGAGAGAGGTGGATGGGGCCAGGGTGGTCCCCGAGCGCAGGAAGGGGGTGGAGCGAGTGGTGGGCCGTTAGCGTGTCTGGTAGTTTAGGTAAGGCACCCTCACGGAGAGGGGTCCGGCGAGAGAGGTGGATGGGGCCAGGGTGGTCCCTGAGCGCAGGAAGGGGGTGTAGCGAGTGGTGGGCCGTTAGCGTGTCTGGTAGTTTAGGTAAGGCACCCTCGTGGAGAGGGGTCCGGCGAGAGAGGTGGATGGGGCCAGGGTGGTCCCCGAGCGCAGGAAGGGGGTGGAGCGAGTGGTGGGCCGTTAGCGTGTCTGGTAGTTTAGGTAAGGCACCCTCACGGAGAGGGGTCCGGCGAGAGAGGTGGATGGGGCCAGGGTGGTCCCTGAGCGCAGGAAGGGGGTGGAGCGAGTGGTGGGCCGTTAGCGTGTCTGGTAGTTTAGGTAAGGCACCCTCGTGGAGAAGGGTCCGGCGAGAGAGGTGGATGGGGCCAGGGTGGTCCCCGAGCGCAGGAAGGGGGTGGAGCGAGTGGTGGGCCGTTAGCGTGTCTGGTAGTTTAGGTAAGGCACCCTCGTGGAGAAGGGTCCGGCGAGAGAGGTGGATGGGGCCAGGGTGGTCCCCGAGCGCAGGAAGGGGGTGGAGCGAGTGGTGGGCCGTTAGCGTGTCTGGTAGTTTAGGTAAGGCACCCTCACGGAGAGGGGTCCGGCGAGAGAGGTGGATGGGGCCAGGGTGGTCCCCGAGCGCAGGAAGGGGGTGGAGCGAGTGGTGGGCCGTTAGCGTGTCTGGTAGTTTAGGTAAGGCACCCTCACGGAGAGGGGTCGGGCGAGAGAGGTGGATGGGGCCAGGGTGGTCCCCGAGCGCAGGAAGGGGTTGGAGCGAGTGGTGGGCCGTTAGCGTGTCTGGTAGTTTAGGTAAGGCACCCTCAGGAGAGGGGTCCGGCGAGAGAGGTGGATGGGGCTAGGGTGGTCCCCGAGCGCAGGAAGGGGGTGGAGCGAGTGGTGGGCCGTTAGCGTGTCTGGTAGTTTGGGTAAGGCACCCTCACGGAGAGGGGTCCGGCGAGAGAGATCGCCCAATGCGCGTGTAGGGGTGGGATGGGATGACCACTGGATGGGGGCAAGAGTGGTCCCCGAAGCGCAGGAAGGGGTGGAGCGAGCCCCAAGCACTGGAGAGGGAGATCCATTACTCCGGCACAGACAACACAAGCCGTCACGACAACTACCGGTAACGGCACGTACCTTTCCATGCCCCGTCGCATCACTCCCCAAATGTAACTTGGCTAGCTCTCTAGACACAATGTATTATCACTATCGCGACTACCCGACATCAGCTGTATCAAGTGATATCATCGCGCGGAGAGGGGGGGGGGGTGAGACTTGAACCGTTTGGTCTGGCTGGTCGCTTTTTGAGCTCGCACCATGCCTACTCCTACCTAGCCCTAGTATATGCCTCTCTGACCGCGCCCGTAAATGAAGCAAGGGTAAGTCAGAGAGGCATGTATTACGGGCTAACTCTAACCCACCCACTTCACCGGTTGCCGGATTTTGCTCCGCAGTTAGGGAGGGGGCGGGTAGCGAGGAGGGGAGGACAGGGAGGAGGGGAGGGGCGGGTAGGGAGGAGGTGAGGGGGCGGGTAGGGAGGAGTGGAGGGGGCAGGTAGGGAGGAGGGGAGGGGGCGGGTAGGGAGGAGGGGAGGGGGCAGGTAGGGAGGAGGGGAGGGGCGGGTAGGGAGGAGGGGAGGGGCGGTTAGGGAGGAAGGCAGGGGGCGAGTAGCGAGGGGGGTCGGGTAGAGAGTGAGAGAGGGAGCGGGTAGAGAGGGAGGGAGGGTCGGGTAGGGAGGAGGGGAGGGGACGGGTGGCGAGGGAAGGTGTCTGGGGCATGACTGCCTATAGGCTCTGACCAAAGTCATGCCAACCAACCTCTGGACATCGTTAAGGATGTCTCCCACTTGGGGAGGGGACTGATCCATGTGTCATCAGCAAAAAGTCGTATATTCGACTGTAATTAAACCATTGACAATATCATTAATACATACTATAAATAACATAGGACCTAGGACTGATCCTTGTGGGACCTGATTATATATTGCGTGCTCTGGCCAACTGAGAGCCTAACGGCACGTGGATCGGTGGTTCGAGCCCTGCTGTGGCCATGTCTATGTGGTCCCAGGATAAAGGTCCCATGTCTTTCGTCGTAAGGAGTAGGGGGTTACCCCCGGAGACATGGCTTCACTCTCCATCCCTTCTCCCATTGACACGATATGACCAAAAGTAGTTAAAGCGTCCTGAATAACCAGCCAACCACCCGTTATGAAAAAAGGTACTGGTCGGTGGTTAAATGTATACGAAGACAACCCCGGGGACCACCACGCGGCCCGCCCGCCCGCCCTCTGCCGATGCCGCCCACCAGGACAGCCGCTCCCACTCTGTACAAGTTCAAAGTTCAAGTCTGTCAATAAAAGCACAAGCCAAGTTAGTCCCAAATGAGACAGTTGTTGCTTCGCATGAAACAAGCAACGTCAGATGGGGCTATGAAGCCAAGCGAGTTGACCCTGCGTTATAACACTAATAATACGCACGGGAGCGCCTGCGACGTTCCCCACGACACAAAAGCTCTGCTTATCACGTTCTACATGCACCTAGCAGATTCACTCACCAACCACAACACACACACAATCGGACCACACACAACTTACCCAAAGATTGATAACACGCTGGAGTCCGTCACATCTAGCTCCTTGCCTGTCTGGATATGGCAATGGAATGACTGGTCACGCAGTCGTCTTCCCTATGACTGGGACCCGGCATGGAGTCTACCATACCATACAGTACCCTACCATACCGAGCCTACCTGCCGCCGAGGGATGTCGCCGACAAAGTCGTCTCCAGCCGGATACCCAGAAGCCACACACCTCCTCCACACACCACCCTGCTGCGTCCACACACCACCCTCCTCCCACCCCCCCCCCCCCCCCCCGCACCCCCAACGCCTCCGCCTAAATCAGACACGCCTAATACGTCCTATGGCGTTGCGGGTGATCAAGTGTCACTTGAATCGAGTAAGGGGGTAGGCAGGGGGGCGGGTGTGGAGAGGGGGGGGAGGGGGGGTGCGGGGGAGGTAGCGAGCCGGGCGGTGGAGGTAGCGAAGAGGGTGGGTATCGAGGATGCGGCAGATAGGTATCGAGGGAGGGGAAAAAGGATAGGTAGCTAGAAGGGCGGGTTTTGTCGGGTGGAGGAAGAGAGGGACGGGACGCCCAAGCGTACAGGTGGGTGTATATATTTACACCGGGCATTACGCCCGTATGTGATTACCATCTGGGCAGGCGTGAAAAGGACTTGTTATATGTATATATTTTAGTTGTTTTTGTTAGCATTATTTTGTATTTGTTAATTTACATGGCGTTCTCCGTATATGTGGCTACATCAGCCTGTTTACCGAGCGATCCCAGTTAGATTCATATTTCAGGGTAACCTTTGGTGGGACCTATAGGTGGGACCTATAGCCAGGACCTATAGCCAGGACCCATCGCCAGGACCTATAGCCAGGACCTATAGCCGGGACCTATGGCCAAGAGGAATGGGATACTATTGTCGGCACACAAAATACGACAGTTTTAGTAATATTTAGACCATGTATGGGGATATATTCATCTTTATAGTGACATACGCTAGTGTACTGTGATTTATTACCCAGCTGCTTTGAACTCCCCAAAATGTCTCATGCTAATGTTTGATAACCATTCTGCTGAATGCCATCTGATGTAATCATTTGGTTGTTGAATGCACTAAATTCATTCACTCTCGTAGTTTTGGTGTAATGTGCTTGTGAAGCATATCCCGTTCGTTCTCTGACACAAACAAGCTGCATAACATCGGACATTGTTCTCGGCACATGCACATTTTCCCTGCCTTTTTGTTTCCTGCCGCTGCAAAAAAACTGCCTTCTCCAGATGTTCCGAAAAGGCTTGTTTTATCATGTTTACCGGCGCGAGTTTATGGTTAGTCCATGAACTCCACAGCCCCCCGCTGCGTGGCCCGCTCACTCAGACATGGAGCGAGCGGAGGTGGGGCTGTGGAAGAGCCTAGTTCATGGTCAGTGCCAAACGTCCATCCGAAGTGGGCAAAGAACACCGCTTGGGGGTAGGCAATGTGCGACGATTTGCTACCTCTTTTGCCAAGGCTGTGAGGTTAACGTGCTGAACGAAGGCATCCTCAGTTGGCGGCAGAGCGAGAAGAGTTCCAGATGTGCCGTTAAGAAACCTCTGAGAACGGATACCGGCCAGTGTGGTGATGTCTCCACCTCCAAGTGTCTTGACTTTCGGTGCATGACTTGAGCTAACAAGTTCATCCGTGATGGCAGTCTGATTGTCGACTTCAGCCAATGTGACAAGTGGTACGCTGTCAACGGACATCAGAGCCTTCAATAGCTTTCACTTACCCAAACCATATAGCTGATGTCATCTTTGTCATTTTGGGATATAATGCATTGCATCGACTATAATCACCGTATTCGTCTGTTTACCATCGTCTACTGGTACAGATGCATGCAAAAATGCATGGGCAAAAAACCCTCCTTGCGGAATTGTTTACATAGTATAAATTCAGTTAACCTTGACAAAAAACATTTGCTTAGCTATGCACGATGTTGGCATATAGTATAACTTATGCAGAAACATTATTTTGTTCTTAAATAGGCAATATTGTATCGTCAACCAACCTAGTGTAGAGCGTACAATTTCATCATTGGTTCTAACGTGGAAGCCCTTAATGTTGCATGTGGAGTTGTTTCGCTGTTTTTGAATGCCAAATTGGCGTAAAAGAACACAAACCTAAGGCCTTAAGGTTCATAACAGACAATAAACACCTACCATATCGCTCACCAATTATCTGCCCATGAGCAAACTTTCAAATTTTCAAATTCATGAATTGTCCGCCACAAAAATGAAAACTTGTGCTGATTTGAAACGTCATAAACGTGTGTACCCAAGTCGTTTACCGGTGCCACCGACAGGGGGCCCAAGCGCTAAATTATATGAGACAATAGAAGCGTCCGGAGCGCCACTTTTTCTTTGGCGGTGGCCGTTGACACTGCTTGTGGTCAATGGTAACATTTCCTGTTTATGTTTATTTTCGTACAGCCGTTGCAACGGTCAGCTCCACATGTAACTTTAATCAATTTGGCAAATTATTTTTGTAACTTTTCTAATTGCACGAAGTGCTTGTCACGGAGGGTAAGCCACACTTCAGATCCATAAAGGCAGGCTGGAATGCACATCTTTTCCCAAAGCTGGGCTGAGTATATGGGATTCAGACCATCCGGTTTGAGGCCTACACATGCCAAAGAAGCAAGGATCCCTTTACCCTTTATGCAGATATTACTAACTAATTTATCTGAAATGAGTAATATGTGACACTTCCTTGATTTAGTAGTCACACAGGTACCATTTGCGAGACGAACAGTTCCTCATATGTTTTCTTTACACTCACCAAATACAACGACATTAGACTTATATGTGGAAAAGGAAACCGCCATTTACCACTGTACTCGTGAGCACGATTAATCGTTCTGTCCAGGCCATGTTTGGACAGTGATGCCAAGGTAGAATCATCCGCAAGGGTGACACTACCTAGGTGCAACTGATTGACTTGCATACCATCGGCTTTATCAACCCATTCGTGGATATCGTTATTGAAGACAGCATAGAAAAACATCGAGAGGAGACCACCCTGTTTCATGGAGCGACTTATAGCAAACTTCTCACAATAACGTCCATCGAGCAGAACACTGCATCTGCTTCCAAGTAACCAGTTGCGAAAAGAAGCCAAATTTTACCTCGGACGACAAGTTGTAATAGCTTGTACAAAAGACTGTTCCACCACACTTTATCAAAAGCTTTTTCGGCATCTAAGAGACAGGTATATACTTTGCTGGACCGCTCCGTGTGGTAGCATATCGCATCTTGCAACGTATACGAGGCGAACGAACTAGTACAACCAAACCTTCAGGCAAATTGTTGCGGGTGGGGAAACCTAATTGTCTCAAGCCACCTTCGGAGCCTATTCCAAACTACTTTTCTAACAGTTTGTTCAGGGTGGGCATTAGAGTAATGCCCCTGTACGAGTCCAGAAGGTGTTTGTTTTTCCTCTTGCCGTTATATAGAGGGGTAAGCACCCCCCGTTTTAAAGGCATCTGGGACCTGGGTAACAGAAGCAATTTGATTAAATACTATGGTTAACTTTTCGTATAATCTATCACTGGCAGATTTGAAGTGCTCATACATAATCAAATCGTACCCCGGGGCTTTCTTATTTGGCAAGGATGAACAAGCCAGCTTAATTTCAAGAACACGGAACGGCGTCTGTAGGACTCCAGCGGGGTCCTCGTTACCTTCGCATTCAACCACAGAGTCAGCGACCGCTTGATCTATAAACGCTTTGAAATTTGCGTTATAATTAAGGGATTCCTCTGGACTCATTTAGCAACCGTTCGTAATCAGCTGCCCAGCAATTTCTGACGTTATTAGGCTCACTTAATAAGACGCCTTCCGACTGGATTAAATGCCAGGCTTTTAGAGTACCTCTACGTTTACTGACAGCTCTCAAGATACGACCCCTATCTAGCTCAGACTCACTCTCGACCTGCAATAACTGCTGCTCATCATAGCTTACTTGTTTTCGGCGTAAAAGTTTAGCAAAAGCTCTTTTCGATCACTTATAAGAAACGAAACTATTAAACTATGCTCCCCTTGGCTTGCCTTCATTAATGCAAGTATGGCGTAGTTTTAACTGTGTGTTATGAGCCTTTCGGAGATTATCATCCCAATAGGGTTTCTTATGCTTATGGAACACTTTCTTGAGAAAGGGTTGCTGAATCACTTTGAATTGCACTTTGAATGGAATTACAATACTCATTGACCTCACAGGCAGATGCATCGTTAATTGACTGGAGATAATGATCCAATGTCTGGCCATACAAAGATACATCAGCAGCATCCCAGTTCACAAAGTGTTAAGAGTGTCTTCACTAACAATTCTACAGCGAACAACCTTTTGATAGAGAGCATTATCAACGGCAATGTGATCTATTTTAGTACCTTCGGAGACAGTAGTGGGTAAATATGTATACCGAAGACCCGTGCACTCCTTATTAACCACCATCGACGAGTACTCAATATATCTGAGGAAATCAGTAAAAAGCTTTGCACGTAACTTTAAAAAGATTCCATTTTCTCGAACTTGAGCATTCATGTCACCGCATATTACAACATATCCATACGCACAGAACCGCTGCTGGGCCACAAAAACGTTGATTTACAAGAGCAAGTATGCTCGGTAGGTTGGCCCTGGCTAACACGTCGGCATTTGTTACCTTGTCTTGCCAAGAAATGCCTAAAATGTTTCGCAGGCAACGAAGATGAAAGTTGTTTCGGGTGCTATGACGGGTGACATGACGGGTGTTATGACGGGTGTTATTACGGGTGTTATGACGGGTTTTATGACGGGTTTTATGACGGGTGTTATGACGGGTGTTACGACGCGTGTTATGACGGGTGTTATGACGAGTGTTATGACGGGTGTTATGACGGGTGTTATGACGGGTGTTATGACGGGTGTTATGATAGTTGTTATAACGGGTGTTATGACGGGTGTTATGACGAGTGTTATGAGGGGTGTTATGACGAGTGTTATGATGAGTGTTATGACGGGTGTTACATTGTAGCGGCTGTAACTATTGAGGTGACCTCACTGGGTCACTACAGTCATAGGGAAGACCACTTCGGGACCAGTCATTCCATTGCCATATCCAGACAGGCAAGGAGCTAGATCTGACGGATTCTACGTTAGTAAGTAGAGACCTCGACTTAAGTCGAGGTCTCTACTTTATAAGTCGAGATCTCGAGATACTAAGTCGAGATCTCGAGATAATAATTCGAGCTCACTACTTAATAAATCGAGATCCCTACTTAATAAGTCGAGATCTCGAGATTAATAAGTTGAGATCTCGAGATAATAAGTCGAGGTCTCTACTCAATTAGTCGAGGTCTCTACTTATTACCTGGATTTATTAAGTAGAGACCTCGACTTATTATCTCGAGATCTCGACTTATTATCTCGAGATCTCAAATTATTAATCTCGAGATCTCGACTTATTAAGTAGAGATCTCGATTTATTAAGTAGTGAGCTCGAATTATTATCTCGAGATCTCGACTTGGTATCTCGAGATCTCGACTTATAAATAGAGACCTCGACTTATGAAGTAGTGACCTCGACTTATTATTTCGAGATCTCGACTTATAAAGTAGAGATCTCGATATATTAAGTAGTGACCACGAATTATTAAGTAGAGACCTCGACTTATTAAGTAGAGACCTCGACTTATTAATAAATCGAGGTCTCTACTTACTAAAGTAGAATCCGTCAGATCTAGCTCCGTGCCTGTATATGGCAATGGTATGACTGGTCACGAAGTGGTCTTCCCTATGACTGCGTTTAGGTCTCGCACGCGTGGAGTCCTACCCGGCTGCCTGCCCCCAACACTGTGAAGGGGAATAAGATACATTGTAGTTGGGTGGAGCCAAAGACCTTCTATACTAATAAAATGAAGTTGTCTGTCCCACTATGCCGCTGCATGCAAGAGCACATTGCCTCAGCAGCCGCCTTGAACCTATATCCAACCGAACCACTGCTTGCACGCACTGCAGGGTCCGCCTTGGATGTATCAACATTGTCGCTCTTAGATGTGTCAACGCTATCGCATGTGTCAACACTACCGCAGGGTGCTTATCACCTTATCCCGCGCATACTATCGCTTTCGGGTGCTTATCCCGCATGGTGACCATGTCTGCGGCGGGCTACCTGGCTTGGTGCCAACAGTAATAATATTTTTCCCAACGCATTATCGCAAATCCCGTACTGTCTCGCGTCTACAACTTCCCGTCAGTAGCAAATTTTGTCCACTAAAGGTACGTTAAATGACGAACAACGGGCGGGAAACCGCCCCTTTTTCACTCAATCAACCCTTTTTTTTTACTCAATCAATGTATGAGCTTGGCCTTAGATTTACTGGACTGATATTCGTTTATTAGCGTGCTTTAGCCGCAATTTGAGTATTCTGTACAAACAAAATACTGCCATACTGTTATTTCTTTCGCTTATTAGTACGAACGCCGGCCGGGGCGGCTAGTGTTCTATAAATTCTTTGGTGGAGCGGACGAGCCTACTTTCCGCTGACTCCTGTCGCCAACCAAGCCGTCTCCGTCTGCAGCCGGAAACCCAGAAGCCACACACCACCCACACCACACACACCACACCTCAACCACACACCACCCTGCTGTGTCCACACACCACCCTGCTCCCCCCTCCCCACCCCCCACGCCCCCGCCTAAATCATCGCTAATGTGTGGTATGGCGTTGCGAGCGAACAAGTGTTATACTTGCCTCGATTAGGGGGGTAGCCAGGGGGCGGGGGAGTTAGCGAGCGGGGCGGTGGAGGTAGCGAGGAGGGGGTCAGTTGACATCGAGGAGGGGGCAGATAGCTAGGCGGGAGGGGAAGCGGGTCAGGTGGCTAGGAAGGAGGGGAAGAAGGGTAGGTAGCTAGTAGGCCGATTTTGTTGGGGGGGGGGGGGCAGGAAGCGTGGAGAGATGACAGTGGGGGCAGGAGAGGTGGATGGTATCTGGTCCAGAAGTGGGCCGAAAGGCCGGGGGACGGACGCGGACATTTACGTCACGAAACTTCGAATGATCGCCTCTGACTCCCGTTGGATGTTTTAACGCCCACACGCTCCACGCCTGCCACCCCCCCCCCCCCTCCCCCTCCTTGTTCGTACACCTGCAGTGTGTTTTTAAAAAGAGGATATCATAGCCAAGGGTGACAAGTCACATGCTTCACACAGTGTGGTTGTGTTGTAAAGCATAAATCTAGTCTCGTTATATTTCAACGTTATCGTATCTGTTCGCAATAATATCAGCTACATTTACTCTTTTTATGTGTCTAACTTACACCAACTTACATGTTGTCTGCATAGCTTAAAATAGGGTTCCACCGCAGCCTCTCGCCCGCGACCACCGCCGACCGATATTGTCATCTGGGCGCCCAGCGACGGACGCGGTCTCCAGCAACCGCTGGCCCCGCCGCTGGGGTTCTTCATGGACATTTTATTAACATGTATACCTTTAAGTGCGTGAAAACCCAAATTAAATTCAATCATCAATGGCACGATCCTGGCGTTCTCCATTAACATTGTATAAACTATTAACATGTATCACTTAGGTATATCGTCGCCGGCACTGTTATATATACGCGTGTCCGGTCGGCTTCTGTCTCTTTTGGACCTTCCTGATAACAAATATAGTGGAACAGGTGAACCACGACCCCTGCCAAACTTACAAACCGCTCGCCCAATACGCTGTCTCGATCACTCCTTCCCTCCCTCGCCACCACCCAGCGGCGATTGAGGCTACTGTGGTCCTGACGGGGTCTATGACAGCACAAGAGGCTCAACTCTAATAATTACAACCTAGGTCTTAAATAATTACAACCTAGGTCTTAAATAATTAAAACCTAGGTTTTAATTTTCTACATAGGCTTTAATTAATTACAACCTAGGTAGTAATTTTTACCTAGGCTTTAATTAATTAGAACCTAGGTTGTAATTATTTAAGACCTAGGTAGTAATTATTTAAGACCTAGGTTCTAATTATTTAAAACCGAGGTTATAATTAATTAAAGCCTATGTAAGAATTAAAACCTAGGTTGAAATTATTTAAAACCTAGGTCTTAAATAATTAAAGCCTAGGTAAGAATTAAAACCTAGGTTGTAATTATTTACAACCTAGGTGTTAAATAATTACAACCTAGGTTTTAAATAATTACAACCTAGGTTTTAATTCTCTTACATAGGCTTTAATTATTTAAGACCTAGGTTTTAAATAATTACAACCTAGGTTGTAATTAATTAAAGCCTATGTAGAAAATTAAAACCTAGGTTTTAATTATTTAAGACCTAGGTTGTAATTATTTAAGACCTAGGTTGTAATTATTTAAGACCTAGGTTGTAATTATTAGAGTTGAGCCTCTTGTGCTGTCATAGGGGTCCAACGAGCGTTGGTAAACCACTCTCGCCAACTCATTGTGTGACGTCACACGCAGGGTGGTTTTCCGCAAGTTTTCCGTGACGCACGTATGCGGTCTGTATATGATAACCTCTGGATCGACTGAGGGGATTCCCTATTTCTGGGGTAGTCCGACGTAGAAACCAAGTCAGCTGCATACTTTAAAAAGACGATGCTGAATATAGATCTGTTTCCCCGAATAAGGTACGTGACTCTACATAAAACACTGCATTACTGCAGCACTGGGGCTTTATCCCCAGCTGTCAGTGGTGTCATTGGTTAGATTAGTACAACCGCTCCTTTACACGCACCATCTGCTCAGTGACGTCAAGGGTCAACTGTGACTGAATAATTAATATATATGTATATGTACCCCAGATTGTCCTCTCCGGCCCTATGTATATGTACCCCAGATTGTCCTCTCCGGCCCTATGTATATGTACACCCAACTGTACTCGCTAGCTATCTGTATATTTACACTCCGGCCATATGTATATGTACACCCAACTGTCCTCTCCGGCCATCTGTATCTGTACACCCAACGGTACTCTGCGGCCATATGTATATGTACACCAAACTGTACTATCCGGCCATATATATATGTACACCCAACTGTACTCTCCGGCCATATGTATATGTACAATCACGCCTTCTGTATATCTACACTCCGGCCATATATGTATGTACACATAACTGTACTCTGCGGCCATCTGTATCTGTACACCCAACTGTACTCTGCGGCCATATGTATATGTACACCAAACTGTACTATCCGGCCATATATATATGTACACCCAACTGTACTCTCCGGCCATATGTATATGTACACTCACGCCTTCTGTATATCTACACTCCGGCCATATATGTATGTACACATAACTGTACTCTGCGGCCATCTGTACATGTACACCCAACTGTACTCTGTGGCCATATGTATATTTACACCCAACTGTACCCTTCGGCCATCTGTATATGTACACCCAACTGTAATCTGTGGCCATATGTATATGTACACCCAACTGTACTCTCCGGTCATCTGTATATGTACACCCAACTGTACTCTGCGGCTATATGTATATGTACACTCAGGTCATCTGTATATCTACACTCCGGCCATATGTATATGTACACCCAACTGTACTCTCCGGCCATCTGTATCTGTACACCCAACTGTACTCTTCGGCCATATGTATATGTACACCAAACTGTACTATCCGGCCATATATATATGTACACCCAACTGTACTCTCCGGCCATATGTATATGTACACTCATGCCTTCTGTATATCTACACTCCGGCCATATATGTATGTACACCAAACTGTACTATCCGGCCATATATATATGTACACCCAACTGTACTCTCCGGCCATATGTATATGTACACTCATGCCTTCTGTATATCTACACTCCGGCCATATATGTATGTACACCCAACTGTACTCTCCGGCCATATGTATATGTACACTCATGCCTTCTGTATATCTACACTCCGGCCATATATGTATGTACACCCAACTGTACTCTGCGGTCATCTGTATATGTACACCCAACTGTACTCTGTGGCCATATGTATATTTACACCCAACTGTACTCTCCGGCCATATATGTATGTACACATAACTGTACTCTGCGGCCATCTGTATATGTACACCCAACTGTAATCTGCGGCCATATGTATATGTACACCCAACTGTACTCTCCGGCCATCTGTATATGTACACCCAACTGTGCTCTCCGGCCATCTGTATATGTACACCCAACTGTACTCTGCGGCCATATGTATATGTACACTCAGGTCATCTGTATATCTACACTCCGGCCATATGTAACCCAACTGTACTCTCCGGCCATCTGTATATGTACACCCAACTGTACTCTAGGGCCATATGTATATTTACACCCAACTGTACTCTCCGGCCATCTGCATATGTACACCCAACTGGAATCTGCGGCCATATGTATATGTACACCCAACTGTGCTTTTCGGCCATATGTATATGTACACTCAACTGTACTCTGCGGCCATCTGTATATGTGCACCCAACTGTACTCTCCGGCCATCTTTATATGTACACCCAACTGTACTCTGCGGCCATATGTATATGTACGCTCAGGTCTCTGTATATCTACTCTCTGGCCATATATATATGTACACCCAACTGTACTCTCCGGCCATCTGTATATGTGCACCCAACTGTACTCGCCAGCCATATGTATATGTACACCCAACTGTACTCTCCGGCCATATGTATATGCACACCCAACTGTACTCTCCGGCCATATGTATATGTACACCCAACTGTACTCTCCGGCCATATGTATATGTGCACCCAACTGTATTCGCCAGCCATATGTATATTTACACTCATGCCTTCTGCATATCTACACTCCGGCCATATATGTATGTACACATAACTGTACTCTGCGGCCATCTGTATATGTACACCCAACTGTACTCTGTGGCCATATGTATATTTACACCCAACTGTACCCTCCGGCCATCTGTATATGTACACTCAACTGTAATCTGCGGCCATATGTATATGTACACCCAACTGTACTCTCCGGTCATCTGTATATGTACACCCAACTGTACTCTCCGGCCATATGTATATGCACACCCAACTGTACTCTCCGGCCATATGTATATGTACACCCAACTGTACTCTCCGGCCATATGTATATGTGCACCCAACTGTACTCGCCAGCCATATGTATATTTACACTCATGCCTTCTGCATATCTACACTCCGGCCATATATGTATGTACACATAACTGTACTCTGCGGCCATCTGTATATGTACACCCAACTGTACTCTGTGGCCATATGTATATTTACACCCAACTGTACCCTCCGGCCATCTGTATATGTACACCCAACTGTAATCTGCGGCCATATGTATATGTACACCCAACTGTACTCTCCGGCCATCTGTATATGTACAGCCAACTGTAATCTGCGGCCATATGTATATGTACACCCAACTGTACTCTCCGGTCATCTGTATATGTACACCCAACTGTACTCTGCGGCCATATGTATATGTACACTCAGGTCATCTGTATATCTACACTCCGGCCATATGTATATGTACACCCAACTGTACTCACCGGCCATCTGTATATGTACACCCAACTGTACTCTGTGGCCATATGTATATTTACACCCAACTGTACTCTCCGGCCATCTGTATATGTACACCCAACTGTAATCTGCGGCCATCTGTATATG
This sequence comes from Arenicola marina, assembly GCA_964019135.1. NCBI lineage: Eukaryota > Metazoa > Annelida > Polychaeta > Arenicolidae > Arenicola > Arenicola marina. The sequence continues at coordinate 22,114,662 of OZ025261.1, forward strand.
TACACCCAACTGTGCTTTTCGGCCATATGTATATGTACACCCAACTGTACTCTCCGGCCATCTTTATATGTACACCCAACTGTACTCTGCGGCCATATGTATATGTACACTCAGGTCTGTATATCTACTCTCCGGCCATATATATATGTACACCCAACTGTACTCTCCGGCCATCTGTATATGTGCACCCAACTGTACTCTCCGGCCACATGTATATATACACCCAACTGTACTCTCCGGCCATATGTATATGCACACCCAACTGTACTCTCCGGCCATATGTATATGTACACCCAACTGTACTCTCCGGCCATATGTATATGTGCACCCAACTGTACTCGCCAGCCATATGTATATTTACACTCAGGCCTTCTGTATATCTACACTCCTGCCATATGCATATTGTGGAGAACCCTGTCGAGGGTTCACGGCTATCTTCATCCGTTTACTTGATTCCATTGAAACAACAGCATTGGTCTCTTTTCTTGTATTTATTCCGCATGCACCTTCATATACACCAAGTCTAAGTCAAAAGCTCTCAATTCCGACAAGTCCCGGTCCAGTTCATTTCTTCCTCTCCCCCCTGTTCTACCAGATTCCAGCCCCTTAAATACGGGATAGCCCGACCCAAAACTGGAGGTCTGGACCTACAGTTGGACCCACAGTTGAAGGTCCGGCCCTCGTCTTTACCTAGAGGTCAGGGTCCTCGCCAACTCCGGCGGGTAGGGGGACGGGGCGGGGGTAGTTGCGCAGACTACAACGTGCGGGACCCACAGTTGTGGGTCCGTCCTGGCCAAGCCAGGCGGGTATGAGGGAGGGGGTGGAGTCTGTCCCACCCACCCCAGCCACTGGAAGCCTGAACTCAAATAGAGGTCCGGACCGCCTGGCCAAGCCAGGCGGGTATGAGGGAGGGGGTGGGATGTGTCATCACACGGGCACCACGCAGGCCCCGGCGGGAAGAGCGGGACCGACCCTCGCCTGGAAGCCCCGTGGGACGAGGGGGTGGGGCGCTACCTCGGTGGCTCCCCAGCCCAGCAGCCTAAGCTGTCTCCCAGCCCGCTCCCCCACTGTACTGGCTTTGCCCTAAGCCCGCTGTCTGGATCCTGCGCCGCCTATGTCGGCTGCATGTTCCCCGCTCCCAGCCAGCCCTAGCTGGACTCACCACACTATCTCCCACCAGGATGGCCGCTCCTGCGGACATGTTCATACATTTGATTCATACGCATTAAAAATAACCCAACTCAAAGTAAATTTTAGTTAACTAATGTCTTTAGACGCATGTAATCCATCGCAGGGACGTTTGTCCGCTCTCCAGCTTGAGAATATCGTCAGTCACGAATCTCGGTGGCAGCCTCGCAGCTCCTCTGGCACCCTTGACCTCTCCGCGGTAGCCTGTCGGGTGGAACTCGTTCTCGCGTCCCCCGCCGCATGGCATCTACATTCCTGGGCGCCCCGAGGCCTCGCCCCCCTGCAGTACTGCCCCTTGCGGGTCTGCCCTCTGCCTCTCGCCGACCTTGACATGGTTGAAGCGGCTTGAAGGCGAGACCGCCGAGCCCCCTCGTCACCTCACTGGCATCCTGTACCGGTACCAGTCGCTCTGAATTGGGCTGAGATCTCCCACCAAAGGGCAGACCCGGGTCTTCTAACCGCTGGTCCGCGTCATCCCGCTTCCGTAACTGGCTCCCGTCCTCGGCCGATCTCATACCAAAGGCTGTTGCCGATCCTCGGGGTGTCACATCACGCTTCATGCGTCTCAAACCCCGCCGAATGGATCCATAACACCTTCGGCTTTGACTTATCCAATCCTCCTCTTGGCCATCTCACGCCTTCCGGCCCCTGGGTCCTACCCACCGACCTAGGCAAGACAGCCACATCCACACCATAAACATGACGTGAGCCCACACAGCGCGCTTCCCCTTGCCGTTGCCGACCTGTGACACTGATATCTGGGACACACCGACCCTTCGAGCCCCCAGCGGCTTCACGTCATCCACTAGCTCCATTGAATGACGACCACCGTTTGTGTCTCCGCTCACAAAAATCGCACTCACCGCAGGGCAACTCAGCCAGTACCTTATCCCCATACGTCACTCGACCTCTCGGCATATCGCTGACCGGCGCCTTCTCTGCCGCGAGTGATAATCTTCCACTAAAGATCGATGCGAGTACTCGGACATTTCGCCCGTTTCCCCACGCGTCACTCTCCGACATTCAGCCCGGTCCCACCGCAGCGCAGGTCCGCTCCCCGGCGTATGGCTCTCTTCCGCGGTGGATCTCCCACCTAAGGCCGGAGTGGGTACTCGGGATGTCACATCGCGCTCCCTGCGCCTCATACCCCGCCACTTGACCTGACTCCAACGACAGAGCCGCCACACCCAGCCACCTCCCTCGGCGCCACTCCTCACACCCTCATCGCCGCCACATCTCAACCACGACATGACGCCACACCACCACATCAACAACACAACAAAAACACTTCTCCCGACGGGACGTGCCTCATCTTTATATGTACACTCACGCCGTCTGTATAATTATGTACACCTAACTGTATGCCCAGGCCGAATGCATATTTACACCCGATTTTACTCTAAGGCCATATATATATATATGTACACTCAGGCCATCTGTATTTGTACACACAACTGTACGCCCAAGCCGAATGCATATATTTACACCGGGCATTGCGGCCAGTCCGTATGTGATTACCACCTGGGCATGAAAAGGACTTGACATATGTATATATTTTAGTTCTTTTTTGGATAACATTACATTTTATTTATTCATTCACATAACGTTCTCCGTATATGGCGCTACATACGCCGGTTCACCGAGCGATCCCAGTTAGAGGAATATTTCAGGGTAACTTTGATTACTTTGAAGCCCCCGCCCCCACACCTAACACATCGTTGTCACGCTCCGTAGCTGGTTGGTTGGTTATTCAAGACGCTTTAAAGTTGCATGTGGAGCTATTTCCCGCCAAAACTAAAGAGGTCAAAATACAAATAAGAATCAGTCCTTGAATCATTCAAGATTGGTTTTGTCTATGCTCCACCCATGCCAGACTGCCAAATAGTGTCTCTTAGCCTTGCCCGTGATATCAATTTACCACAAATTTTCATTTCAGTGGTAAACGTCATCAGTTTGTGTGCTTCGCGATGCTTTGTTATAAGTAGCAGTGCCGCGACAGAGTGCTGTGGTGTCGCAGGATAGCCACACCACAGCCGAAACGGCGAGGTTTATCAGGTTTCTGAATTTATGGAATGGAACAATCGAGTTTTCTGCAAATTTTGATATAAATTTCGCCTGGGCTTACTTTTGGCGGGAAAGAGCTCGATATGCAACTTTAACCACTTTTGGTCATATCGCCTCAATGGGAGAAGGAATGGATAGTGGAGCCATGTCTCCGGGGGTAACCCCCTACTCTTTACGAAGAAAGACATGGGATCTTCATCCTGCGACCACACAGATATGGCCACAGCAGGGCTCGAACCACCGACCCACGTGCCGTTAGGCTCTCATGTGACCAGAGCACTCAATGCGAGCGCTCTAGCCCACTGAGCTGTCGTGCCGGCCCGCAACTCAATCTGCGCAAACGGCCAAATATTCGATTTGATGTAACTGCGTCCAAACGAATATAACTTCGTTCGAATGAAGCATGAGGGTTGCCTTGTAGTTGCAGCTAGCATAGGGCCTACTTATAGGCGGCTAATTTGATTACCAAGGGAAGGGGGGGGGGCCTTTTTTTAAGGCTGACAGGTCAGCTTTTTTCCCCTTACTTACCAGTTATTTATGCCCAGGCAAAATTTCATTCAGGAAAAAAAAATTTTTTTTTTTTTTTTCAAACAACACGAACCTAGCTCCATCAAATGTCCCTTAAAATGAAATGGAAAATTATTGTTTCAGGGCCGTTTTTGTGCACACAGGTGAGGGGGATAGGAACTGACGATTTTTCCTATGGATGCATTCCTATGAGGATCATCAGTGCATTCCTATGAGGATGCATGCCCCCCCCCCCCCCCCGCTTTTCAGCGCCAAAACCAGCTCGCTAGGGTGGTTTTTACGGTCGGGGTTTTACCACCAAAACACGCACTGAAGGGGTATTTTCCGCCGCAACCCGCTCTATGAATGTACATTGTTAGAGCCCCGCCCCCCTCCCCGATCGCAAGTCTTTAAAGGGGTGTCTTTTTCATCACAAATTTCCCCTCTCTCAGGCATCAAGATCCCCGCAGACCCCCACCCCCACCCCACCCCAACCAGATTTGTATAATAAAGTGCCCCCCCCCCCCCCCCCGGATGCATGGGGTGCCCCCCAATTGCACATGCATGCATAAAAGTAGCGTAACACCAAGATTTCATTTATTATTAATTTAAAAAAAAAAAAAAAAAACGCCACCTCCCTATCCAATCCGTCAGTCGGAAAGTACGGAAAGGCCAAGTTGCTCCCATTAAAATACGTTGTCACAAAATCGCCCTATGGCTGTGTTGCGAAACTTTCGCACCTCCACTGAAGAACTCTTCTCAATGATAGCCTGGTGCCGCGGTCCAACTTCGCTGTGAGGAACGAGGTCCCGGGGTGGTTTTAGCGGAGTGGTTTTAATTCAATCTCCGCCACCACGGCGCTGGCGTTTTAGTCTCTGACCAGTTCACACAACCGATCGATTTATAAGTGCTTTGCCCACCATCGGTCGTTCACGCGCAATCGCGGGTCTGTGTGTGTGTGGAGGTGGGGCGGGGGAGGGTGGTTAGGGCGGGAAAGTGGGGGACATGCATATAATGGTATGAGACAAGCCGGCTAGCAAATATTCCCACTGCAAACCCTTGCGAGACGCCCTCTACCGGGAGGTATGGGAAGTCTACCGGAAGGTCAAAGACACCGCCGTAAAACCACCCTGTGTCATAGGCATGCTGCCACATGATTCAAGAAGTCACCGTTACCATCAAATACTGGCTCCAAACAAATGATCGTGGCTTTAACGTCTTCGCGGTGCCTTGGCCAGATCCACCTTATGCCTTTGTTGGCCTTGGTGAAGTCGATTATTACAGTAAATGTTGTGAGTTTTCCCTAATATTCAAATGTAACTGCCTACAATTAGGCCTACACGGCTACTAGCCTGAACGTTCAGACGTAACAGTTTGACAGTCTGATGCTGACTGTAACACAAGAACAAGTGTCAAGACTGTAACTTCTGAACATTCAGGCTACACGGCTACAGGACTTAATTAAGCTCACAGTCACATTACAAATGCCAACATTGCCAACAACTTGGAAACATCCAGAACTTTGAGGCCGCGCGACGGAACTTCTAAAGACAAAGCCAAAGCCAAAAGGGCCACCTGTTGCTACGGTTAGGGTTAGGAACAAAATTACAATAAAGTTTTAGACGTAAGCTAATAAGGTTAAAGTTGCATGTTGAGTTCTTTCCTGCCAAAACTAAGACCAGGCGAAATTTATATCAAAATTTGCAGACAACTCGATTGTTTCATTCTATAAATTCAGAAACCTGATAAACATCACTGTTTTGACTGTGGTGTGGTAAACATGTCTATCCCGGAACACAACAGAACACTGTCGCGGCACTGCTACTTATACCAAAGCATCACGAAACATGCAAACTGATGACGTTTACCGCTAAAATGAAAACTTGTGCTAAATTGATATCACAGGCAAGGCTAAGAGACACTGTTCAGCAGTTTGGCATGGGTGGAGTATAGAAAAAAAAAATCTTGAATGATTCAAGGACTGATTATTAGGGTCAGGGTAAATGAGCCTGATGAGGGCACTTGCGCCAAGGTCTTGATCAAATTCCTTGATAGGGGCAACTTTATATACAATTAAGTTTAAGCAATATACCAGAAAGGTTAGAATTGGGTATGCATAGGCATTAGTTTAACTTGGTTATTACCGGGCCTGTCTCTAACTTATTACGGGGTGCCATTAGCTTATTGGCTCATCTGGCACTGATCGAATGAATTTGGCCAGAAAAATCCAACATTGCAAGTTGAGGCAATAAATCAAAGTATTTTTCTTCCGCCAGGTGAGTAAATTGCATAAGTATTCTGGAAAGATGCATATCTTGTCAAATAGTTACAAACTGTGCACCCTATACGCGAAAATATGCGCTGCAACACTGCACAGACAGCAAATGCTGCCTGGCTCTAACAGCACTCTGTGATAAGTTACAGACAAGCCTGGTAACTTAGGCTGGAAAAAAATCCTAGAGCTGCCCCTGGTAGGAACAAGTTTACAATGATGATGTAAATATGTAATGTGTATGTAAACTGTTTAAGACAAATTATAATCTATAGTTGCTTTGTTTATGCTAAAGTTGTCAAATATTGGGCAACTCTGCACTACTACATGAATCCAATGTTTCCCTTTGACTTAAAGATGAAGTCGATAATGCAAAAATTTCTTAATAGGGTATTTACAATGTCAGGTAATATGCTATTCATTCATCATGTTCATGTAGTGCTGTGCAAGGGCACCACGTGGCATTGCACTAGAAGTGGAAGAGGGCAAGTTGCTAAAGAAATAACTATTACCAGATAAACGTAATTTTATTGAAGGCTCTAGATTATGGCAGTAGTATTTCTCTGCTTGTATGACTCATTTGCAGCTTTAATTGAATTGCATGTAATGTAATAAAAAAAGTGAAAAAGTCAACGGAAGCTGGTTTATATATATCTCAATCAATGACTTAATTATTTCTTTAAATGGTTCTTATGCAATGCCATGTAAGCATAATTCCTGTTGTTGTAGTATGGTGCTTAATGTGTCACATTTTGTAATAGAAGTTGAAGATATATAATACAGAAGAAATGTGTAAATGCAGTATATGACTTGTAGTATTATGCATGGTAGATTGATGTTTAATTACCTTGAAATAACCAATGAAATAAAAAATAATTATGACATATATATATATATTATTATATTGATTCTAAAATTATGTCGGTATAATCACTATCACAATGTGCAGTGCTCATGGTTGAACTTTGTTTCTTCCCACTCCAGGATCTATATCTGGCTGATGATGCGATGCACTGCCCCGAGCACGAAGTATTTGACCCACAGATTGGAGTCTTTATATCATGCAATGCTTTCTGTGTACCGTTCCCACATCCCAGCCACGAATGCCAGGAAATATGCCCAGGTATTGTTACAATCGACCTGCTTGACGATATGATTCAGGCATGGATCTCGCCTAACTGTTGCTGTAGACATTTAGTAATAATAAACATATCTAATGCAGAAATAGCCACACAATTAAGCTTACATGTATATACCGGTAGTATAAATTACATTATGAATCATATGGATGTATTTTATCAGTCCTATCATTTTCACAGTTATTCTCTGACAACCGAAAACTTATTTTGGGGCGAAGTGATCAATCTTGGGATGAGTGTCACTTGCGATATAATGCATCCTTCTATGAAATAACCAATAGCCTTGCTTCTGCTCGTTGGAGCACATAGTTGTGCACTACTTGACATGGCTCTGAACTCTTGTTTTCATGTTTAATAAGTTTATATTACAAATACCGCGAGATAGTGGAATGATGATCGATGCATCTATTGTTTTTCTCTTTCCAGATACCTATGATTGCATAGTAAAATACCTCACGCGCTCTACGGACGCTCCTCCCGTCACAAACTCGTCCGTCGCCGTGGTAACCACGCAAGATGCCACCGCGCCAACACAAGACAACAGCTTGATCGTTCCTTTGGGAGCTAGCGCGTGCCTGCTACTTGTTGTCGTCGTCGTTCTAGTCTTGGTTATCTGCTTCAAAAAACGGACGAAAGAGTCTACTTCCTGCGCTGAAAATGGTATGTAAACCGCTTTATAATTTTGTCGACATTTTTGGTCGCGAAGCAACAGCAAGAGTATCTAAAATGTGTGCGATATGGTGGTTTATCCAAGGGTCCGGCCAAAAGTATCTCTTGTGGTTAATAATCACATTCTGCCTGCACACAGACCGTGAATCTAACTTCCCGTCGCGCTGTGACATCAGTCAATTAATTACGAATATAGTTGACCAGAGTGAGCTTGGCAGTGTTCAGGTTGCAAGACGTATATATATGAACATGTGCCGCCCTCTAGTGAGTCATTTCGTAACTATATTGCGACGGTGCCACGAGAGGTAACCGCCTGGTGTAGGCGGTCACATTGGCCGGGGACAGGGATATGACGTGTTGTACATTCAATCTCCTACTCAAATAACTTGAGAGCTACATGGTATTCAAATATAATAATGATATAGAATGAACAGGTTTGAAATATTTTCTGTGGTTTCTTAGATGTAACTGCGACAAATGTAAAGATATGTAAGCTTATATATATTGGGTGTGAAGTATTACGTAATTTTTGAACTTGTTTGATCCAATATATAATAACTTGCAAAGTGAAGCTGGACCTTAGTGGAACGCACTGTTTAATTTTATTTTTATTTTTAGAGCTTCTAGAGCCGCCGCTGATTGGCGACAACCGTCAAAAGGACAACATTAACACATCTGATAATGTGAATATCCCTCTGATGGAGAAAATATCTCCTTCAGACGCAGGACCACAAGTTGAATCCATAGTGCCTTCACTTTCTTCCCTAGAGTCATTCAGCCTCCACTCTGCCGGTTCTCTGCCACATGTACACACTATGAGTGAGGTGGGGTCTCTCGCCCAGGTGGGGAATATCTCACGCGGCGGGTCGCGGGGGACACATGAGAGGAGTCTCTCTGGCTTGAACTTAGATAGCCGGACTTCCCCAGCGGGGTATGATAACCAGCCCGACTCGACTCGGAATGCGACTCACTCCGTACCCAGCCTGGCTCAGCGTACGACCCCCTCCCCACCTGACCTGGTTCAGCGTACGACCCCCTCCCCACCCAACCCGGCTCAGCGTACGACCCCCTGCCCACCTACCCTGGGTCAGCGTACGACCCCCTCCCCACCCAACTCGGCTCAGCGTACGACCCCCTCCCCACCCAACCTGGCTCAGCGTACGACCCCCTGCCCACCTACCCTGGGTCAGCGTACGACCCCCTCCCCACCTGACCTGGCTCAGCGCACGACCCCCTCCCCACCTGACCTGGCTCAGCGTACGACCCCCTCCCCACAGAACTCATATCATCGTACGACCCCCTCCCCACCCAACACAACTGAGCATACCACCCCCTCCCTACCCTACCCGGCTGAGCATACCACCCCCTCCCCACCCAACTCAGCTGAACATTCCACCCCCTCCCCGCCCAACTCAACTGAGCATGCCACCCCCTCCCTACGCAACCCGGCTCAGCGTACCACCCCCTCCCCACCTAACCCGATCCAGCTCGCGACCCACTCGTCTCCGCCCGCCGCGCCAAGTCACGAAGATCCCGAAAGGCCCACTACGACGTCCGCGTCATCTAGTCACCGTGATATGGAGCTGCCGGCTGCCCAGAGCCCCTGGGAGCGTCCGGCACAGCCACCACGGAGCCACCACGACTCCCTCGACCGCCTACCCTCGCTCTCAGACAACGACTCGGCCTTCAACATCAGCTTCACGGCGTCACCGTGTGGCAGTCTTGGGAACCTGTCCCAGGGCTCCATACCCACCCTCGGCCCATTGTCGCTTACCAGAGCGGTGTTTGACCCCGATCCCGATCAAACAATACCCAAAGAGCCCAACGATTCTCTAAGGCGGGGTGTATGCTGAAGGCGAGACATTGTACGACCCTCCTAGCCACAGATGGTGACACGTGGTGGCAACTTGATTGTTGCTCTTCGGTATTTAGCTTTATTTTTGCTATGAAATTAAAAAAAAAAATCTTTAGATTAAATCATTTGCCAAATTTACCTTTTGCAGTTAGCTTGCTACATAATGAACTGCACGATATTAGAACACATAGGTGTGTTGCCTTTAATAAACTTCTTTTTAAATATTATGGTCGACATGATACTGCTTGGGTCGAAAACGTTGCCTCTTTGTTCGTTGATGGATTTGCGTCAGGTTTTCTCGCAATAGACATTAAACGTCATTAATGACAGAGTTAAAGCCGTGGCCTGGCAGGTTGCGCGTTCGGCTATTGTCAAGTACGCTCTTCTGGGCTGTTCCAAGCGGTCGGTGCTGGGTTCAATCCTCACCCGTGCAAATGTCCATATTTGTGCACTGTTTCCATGGCAGGTTACCATTTTATCACGTAACTTCGCTGAATATTCGTTCAAGAAAGATATTATTTTCTCGTACATCGCAAATGAGCCTATTCCAATATTATGCAATGATGTCACACGCTTGACATGCCGCTATGTGGCTGTCCATAGGCATCAAGATATGAGTGCGTGCTGTATTCAGGGCTCAGTGTTTTTAATTAAGTACAACAATTGGCCAAAAACTGTTTTTATATCTCTTTATACCGTTACACTATATGTACATATGCATAACCTATGTGCAAGTGATGTTTAATATCAGTATATGTATCAACTTAATACATGTCATAATGATGAGTCATCATTGGAGGGTTAAAAAAAACATAATTAAGACAACAGTTTTGAGGAAGCCGGTTACGAAGTTTAGTGACATGGTAAATAAGCTGTCCCATTTCTGTTAGTTTTACGGTTTAATTTTTTTGTTTTCAGTTGATTAATAAATGTTCTCCCAGTTTGCCCCCTTCGAGGCATATCCAAATTGCTTGATATTTTTCAGCGTATTCTTTACGTGGGGGGGGGGGGACTTATGTTTACCGACCGATATCTCTACACGGACTCAGTGATTTCGATAAAGATGCCTAGTACAACAGTCAGTGCTGTCGTCTATAGCGAGCCATTCCGCTGTTAAAGTTGCATATCGAGCTCTTTCCCGCTAAAATTAAAGAGGTCAAAACACAAATAACAATCAGTCCTCAAATCATTCAATATTTCTTTCGTCTATACTCCACCCATGCCAGACTGCCAAATAGAGTTTCTTAGCCTTGCCCGTGATATAATTTTCAACTTAGTGGTAAACGTCATCAGTTTGTGTGCTTCGCGATGCTTTGGTATAAGTAGCAGTGCCGCGACAGAGTTCTGTGGTGTCCCGGGATAGACATGTTTTCCACATCACAGCCGAAACGGCGATGTTTATCAGGTTTCTGAATTTATAGAATGGAACGATCGAGTTTTCGGCAAATTTTGATATACATTTCGCCTGGGCTTGGTTTGGGCGCGAAAGGGCCCTATATGCAACTGATTTACTTCCGTCTAGTGAGGTGAAAATACTGCAACGGTGCAACTAGTAGATAGCGTCTGGTAGAGACATAAAATAAATGCATAATTGCCCCTAAATGAACGGAACAAGACCGATGTGAATATTTCATTGGCTTTCGGGGCACACGACCGGCAGGTCTAGAAGAACTTGGAGTATTCCTATACAGGGCGGCCTACCGGTCCTGGCCCAACGTCTCTAGTCGTATCTTGTATACGTGAACCTTTTCCGTTAAACGAAGGTAATTAGGTGCAAATTGATCGTTTATTCACGTTAATTTTAACATTGTGTTAAAATGTGCTTAACCCGTGTACGAGCCATTACAAGCTGTTCATACGCAAGCGCCTGTTTTGTCAATAAAATTAAAGAATTGTATGTCGTTCCGTACTTTATGATGCATATTAGCTTCTTTTCTCCGCTTTCGTTTACCTGCTGATCGACCGAGTCCGTCTTCAACCCATAGACAGGGGCCAGCCCGGTAGCTCAGTGGGCTAGAGCGATCGCATTGAGTGATCTGATCACCCGAAAGCCTAACGGCACGTGGACAGGTGGTTCGCGCCCCGATGTGACCCTGTCTGTGTGGTCGCGGGATAAAGATCACGTGGCCTTCGCAAAGAGTAGGGGATAACCCCCGGGGACATGGTTACACACTGCCTTCCCTCTACCATTGACGCGATATGACCAAAAGTGGTTAAAGCGTCCTGAACACACAACCAATCGACCCATAGACATGGGAAACGCGCAATTAAAAACGTACGCCCTAAACCAAGCCGCAAACAACGGCAAACGGGTTCATTACTGTATGGCGGGCCATCCTGACATTTATTCCCTAATCCTTGATTCAAAAATTGATTTCATGATATAGGGAATTATGGAATAAATGTTAGGATGGCCCCCCCCCCCCCCATATTATGGTATCCATACGATTCAGCACAGCACACATGTAGTGCCGCCCCCTAGTGAGCCATTTTGTAGTTAACTGATGAACATCTTCCAGCTAATGACCAACAAAGTGCCACGAGAAGATACCGTCTGGTTCAGCCAGTGTCCTCCAGGGACAGCCACTTACCTTGGCTTTGGGTTCCCACGCTAGAACAAACAAACACGGACAAAAAGATGTTTTTTATGTGACGAAAAAAGCGAGTCGCGCGAAATGTGTTTTACAAGAATTAATACTCGAGATTATGACTCTATTCTCTAGATTTTACCCGGGAGACCTGACCGTTCTTTGTATCAATATCTGGAAGCAGCCTCGTTGTATGAACAAATCTTTGACGTCATCACCCTTACATTATCAACGATACATCACAGTCATGTCATAAGCACAGTTAACCACTGACTAGTTTATCAAAGTGAAACGCACACTAATATTCGTTAGCATTCGCGTTTACCGCCGACCCCCTCCCAAACCCAGCAATTTATTAAGTACCCCCCCCCCCCTCCCCCAACCACCACCCGCGGGACCTATTCACAGTTTCGCGGTGCGGCAGGATGGCTGCCCATGCTGATATCAGTCGCCTGTAAGTCACACTTGGATTCAAGTGTCAATCCGCGCGCCCCTACCCCCCCCCCCCCCCCCCGTCCCCCCTTTCTTTCTCTGACATCATCATCATGATATTGTCAACGATACATCACAGCCATATAATGTTATACAGTTAGTCACTGAGCAGACGGGAAACAAGACGCAAAGTCTGCTCCGGCAGGACGTACGGATGCATTGTGGGTATTATAGATATAGGCTCTTCCGAGTCCGCAGCCTCACCTCCGCTCGCTCCATGTGATGTTGTAAACGGGTAAATCTACGCTTGGCAGGGATTGGTAAACGGGCCACGCTGGCTTTGGAGCGGGCCACGCAGCGGGGAGCTAGGTATTAAACTGAGTATCGTTGTGACTGAATATCGTTGTGACGCGATGGGGCCAGAACACGTCAACTGCAGCACACCGACTGTCAGAGAGGAGTCTCACGCCGGATTGAAAACAGCCGTGGTCTTTTTGACCTTTTTCCTGATCGTCTTCGTAATCATTGCGTACTTTGTCTGGAGACATCGAGGCGATAATAAGAAAGAAACCTTTCGTCATGTTGAAGCCAGCATTATTAACCCACAGAAGCCACTTACTGTCAACTTACCCCAGACCCGCGGGGAAAATGTTAGCAAGGAATTCGGACGGGAATGGGATCCTGCAGAAGCAGCTGGTGGGGCACAGGATTCCGGACTCTCTGGACCCATGAATACTTTGGTTGGTTCTCTGGGTTGCGTGCAATCGAACGCTGAAGATGATTACGACGTGGATCCGTCGTGCGAACAATCAGGAGTCGACCATACCGACCCTCCTATTGATCCAGAACGCGACACGGGATCCCGTTCAGAGGATCAATCCTGCTCGGGTGAATCTAGAAGCGGTTCTCGGAAGCCCGGTTCCAGCGACTCAAGCTCTATCTCAGATCTGGATTTGCGGTCAGATAGACCTCCCTCAGATACGGATGCGTTATCCATGATCCAGAACGACATAGTATCTGGATCTCAGACCGCGTCTAGACCACCAGAGGCAATAGCATAGTTCTGAGGTAAGTTTTAATGAGATCTGTTCACCGGTCATCCATGTGTGAAATACGCTCAGTCTTGTATTCCCGCTCCCCACACCCGTGGATCACACCAATGGTCTGGTGGTCAGCGCCTTTGACGTATGTCGAGTGCACTCTACCAGGTCGATCATCGTGTCGGAGTTCGCGCCTCATATTTGCATAATATCCATGCTCCTATATAGCTTGTGTTTTGAACTTTAACAACTGCGATTAGGATGTTTTTAAATAGAGCTTCAGTGATCCCTCCCCCCCCCCCCCACCTCCCACGCCCCCTCCCATTTTCAAGTTCCTAGATCACGCCCGCCGTGGACTTGTTACTGAGAGTCTCTCTCCTGTTTCTGGTGGGGTGAATCGTTTGTGTATCCATCGAAACCTAGATATAGATGTAATATAATAACGCCAACCGCACGCCGGAGTAAACAGGGTAAATCAGGGCCTACCATACTGCACTTGGTGCAACCCAGGATCTATATTTAGGTTTGCCTGGAAGGTGGTTTTAACTCTCCGCATGGTGGTTTACCTTTGAGGGTGGTTTACCGTCGAGGGTGGTTCACCGTCGAGGGTGGTTTAAAGCTCCTAGCTTAGGAAAAGAGCATTTCATAGATGCGAGGGGTCTGAGGGGACTATGGATATGTTTGAATTATAGCTTAACGACAATTAAGTAAATTGGTTATCTGAATAACATGTATATTTAAAGGTCTGTGTGACATCAGCCCGCGAAAGCCACCCGGGAACACTTCTCTCATGATTGTTATAATTTTAAAAACTAGCGGATTGTAATTATTTATCCAGTTATTGTCGCATTATATTTAAAATAATCTATAAACACGTGAATCGGTGATATGAAGAGACCTCAATTTGTAAGTTGCACTCATTGATGTTTGGGAGAAATGAAGCGAGACAGCAAAGAAAACGGCCGTTTTTGTGCAAAAGAAAGCTCCTGGGACAATCCAAGGGGTGCAGGGTTCGATCCACGACTTGGTGATCTGGACTTCAGCCTGCATGCTCGCCAACTGAGCTAAGGAGGCTTTCTCAACCCAATGCGGGTCAGAACGGCGTATTTGTTTGATAGATTTATCGCAATGTAATCTGCCGTATATGACACACCTCAAATCCCCCTAAGATACAGGAATGCCACGATATGGGGGCCGATCCGGATCGTGCATTCTTTCTCAAAGGGGGGGGATCCCCTGCAAGTTTGGACCCCCCCCCCCCCCCCGTTCAAATTCCAGAACTGCTCCTGCGATGCGTGCCTGTTCCCGGTTAAATTCAGTGCCGACCACCAGAATGACCACCAGAATTTTCTCGACCTCATGGGCTGACACTTACAATAATTTTGTAAAATCATCTCATACCCCCCCCCCCCACCCCCCTCCTCGGAAATATAATGGGGCGTCCCTCGCGCCATCGAGGGATGCGCTGTGTGACGTCAGTCAGTCCGCTGCCGGCACGCCCGGGGTCGACACGCAGTGTGACAGGGTGCTTGGAGGCCGACCGGGCAGGCCGACCGGGCAGGCTAACCCCCGGGGATATGTCCCCTCAAACCGGCCAGCCTGGAGCAGAGGCTGAGTCTTAGCTCTCAGGTAGGGCTGGATGCACCTGGCGGCCAGTCTCCTAACTTCCTACATCAGGGATGGTGGAACTCCAGCTGCTGTCTTTGCCACGGTACGGGTCGGATTCCGCCATATGCCAAGGACGATAATGCCGCCTGAAGCCACGTAGTCATTGAACCACTGCCGGATATCAAAAATACATCCATCCGAGACGTGTAGGCTGCCTGCAGCGAGCTGTGTACATTTCCATATCAGCACCGACGGCAGTGAACGCAGAACTCCCTCACTCTGCCTTCGGTACCAGGATTGCGTTCCGTATGGCCGTCGACCGCGATCGCACTCCTTGAGGAACGACAAATAAGGAGTTGAACTTGGCGGATTGATCAAGGACGCGTACAATTTTAAACCGGAAGTGGGGTAGATTCGCCGCGATCGTGAGCAGTTTCGCATGATAATATTAAACTCTCAAAATTCTCAAATAAGGAGGGCCGATAACACGTAAATATCGATGCTCAATAATTATCCTTTATTTATCAATATTTTACACTATTTACATTGTGCTGCTGTTTCCAAAGTAAGGATAATTATTTAGTGGATATCCCCGCCACAAATGAAAATAGTTCGATGTGACCACGGCCCGATAGCTCAGTGGGCTAGAGCGCTGGCATTCAGCGCTCTGGTCACCTGAGAGCTAAACGGCACGTGGATCGGTAGTTCGATCCCCGCTGTGGCCTTGTCTGTGTGGTCGCAAGATCCCATGTCCTTCTTCGCAAAGAGTAGGGGGTTACCCCCCGGGGACATGGCTCCACTCTCCCTTCCTCCTCCTATTGACGCGATATGACCAAAAGTGGTTAAAGCGTCCTGAATATACAACCAATCAACCAATGTCGTTCCATAGCGCGTTCAGAGCTATCAAAATTGTCAAGCTCCCCGCACGGTGGCGCTATGCAAGCTCCGCTTTTATAATGCAGCCCTGGCGGTGTGAGACGAAGGCATAGAGTAAAATTGTACGCGGTGGTCGACCGTGATGCGGAACTCTGCCCCGGGGCTGCTAGGCTGGGAACCAGCCTAAAGCTGATCTCAGCGTACTCGTGGCCAGGGGCGGTCTGTTTCGGACAGGCAGGCTGGTTCCTAGCAACAGGGGCTGCCTGAGTGGCGGGGCGTAGCGCCACCTATTGGGCGATGTACCTAATCACGATAGTGTACGCTAGACATGCTAGAGGAAGCCACTACCAAAACCACCGCCCGCAGCCACAGCCGGTGTCTGCCCCAGGAAACCAGACCCTATATACCGGGACAGAGGGCAGCCGGTATCATCTATGTCCTTTGTATTAGGGGAAACCAACTCCCCTCGAACTACTGTTTGCAAGGTGAGCATATATATATAACGCTGCATACCGCTGCGGATTCTTCAGTAGGATATGTATGTAGGCCACCGCGGGTAGGTCTAGCTGCCTGCATGGCCCGACCTCACATACTGGCAGTAGGAGGCTGTAGTGTTGTGCTTACAGCACATGTTGTCCAACGAACTGCTGGTGATTTGCGGCCGCATCTGTCTACATAATAATTAAGGCTAGCTAAATAAAAATCCCAGAACAAATGGGTGATAACATATCCCAGATGCAGGTCCCAGGACTCGAACCGACGACCTGTTGATCGGCTGCTCAGCCTACATTCCAGATGACCTACTTAGTTTCCAAGCGTAGAGTACACGCGGAGTTTATTGATACAATCTGGGTGGTTTTAGAGGCATGTTGGTCAGCGGATGGTTCCGCAAAATTAAGCTGGTACCGCCGCTCAAACTCATGAGCGAGCGAAGTTGGGGCCGCGGAACCAGGCTACCCCAAAATAGGCATGCCGCTACGCTTGCATTCGCTAGGCGGCGCCACGTTACTAACGTTACACGCTCTATTTCCAGGGGGCGCCCTTTGCCACCACGTTTCCATTCGCTAGTTTGCGCCGCATTCCCCCGGCCTGGTATCAGCAACGAAGGGTGGGGTGGGGGGGGGGGGGGGGGCGGGAGTATTTTCGTTCCTCGAGAAATGCGGGCTTATTGCATTTCACCGTGAACTGGGAACGAAGAAAATAATTCATTACTCCCTTTCCCCATATATCAATACTTCGTGAACCAGGAATTACTCTTCGTGACAGGAATTTATTCTGTGAACCCGCCCCACCCCTATGGGCCAGGCAGCGATGCTTTAAAAAAAAACGAAAAAACTGATCGACTATTTACCTCTCCGGCGCATTTGTCCTACAGATTTACACATCGCGCCCTCTAGTGAGCCATTTAATAGCTAAATAATGAATGATGCTTCCTCTGATCTACACAGTGAAGTATTAGTGCAAAGACAAGAGACCGTCTGGGCGGACAGGCTGCCAATCAGTCTAGAATCAAAATCGGCATCGTTTATTTGATTAAAGTAATACAATGTGTAAAGTGAAATCTATTCACAAGCATATTTATAACGACTTGGTCAGGATACCAACATTAAAACCTGTGCAGTCGCTTTCATGGGGGCCGCCTTAGTAGTGATAAATATGTACGATATAGACACACATCCGATCTGAATCTATATGCCATAGACCATGCACCGAGCTACGATAAATGAAAGAAACGGAATAAAATGTTCCTGCGCACCCAACACGATGTCATAATGCATGACCGCCGGGGGGAGGGGGGGAGGGGTGTCTTGGAAGATATATTATATTGCTTGACAAACGTAACACTCATTTGGAATAGTACAGTCGTAGTGTTGCCATGACGACCTACTAAACTAGCTTTACTTTGCAGTTGAGAAAGAAGGAAGGCTACTCATGGATACTAAGTTAGATAGGATATAAAAATGCTAAAGCTTGTCACTTAAATATTTCTATCCATCATTTTTTTTAATGCTTGCAGAACTGACAACACCATGGGGGATGACGTCACAGAGGCGGCTGTCCACGCCGTGATGTCGACAGCGAGTTACTTCCTCGGCTGGCCTTTAGGCGTTGCCATATGCGCCGTCTTGGTCGCCATCGCCGCTGTCTGTGGCTGCCGCTGGGTGACAGCCAAGCGCCAGGGTTCAGCCACGGGTACCTTGACCAACCACACCTTGATCTGTCCGAGCGGTCCACCCCATGGCGGCCTGCTCGTGGCCCAAGGACATCAGCATTGGGTGAACTATTCGGCCAGCCATCTGGCTGATGAAGGTTATGACACTCTTCAGTCGGTAGCTGTCGACACCAGCGCCAGAAGGTTGTACTTCGTGGACTTCGTGGACGTCAAACCCGCCAGACTGATGATGGCGGAAGGCGGTGAGGGTGAGAGGGGGTCTGTCGGCAGTGCAGCCAGACTGATGATGGCGGAGGGCGGTGAGGGTGAGAGGGGGTCTGTCGGCAGTGCAGCCAGACTGATGATGGCGGAAGGCGGTGAGGGTGAGAGGGGTTCTGTCGGCAGTGCAGCCAGCGCCCAGCCAAGATCTGCCGGCACGCCAGACACGCTTGGCAGCTTGCCATCTTTGTCGTCTTATTCTGACAGTTCGCCCAGGGGGGTCCGACTAATCATTAACGACGCGCAGAACGAGATGGAGGATGTCCGCACAAGAAGCGTGCTCTCATCCTCTATGGATTTGGAAGCCAACCGAGAAGAAACCATTCACAACTGGCTCGGCCTATCGCAGCTGGCGCCTGTATTTAACAGATCCAGCGATATGTTAATGGTCGGCGGTCCGGGACCGGGCCAGAATGTCGGTATAGGCGATGACGTCAGCACCTCGCCGGTGCTCTCTCTCTGGTCCACGGGTCGATCCAGGGATTCTGGAGGATCCGATTCAGGAGCGGAGTGCGGCGATCCAGAAGACTTTGACTGAATCGTCTCAAGATTAGCCCAGGAATTGGTTGGTGGGTTGGTTGTATGTTGAGGACGCTTTAACCACTTTTGGTCATATCGTGTCAATGGGCGAAGGAAGGGTAGAGCGGAGCCAAGTCACTGGTGTAAGCCCCTGCTCTTTGCGCTCACGAATTGAGGAGGCCGCGTATTTTAACAGTACCCAAATGATAGTAAATAAATAACATCGAAAAATCTACTTTTGGCGGCAATTGTCCTGCTGGATCGCTTATATATATGTAAAGAGTTTCGCATGTAAAATAATTATGTTTATAGCCATTACCATCGTTTTAACGGTTATTTAAGAATGTCAAAATGTCCTCAAGCCGACACGGGTGAGCAGAGGAGCGGAGCTCCACCTAGCGGATGGGGATATTGGAGCGCATAGTCAATGTGTGGGATGAAAGCATAATCCGCTTCATGCACAACCGTTTTAAGCTGCGTTAATGATACTGACTGAACAAGTAAATATTCGAAAATCCACCGAACAAACGTTCATTATTTCTGAAATCATTCCTGTTTTCTGTGTTTAGAACTGCTCATATTTCCGAATGCCCAAAGGATTTATTCAAGACACTGTATTATTTCGAGGAAACAATCTATTGCTAGTTCATATAAATAGCATTTATAACTATACGAGTAGTGTTGCTGAGGCCTTAGTACTTTTCAACTAAGTATGCAATATACGGTTACAGATCTGTTGTGTTATTTCCCTGTTTTCTTTTTGGAGAACGTTTGTCTGTCGCTGTCCTCGCAGCGTAAACTGATATTTGTATAGCATAGTATTAAGGTCAAATTATACATATATTTCATTCTTACTATATTTTCTCTCGTTAGATACTCATTGAACGTAGATGTCGGTGTTGGACTTGTAATGCTTGTCTATTAATATATCAAACTCTTGCCGGAACAGTGTGCACATTTTATTTTATAAATGACATGAAACTGGATGTCGATGTTTGCAACCCGTTGATTATTCTAGGGGGGAGGGGGGGGGGATACCTTTTCCGATCTCGGTGATCGGCATCCAGAAATTCTTGAAGATTAGTAATTAGCTGTTGCCGAACTTTATCCCGCATTATTACTTCGCAGTAGTATCCAGCTTTTTTTTCAAATTCTTAATTTGAAGACCCTTTCCTTCTCTTCCTGCTCTCTCCCTTCAGATGTAACCACCACCCCCCTCCCAATTTTAGGATTAAGATCTGCACATGTGCCAAGATTGTTGGTTGGTCTAAGTAGTCGGTCTCAACTCCGCTCGCATACCCAAACAGTGGCACTTTTTATTTTAAAGTCCTGAAAAAATTCAGCATAGCGTGAGAGATCATAATGTTCAATAACTCAATATATATAGATCTATATCTGGGGTCTGGAAGAGAGAGAGAGGGGGGGGGGAGGAGGGGGGTTCTAGGGTCCGGTATTGCTTTTTCAAAATTCTCGGTGTCGATTTTTCACGACGTTTCTTGTTGTTGTTTCTAAAATACCACTATCTGTGGCGATGTCACTTTTCTCAGATCCTTAGTGTAGGAATTTGGGGCTAAAAGTTGAATTTCGATTTTTCAAGTATGTCTGTGTAGCGTGTCGCCATATACCCCTTCCAGACGCCTTATATCGATGGATTGAAACGCGATCGTCGATAACTTACACACCGTTCAGGTCAGGACCTATAGCAAGGACCTATAGCTGAGACCTATAATTGGGACCTATAGCTGGGACCTATAGCCGGGACCTATAGCTGGGACCTATAGCCAGGACCTATAGCCAGGACCTATAGCCAGGACCTATAGCCAGGACCCATAGCTAAAACCTATAGCCAGGACCTATAGCCCGGACCTATAGCTGGGACCTATAGCCAGGACCTATATGCAGGACCCGTGCATAGCCAGGACCTATAGCTGGGACCTACAGCCAGGACCTATAGCCAGGACCTATAGCCAGAACCTATAGCCAGGACCTATAGCCAGGACCTATAGCCGGGACCTATAGTCAGAACCTATAGCCAGGACCTGTAGCCAGGACCTATAGCCAGGACCTATAGCCAGGACCTATAGCCGGGACCTATAGCCAGGACCCATAGCCAGGACCTATAGCTGGGACCTATAGCTAAGACCTATAGCCAGGACCTATAGCCAGGACCTATAGCCAGAACCTATAGCCAGGACCTATAGCCAGGACCTATAGCTGGGACCCATAGCTAGGACCTATAGCTAGGACCTATAGCCAGGACCTATAGCCAGGATCTATAGTTGGGACCTATGGCCAGGACCTATAGCCAGGACCTATAGCCAGGACCCATAGCCAGGACCTATAGCCAGGACCTATAGCCAGGACAAATAGCCAGGACCTATAGCCAGGACCTATAGCCAGAACCTATAGCCAGGACCTATAGCTGGGACCTATAGCCGGGACCTATAGCCAGGACCTATAGCCAGGACCTACAGCCAATACCTATAGCCGGGACCTATAGACAGGACCTATAGCCAGGACCTATAGCCAGGACCCATAGCCAGAACCTATAGCCAGGACCTATAGCCAGGACCTATAGCTGGGACCCATAGCTGGGATCTATAGCCATGACCTATAGCCAGGACCTATAGCCGGGACCTATAGCTGGGACCTATAGCCAGGACCTATAGCCAGGACCTATAGCCAGGACCTATAGCCAGAACCCATCGCCAGGACCTATAGCCAGGACCTATAGTCAGGACCTATAGCCAGGACCTATAGCTGGGACCTATAGCCAGGACCTATAGCCAGGACCTATAGCCAGGACCTATAGCTGGGACCCATAGCCAGGACCTATAGCCAGGACCTATAGCTGGGACCCATAGCCAGGACCTATAGCCAGGACCTATAGCTGGGACCCATAGCCAGGACCTATAGCCAGGACCTATAGCCAGGACCTATAGCCAGGACCCACCGCGGGATGGGTGGGGGGCACTATGGTATAAATCTGGTGACGGGGGCGGGGGGTGGGCCTGGTCGGCCAAAATAATAGCCCTATAGAGCAGATATTTTTCATGAAAAACATAACTCTTGAAAGTTAACCCACAGAGCTGATAGTAAGTTGACATGCGAACTTACGGGGAAGGTGTTATTCGTGCGTAGATCGAGGCATACTTATGGATCAGTTTGTGCTACAAGCGCTTATTTAATTTGGTTGGACAGTGTCAGGGTGTTGAAGCTGACACAGACAACCCCCCTCCCCCCCGCCCCCGCCGACGGTAAACAAAAATATAAAAATATAAATCAAGCGAGTCTGCAGGATACTACGAAATGGAGTGCGCCATGCAATGGCAAATGCAAATGGATACCCCCCCCCCCCCACTCCTACTACCTCACAACAATAAGTGGTTTTGAGCAAGGGTGGTTTTAGGAACCCGGAAGCCCTCATACCATTAACATGATGAGTCGGGACACGAATGGAGGCAGGGCTACCACACAATGGTCAATTTGACGGTGTTACGGTTCATAACGTGTCACCTGCTGATCTTGTCTGACGCCCCAACATCAGAGTCGGCGCCCCAACGATTCCAAACGGCAGAACCGTCGTCCGATGACGTCATCCCGGGCTGCCGAGACGTACTGGGGCGGGACAGCGATAAGTGTGCCAAGGGCGGCCTGTTCGCCAACTGTTCCTCTAACCATGCGCCTTCCGTGGCCTGTCAACCTTGTGCAGGTGAGAGGTCCCCCCGTGCTTGGATAACCATGGATATACACCACGACCAGATGATAACAATGGGCCTAGTGTCGTTATATCATGACGGCCACTATGACGACCCATTTTTTTCTGTATATGTTCCTAACGTCATATCATTTGGTACAAAAAATCGTGTCAAGTAGGCCGAGGCTACTCGCCACACTTGGACTGAAATGTGTCTGGACAGGCCACCCTTTATTACGGCACTGGTAATTAAATACGAAGGAAAACAACAACTTCTATCCACGTAGATCGTGAGGATCGTCTCCATTATTCCGTCTGTCAAGTATAGGGTCACCTTTTTACCAAGTATTTGACATTTGTACTATCTTGCCGTATCTTTAGTGCATCCGTTTAACCTCATTAACTATGTGAGCTGGTATTGTAGCGTGCAGTATCGGGGCTAATTTCTTTGCGATTGTGACGCTGAGTTAAGACTGAGTTAGACCAGATGAGTGACGACAGGAGTCGGACTTGGTCCTGGGTAGCAGGTCATCCTGTCAGATGTCATTATCATGTGGTCGTGGCTTTCACGGTCGCATTGGACCCCGGAAGATCCTGGTGTGCATCTGACTCACTGTTTGGTCGGACAGAGGCCATGTATGTAGGCTTACTGGTGTTCGTGAGTTGATCGTTCGAGAGGACAGAGCTACCCTCAACCTCCACCTCCACCCAACTCCAGCCCGATCTCCATCCCGATCTCCACCCAACCCCACCCCAACCCCCCACCCATTCCCACCCCGACCTCCACCCAACCCCACCCCAACCCCCCACCCATTCCCACCCCGACCTCCACCCAACCCCACCTCGACCCCCATTCAACCCCACCCCGACCTTCACCCAACCCCACTCCGACCTTCACCCACCCCCAGCCTGTCAACCACCCAACCCCACCGCGATCCCCATTCAACCCCACCCCGACCTTCACCCAACCCCAACCCGACCTTCACCCAACCCCACCCTGAACCCCAGCCAAACCCACCCCGACCTCCAGCCAACCCCACCCCGACCTCCACCCTATTCCACCCCGATCCTCCACCCAATCCCACTCCGACCTTCACGCAACCCACCCAACCCCACCCCGACCTTCACCCAACCCCACTCCGACCTCTAGCCAACCCCACCTCGACCCCCACTCAACCCCACCCCGACCTTTACCCAACCCCACCCCGACCTTCACCCACCCCCACCCTGTCCCCCACCCAACCCCACCCCGACCTCCCGCCAACCCCACCCCGACCTCCACCCTATTCCACCCCGATCCCCCACCCAATCCCACCCCGACCCCCATCTAACCCCACCCCGACCTCCAGCCAACCCCACCCTGATCCCCACCCAACCCCACCCCGACCTTCACCCAACCTCACCCCGACCTTCACCCACCCCCACCCTGACCCCCACCCCATTTTCCAGCCAACCCCGCCCCGACCTCCACCCTATTGCACCCCGAAACCCTCACCCAATCCCACCCCGACCCCCCACCCAACTCCACCCCGACCTCCAGCAAACCCCACCCCGACCCCCCACCCAACCCCACCCCGAAACCCCAGCCAACCCCGCCAAGACCCCCACCATTCTCGTGCCACACGTATTGGTGCTTTAGGCCATTTTTTTGCACTTGAAGGCTGAATTGGCCCAGGAAACCTCCCAAAACAATGAAATAGATGGTCCTCCATATGCCTTAAATCTATAGCGCCAGGATTCGAACCCAACACGCTTGCTCAGCCCCAAACTGATCAAACGCATTCGAATAACTCCAACTTAGAGTTTGTGCGATTGGGGCTTGTAGAATTGGAGACGAGCAACAGACCGACGGATGAGCAAGCGACCAGCTATATTAGCAAGCGACGCGATTGTCTAAACCAGAAATATACGCGTTTGAATAATAAAGACTTTCACTTCATTCACGCCTGTGAGAACGGTTTCCTGTCGCTAATATATATTACCCGTTGATTATGACGTCGTTAATCAAACAGTAAGTAGTTCGGAAAAGCGCGGAGGAAGCGGCTGCAGTTTAATTTGAATGTTACGCTTAACTTCACCGTAACTGACGATGACACTGTCTGGAATGCCTATATTATACCTGCTTGTGAATACAAAATACTTATATTTCTCCCGTAGTGACATTTATAACATTTGGGCGTGGAACCAGCCAGCCGAATTCTAGGAGACCCCAACCGAGGTGCTGCCACCTTGTGGGGTCTCTTGGAGACAGAACCCAGCACATGTTGCTCTACCGCTCAGCCTGCTTGCCAACTCCGCAGGGGAGGCCCCCCACCCCCCATGGTACTGGCGGCGCTCCAAGAAACGCCAAGATTAGGTACCGAGCCCGCGGGTGGGTGGGAGGGGGGGGGGGGGGTGATTGGTAGGTAACCGTGGCTGATCCTATTGCGGCTTGTAAATCCAAGGCTTCAAGGTGCAGTGAAAGTATAACACAGCGGCTGTTAGCTCTTGCATGCGGTCGGCCCATTGTATTGCGACAGACATGCTACAAAACAAATTAAAATAGTGAAATGTTGTTCACACTCCATGCCTACCGATGTAGGTATGACATGGACGCGGCTGATGTGTTTTCCCATCTCTTCATTTTCAGAGTACGTCCGATGTCGCGCCTCACATGCCGAGGCTCCCCCAGACCCCACAGTCACCCCGCCGGCCTCAAATGCGTCGATAACTACGCCTAAGGCAACCACATCGTCCTTGGCGGAGAGTGAAACAACCCAGATCTGGGCCATCTTCACTTACGTCATCCTGGTGGTCGGATTTGTCACAGTCGTATTCGTACTCATCTGGTTCGCCCATATTACGGGACTGGGAAAACGGCTGAGGAAGACCCGCACCAGGAAGACACAGGGCAAGCCCGTGGATTCGGAGGAGATGGTGGTATTAGGGAAGGGTGCGGAGGGTGGGGAAAGGCGGCGCCGTCGTCTTAATCAGGAGACGGCGATGGTGGATCAACGCCTGACAGAAGTCCCCTCCGAAGAACACGACGAGAGCGACTGCGATGGCAGAAATCGTGACGTCAGCAACCCTGCCAAAGGTCATCATTACTTTGTCACAGAGGGCGACGCGCCACAAGGCTCTGGCGTTCTTCAAGATGTGACACGTGGCCACCATAGTGATGATGCGCAAGGTCACGCCCTTGTGAACGCTACACAAGACCGTGACGTCACTGATTCCGGGGCGCGCCCGGCGTTACAAGACCTCGAGGGGTCCTGTGAGAGTATCCAGTCCTTGGATCCCGTACGACCTCTGGATCCAGGATGGGTGCCATCCGGAGAGGCCGCTCGGGGTCAGACAAACCCCATCTGGGGATCGTCATCCCCATGACTGACTCGATAGCTCAGTGGACCAGAGCGCTGAGAGCTTAACGGCACGTGGATCGATGGTGCGAGCCCACAGGCTGCTTATCAGTATTTGTAGTAAACTGTAAACTGTCCATACGCAAGCAATGACAACATGTTAATTACTGCGGTGGA
The DNA here is from genome assembly GCA_964019135.1 of Arenicola marina. Classification (NCBI taxonomy): domain Eukaryota; kingdom Metazoa; phylum Annelida; class Polychaeta; family Arenicolidae; genus Arenicola; species Arenicola marina. Next base: position 22,141,062 of record OZ025261.1, read on the forward strand.
TTGATTTGGTTTCATTCAAGTCACCTTCTTGTATATCTTTACATTGCTTCTTGACTTCATGATCACGTTTTTCATCATTACATTTTTCATGATTATATATAAGTCTGTATTGGGCACACCGGCGTTTGCTTTTTTATTAATATCAGAGTCAGAAGCAGAATACATTTATTTGACTGAGATGCAACAAAGTTACAATTTTATGACAGACTTAGGTAAAGCAATGACTTGGTCGGTAGACTCCCATGAGCAGGCCGTTATCCACCGGGAGGGAGCCACCCTGATTCAAGATACATAGCACTGACATTATAAGCCCATAACTCTTGACTCTGACATGAGATTCCTTGGCCCGATTTAGGTCACGTCGGTCTTGTAGGCTGCAGTAATGGAGGGTCATGTTAACGGCGATTTGTGGGGTCCCTTATATTAATTAAGCTGGACCTATGCAGAGTACGGGACTCGGTAAATGATAGCGTTCATTCGACTACACACTACTGCTTGCATTCGACTACACACTACTGCTTGCATTCGACTACACACTACTGCCTTCTATAGCCCGGTGACCAGCGGCAAGTACTACACAACGATATATATGCGATTTAAACTTAATGAAACATTTACTCGACACAGGTCCGTATACATGCAATACACACCCTGAGCATCACCTCCAGAATCCAGCATTACCTCCAACGTAATTTCCAATATAACGCGATAATGCTAATCCAAAAATGACATCCTAGTCTAAAGACCTATCTCGGCATCCTGCCTCGTCCGTCACGTGCATGCATCCGTGGGTTTCAGCAGCAAACAGCCCGGATAGAAGCTGACGGCCGCATGTATATGCCGGCGTCTCCTGCCTCGCCGGGAGCCAGCTAGAATTTAGGAGCCGTGATTGGCCTAAACGCCCCCTTAATGCTGAATATTCAATACTTTCCCTTCTACGCCAATATCGGATTTTGGAAAGTTTTACAGCGGTGGCGGGTACCGAAGACCCACGGCACGACAGTAGGCATTATAGTTGGTCGTAATTCTGTAAATGCCCATAGCCTGTATCATGACGCACCCATGTTGCTTAAGGATGGATCGTCATAACGGCACACCGACCGTGTGGAGCCACACTTCGAACCCAAGGAGCGGTTTCCCATGAAAGCACGAGAAAATGTTGATTATTGGTTTGGAATACGAGGAGTTTGCCGCGTGGATTTTGAACAACGAAATCCAGGGGCGGAACCAGGGGGGGGGGGCGACCCGGCCCCGCCGCCCCCCCTTTAGGGCCGAAATTTATATCATTTAACATATGAAAACCAAAACCGGCCCCCACGGCAAAGCACTTGAAACAGGAGAATGACGTCATAAGGTTGTTTATAACTTGTGGTAACTTTCCATTACTGTACACCCTTTGCGTGTACACATGGACGTTATATCTTACTGAACCTCAGCGGTCACACATCGCCCTTCCACTAGGGGTCTGGAAGAGTGTCTAGTGTCGATTTGTAAAAAATTCTCAGTGTCGAATGTCGATTTTTTTATTTTTCTATTTTTCAAATATGGCTGTGTCGCGTGTCGCCATGTATCCATTCCAGACCCCTTCCACTCGCCAAGTTTTAAGGTCACGGTTTGGTGTTAAGAAAGGCAGGGGGCGGGTGGGGGGGAGGGGGGGGGGATGTACCTTTGCCGATCTTCGCGATTCGCACCCAGGAATTCTTGAAGATTCGCGATTAAACTGTTGTCAATCATTCACTGACGCCATTGTTGTTTTATCCAATCATTGGGTGAAAAAGGCCTTCCATGTGCGTTATGTCGGACAAACAAATCGGACAAACAAAGCTGCGTGTCACTTTATTGTCAGTTTCAGAGATGGGCACTTCTTAACTTGTACCTACCATCAGCTACGATTGTCAATGTCATACTCACGATGAAGGGAAAAGGACCCGAAAAGGAAAAGCGTGGGCGGGGCTTAGTGTCGGAGTATGGATCAGTCTATTAGTGGCTCAACTCCAAGACCTTTGATTTACCGCCATTCGTTAATACTACCTATAATAGCAGTCTGTGAATTCCATGATATCGCCAATGTCACCTTTTATGTGTTTTTTTTTGGCCCCCAGGCTTGAGTACTTCTCATCTTGGAGATTCCATATCACTCTCGCTATTACACCGATCCCCACTCCGACACCAACAGTAAGTCCCGCCCACGATTCAGTCTTTTTTTGATAGGTAAAAGTGAGAATTAAATACTCATCTCTGAATCTGACAAGCTGCATTGTTTAGCCGACTTGTCTGTCCGACATGCGATTAAGCATGAAGCATGAGTAAAGCTGCTAATTCCGAATCTTCCCTTGACAAACAGTTTAATTATAAATCATCCATGCATTTACTTCCGCATTTCATAAATACAAAGGTACAGACTGTGCGCAATAACATGTATTTATGCATTCAGTGTGGAGGGGGGGGGGGGGGGGGGTTGTACTGCGTCAGCTAAATTCGGACATCGCCGCCGTGTTTTGCCTTAATTGCGAAAAGAGCTACATGAAGATCATATTTGGCCTTACGCAAATCTTCCTAAACGCTACAAAAAAGGTTAAAGCATCCTGAATATACAACCAACCAACCTAAACGCTAGCAGAAGTAGGAAATATGTAAACTGTGTCCCGTTTAAGAAGAGCATATTGCCAGTCACCAAAAGCATTTTTATAATGAGGAAGGTGACAACATTTTAGTAAATGACATTATATTTGTTCATGACTACTACTGGTCATGTGTGACAGAAAAACAGAACTCGGGGCAGTATTCATAATCAAGAACACATTCATATTTCTAAAAATACCTGCTATTTCTGCTATTCACCGGAAGTACCGTTTCCGAATGTTCTATATTACCCAGCTCTAAGAAGGCATGTGTAGCGCCAAGTACAGTTACGAATACCACTCACCAGGGGACTGACCCACGCGCGAACAGCGAAAGGCCAGCACGAACATTTGAATCGGCGTGCCATAGACCCGTGGTAGATCACGTTTATGCAATACCAGGATCTTTAAACACCAGAAACAATATCTAAAATAGTATCAAAAAGTGCGAATAATATTATATAATGTACTTCTGGGTAAAAAGACTGCAATGGTTGTGTAAAAATATCGAGTTACCTGCCTAATACTGTAAAACGGGCGCACCATAAATATTGCTCCACCTGTTCGGTATATGAACATGCGGTCCGCAGCGATCGGTAGCTTTGCGCAGTGGCAGTACCATAGTCAATGAGGTTTATCCGAGACGTGGTTATTGCTAGTTGAAAACTATTCCCAATACCCCGCACGGTCCTCCTGAAATATTGGAGGGCAAGTGCAATTTTTGAAAGCTCCTACGGGAGCGGCTTCAACAAATCAAAATTAACAATAATGTCGGAAACGGAGAACGTTTACACGTTTACAAACTTGATAATGTCGCTCAATGGCAGATTGGTTTGTTCATTCAAGCTAAGGGTTAATTAAATAATGAAGTAAATAAATTAAATATAGTGAAAGCAATTTGCAAGTCATATCCATTGATGCGAATGGCTTGCTATACATGTATGTTTCTGTGTCACCGTCTTGAGATCGATAACAGCCCTGTCATTATTAATTGATGCCGTTCTTCCTCCGTTATATAAACTGGGACACAGAAAAAAACATATCCAGTGGATTGTTTGTTTACGACAAGGAACCCAAATAAACAAAATATCCATCGAAGTAGCGGGTCTCGAGATCCAACCAATCACTATTTAATTTATCACATTGAGAGGTCGATTGTCCGTTGCGTGACGATGGTCGGGCGATTTTGAGCGCAGGACTAAGAGAGGTCACAGTGTAGCGCAGAGACAATCATATGTACATATATTGGACGGAAATGATCGTGAACGATCATAGAACCGGGTGAGATGAAGATTTGGTAGAAAATATATATGGATTGAGCCAAATTCAAGGAAGATTGAAGGAAATTTGCAAGAGCCCACACCAGCATGAATGCCGGTTGTGGCATGAAGGACTAAGGGGCAGTATCAAAAGTGATGGGCAAAACTAAAAAACGGCGTCACAGCAGCGGGACCCCCAAAAAACCGGAGGACAAGAAACAAAGAAAGATTAACGACTGCTACCAGGATATGGCAACTCTCGGTGAGAGGAACCAAGAAGACGACACGCCTGATGACATGAAGCCAATGATACAGGAGATATTGGACCGGGTAGCTTGCCTTTCAGAGATAAAGACAACAATGCAGGCAATGAAAGAACAGCTGCAAAACCTAACAGAAACTTCGGAGTATAACAGTAAACGGGTGGATGAGCTGGAAAAGGAAAATGCTTCACTGAAAGACAGGATTTCGGCGTTGGAAAAGATCGATGTGACAGCACGTCTAGATAGTCAAAACGTAATATCCGGAAAGTTGAAGAAGGATATTGTGGCGCTCGAGGCGTACGGGAGACGGGAAAATTTAGTTTTCCATGGCGTGCCAGAGTACGGTGAAGGGGAAAATTGTGCACAAGTCATTTACGAACTGATGACAAATAAACTGGATATAGAACATGCTGCTGATACAAGATTCCAAAGATACCACAGGCTCGGTGCTAGACCGACAACACAAGCAACCAGAACCCACCCAAGGCCGATCATCGTCCGTTTTGCATACTTTCCAGACAGACAAGACGTGTGGAGGAAGAAGAAAATGCTACGAGGGACCAAGCTGTTCATCAACGAGGATTTGCCGAAGGCATTTCAAGACGAACGCCGACGGCTGCTGCCAGTGATGAAGGCGGCGCGGCAGGACGGTAAGCGGGCTAATCTCATCGAGAACAAGCTCATCATCGACGGAAAGGTGTTCTTCGTCGAGACAGTATCCTCCTTGCCGGACAATTGGTTGAAAGACTTTCGCTGACGCAGTTTTTTGAGAAAGCCCCTGAGGTAAAATACCGTGCCACAGAGTAAATTGTGAGTGAACCAACCAGTACTGTTGTATGTTTCACTATGTGACGCGGGTGGCTGAACACGGCCTGGTTTCTTGTTTGTGTTTGCTACCAGAACCTCTGTGGCGTAAAGCAAATGAGCTGTGGTAGATCTCATGTATGACTCCAAACAACATCGTACATTGCGTATACTGGTTATAACTGCATGAAACCGCGCAAGAAGTGACCATGCTCTTGGACGCTCAGTCGGCCGACAGCGCTTCTCGGTGCGATCTGACAGGGTTTTCCATTTGTTTTAATTTTAATTGCTCCTGTGTTGTGTATTTTTTTGTACTTTCCGTTCTCTATTGTGGTATATAATTTGTCTATATTTCGCTGTATACGTATTTTCTGTACTTGGGAATTTTTCTGGGATGTATGTAAATGTAAAATCACAACAAAAGTATGGCAATATCAATCTATGCATATATACTGTAATCATAGTCATGAATAACGAATTTACAATTGGAAGCATGAATGTGAGAGGAATTGGGTCTGCACACAAGCGTAATGACGTTAGAATATGGCTTGTTGAAAAAAAATTGAGCGTGTATTGCATGCAAGATATACACTTAGACTCGATCTCGCAGGTGGCTTTGAGTACTGAATGGCCGAGCGAGTGTTTTTTTAACTCAGTTTCGTCTCAAGCAAGGGGGGTAGCAATAGTCTTTGCAAATAGTGTACAATATGAAGTACATGGGGTAGAGAAAGATAACGCAGGTAATTTAATATTATTAGATGTCACTATCAATGGAACTCGGATGACTTTGGGCTGTGTGTATGGTCCAAATAAGGATTGTCCAGAATTTTACACTGATTTACAGCGCAGAATAGAGAAACTGGGTAATGCCACAATAATAATATGTGGAGACTGGAATTTGGTCCTAAATCAAGAGCTGGATACATATGGATATAAGAGGGAAAATAACACTAAGGCAAGAAAACGCGTATTGGATATGATGGACACTCTTGAGCTGATAGACTGTTGGAGAATTCTCCATGCGGACACAAGAAGATATACTTGGGTAAATCAACAGAGAAAAACACAAAGGGCAAGGCTAGATTTTTTTCTTGTGTCCTCAGATATTCACGCTACCATACAAAAGGCATCAATCGGATATGGGTATAGAACGGACCACTCCTTAATAACGATAGATGTTCAGGGATTAACCTTAGATAGGGGCCGGGGATTCTGGAAAATGAACACATCTTTGCTGCACGATCAACAGTATGTTAACATGATCAAAACCTGTGTCACCAAGGTGGAACATCAATATGGCAGGGGCAATGATATGGTATCGGAAGACCACTCGAATAATGCTGTAAACGATCAACTGTTCTATGAAATGCTAAAATTAGAAATTAAGGGCACCACTATAAGTTACAGTACATTTTAAAAAAAGGCAACGAATGAAACGATAGCGACGGTACAGAGAGAACTAACGGAACTAGACAATTTGTTACAAAGAAGTGGAGAACAGCCCGATGACATCATTAAAAAACGAGACGAACTTTGTGCAAACTTAGAGCGGCTACGGGCCCCTGGGGTAAAGGCCATTATGTTACGCGCGAAGGCAAAGTATTACGAAGAGGGTGAAAAGCCAACAAGATATTTTTGCAGCCTGGAAAAGAGGAATTACATCAATAAATTGATCAGTAAACTAGTGGTAGATGGAGAGGAAATCGTACATCAAGAGGCTATATTGAGGGCACAAAGGGGGTTCTATAAACGGCTTTATGCAAACAATGATAACATTTGTGGAGAGAATCACATTAATGAGTTTCTAAACGAAAAGAATGTAAAACGTTTGACTGATGAACAAATGGAAGCATGTGAAGGGGAAATAACTAGTGATGAAGTAAAGGAAGTTATCCAGAATATGAAAAATAACAAGTGCCCTGGAAGTGACGGTATACCAATAGACTTTGTTAAGTTTTTCTGGAAAGATATTGGCGGGTATCTTCTAAGAAGTCTAAATTACGCTTACAAGCAGGGTACACTTTCTATCACACAGAAGCAAGGGATTATTACTTGCCTTCCAAAACAGGACAAACAAAGGGAATATATGAAAAATTGGCGCCCCATAACCCTCCTGAACGCAGATTATAAGATTCTCTCGGGAGTGCTGGCTTTGCGCATGAAAAAAGTACTTCCACATATTATTAGTTCAGATCAAAAGGGATTCCTGAGTGGTCGATTTATTGGGGAAAACACGAGACTAGTCTACGATGTTATGCATTATTTAAAAGAACAAAATAAGACAGCATTGCTACTGTTACTAGATTTCGAAAAGGCCTTCGACACGGTAAGCTGGTCATATTTAACGCGAGTACTAAATGAATACGGTTTTGGGGAGTCGTTTAGGAGATATTGTCATATTTTATATTCTGAATCTAATAGCTGTGTCATTAACAATGGTCACTTCTCAGACTTCTTTAAACTGGAGAGAGGGTGTAGACAAGGAGACCCCTTGTCACCGTATTTATTTATCTTGGCCATTGAGCCACTCTCTATGGCAATTAAGAATGACAGTAAGATCAGAGGTATTCGGTTTTTCCAGCATGTGTATAAACTCGGTCAATATGCCGATGACACTTTTTTGTTCTTGAATGGCAGTGAAGGTTCTTTGAGAGCTGCTATGCGGATGCTAGAGGCGTTTAGCAAATGTTCAGGATTGAAGATAAATGTCGAAAAAACAAAAGCAGTGTGGCTGGGAAGAAGGCCAAAATATAAAGATAAGATATGCGCAGATCTAGAACTTTGTTGGGTCACAAGTTTTGTACTGTTAGGGATAAGATTTGACATTGATCTCGCTAAAGTACCCAAATTAAATCTTGATAGTAAATTGGTGGAAGTTAAAAATATGTTAACAGCTTATGGGCGAAGAAACCTGTCGTTAAGAGGCAGAGTGACAGTTTTGAAAACTTTAGCTATACCAAAGTTGGTGCACGTTCTGTCTGTTCTGCCCCTACCAGATAAATCATTTGTTAATCGTCTTGAGGGTATTGTACGGTCATTTTTATGGAAGAAAAAACGGTCTAAAATTGCACTAAAACGCATGGTACAACAGGTAGAGGACGGTGGGCTTAACCTGACCCACATACCATCTTTTATAAAGGCGTTAAAGATTACTTGGATAAAAAGACTAGTTGCCACTGAAGGAGCCTGGCAGAACCTCTTTACTGAAACTATTTGCGAAGACAAAACCTTATGTCGGGAGCTTGACCCGCAATCGCTGCATCTGTTGGAAGCGAAAGCAAACCCTTTTTGGTCAGAGGTTTTAAGAGAATGGATTTATGTCAAAAATATAATACGTGGGGAGCATCCTTTTGATGCGCCAATTTGGAATTCTTACTTCTTAAAGAACGAAAATCTTACTCGACGAAAAGCTGAACTTATCAAGAAAGGGGTGATTTACTATAACGATATGCTAAGGGAAGACGGTTCTCCATATGGATGGAGTGAGTTTGGTAAAAGATATAATGTTATTATGAACTTCGCGGATTTTTATAGTTTAACGCATAGCCTTCCCAGACAATGGAGAGCACAAAGCCAAGAGCAGGGAAAAAAGCAACCTGGTATAGAGAGAATACATATCAAGTTTTTAAGGCAGAACGAGAGAATTTGTAATGTTGTATATAAGCTACTGGTGAAAGAGTGTACATTTGTGAAGACTAGTGAATCGAAATGGAAAGAGAAGCTCAACCAGAATATTGATGAATACCAATGGCGAACAATTTATAAGTTACCCTTGAGCTCCACCCTGGACGAAAGACTGCGGAGTTTCCAGTATAATTTTTTGTGTAGAAATATGGTTACCAACTCCCACTTGTTTTTGTGTAAATTGGCTGAATCAAAAAGATGCGCCTTATGTAACCAGAATGACGAAACAATAGAACATATGTTTTGGAATTGTGTTATAGTAAAGCAGATATGGGAAAACATAGGCGCATGGCTAGATGAGTCAAGCCGATCCAATTTTAGTAAATATATCAACTTCACATCTGCTATGCTCGGGGCAGCTTTACCACATAAAGAACTGATTAACCTTGTTTTCATTGTTACCAAATACCATATATATGTTTGTAAGTGGAAAGGAGTCACGCCAAGGGTAACGGCTATAATTCGGCTTATAAAATACTATTTCGAGATAGAGAGCAGAGTGGCAGAAACACCGGGAAGAGCAAGGGAAAGTTTTAAAGCCAAGTGGGACCCAATATATGATGTAATAGCTGATACTTAAAGGTGACGTTTGTATGTTTGCATAGTTGTGTACAGATATTGTCAATGTGTTATATGCCGCTTTTCGGAGAATAAAAAAAAAAAGAAAAAAAAAAAAAATTATCACATTGATCATGTCTCTCCTACACACCGTTGATTTGGCCTGAGATAAAAGTACGCGCCTTAACGTAACCAACATCGACTATCTGAAGAACAATCCCACAGCTACCCCCCCCCCCCCCCCCCCGCTCACTCACCCCTCACCCGCCCCGCGTTCACCTGTTCTGATATCACTTGTTGTGTTGTGTAAACGGCCCGCTGATAAAAGGCGTCGTCATGGTGGCGCTCGATCGGGTCGGAGGTGTGTGCATATATGCAGTAAAGTAGCGGCTCCTTCGCCTGTGTTCTCGCCAGCGGGAGTGGTATGACAAACCGGCGAATTCTTTACTTGATCTTATCTGTAGGGCGTCAGTGGACTATGTACCCACCAAGCTAGCCCGTGTTGGCTCAGCGTTGCGCTGCCGCCGTCAAGGCGTTATGACTTTGATCGCGGTAATTGCTTGGGCATGCACACTGCCTTACTATCTTGAGTCATTGCCCGTAATAGGATGAACAATGACTGGGTTATGTTCCTACAACCACGGACATCTGCAATAAATGCATAGACCCGTGAACGAGGTGGACGTCAACATTATTGAGGATAACAATAATAAAGGGTAAGTGACGTTAGAATATTGTGTACGAAATCTGTGATTTATTGTACTTTATTTGATTGACAGCGTAAATAAATATATATAACATACATATACAGTGACAGGGCTACCCCCCCCCCCTCCCCTCTTCCCCTCGCCACTCCTGTCGCGGCTGTTATAGTCTGCGTTCACATTATTGGCACTGCTTTATACATATTTATTTAGACCTATCTATATAGATATATATATATATATTACAGAATAGATCGAATCGGGAGCAAAATGGGAGACATGTAAAAAATGTGCATGTAAAACGAAATGGCTCCCTGGAGAGTGGCACTAAATTGTGTTTGACTGTTTAGTTCAGCTGGGTACCTTTATCGACAAGTGAACAGCTAGGTGACAGTATTAGGGTCGTGTGTGGAGGTTTATGGTCAGTGGTTGGGGCGTGCGGCTTCTGGCACCGAGTGAGGTTTGTCAGACCAGCCATCGTGCATGAGGGCGCTCCAGGTGGCGTAAAAATGGCTTGCCAGTCCCCCTCACCAGTTACTCGGCTTGAGAACGACACCGTGGCGGTAATAACGGGGACCATGGTACACCTGTCGGTTCAAGAGCGTGCGGTTCGAGTGATAATTTTTTTTTAGATATTTCGCGCCATTTTAGTGCCCATGAAATGCTAAGACATGCCCCCCCCCCACTCCCCCCTCTCCCCCTCGCCCCCATCCTCCCCACCCCCCCCCCCGGAACAACAATATGGCGTTGGATGAACCAATCGCCTAGAACAATAAAATGAGATTGAAATGAATTATGCCCATGAACCCATGAGCTCAGCCCTTATCAGCCGATAGCGAGGCTACTCAGGTCGACAAACTAATGTGGCCGTTTGATTACTGATGATTATCGGGGTTTTTTTTGTTTTATTTCTGGACCCCCTAATTGTATTTGCTTCGAGTGACCATGTTGAGTGCGATATACGGCTGATATGTTTCGGCCGTATATATATCGCCCATTCGGGTTTATAGTTAGCCCCCCCCCCCCTCCCTTTCCTTACCCCCACTGGGGCTGTCCATATAGCCACTGGCCAGTGATCCGTCCCTTCCCTCCGCTCTACGATCTAGAACCTTGATGTCAGCCTGTTGGGGAAGGTAGAATTCTGACCTGTCCTTGATGAATTAAAGCTTCTCATGAGAAACATGTTAAATCTATCAAGTGGAGGTCGTTTATTGCGGTTACTGCATAAGACAATGCCACAATGTACAGGAACCAAAACCCAAAAGGACGTTTTTAGTGACGTCATCATTCAGATCGCTACATGTAGATGCGAGGAAATAATTAATACTGTAACTAATCGAACATTGAATCCAGTAAACATATATACTTTCTGAGATCTGTATTATTAGTATAACTTTGAGACGTTATTTTTTTGCTACACATGATGGACGCTGAACGAATTCGATTTAATAATATTTTAGCAAAAATAACGGGCCACGGTTACCCCACAAGATATTAAATTGTTGGTCTCATGCATTATGCAGTACACCATTTGGAAATGTTTTCTACCAGCCTATGATTCATGGGATCATTAATTGATCAATTGACTAGAACACTGATAACGAAACTATGGCTTAAGAAATGTAATATATTAGACACTGATTCTTGTACCTTTTGCGCGGATAAACCTGAGACAATCTTACATCTCTTCTGGGAGTGTCCGGTTGTAAATGCTGTATGGACTGAGCTTAGTATTGTGTTTGACTCGCTTTGTAATTTCATTGTTGATTTAACGGGACCAAACGTCATACTTGGAAATTTAGCACCCTTTGATAACAAGCTACTGAATAATCATATTATTTTGATTGTAAAGAGATATATATACATTTGTAAATGCTGTAACACCAATATTTCCTGTCAAGGTGCTCTTTCATTTATAAGATATCATTATAACATCGAAGAACATGTAACGAAATTTTCAAAAGGTATTTTAACATCGCGATATAAACGTATAAAAACGAAGTGGGAGCCCGTAAAATGTTTGCTGATTTCTGTATAAGCTTGTTTGCTATGTATACCACTTATTATGACTTGCATGTACTTGGATTATTCACATTGATATTGAAATAAATATATATTTAACAAAAAAAAAAAAAAAAAAAAAAAAAAAAAAATTGATCAATTGATCACAAGACAGAAATGTCAGGGGCGGATCTAGGAATTCGCCAAGGAGGGGGGGGGGGTGTTGCTCTCTGAAAACTTGCGACCGGGGGGGGGGGAGGCGCTCTCTGAAAAACTTACGACCGGGGGCGGGGGTGGGGGGTGCTCGGAGAAGCCGACTTTAAGAGTGTATGTCCAGGTTTCCAAGGGGGGGATTGCAACCCCCGAGCCCCGCCCCCCCTAGATCCGCCCCTGTCTGTGTTTCTCATAGGACAGAGCTCTCTGTCCTATATGTGTATATGCTATTAACTCCAGAGCCTAGTCCTCTGTCCAGTATGTGTATATGCTATTAACTCCAGAGCCTAACTGTCCGTCCAGTATGTGCATGTATATGCTATTAACGCCAGAGCCTAACTCTCTGTCCAGTATGTCTATATGCTATTAACTCACGAGCCTAATTCTCCGTCCAGTATGTGTATATGCTATTAACTCCAGAGCCTAACTCTCTGCCCAGTATGTCTATATGCTATTACCTCCAGAGCCTAATTCTCCGTCCAGTATGTGTATATGCTATTAACTCCAGAGCCTAATTCTCCGTCCAGTATGTGTGTATGCTATTAACTCCAGAGCCTAATTCTCTGTCCAGTATGTGTATATGCTATTAACTCCTTGGTTTGTGCGTTGCAGCTGTGCGAGCCGACATCCAGGGATGGGTGGTATATCCCCGACCTTAACGGCAGCCTTGCTGGTCGCCGTCTGTTCCGGAGTACTAGGTGAGCTATTCCGTGCCAGGGTACGGGTATCCGCGCTATGGCGGATCCTGATGGACCATAGCGTGTCGTTCATAATTATCCCAGATTCGCACCTGCCTCATAGCATAATTACGACTAATAACTAGTTGTGGGAGTGAGCTCAATTGAATTAATAGTGACTATAGTGCCGCAGGTTAGTAGGTAATAGTAACCCCGGACTAGTTATAAATGTGTTTGCGGAAACGAAGTTCTACCCCACCCCCCCCCCCCACACACACACGCACATTCGCCAGTCATAGTCTTTAATCCTCCACTGATACCATTTGTAAGTTAGTTTTCATGAAGGGTAGTTTTAATTAAATTAGTTTAGATTAGTAACTTGACATTTAATTAATTGTCGCTTTAATTATTTTTAATTAAAGATACAATCCGAGGCGATCGTTGCAACGGCTGCACCAAAATAAACTGTTTCTACTTGAGTGTCTAAATCGGTATTTGTGGCAAGTAAAAGGTGGATAGATGTGTCAAACGATCGAGAGATACAGGGAAACGGTCATTTAGACCACCCGGCCGCCGGCAAGGGGAAGTGGCGCTCCTGCCGCTTCGGTAGTTAGATATAGTTTTTGGCTAGGGCAATCCCTGTCGGTGGGAACCGGTAAACAACATGTGCACACTTTTATGACGTTCCGCCGCACAGGCACAAGTTTTGACTCTTGTGGATGTAAAATTTGGGAAGTTGGATTGTTTTGGATCTTCGGCTGCTAATTGATGCCGGATATGATAGGTGATTATAGTTTGTAATGAACTTTATTAAGATTTGTGTTCTTATGCGAAAAATCGACATAGAAAAATAGCAAAACAGCTCGATATGATATGTAACTTTAAGTAATGAATTAATTGTCACTTTGGCTTATTTATTTTACTCTAATAATCGTTGACCAAGTTTTATTTATCTATTTTTCCTCCATATGTTCCTTCGTCGGTTACCAAGGTGTGTCCATGGCGCAGGAGGAATGCCAGTTTCCTGCCTACCTGCAGACAGATCCCCTGGATCCAGACGACTTCTGGTATTTCGGGGCGGCCCCCACCCTGGGCTACGAGGGCAGACTGGTCTTCATCAACGACACTCTCCTGCCAGGCTTGTCTCACTGGGGTATTCCACAAGATCCCAGGACCAACGTTACCTGCGAGAGCGCATACGGCGAGGATGTGTTCTTAGTGAGCTATGTGAACAGGTTGGTGCCTGCCTCTCTGCCCTTGTTAGGTAGGGCGAACCATTGCTTACCTATAGCTCACGTATTACTCATAATGACCATTTACTGCGATAATCCTTGTCGCTTTATCACCTCTTTGTATAATATATTATAAACATATTTTATTTAGCAGATTCTTAGCAAACAGTGAAACATGTGTATGGCTTTCTGAAAGGAAAAAAATGCCGTATAACTTTCTGCAAGGGAAAAATTCCACATGCCTTGATTGCATGCTTCTGACCGTCTAAGACAATGTGCAAGATGGAATGAAAAAGGATTTGGAATTTCGCCTCTACTCGGATCTCCCTGCACCTGGCACGGAAGTCCGTGTCTCGCTTTGTGGTGGTTTCGTCAATGAAAGTCCGTAGGAGGACACTGATCTCACCTGACTGATAAAAGTGTTGAATAAAGCTCAGTTAGTAAGCAGGCTGGGTGGCAGATCAGCAGGATCATGGGTTCGCGCCCTGCCACATCAGGGATGCTCCAGCCAATCCCGGGGGGTTTTATCGGGCCAGTGTCTCCCACTTTAGAGCCCCCGACATGAATTATAATAAATGGTATGCGTGAGTCATACATGAGCTAAGACAATGCAGAAACAATGGTTCTCCCAAACATGGAAGAGCGACCCTTTAGTCTCCATAAAAGCATTTCATTTCTCCGTCTGGTGTGTATCGAAGCCACACCTCTGTATCTGGATTGTGGAGTTTCTCCAAGACTATTCCTGTCATTATCCACTGTCAAGTTTGTTTACCCGGCGGGTTTGATCTCGTGTCCACACAGGTAGATATCACTCTGCCGCCTGCTACGAAGGGAGTTATATAATAATAAATAATGTGCGGGCTTTAGTGGTGGACTGGGAAACTTACTAAGATACAAACTTGCGGCCAGGTAATTGCCCGATATTGGGTTCTGGAAGGGGGGGGCGGCAGTGTCCAGTGTCGATTTTTCAAAATTCTTGGTGTCAAATGTCGATTTTCCACGACCTTCCGTGTCGCTTTTATGGTTAAGCTCACGGTATTTTTTTTGGAAAAATCTGTGTCGATGTCGCTTTTTCAAATCCTCAGTGTCGGAATTTTGGGGTCAATGTCGAAAGTCGATTTTTCAAATATGCTTGTGTCGTGTTTCACCATTTACCCCTTCCAGCCCCTTATATGTCCAGAGGCTGCTCGTGGGCTCAGGCCTACTAGAGTGGCACGTGGACAAAACTCAATATATACGAATAAAATTCACCCACTTCGCCGCATGGTTAGTTCCCTTAATTATCACTTTATCAATTATCAGTTATTGTTTGGATAAAATGCACTTGCCAGAATATCTTACCCACCAGCTCGATTTGGAAAACCTCTCGCTCCCTGTGTGCCCCCCCCCCCCTCCCGCCCCCACCCCACACCCATCCCTTCGCTCGTAGCCTCTTTGCCTTTTGATAAGGAAATCGGGTCAGGTGACTTTATGCATGTGCATCCCAAAACGTAAATACAGATAATTATTTGACTAAAACTGCTCCCATTCTAACGTAAGACACAGAGTAGGTATTAAGAGCTACTCTGTGGTAAAATCGTAGCCACCTGGCGGTGCAAGACGAAGATAGAGAATGATCTCAGCCATTGTTACACGGCTCAAGCATCCTTGGTCCTCACATGACAGATTGTAAGCAGGTCAAAATACGCTTCTTGAAGTACGAATGTTGAGGACTGATACCCGATCAAATGGGAATGGGTCATCATGTCAGGATGTACCTGATTCATTGGCCCGTCTGCAATGGGTGTTTATTCATTGGCCTGTCTGCCATTGGTGCTGATTCATTGGCCTGTCTGCCATGGGTGGTGATTCATTGGCCTGTCTGCCATGGGTGGTGATTCATTGGCCTGTCTGCCATGGGTGGTGATTCATTGGCCTGTCTGCCATGGGGGGTGATTCATTGGTCTGTCTGCCATGGGTGGTGATTCATTGGCCTGTCTGCCATGGGTGGTGACTCATTGGCCTGTCTGCCATGGGGGGTGATTCATTGGCCTGTCTGCCATGGGTGGTGACTCATTGGCCTGTCTGCCATGGTTGGTGATTCATTGGCCTGTCTGCCATGGGTGGTGATTCATTGGCCTGTCTGCCATGGGTGGTGATTCATTGGCCTGTCTGCCATGGGAGGTGATTCATTGGCCTGTCTGCCATGGGAGGTGATTCATTGGCCTGTCTGCCATTGGTGGTGATTCATAGCCCTGTCTGCCATGGGAGGTGATTAATTAATGTATGCCGGTGAAAGTCCAGCATTTAATGTTTTAGCTGTCCAATCATCACTGTTTTGCGACAGTCAGTGATTTGATTATTAACAATACTTATTATTATTATTATTATTATTATTATTATTATTATTAAGATACTGCTTAAGTAATCATCTGTCTTTGATGAAAGATATATATTTCGATCAAATCCATTTACAAGTATCTGTCTTGATCCAGTTGTGAACGCCCTTTTTGGTTTTGGGCTATATGATATGTTGAATTGCTACAAGCTGCAATTTTCCGACAGGTCAGAAACTGGATATGCATGCATGAGCTTCATGAATCACACGGACAAAAGTGTCAGGATGTCCTTGAGTAAGTATTAAAGTCTAACTGCCGTCATAACAGCTCGCGTAGAACCGGTCATAGGCGGATCTAGGATGCGGGTGGGTCGGTGGCTGGGCAAGGGCGGAGGGCGAGGGGTTGCACGCAGGGTTCCAGAATATCTTACCCACCACCTCGATTTGGAAAAGCTTTCGCCCCCTGTGCGCCCCCCCCCACCCCCAGTTGCTCTTAGCCCCTTAGCTGTTTGATAAGGAAATTGGGTCAGGTGACTTTATCAGTAAACACAACCGTGTTATGAGGCGCGCCCCTCGTTTGCATTTCCATTTTAAGACAACGCTCCATACCCCTCTCCCTCGCCACCTGCTTAATTGCTCGGTTCACAAGGCGTTTGGGCGCCAATCGTTTCTTCAGCCGTCAATAACACTGACTTACTATCTCAAATACATCATACCTAATATTGAAATGAAATTATGATTTGTTTGGATAGGTGTGTGTGTGGGGGGGGGCAGGGTAGGGGAAGGGGCAAGACTCCCTTTTTTAGTAAGTACAACCAGTTTACATACCTAGTTCTTTCGTCTTGTTACAAAAGAACAAGACGAAAGAACTAGATATGTAAACATCCCGACACCGCTTTTGCAGAATAATTAATTCGCATGCTGAGAGGTTTATTGGCTTGTACTATTAACATAAGTTGTGAACCAAGACGGCCTCAAACAATAGTTAACCATTTGATTTGCTTGGACATACTTAACATTTTAATGCGGTAAAAGTTAACGGTGAACATCTTTTGGGGATGGATGTATTTGCAAAAACCCTCCATACCGTGTTGCTGTTCAAGACAATTGCAATACCATTATCCATGTAATGGCATTTTTGTGCAAATGCAAATACACGTATTGGAACTTTTGGAAACAAACTACATAAGCGATTAATGACATCCATATATGATACATCTATTGTATATTTTAATGGCATAAAAACATGTATCTTATTGCGCATTGTACGCCTGTATATTTACGATCGTCTTCCCTTATGCACACAGCCACTACCATGATGACAGGGGATGACTACCAATGTTCAATGTCTGGAAGTCTGGAAGTCCCTTTTGACTCCTTGCTCCTGTATGGTGAGTGTAACTTCCTACCCTGGCTCTGCTTACCACACAACCACGTGGCTCCGGCTATCACAGAAAGGATTGTCCTGAACGATTTAAATGTACAGGGGACTTTCTATAAGCCGGAATGCACGTGGCGAGGCAAAACGACCGGCTGAGACGCTTAACCGTTTATGCAAGACTTTATATTGTTACCCGGTAATTATGTAGATTGTTACGTACCATATATTATTTATTTAGATTTGGGATGATTAACAAAAGAACGATTTGAAGGCGTTGCTTGCTTCAGTGGTGGATCCAGGGATGTACGAAAGAAGGGGCACTACTTTTTTAAGTACTACCCAGGCGAGGATCCAGTGAGACGCGGGGGGGAGGGGTGGTGATGTGGTGTAGAAAAAAAAGTGACTCTGCCCCCTGTGCCCCCCCTTATCCGCCACTGTGCTTTATCCCCCCCCCCCCACCCCCTGCCCTCCTACTCGGCCCGCCCACTTCACTCATCTTTCGTTCTCTCTCTTCCCTGAATGACATATACTATATAAACCAACGCCAACTATATTTTCTGTAAACAGTTCTTTGTCTTTAGACTGGGGGTGATACTGCTTAAGCATATTTATCAGCACTTCCCCTTCCTCGCATCTACGCCTCACTCACACCTGGGTAAACGCACTTCTGGGTAACACGATATGTAACATTTATCAACAGGCCGCAATAAATGTATTATTTTACTATTTTTTTTTTTTTGCTCATTATTTTATGATAATGAACGCTCTTGAAATTATTGGGTCGCGTGGGTAGCAAACGAGCGTGATCCAGTGCGTCCCCTGCTGACCTGCCCTCTGGTGGGAGGATTCTATGGATTCTTCACGGCCATGCAGGGAGACAAGAAGGATGAGGTAGATATGCCATCTGTACCAGATGGATTCAATATTTTCTATTCTATGGGTATGTTATATTAGTTTAAAATTAGGAGAGGGAAGTCATTTTTCGTTCTAAATAATTTGGTCAAGAAGAATATTGTGTTCTTGTTTTGTTGGCATTGACACTAATGTTCATTATATGAACAACTACAATTTTTTTATAGTCTAAACATAACTGACCACTGTCTATGAACTACGATTTGAAGAAAAAAATGATTGCCGCATTATGTTCTCGCACAGTTAATACTGGTTCAGGTTGCTTATTGGAATGCTATCGCAATGTTACACAATCACATCACATTTATCTCATTTCGCCGCCGAATTCCGTATATCATACAATGCAATGCTGCCCTCTACCGGGCGAGCCATTCAAACTCCCCCCTGTGTGAGGGGAAGAGTGTTGTATAGGTCTGTTACCCATGGCTGATTCCTGCACCAGACAACAACACGTTTCCACGTGGTTTCACGACATTCAGCAGCGAACTGAAATTCCTGATTTGTTGCAATGGAATCGTTATCTGCAAATACTTTCATTTACTACACAGAATCTCTGCGTATTAATAAACAATTAACTTATTTATGTTCATGTATATTCAGCCACTGTGCCAGAATAATCCCGTTCCGACACTGCTGGAGGCGGAGTGTCTGGGCGGAGACGGAATCCTTCTTTCCTTCCCGGATCCCAGTTGTATCCCGAGCTCCTCCGGATGGACCCAGAGTAAGTCCTGTCATTGGTCTACCACTCCGGTAATGGCACCGTCCGACCAGACCACGTGTTCCGGTTGCTGTGGTTGCTTTATCACCCCTCACGTGCAGAGATGCACGTTACAACATCCGCAAATAGAATATTATAATGCTGGTCAACACCAACAGTCGCTTCTTAAGATGTTCACGCCTATGGAGCCGGGTATTGTGGTCTGTGGAACTCATGTGCCTCGTGTTTACTTGAGTATAATTACAATTTTGTTCAGTTCAGATTTAAGTTCAGTACAGATTCGTCAACAACAGACATAACTCCTTAATGCGTAGAAGCAATGACACATCAATCCCATCGCTATGTACTCATGCGGAACGTGCCAGTGCGGAACGTGCGAGGGAAGGGAACGCTCATTTTCCCATGATTCTGGTTAAACCTGATGAAATGTATGCTATTAAGAAGGCCATAGACATTAGTTAAATGATGAATAAATTAAAGAACCCTTCTTACCCTACCATGCCGGTAACACCGCTTAATATATTGATTCAGGCATTGTAGTTTAATATATAACAACCAGCTTTATTAGAAGCTCCAGTGCTCCACACACTGGAGCAAACTATAAAGCGGAATTTGTATGGCTTTTGTCGTAAGCCTTGTTGATTCCTCTTTTTTCAGACCAACATTTGTATTGTCTGGATTGGTGGCAAGATCGAGATCAGGATTTCATAATTCTTGGAGAAGAAGATCTGTATCCCAAGTGGTGCCTGGTCAGTCAATATTGTACTATGCTTATAACAGTACTATTTACATTGTGTTTACCTCCCCGACTATGGTTCATCTCCAGTGTCGCCACTCGGCAAAGCATTATAAGCGCGGCTGTAACATATATTCGCGTGACGGCCGCTCACCAATGAATTGAGAAATAATGCAAACCTGATAATGAAGTGTGGGTTAAAGAAGAAATAATGAGAAACACAGCGGGAGCGATAGAGAAAGAGAGTCATAAGGAGAAAGATCAAGCAGGAGAAAAAAGAAAGATTTTCTTTCCAACTTTTACATTGGTTCTTTTTATGCATAGACACTGCCGACGAACAGAGCGGATGTAAAGGACGCCGCCCACCTATACCCGGCGGGGCACTGCCCCAGGGGCAAGGGGGGCATGCCAAACGGCATCCCGTATTGGCAGATTATTCTCCATCCACTGGGTAGGTCTTCTATCTTTCCACCTACATTTGGATGTGATTTGATTGTGGGTTTGCCAGTACTTGCAGGAGATAACACTATATAGCGCCATAAGATAACACTATATAGCGCCATAAGATAACACTATATAGCGCCATGATATAACACTATATAGCGCCATGAGATAACACTATATAGCGCCATGAGATAACACTATATAGCGCCATGAGATAACACTATATAGCGCCATGAGATAACAATATATAGCGCCATGAGATAACACTATATAGCGCCATGAGATAACACTATATAGCGCCATGAGATAACACTATATAGCGCCATGAGATAACACTATATAGCGCCATGAGATAACACTATATAGCGCCATGAGATAACACTATATAGCGCCATGAGATAACACTATATAGCGCCATAAGATAACACTATATAGCGCCATGAGATAACACTATATAGCGCCATGAGATAACAATATATAGCGCCATGAGATAACACTATATAGCGCCATGAGATAACACTATATAGCGCCATGAGATAACACTATATAGCGCCATGAGATAACACTATATAGCGCCATGAGATAACACTATATAGCGCCATAAGATAACACTATATAGCGCCATAAGATAACACTATATAACGCCATGAGATAACACTATATAGCGCCATGAGATAACACTATATAGCGCCATTCACGGGCGGCGTGGAACGGGTCAATCGTCGATATAAGAAGCTGCGAATACAATATATCCACTATCATTGGGAACTGCGTCAGCCACATGTATCATTAGGACATAGTTTAATTCTAACAGGCGATAACTGGTGAAATATCCTGGTTAAACCGCTCATTTCTCCGCAACATTAGTGTATGGCGATTCTATTCTTTGGTCCTTTACTTGTTCCCTTGTTTAACACAATATTGCTCCTATTCAATCAATCCATTAATGTTTGTATTTGGTGTTCATATTTATAAAGTTATGAGGTTTGATGTACACTGTAGATTCATTCATCCTCCTGTGATATGTATCACTGAGCCGCCAGCGTACACAAAAACAGCTACCTCTACATTTGTTATCAGTTGCCCAGATATTTATTCATAGGTGGACGTAACGTAATTAACATAATGCTATTGCCTATTTTAAAGCAAGTTATAGGTCACTTCATTAATACACGTGGTTTTCCTTTATCCTTTCATTGTTCTTCTGGGATGCCGTGCAGCTGAAAGCGGCGCATGCGTAGACACCATGGTAGACTGCACATCCGGCTCTTGCGACTCGGATCAGTACAGATATCTTTGTCCATTGTCCTGCGGTGTGTGTGGTGAGTTGTTTTAATGATCCGTGGCGAACCAAGTCATAACGCAACAGATACTGCTCAGAGCCTTCCGGCACCAAGCAGCAAGATACATGTTTCTATGGTCCACATATAACACTAAATATTTAAAGTTAATTCAAAGAATATACAATTTCTCTTTTCCTTTTAGGGAACGCATATTCCTCGTTTTGAGAGTGATCTGTGATATAAGAGATAACATAATGCAAAATACCTGTTGGTAACCTGTAACTTAATATACAGTGGTCCCTGCCATATACGACTCATCAATTAAAACGACTACCTACATTTTATACGAAATTTGCTCCAGGGCCGGAACAAGTTTACATACTGCAATTACATCGATGTGTTCTGCGCACTGTGAAGCCATCTCTCTTGATCTGATATAATAGAGCATCTCGTTTACACTGTTCTAATCGAAAATTACCGAAAATATCTTTAAATGTCACCTATAATTTCTCCAGCAATAGTACATAACCAAGTTCGCCCTATAGTTTAGTTGTATATTTGGTGAACAATACTTATTCCACGGAACATTATCATCCGCAATATGATTAAATGCAAAGAGGAGTGCATGTTTCATTTCGGTACCAAATACCGTAGCAGCCACGTGGCGCTATAGTACTCTAGCTGTTAAAGGAATCCCCATTGCGTATCAGGTACAAACACGCGCCTATACATGTGGATTACTTCGGCTTGCTCTGTCTACGGAGGGCAGTATTGTACTATTATCATACTCACGGCATTGGAATGAGAAGAATATTCCCTCGTTGTTCCCTGTCGGAACGAATTTTGGTTTTATTTATTTATTTCTTAATTAATACGATTGTATATGTTTCGCATTCACGTGCACCAAATGCTTCGCTTAAAATACCTTATGTCTTTTCCAAGTTACGCTTTTATGCACCGTTCCAGGCTGTCAATCATTCATTAACGTCACTGTTGCTTTTATCCAATCACGTGGCATCGTGTCCGACAAACAAGTCCGACAAACAAAGCAGCATATCACTTTCTTGTCAGTTTCAGAGATGAGTATTTGTCACCTATCCTAAGCTAAGATTGTCAATTTCCTACTCACGATTAGCGAAAAAGGACTCACGCGTGGGCGGGGCTTAGCTCGGTTTGTGGAACGGTGTATTGCCGAGCTATATTCAATCTATTATTTACACATACATATGTTCGGTGAGGAAAACCCTTTTAGATTTGTATTCTTTAGCATTGGTTCCAGAGAAGGCCCAGTACATTTTAAAATATGTTGACACAAATGATTTCAGATGAGACCACGACTGACACTGGCCTGTGTTCCTGGGATGACCGAGTACCGATTGGATCCTGGGCCGTTCACGAGGAGACAACTGAACGACACCTGCAAATCACTCAACAATATTTTACCCTGGAAGATTTTGGAAATTTTAGCTGCGCAGAAAAAGTGTTCTACTATTCCTATGTGATGCGGATGGAAAAACGAAATAACACCTGGTGCGTATATAGGCCTATGCTACTCACACTTTGCTAAGGATCACCCCTATGCAGAGATATCTGAGTGTATAACAGGCGACTGTGTAATTCTACTATAATACAGATAAACCTTCCCCAATCTGTGTCCAATCTGTTACAATACAGATAAACCTTCTCCGATCTGTGTTCAATCTGTATACTCGTGTGCCACCATGCATGGTAAAGGCAAACGTCTTTGTATTATGGTAGAATCACACAGTCACCTGTAATACTCAGATATCTCTGCATAGAGGTGATCCTTGGCAAATTGTGAGTAGTATATTAACATATTGCCCAACACGTGAGTAAATCGTACTAATATATTGCCTAATAAGTCGTATTGTCAGTAAGTCGTAACAATATATTGCCTAATAAGTCGTATAATGTTTAAATCGTTGGCAGGGCACAAGTCTAGCTAGACATCCATATTGGGAGTTATATAACGAGGTAATTTAACAATTTAATTTAACGCAATTTAACGAGGTAGCTTAAAAATTCTAATATGTATATTTATTAGATCTGGGATACCTTCCCCTATACCACTGTTGTCGACATATTTAGAATTTTCAATTTTATTTTATCAACAGGCATTAAACGCATTTAATTAAATACGTGCATGTATACAAGTGTAAAATATAAAAGTTTGTTTTCCATGTCAGCAGAGACAGATACACTTGTGTCAAGTTCAACGTAGTCAGTGAAAGCATCCTGCAGTTTCAGATCGGTAAGCAGATGTTCTGTGACTAATATACCATCATTCTATGCATTTCCGATATTAGATAAGAATTATAAACTCAACATGAACATGAACATCTCATACAGTGAGATATCAGTTAAGGCACGTTCTCATTTAGACAATCTCAAATGTGGTATTATTAACTGTCAACTTATTGCAAAAACGTATAAATATTACGACTGAAAACATACACGTGCACTTGTGTGCTCGGAGGAAAGTGTGTTGTACCAGACAGACACCAGGTAGTTCAAATCGCAGAGGAAGATTACAGCATTTATACGTGCTGATTCCATGAACGGTTCCAGCCGGAGTGATGCCAACAAATGTTCGCTGTCACTGTAATAATATCATGTCTACATGTAATGGAAACGGTGGCTGGTCGAGGAGACCTGCACACTTATTATGAATTACAAAACTGCTGGCATGGAGGCCACCGAGAAATACAATATACTGATATGAACGTATATAATGATATCGAGCTCAATTAAATCGAATTTCCCTGAAGTGGGTGGAGTCGCGCAACTATTATCATAAAATTTAAATGTCAGCGCTTCTACCAATACTTGCAGCCCAGGAACGCTACAGCTATGATTCGGCAGCCGAGCTCTGTCTGGAGAAGCACTTCCGGGACGACGATCCACCCTTGGGGAACGCCTTCCGCAGTCAACACATGAAGACCGCTATCGGTAAGTCCGATCCCAGCACGTGGTGGATTCATTGGTTGGCAGGGCTTGAGTCGGCGTCAACATTGTTACACGTGACACTCTCAGTCCTCGATTCAATGCGTTATATCATTGTTGTCCGCTACATCCACAGTTTATATACTCTTTTTAAACTTTCCCGCGAAGGCGGCGTTGCGCAAGCTGATATGACAAATGCGCCACGATGTTTCTAATTACTGCCGGGGGACCCAGCTTATGCAATGTCATCCAGTAAACAAAGAAAAGGGTTGTAGAACCCCTTTGGATACTTCAAAATAATACGCCTAGTCAGCTGTTGTGTTAAGTAATCAAGGCTCATTGTATTGAAATATTCATTCGGTTTTAAATGTACAAACAAAGCTGGCTATCACCACAACTGGATCACCGCTCCCGTGGTTAAGATAGACGGGGTTAATGTCTGGTAGACCCTGCGCTTTATAAATTGGTCTTGAATGTAATTCAGTGTGTATATATTATTCAGGTTTATGTAGCGGTGCCGTTTTTTTACGACGAGAAATCAGACGGACAAATTTAGATGTCCAACAATAGCTAAGTCGAATGATGCTGCCTGGTTCCCGGGTTATCAACAAGGCATATAATCTTGGCTGGTTCCAGAACCATATTTTGAACGTTACCAGTGGTTGCGCCTCTCTGCCGGGCGATTGGCTTTATATGATTGTGTTTGTTTAGAGAGAGGGACTTTTTTGCACATGGGACTGAACCAAGGGGCCTTCAGAATAGTAAATTCCGAGGTTAACTTATATAGAAGAACATCATATGTGCGTATGTTTCAGCTGACGGCGAAGACTCAATTGCCACCACTTCCTGCGGGTTCCGCGGTAGCTATGACGTCAACGTCACGTGGGCCGACGCTCCTGACAACTGCAGTCATTGTGCTGGTCACGTGACGAACATGCCGGGGTGTGCGGATGCTGACGTCATCACCTTTGGTATTCACTGCTGTGGGGAGACAACCGTTATCGGTGGGTTTAGATGTCATGCTCTTATAATCTCAATAACATGATATTTTCATCTTAATAGCATGATATTTTCATCTCAATAACATGATATTTTCATCTCAATAACATGATATTTTCATCTCAATAACATGATATTTTCATCTGAATTATGAATTATTACTCTGTGATAATGTATGAAAATGTATTTACACGTCAGAGCTTAGGTGTTGTGTCCAACATGAAAGCGCTAGTACTTGGGATGTGGTATTATTTATTTACAAACCTGTCAGAAACATTAGAAAAGATCACAGGAGCTTAAATGTGAAATTCCCCAAAGAAAACCTTCTATTTTTGGGGGGGTATTTCGACCTTATTTTCCTGGAAAGTAAAGATCAACCCATACTACGTGAAGGAGCGATATATTATTATAATCAGTATGTGCGTAATAATACATTAATCGATGAAATAATAATACTAAAGTGAGTGCCTAGGGTAAACATTTTTTACCATTCTGTTCGGTTAAGGAAAGGTTAGGTCTAACTCTATATATGTTGATCTGTGTTATTTTCAGAGTTTGAGTGCCTTGGTTCGTCCACATTTGGACCTGAACATGGCTACACCAGCGCGAACTACGTCATCCTACGTTCGACTATCGACGGAAACGTTTTCTATTTCTGTGCGGTATACATTCAACTATTTTATTGTCGTTTTATTCTCGATTTCTTTGCCGGTAGTACAGCTTCAACATTTTCTACTTAGCGCTATGAAGACAAGAAGACAAATATTAACTGAGTATGGGCATTTTTAAATCAGGAAGCTGCCCAGATTCAAGCCAGTAACAAAACGTGATTCTAAACAATCCTCCCTGAACGTATGAAGCTTCAACGGACAAACCCTTTTCCTGCGCAACTTAGGAGATTTATTATGAATACTGGTCTAGTACCGGTATTCATAAATTAATTGTAAGAAGTAGGGATGTGGCCACTCGTAAGTAAAAAATCACAACCATAACCTTGTCTACAAGATTGAAAAGCTATCTAATGATGGAAAGTGTGCGTGCGAAAACTCAATCTGTATGAATTTCGCAATTAAGCTTGCTACACGTATTGAACGGCGCAAAGTGCCGCTGCACCGCAAGCCATTAATTTCTTATGAACAGATAACCAGATTGTTGCCCTATATATAATTCTATACAATGCATGTTTCAGATCTTCAGCGAGGATAATTCTGCCGTTCCTTTCGCGATGGCCGTCCTGCCTACCTCTCAGTGCAGCCCCGACACGCCATTCCAGATACTGACAGCCGAACAGAGCGTCTTCTTGTTGGGCGCAGGATTGAGAAGTAAGCACTGAGATTCATTTTATGACTTTCACCATAAATTCCGCAGGATTATAATTTTTGGTAGGCTCAAAAAGATATTTAAGTCATGTACGTCTTACTATATTCTGTAAATGGCATTCCACAACCGCCAAATCAATGATTGAAATGTGCTTTGTGGCTATATACAACCTCAGATTTGTCTTTCCTTTGACTCATGTTTTTTGGTAAACTTCATTTAGGATGATCGACGCACAATTGGGTCACAACAAAGTACTTAATCCAATCGCACCTCGCCAAGAAAAACGCTTATGTTACATATAGGCTGGCCTAATATCTACTAACCACTAACCATTTTTAATATAAAAATTCAGTTTAAACAATGTGGTAGCGCAAACCGCGAAATGGGCCAGATTACAGCTCTAATGTGGATGTCTTTCGATCTTATTAACCAGACGACAGCTGTGACGTCACAACTGCGCCTACGACGCACTGGCCTGAAACCACTTCCGGTGAGATGAGCACTGCAGCGCCGACCACTGTCTCAAGCACTACGTCAACGCAACCGACCTCGAGACCGAGTGTCACTCAGGAGCCTGATGGAACTATGCAAGCACAACACGAATGTAGGTTGATCCTGATGGACGACTTCGCACAGCATACGCCATATTATGCCATATGGATTAATGTATTCGGGGTATTATTTTGGTTTTTACGCGATGTCAAGATGGCGTCATCGCATGGTAGCCTATTTTCAACATTCTTACATTGACACCTTTGTAAGGGAACAGATATATCGTCAAGGTATAAGTTGGACAAGCTCATTAATGTTATATACTCTATGTCATTACCCTGGAAATATTATGTTGATCTCCGTATAATAGTTAATCATGACATTCAACATATTTGCCAGAAGTCTTTGCGCCAGTCATACTTTTTCCAAGATTGCGTATATTTGCGAATTTATGTATGGTTATTAATGAACCCAGAACAGTATGTGTAGCGTGTGTTTACAATAAAGAGATCCCAGTCATCCCAGCATTTGAACCATAATTGGCTTGGGTCAAAAAATGCACACAATCCTTATATGTCTTAGTTATGATTCATTCATTTACTTTAAATTATATATATATATATGTATGTATACTACCTATATCAACCATATTCCTTGTCGCTTGAGCACATTGCGCAGGTTTCTGTCTAAGTTTTTCCTGTAATGTGATGTTAACTCTCGTATCACCTGCATGGAATGACATGTGTAACATAAGCCACTATCCCGTCATTATTTAAATACGACGTGTTTCTCATGTGTTGAACAACAAATCACAGGGATGTGAAAGGAGAGCCATATTGAGGAGAAAACCATATATTATTATATTTTCATCGTAAAAAAATTATTTTCTTAAAATCTGGGATAATGTCGTATTGTATTGTATTCACCGATCACGGATGATGACCTGTGTAGATGTAGGCATATATCATATATATATATACCTATATCAGCCACATTCATTGTCGCTTGAGCACGTTGCGCCAGTTTTTGTCTAGAAGAGATGATGGTGTATTGTAATATAATCACCAATGATGATCTAGGTGTATGCATTTCTATTCGCAGCCGAGAGTACCAACGTGGGCCGCATCATTGGAATCGTGTTCGGAGTGGTCGGGGGAGTCATATTTATTCTCGCCATTCTTTTCTTCGCGTGGAGGTTTTACAGCGCAGGGACCCAGCCTTATAGGGTAAGTTCCGCTACCCACAGGGAACCAGCCCTATATTTTACATAGTTCCAGTTCCATTGTGTAAGGGCTAAATTGTTTAGGCAGATTCTATCCCTGCATAATTTGAATGACATGATCTTAAACAAGGGTGGATCCAGGTTTTTTGCGAATCGAGTGGAGGTGAAGGGAGGGGCGAGCCACGATTTAAAATGTTCTAAAACAAGGAGACAGAAGTTCTCATTTCTGAGCTCAAAATGCGGCAGGGTGACCCCAGGTTAACTAAAAAAATATGCCTGAAATGCTTCAATATATGTAAATATTTATGTTCTTGTTACAGACGTTCACGGGAACGCCGATGGAATCACTCAACTAAAGCGACACCTGGTGATGGTCACGTGCTCTGGAATACTTGGGAATCAATCCACTCGGCATGGAACCCGCTCTTGCATTCTTCTTTTATTCTCCTCTAGCATTCTTCTTCTATGTCCTCCATGTTCTTCATCATTGTATTGACATCACTTCAATTCATCCTACATTCTGCTCAGGATGCATTAATTAGTTACCTCATCATGGTAACACATTTCGTACTAATGATTTGATACTAGTTTCTTAATATGGTGTTAAAACACCATATTCATATACCCATGGTAAATATATCGCCCTGTGTTATACACATCATTTTAAGGCATACCACGAGGGTTTCAGTAGGACGTTGCACTTCCATAGGCCAATGGCAGATGGTTCATTGATATAGAAGCGGTACGGCAGCGTGAGTTCGTTATAAGTATATGGCCTTCCTTGGGGCTTACATTAGACATTAGACTTTGTAATCATTTACAATTGCATATTATACAAACAACAGTTGGTGTCACTGAGATGTAACGATCTGGAATTTGCGTGATATTATGGACTACATTCGGGGGTGGATTGAGCCCCCCCCCCCCCCTCCCCCAGTTGACAAAAAGAGTCGCTCGCCATTATTGTTGGATAATGTTGACAATGTTAAAGGTTATTCAATGGATTGAGCCGCGGACCGCGTCTCCCGACAGTTACATACCCCCCACCCCCCCCCCCCGCCCCCCCTGCCCCGTCACCTCTTGTTCCACAGTTCAGGGGCTCACCCTGTGGCCCAGTAGGTAGCGCGCACGGCTATTGTCGAGTTGCTCTGTTAGGCCAGCCCCCAGCGGCCGGTGTGCGCTTCACATTCCACCTGTGCAATTGTCCATGTCTCTGTTGGATAAAGATCCCATGTCTTTCTTCGCAAAGAGTAAGGGAATATAGCTCCTCTCTACCCTAACCTTTCACATTGTCGCTGAGCTATATTGTCTTGTGCAGCTGATCGATATTTCATTCAGTGGTATTGTGCCTTTCACAGTGTCGCTGAGCTATATTGTCTTGTGCAGCTGATCGATATTTCATTCAGTGGTATTGTGCCTTTCACATTGTCGCTGAGCTATATTGTCTTGTGCAGCTGATCGATATTTCATTCAGTGGTATTGTGCCTTTCACATTGTCGCTGAGCTATATTGTCTTGTGCAGCTGATCGATATTTCATTCAGTGGTATTGTGCCTTTCACATTGTCGCTGAGCTATATTGTCTTGTGCAGCTGATCGATATTTCATTCAGTGGTATTGTGCCTTTCACATTGTCGCTGAGCTATATTGTCTTGTGCTGCTGATCGATATTTCATTCAGTGGTATTGTGCCTTTCACATTGTCGCTGAGCTATATTGTCTTCTGCAGCTGATCGATATTTCATTCAGTGGCATTGTGCCATATATATTGTCTCCCTGGATAGCTGGGCTATGTCGGTGACTAAACGTCATTCGGTCCGTCTAGATAGTTATGTATATATGTACATCTACTCGTATTCAAATATATTTCTGTGTCAACTAGAGAAAATGCAGACTTCATAGAAAGACACCAAATCAGTTAGGAAGCTCATATTGTCGCATAATATAGCAAACCCGTGTCGTTGGCTACGCTTGCGTGTCAACCGACCCATGGCTCGTTAGCTAGGCTACACCAAGTAAGGACAATTATGTTACTTTGCAGGCTACAACAAATAAATAGGGTTATGTTTATCAACAGCTGCCCTTTGCACAGTAGGGAGTATTAACAGTAACCCGCGGAATAGATAGTTCCATCCCACTGAAACCCTATTGCACAACGTACACAAGGTCATGTGTATTGTTTACAAACACAGTTTATTTTTTATACACCCTATCTTTATTTACATATATTTGGTCACATGTGAGATTATGTGTTTCATGTTAAAATATGTCAGATGATGCGACAATGACATTGTACAGATGATGCCACTAGTTGTTAATGCGCGGGGCATCGTGTCACCATGGCATATGCAGACAGGTGTCTAAATAGTGTGATGACGTCATATCAAAATTATATAGACTTATGAAGAGTAAACTTTTATAGTGTATTGTTCGTGACGGATCAAATGTATGTATGGACACAATAACATACACAGTTAGTATTGCATCATTATTAAATCAAATGTTGGAGTACTACGTGGGCTATGTTGAAACAACGGTTGTTATATGTTATGCGTATGTACGCTCCATGTTGGTCCCATTGCCAGATTTGTCCGAATAGGTAAGAGCTAAATATTCAGTTTCATTACGAGGCTAAATGTGTTCTGCAAGGTGTTAGTTATCTGACAAAAGGACGTAATGCAATAAGACCTAATTATCGGAGGAAAGAACCAACTACAGGGACAATTAGGCCTTAATCTTACCTTCAAGATTGAGCACTATAAATATTGGTTAAGGTTCGTATAATGCATAGATACTATAGATCAAGAAATAGAAATTAATGTTTTTAAACTGCCCAATCTAACTTAAGTTGCATGTAAATATGTCTCCATGCTTCAAAAACTAAGATAACAGATTAATACCCCAATTGAAAAGAAAGGTAGAAGACTGTGTGAGAAATGGTACAGTGTAAATTTTGTTCTAGAGGTAAGAAATGGCTATTCGTACGGATTTGTCGGATATGAAGCTCACATACACACGTTATATTGTGTGGGCTCACTATGGCGTGAAATTTATGACACGCAAATTAACTGGTGGGTATTGGAGTAAGCAGAAATGTGAGTATCGAAGTCTCAGGAATGTGAATATCGGAGTCGCAAGAATGTATATGATAATATGAATCCCGAGGGAGTTCGGTACAGAATCGTTTTGGAGCTAAATAAACTTACTCTGATGAAATAAAATTCTGCAAGAAAACTGCAAGAAAACAGAATGGCGTTAAGGCTTGATTTACCGCTGTAGTAATACATTGCATCTTTCCTCAAGCTGGAAAGTCACAGCCATCCCCTCCCCCCCCCCCCCCCCCCACAACCACCCCTACTACTCCCACAACTACCAACGCATCTCACCCTCCCTCTGCCGCCACCCCCTCCCTCCCTCTGCCGCTACCCGCTCCCTCCCCCTACAAACCACACACACCTGACCCCTCCCTCTTGCCATCCCGGGAACGAACTGATACCTGTTGTGTTATTTTTCCAGCATTACTATATAAAAACCACATCACATTGATATCATCTCTTGCATACATTATTTCGAACAAAAAGTAAATCCAGCTTGCTTCCCAAAGCACGTTATTTTCGAATCTCTCACCGTAATAGTGATGAATAAAAGGTATCGACAGGACCGCCGCAGTGGTGGAAACAGACCGGGACACATCATAACAAACATGTCTCTGCCTGTTTGGAATGCCATCCAACATTCTGGAGTTTTTTGGTTTTTAGCAAGGCGGCGTGTCCGCCGTGACACCCTCGCCATGGTAATGATACTGCTTAATTTAATCACACCGAGCAGTTATTCATCCCCAGAAACCTGCGACTGCAGAACCATGGCGCCGTGTCATCGGGATGAACATGTCTTGGTTAAATTGGAAGCAATACACAATAGTAAAACTTCCATAATTCCAATCTTTTTCCTGTTTTTACGAAGCGGCACCAGAGGCTATCGTGATGGCTCTAAAGTAATTGAACATGAAACGAATACAATTCGTGCGCGTTGACACATTTGCGGTAAGAATTTTACAATCTGGCGATTGTACCATCACTCATAATAAAGACCACATGAGTTGCACGAATTTGTATAAACGAAATCGACAATTTTTAAGACCCAGATGTTTCTCTATGCGCATCATTCTATTTACAGTATACTCCCCCCCCCCCCTCCCCTTCCTCCAAAAAATATCGATCAATACATCTAAGTACATATAACACAGCTACTCTCAAAAGATATAATAAACTGAAACACGCAAATTTGTTAAGACGAAAATCTACGATTTTCGTCTTATGTCGGTGTGTTCGGTTTGTCTGTCTGTCTGTCTGTCGGAGCATTATCTGTCAAATGACTAAAGATATCGTTCTCTTCTTTTACCAAAACATTCCGGCAGCCAATCGACAGGTCAAGTTCGTAGATGGGCCATGTAGGTCAAAGGTGAAGGTCACAGGAATTTTTCGAAATTCGCTTAACCATTGATAGATAGGACCAAAAATCGGCAAAATCGCTATAGCGTTCCGAGTTTTTGCTTAATGACGCTCAGAATTAATTCACGTATTAGGCTCGTAAGTATCTTGTATACGGTGTTTTAATTTTGAAAATCGTCCGAATAGTTCTTCCGCAAAAAATTCCCAAAGTTTAACATGGGACCCTATGGGACCATTTTGGCGGGAACCAGGCCTCCTCAATTTCTCCATGAAAGGGACATGTCAGACAAACGACACGTTGCGTGAGACATGACATTAGTATTTGGGCGTAAAATATTATATTGACCAAGGTCACGCTTCCAAGGTCAAGGTCACATCAAGGTCATGGTTACGAAACATGTATTCCCGCGTAATTTCGTTAATATTTGGACTAGAGATTCGCGGTTTGTTTCAGAGTATTCTTCAGAGAGATACGCAAAAGTAATGTGTCCTCAGATTTCACCTCACTTTTATAGTTTTCGGGTAATTGGATGATCAATTTTGACATTGCCGAAAGCGCAAAAAATTCGCTGTGACTACATAAATGCAGGTAGAGGACTCATATGTGGTGGAATATGTACCCATATTACTGGCATCATGTTTGCCAAATTGCATCAAAATCAAAGCAGTAGTTTGGACGCTAGCAAATAATCACACGTTAACATGGCCAAGCCCACTATAAGGCCTCGATACGCCAAATGACTGACGTCGTGCCATGCCAAAGTCATGAAATGGGCCTTAAAGTCCATCTCTTGGGGGGGTATTTGTTTCTAAACCAATGTCAAATATACATTTCTCAGTGGTTACTAAAGCCATTTATCAGATGCAATTATTTTACAATGTCTCGTATGCCATAAATATTAATATCTAAAGTCACCAAAATAAACTCAAGCAGCGAACGATCCATTTCCAAACCCCCGCCCAGAGTAGAGATTGGTGACGTCACAAGATGATCCGGTTTGAGTGCGCCTCGCTCGCTTCGACTGCCTGCGGTGTTTGAATGTAGCTTACGTGCAGGGAAGCTCTAACTCAGATGTGTATTTCGATTAACATTAACTCATGATGAATATTTGCCACATGTAGATGTAGATAGACCTAGATCAATTACATTATAGGTGTGTGATTGTTGGTTAGCGCAACATTCGTGACACTGACACTGAGAGAAAACAAACAGCTGCAGTGGCCGCCGCCCTAATTCCGACGACGTATGCAGCGTGTAAGCACATTGCCCTAATTAGGCTACATATGCAGCGTATATGCCACCTCCCCACCCCTTATGACCCCCTAACCCATATGTGTATACATAGCCCTAATAGAATACCTACCCACCCCCCCTGGTACCATATGATTAGGCGGCTACAATATCCATAATATACTTAAGAACGAAGGATACAATGTTACATATTTATTGTCATCAACAAATATTATACATACGTACATACATAGATACAGACATACATACTTACAGACAGACATGACATACATGACATACATACATGACATACATACATGACATACATACATGACATACATACATGACATACATACATGACATACATACATGACATACATACATGACATACATACATGACATACATGACATGCATACATGACATACATACATGACATACATACATGACATACATACATGACATACATACATGGCATACATACATGACATACATGACATACATGACATGCATACATGACATACATACATGACATACATACATGACATACATACATGACATACATACATGACATGCATACATGACATACATACATGGCATACATACATGACATACATACATGACATACAGACATGACAGACATGACATACAGACATACAGACAAGACAGACAGACAGACATACAGACATACATACATGACATACATACATACATGACAGACATACATGCATACATGACATACAGAGATACATACATACATACATACATACAGAGATACAGACATACATACATACATACATACATACATACAGACAGACAGACAGACATGACATACATGACATACATACATACATACATACATACATACATACATACATACATACATACATACATGACATACATAAGGCCTACGATAACTTTATAATGCAACGTATGACGAGCGATACATGAATTCCTAATTTTTATGGGGCAAAATTATTCCATATCCAGAGAAATATACTGAAATCGTACCACTAATCATTACATTTATAATTAATGAGGCCCTCGGTAAGTCTAATATTCCACGTATTGGCACTGCGACATGTTTGAACAATGCTTAAGGGCAAAATTATTCCATATCCAGAGAAATATACTGAAATCGTACCAGTAATCATTATATTTATAATTAATAAGGCCCTCGGTAAGTCTAATATTCCACGTATTGGCACTGCGACATGTTTGAACAATGCTTAAGGGCAAAATTATTCCATATCCAGAGAAATATACTGAAATCGTACCAGTAATCATTATATTTATAATTAATAAGGCCCTCGGTAAGTCTAATATTCCACGTATTGGCACTGCGACATGTTTGAACAATGCTTAAGGGCAAAATTATTCCATATCCAGAGAAACATACTGAAATCATACCACTAATGATTATATTTATGACTAATAAGGCCCGCGTTATTTCTAATATTCCACGTATTGGCACCGAGACATAAATGAATAATGCTTAAAGGCAAAATTATTCCACATCCAGAGAAATATACTGAAATCGTACCACTAATCCTTATATTTATGACTAATAAGGCCCGTGTTATTTCTAATATTCCACGTATTGGCACCGCCGGGCGAACAAGGCTTAAGGGCAAAATGATTCCATATCCAGAGAAATATACTGAAATCATACTACTGATCATTATATTTATAATTAATAAGGCCCTCGGTAAGTCTAATACTCCACGTATTGGCACTGCGACATGTTTGAACAATGCTTAAGGGCAAAATTATTCCATATGCAGAGAAATATACTGAAATCGTACCACTAATCATTATATTTACCACCCCCAACAAGGCCTTGCCGTGACAACAACAACAACAACAACTCTATAATTTGACGTATCATGACCGTGGCAGTAAGTAATTAATAATCATGGCATGAATGATATTAATTACCATCGATTCTCCATTTAATTCTAAACAGTACGTGGCGATAAACTTCTGTGTAGTGCTGTATGTAACTCTTCCATGTATTGAAGTCTTCCCCCATCCTTGCAGAAAAGGCCGGGCCACTAGCAGACGACGTACCTTCATCCTGCAAATATTTGTCTTGGTTTGAGTCTATCTGTCATTCTGTCAGTCAGTCAGTCAGTCAGTACTTAGCCCCAAGTCGCCCAATTCAAGGAATTCCCTAGAAAACGTCACACGGGACTAGTCAGTAGGCCTACTAAGCTTAGCAGCTACTGACACCCACAAGTTGTTGTTGTTATTATTAAAATAACCACCGGTTGAAGGCCAATATATTTTAAGAAAACACGTCCAGTGAGGGAGGGAGGGAGGGAGGGAGGGAGGGAGAGAGAAAGTTAATTTAATTTTTTGGCAAAACAATGTCAACGGTCGTCTGACATATGCTAAAACACTCTGACAGTAGGCGGCGCGAGCGAGCTGGGCGGCTTATATCATCGCTCACTCCTTCAAGCGAAAGACAGCGAAGTTGCTAGTCATTCGAATACACGTCGTTCGAAGCAATTAGTATTAGATAGGACAGCCTTAGGTCACATACTACCAACAAATCGCACTGGTATCCCCTAGACACTTACCTGCTTCAACTTTTAGCCAATTCAAATCCATCTATCCATCGATCGATCGATCGATCGATCGGCATTGCGCCTCCTTCTCAGTTCAGTGCACACGCACGGACGGGCCGATGCCTGCCAGCCATGCATCTGTCATATCGGTTTTATTCACTTTTTTCATAATCCTCAACAATTCCTGTCACCTAAAAATTACCAGACGGCCTAAGGCCTCATTTACAAGCATTACGACCCGACAATTTGCAAGACTTTTTTTTTACTGGCCCAGTAATGAAAAAAAAGTGTCACCACCAAAAACTACGAGCCGACGTAAGACATGAAGGCCTACCATTTCGCCCGTCAACCTAAGTGTCATATATATATATATATATATATATATACTAAGTCCAAATCAGCACGCAACCAGCATACGCAATTCCCTATCCATTAGGCCGCTAACCTCATTCCACAAAGCCTTTCTGAACCCGAAAAATTACTATATCTTTCAATCTAAAGTTCATACCACGTCCCCGAGCATTTCTAATATTCCCTTTTCCCCTCGCTCGACCCCCTTCCATTACATTACATCTACTTCCCCCCCTTCCCTCCCTCCCTCTCTAGTTTCCCCCTGCCACGCTTTTCCTAACGGCCGTTATTTCAAATTTCATCAGGCCTATACCGGCCTGCCACCATGCATTCACACGGTAAGCCGAGGCGAGCCGAGTTGGTCGCCGAGGCGAGCTGAGTTCTTGGCTTAGTGCATGTGACCCCTTGCTGGCTGTATGCAAAAACTGGGGTGCCCTCTAAAAGGTCCGCGCGTCTCACGTATAAAGATAGATAGAGAGCCGCAGACGACCTCAGTTGCGAGCTGGGCGCGAGCCGAGGCAACATGCCACGGCGCCTGCCACGGCGCCTGCCACGGATTTCGATCCCCTCAGCGGCTCGCCTTGAGGCATATAAAACAAAGAGTGAGTTGCTTAAGCAAGCAAGCAAGCAAGCAAGGGGGAAAATTGCTATAACGTTCATAGTTTCCATTTAATCAAGCTGCAAATTATTTCACGTATTGGGTTCATTATTACCTTCTATACCGTCTTTCATTTGTGCAAATCGCCCGAATAGTTTTTCTGCTAAAAATTCCCAAAGTTTAACATGGGACCCTATGGGACCATTTTGGCGGGAACCAGGCCTCCTCAATTTTTCAAAGTCATGAAATGGGCCTCAACATAGTCGAATTGGTCCCATAACCCAAATTTTCGTCTTTCCTCTCAAGCTATGCTTGACAAATTCTAGTTTTTATCTCGGCCATGTCGATGTGTATGTCCAATTGCCACGTCCATTTAAAGGGACTCTGTTGTTATAACCCATACAATCTGTGTCGGTTGGTTGCTTGGTTGCTCCATCATTCTTGTCGCTCACAACGCAGCAGGGACAGCAGAAAGGGATTTCTTTATCTTCTTCGATTCGATTCGATTCGCATATATGGAGGTATGTGTTATTATGACAAAGTTGGCGAGGACGGGCTTCGTGCGTTCCGAAGAGGCAGGCGCGACCGGTCACTCCGGAAGTCGAGTGGCTCAGTCGATCGGTAGAGCCAATGACCTTCCTGGGGAGGTTGTACGTTCAATCCTCGTGCATTTTCGTTTTTCGATGGCAGCAACTGTGTTATATATTTCTAAAAATGCGGTCCTCCAAGCGGTCGTTAGATCTCAAAAGACAAATCTTCTATCCCAATCTGGGATTTTCGCCGACTAATCGGAGATTATTGATTAGTTTCCATTTCCCTATGTTGTCGCAATATGATCTTTACGACATATTATATTACATGTAATGCGCATGATTTGATGCATTATAATAAAGGAGTTCCCAATGCGGAGCAGCGGCTGTTTATTCCAAACAAAGGGTGTATTTCAAAGACT
Organism: Arenicola marina; assembly: GCA_964019135.1. NCBI lineage: Eukaryota > Metazoa > Annelida > Polychaeta > Arenicolidae > Arenicola > Arenicola marina. The sequence continues at coordinate 22,180,014 of OZ025261.1, forward strand.
TGTTCATATGACAAAACAGTTTATTCATTTTTCCATTCAACGCTATAAACTTTTTTTATTTATTTTTTATACTGAGGTATTATAAGCATAATATAACTATACAAATCATACATACTTGTGCCAAATAGATTTATATATATATACAGGTAATATGTTTTAGGAACTTTTCTTCAATAGCAGGATCTGGAATACTTACATAATTAACTGGCAACACCATACATATCAGGGGTTACAAACTGAAGACACGTGAGAAAAAAGTTGGGCACAAGGTGGTTATCTAGTATTATCATAACGCCATTAAATTACATCAATAATGAAAAATCCTAAGCGTCGTTTCAGAATATTAGAAACATATAATAAATGTTCACCGTTTAAACACAAAGTGGGCTTTAAGTTAATTACCTGATTACACTGGTCCGTAGATTTCTCATCAACAATTAATGTAATTATCTTATTACACTTAAACAGGTGTAGACAGCGACATGGGATGGGTGCACGTTATTGGTGTAAGCCACCGAGTTGGCCAGACGTGGTCACAATGTATTCCTACGCGGGCTTGCCGTAAACTTCTGTACATCAGTCTGTATATGACACTCAGTAAATGATTCACATTGTGATTCACACTTTAAATAGCGAAGGAAGTGTGATGCTGTTGCATCAGTGCCTTAATAACCACTCACTGCCATAGATGCCATAGGTTACAATGGCCCCAGTGTATTATCATAGATACACCCTCCGATAAAACTCAAACCTGTCACAACGTACTTTCCATGTCCTACTCATATTTGTTAACGAGTTATATTCATAGCGCTATAGTGCTCATTTTATGGAAGAACACATGTCGTGGTGGCATTACATCTTGGATATACAGGCTACTAACATCGCGTTCCAGTTCCAGTACGCACTTCCTACCGAAAGGCAAGACGGGCTTAATTAAATATGTTATATAGGTATATATATATATATATATACGAGTTCGCCACGTGTTCCAGACACATGTCGCTGGTCACTCGGCACCTCTTTTGTTTGGATGTCGTTGAAATAGGGAGGGGGTTGATCTTTTTTCTCTCGATGGCCAGCTGTTATCCGCGATGCTCGCCTACACTCGTTGCCATGGGCACGTCGTCGACACGATTGAGAAGTTACACTGACCGTGACTTCTGCCACGTGATCTGCAGGAATAAGAAACCATCATGTATTCAAATCATCTACCATTGGAGTGGATGAGCGCTATGTAGAACAGGTCAGGACCAAACGCCGTTACAACCGCCGAAATAATTTCCTCATTTATCCCAACCATCCACTATTGGGGTACATCATAGCTCTTTAGTAACAGTCAGAACCAAACGCTGGCACAAGAGTAGGAAGAGATTCGTTTCATACCACAGGCCAACTGATTGATACCACTGCTCATACAATTCATACATTTTCCCCCTATTTATAGCTTGCAAATATTTTTAAACAAAACTAATTTGGCCTTTCTTGTTAGGAACCCTTCAAGAAATGTGCACGTGCTTTCATTCGAATAGTCAAAAAGCGGCAGCGATGCAAGGGAGGATCCAGGGGGGGGGGGGTCCAGGAGGTCAGCCCCCCCCCCTTTTTTTTAGGGAGGATACTATCTGACTGAGGCAGCGTGGACGTTTGGACCCCCCGCCCTGTTTGAAGTTGCTGGATCCACCTCTGCGATGTCAGAGTTTTGAAAACGATATGAACAAGAAAGCCACGCATCCCCCCACGAAAGGCCCCGTATTGGTAAAAAAAACCATCACGTTAACAATCTTCCTTTCTATTCATTTCCCACTATATAACTATATCCCCATGCGATACTAAACACTTCATTTCATTTCTAATTCAGAGATTTGTAAAAAAAAATCTATATGGGGCAAATAGCGGCGGCAATCGTTGCTGCAGACGTTTCCCTGGCGAACATTAAACATTCTGTAGGGAGTACACCCCTCTGATCGATGACACTCACCAGCCTATGTCTCCTCCTCACTCTCAGCCATCAGTTGCTTTACCAAAGCCAGCATCCGTTGTTGAACCGGAAGTCGGTGCTCTGTGCCAGTTCGCTTCCGCTTTCCGCTATAAATAGGCAATTAAAAGTGCGGTCTTATTTCAACGCCCTAAGAGTTTCTGCATTGCTGAATTTTTTGATATTTATATATAAACGGCACCATTAATGGTTTGGTGAATAGACGGGCGCATTTATTTTCCACAAATATGTTTAGGGTATTAAATATCTCAATGTTAATAGACAACAAATATGTGATGCCCCAACAAATAATATTTACCCGATGTCGTACTGGTGTCGAATATTCATGATATATATGCAAGCTATATTATTATAAATAAATATAATAGAACGTATAGATGCATATATCCGTATGTGGCAATGACGGAAGTAATCTGGGGTACATATCAAGGAGAGAAACTAGCAAGGAAACAACATCCAAGAAGCCTACATATATATATGTGTACAAAGGTCATGCGAAACAGACAAAGTGAATTAGCCACAAGCCTTAACTACAAAGAATAATAGATGTCATTGCAAGATAACAGAAGGTTCTCCTTCCAGGCAAAGGTCATCAAAATGCATTATTGTTGTAAACGCGGGGCGTTTGACCATACAACGTGGGCTTTACCAAAAACAATATGTTATGTAACAATACTTTTCCACGCCTATCCTACACGAGCAGCAAGTTTCTTTCTATGTTATGTAATTCCTTCTTCTACCACAACACATTCACATACAGTATAAACAGTTCTTTTTGTCTGTTCAATGGCGACAAAAAAAACATGCGACGAAATCGGGAGGTGAAGCTTCCAGACCATATTATCGCCCAGTCGTCTCGGATAGTGTTGCTTCATTACGGTATTTCAACGGCTCCGTAGGCCTTTTAGTTGTGCTGGTTCATTGGGGTGTTCCGACCGTTCTGTATAGCCCCACAGCTTCCGTTCCTTACGCTGGACTTGCTTATAATGTTTGAGACGCCTTAGTTAGCTTCCCCTGCCCAGCTAGCCGTCGTGTCTGGCACCATTTATGGTGCAGACATATACTCTCCTCTCCCTTTCCCTCTCCCCCAACCTGACCCCTGACGCCCTCCTCCCCGCCCGGTACCATTCTTCACTACGACCACGACCACCCCCCCCATTTCTTCTTAATTGCTGCAGGTGGCAATCGGTCAGGAGAAAGCGAGGGGATATATACCACGTGGCTACAATGCCCCCTTCCCTCCCGCGCCTACTGTCCGCCCCCCCCCCCACCTCCTCCCCGGTCACTCCCCCCGGTCCCTCCCCCCGCCCCGCCCCCACGCCTAGTCCCTGGTCCTTCCGCCCTGTCCCTCTGCCCGGTTGTTCGCCCATCACGCCTACTCCAGGATCCCTCCCCCATCACGCCTACTCCCCGGTCCCTCCCCCTCGCACGTCTCCCCCCCTGTCCCTCCTCTCCCCCACCCTCCCTCCCTCTCTCGTCCAGCCCTATTATGCCTATTATGCTCCAGCACCTGCTGAATGCCTGTCATTAACGACCACAGAGTCATAATCTCAGCTACAGAGCAGAAGTGGCGGTTTGTTGGTGGGAGGGGGGGGGCCGGGTTAGAGGCTCGGACCGAGGGGGGGGGGGGTGACGGGAATAAATTATAACGGCGCAAGGGGGGGGGGGGGTGAGATAAGTAGCTGCAGTAGATTCTCCGGTAGGAAGCATATATACACGCCGCCATGGCCAGCAGAAGAGAGATATATTGTGAGCGAAGATGTAAATTGGACAGACAAAACAAAAGAAAATGGTGAATAGGGAATTAACATGGAGCGAAAACACAAAAAGCTGGCTGAGAAAGACATTTTCAATTGAGCTTTGGTCATCTTCACGGCTTCATGACGATAAAGGTTAATGGAACAGTAAAGCATAATGGCGAACAATAAGGAATGTGATTATTAGGTGGGGCTTAACGATCACAAACTTGAAAAAACGTTAGACGTTATTCCGATACTCAAAACGGAGGCGTCTACTATGATAAGGTTCCGAACGAGGAAGGAGGGGCGACCGGGCACGAAATACCCGGTCAAGAGGGGGAGACGCCTGCCGGCGACCTGCGTACGAAAGGAGATTGGATTTTGTGTAAGCAGCTGACTTTCGGTGACGTAGGGGAGTTTATTGGTACACCAGAGCAATACAGCGGGTCTTATTGGAAGCCGGGGGAAGGGGGAGGAGGCGGGGGGGGGGTGTCGGTAATGGGCACGGGGTGGGTGGGTGGGGGTCAGGGAAGGAGGAGGGTGGGTGATGGAGGAGGGGAGCTATAGAGTTATCTGGGGCGGAGGTGATCTGAAGGCACGTGGCGATGGTTGACGGGGTCGGGGGTCGGGGGTATTTTCGGTTTGGTGGATTATCCTCATGTTGTCTGGGGTGTGGGAACGGGGCGAGGGGGTGAATGGCGGGGTTGAATCGCGGGGGGGGGGGCGGGGCACCAGGTGGGTGGGGGACATCAACGAGGGAACATTTGGGGTGTATGAGGCGGTTTAAGGCTGGGCAGAACTATAAATGTAAAAAAATCAGTCTGAAGTTGTCAACTTGCCGCTTGGTGCTGGAGCGGACACACTTAATAGACTCATTGCATTGGAACCAAATGAACCCAGTCTAACCTTCCACATGGACTTGAAAATTAGAGATCTAATGGCAGTCGTTATATTAAATGCAGATCACGTGACAATTAATCCGTTGCCAGACCATTTGGCTCCTAACCCTTAAACCTAATCAAAGGCTTCTCCGTAAATAAGAATATTTCGTTGCAATACCATTTACATAATTGAGGTTTCGGGCAGGATGGAGTTCAATAAACGTGTTTTTCAGGCATTTCTTTACACCGATATTACCTAAATACCCAGAGCAAACCACATGTCTAAATGGCTGGTATTGCAGGCTACATTCCTCACATCAACGAAATAAAAAGGGTTAATGAAAGATGTGGGTAGTGAGATCCAACCTTTGACAAATACTCTTCGCATGTAATCTACAACGCTATGATCTAGAAACATGCCACACTGAAACCAACATTCGATGTCTGTGCATCATTATCCGCATTCTATCAGACACTTAGACCATACTTCACGAGCTCACATGTTATTGTCTACGAAACGTTCGAAAATAAATTTTTCACATATTGGCTTTACATTATCTGCTAAATGTTTGAGATTAGAACCACGGTCTTACGCCTACATGTCGTACATTGCCCATTAAATGTACGAGACTTTTTTTATAAACAAGCATACTTCTCTTTATACAGTGCATCTGCCGAAAGTTGCGACCTCATATCTAGAAGTTATTAGCTGCGAAGCTGTACGAAGCTAGATCCAACTTAACTTTCCTTACATATGGTAATTTGCCGAACGTAGCAGCCAAGCTCATACAGTTCAGATTAAATAACCACCAGCGAAAGTGTTTGTAACCATGTTAGTCATATCTTTACAACAGAGAATATCACTAAATACTTTAAAGATAACAACCATCACGAAACTATTGACGGCATTACTTCCTAAATACATATCAATCCCCTTTTTTCTTTTCTAATAGGTTGACAATAAACTGTTCTGTTTATAATTCCCATGTAATTGTAATAGTCAACTGGGCTTCCAATGATAGCGATGCGGCGTGATTGCCTCTCGATTGGAAGGTCTCCAGGTGTGTTCACGAAGTGATAACGATACTCTATCCGACCAGCTAACGCCACGATGAGATACATGCTAACCACAGGCAATACAAAGTACAAACCAACCATGGACCGAACGAAACCAAGCCGCTAGATCTACACACTCAGGTGATATCGGCGACATACGATATAGTTTGTGCGTGCAGCTCTTTTTCGGTCATTCGTCGTTGTTTTTTAGATAAAGTTGAGTGGTTGGTTGGGTGAATGATGTGGCGTGTGCATATAGTGTCAAGGTGGTGTCTGTGTTAGTAAGTGAGTCGATCAATTGGTAAGATGAGAAGTGGATGAGTAATGATGAAAGAGCCCTAGAGGGACTCAATGAAGTGCTCAATGAATGGATGATAATGGGGGATGTGCGCTTCATTTCATTCACGAATTCCGTAGATTACAGTATGATTCCCGTGGTTAACCATTCAATCCCCACGCGTTTAGAGCAAACGTGTGAGTTCACGGTGCCGAAATGAAATCACGACCATCAAACGGTAAGGTGTGGCAGTAATGATGGTTGGGGTGATGCTAATGGTGGTGATGGCTATATGCGGTGATGGTGACATTGTGTAGGTTGGTGATGGTAATGGTGGTGGCAGTGGTTGTGGGGACGTATGTAGGGTAGTGATGGTGGTGACGGTGGTGATGGTGGTGATAGTGGTGGTGGTGACATTGTGTAAGGTGGTGGTGATGGTGGTGATGGTAATGGTGATGGCTGTGGTGGTGGTGACGTATATTGGGTGGAGATGATAGCAGTGAATATTGTTTGTATGGTGGTAGCGATGGTGGTAGTGGCGGCGGTGGCTACACTGTCTGTATAGTGACCACGTCGTGTGTAATGGTGACCACGCCGTGTGTAATGGTGACCATGCCGTGTGTAATGGTGACCATGCCGTGTGTAATGGTGACCATGCCGTGTGTAATGGTGACCACGTCGTGTGTAATGGTGACCATGCCGTGTGTAATGGTGACCATGCCGTGTGTAATGGTGACCACGTCGTGTGTAATGGTGACCTCGTCGTGTGTAATGGTGACCATGCCATGTGTAATGGTGACCACGCCGTGTGTAATGGTGACCATGCCATGTGTAATGGTGACCACGCCGTGTGTAATGGTGACCATGCCATGTATAATGGTGACCATGCCATGTGTAATGGTGACCACGCCATGTGTAATGGTGACCACGCCGTGTGTAATGGTGACCACGTCGTGTGTAATGGTGACCACGTCGTGTGTAATGGTGACCATGCCATGTATAATGGTGACCATGCCGTGTGTAATGCTGACGGCCATGCTGCTGACGACAGAGACGTTACGTACGCCCCGAAGGGGTCCACGAAGCCGTGGCCGACTATCCCGCTGCGTCCGCCGCCCAGGGCCATCAGGGCCTGCACCTCGGCCAGGCGCTGATCGGCCGTCGTCCGCTTCTGCCTGCAATGACCACCGTACACACCAGGCCCGGGGGTAGCGGGGGTAGGGGGCAGGATCGGGCAAGGGTGGGGCGAAAGGTATTCCATTGAAAAGGCGTGAATGATACTGGCATGGAGGTATCCAAGGGAATGGTGGCAGGCATGACAGTGCAAGGTTCATCAAGGAGGAAACATCTATTGCTGGGGCTGGTGAGGGGGGGGGGGGGGGGGGGTCGGTGGCTATTTCCCGAGCAGAATCGTATCGTGTTCGTTTTTTTCGTTGTTAGGCTGTTTTGGCAAATGATACTTTTTCACTGGTATTTGTTTAAGAGATTAATTAAGTTTAAGACTAATACATCATCATCAAATTAAAACTCTATAATGTTCAGTCGTCAAATTGAAGGTGACGATGATGAGGTTTAATGTGATATTTATGCAGACGATATTTAAGCCTATATGAAGTTCCGAAATCACATAACTAGGTTAGGGTTCATTGAGGTAGCACATCGAAAATGATTATGACATTCGTGTAAACATGTAAAGACCAAATATTGAATCATGTGATGACCAATGATATTCACGTAGCAATTCATGAGCAATCGAGACTTGTTTCTTGGGCATCAACTACGTTTCTGTGCTTGAGTCAACCATGATATTATAGGTGCCAGAGGTAGGCTACTAGGTGACTTGAGAGAGATTGAAGCACCAATGCCTTATAAGAGAAGTTGAACATGACATAGTCCTTAATCGGTATAACATAGGCTTATGTAAGAACAATTAGAAGTGAAGAGAATACACATGCCAAAAAGTTGAATTGGCAGACTATATGTCTATAAGGCTTAATCTGTATAATAAGTCACGTACAGAAGAGCCGAAGCGAAAATGTTCAAGTCGATATTTATATTCACGGAAAAAATATCATTTCGGCGTACCATCGACAGTAATGGGCAAAACACTCGCCACGACCGATGGGTGTGATTCGAGAGGGGGAACAACATTTGTGGTACTTTTTGCGTGAATATTCTTAATTGAGTAAGATATAATTCCTTGACTAAATTAGTACACAATCACTGATTGAAGAGAGAACTTATTATGAACAGGTAACAGAGCGACATTTGGGTTTCCCGACGATTATGACACTTAATGTAGAGTAATTGCGCTTGAAATTTGTCTAAAAACAGGATGATGTTTTGGGATATTATAACTCATTCCAGACACGGCGTTAAATTTCCAATGAAAATGCTTTAAAATGAGTGAATGCTAAATACTTGTTGGGAATTAATTTATTGACGGGTTTGGTTAGGTCTGTTGCCTGGAGCATTATTTTCTCCTCGCCAGAGAAAACGAATCCTGCGGAGAGAGTGGCCGATAGTGGCCATAACAGCCCTCTGGTAATATCGACATCCGTCTTCCCCAATTATCGCCCACACGTGTTCACGTGGCTGCGGTAGAGCCGCGAGGAGCCACTTCGGCGTCGGGTCACCCCAATGTCGCTGAGTTTTGTGATATATCGTATCAGAGTGAGGTGATCGGGGAATTCAGTGTAGAAGCAACGAGTGAGGGATAGCTATCTAGTAGGCTAAAAGGCAAAAGTGGATAAAATCTCCGCCCATCTCTGATTTCTGGAAGGAAAAGCAAATAAATGAGTTTTTCGAACGCATCAGTGAGAGAGAGAGAGAATAAATATATATAGCGTGTCAAAAGAGGGTTAGAGGTCATTTGTTGGCAGAGAGATATGTGTGGGTTGGGGAATCAAGGAGGGAGGGGGGTATGTGTGGGGAGATGGATACTGCCGCTGAGCAGAGGCAGGTGAAACGGCAGAGAGAAGCTTGATTAGTTAGAAAAACAACCGCTAGGGGGGGGAGAAAATGTGCGTCATTGTTATTTGAGTTGTCCTGAGAATGCCATTCCTCGTTGTTGCGTGGGTGGTGGCGCCAGGGGCGGTCACTATGGTTACCTCAGGGCGAAGTCGAACAGACCACATGCGTACTCTTTGCACCCACTGGGCACCAGTTGACCTAAGCCCATCTTGGCCTGATGTTCAGTCAGGTGAATATCAGCGTGCTGACGCTTTTGGCGGCTCCTAGTGGTCAAAGGGGAAAACACCGCCATGCGTGTCGATACAAAGGCAACCGATGAAAAGCAAATGATTGCCTACTTGTATAGAGGACGGTTACATCTATCATTTTGCCTACTTCTGAAAATCCTCATTCACGGTTACTATCTCATGGTTACTATCATTTTGCCTACTTCGGCAAATGACACATTTATTTAAGATTATATCCTAAGATAAATGTATATTTGTTGTTCATTATGAATGAGCCGCTTACTGTCCATACTGGTTACATGTCTATAACTTCCAGCTTCAATAATTAGGTCACAGTTGCTGTTATCATGCAAAGCACTAAAGGATGGTGAATTACTGATACCATTGGAGACGTTCGGAATCTAAAACTAAAAAGAAATATCATTTACTTCAATGTTAATAACGACGAATGGATCGATCAATCTTTTAAGCCACCTTTGTGACCATAAGGGCTAAACCGGGCACCTGTTGGACTAAGGATAAGCCAATCACAGCGTCATATAGAGAAGCTGAGGCTACAGATTCCCTTGATTGACTACCGTTGAAATGCTCACTTCGAGGCATAGACATACTTCCACCGACTTCTGGACGTATTTTTACGTCTGAGTATAAAGTACTGCACACATTTAGTAACGTTAGTCCGTCATTAAGCTAAAGGCTATCAAAGGAATACCCTTCCCTTAGGGCCAGTCCCAGACTAAACTGTCCTTGGTTCTTAGACATAAATGTAGGTTGGTTGGTTGGTTATTCAGGACGCTTTAACCACGTTTGGTCATATCGCGTCAATGGTAGAAGGAAGGGAGAGTGCAGCGATGTCTCCGAGGGTAACCCCCTACTCTTTACGAAGAAAGACATGGGATCTTTATCCTGCGACCACACAGACATGGCCACAGCAGGGCTCGAACCACCGATCCACGCGCCGACAGACTCTCAGGTGACCAGAGCACTCAATGCGAGCGCTCTAGCCCACTGAGCTATCTCGCCGGCCCCCATCAATGTAGGAGTACTCTCCTAAGTCCCTCAAAGAAACCAAAGCTGGCGGGGCTCTTCTGATGTCCAGAGATATGTGGCCCAGAGCTCTCTCGGCCCAGAGGTATCTCGGCCCAGAGGTATCTCGGCCCAGATAAAGCTCGGCCCAAAATCACGTCTTTCCATTTACTGCCATCGTCGGGAAACTCCTTGTGAAGCCCCCTCATTCTGGGGTACTTCAGTAGGGATTTTGGATGGTAGTTTGTCTCCTTTGACTGCACATATTGGATATATTGGCTTCCTTCAAGAAACGTCGTCTGCTCAACGGTGCTTAGAATCACTGACCATCGGTACAACTATGGTCATTTCGGGCTTTGATGTATAACTTGAACTTTGTTCTACGTGAACTTTGCTGAAACTATTGTTCCTATTAGCTTTGATGAGCGATTGACCTCAGTCCCGTCAAATGGATAGTTCCTGGGAAAAGAATATGATTATGAAAAGGTATAAAGACATCAGTTAATTGCTTCACCTTTAAACTCAAGCATAAAGTATTTCATGGAAGCAAGGGGCGGATGTGTCGGTCATCACCTGAAATAAGTAATAACCCCTGAATCCTATTTTTCTATATACTTTGAACAAATTATTAGCATGTATATATGGTTGTTTCGATGTACGTTGGTAAATAGTGATTTCATCATCACATTGGGTTGCAGAACTGCAATCACAAAATTTGTCACAATCTTTGGTACTCCAACAGGATATATACAAGTGAAGCAGACATTGTTCCGGCGAGATTTTAACTGGAACTCAAGCAAATCCGCAAATCTTTTTTTCTTTATTAAATTTTAATTTTTAATTTACATATTAAATCTTTTTCTGAATTCATCAATTTCCAATATCTTTCGTTATAGATATATTTAAAGTCAAACTTAGTACTTTTCAATGCTAGTTAGCTCATTAGGTGCGGAAGACAGTTCTGTTTAAAACCGTGTGAAATATAATTCAACAGAGCGACTACGACGTTCCACTATGCCACATGTGCATTGCGTTGAACCAAATTAACATTAAACAAAGACATATATAGCATATATGAATGCGAAATATATCTTTAGTATTCATGGAATATGGATAAAAGCAAATAATTTCCTGGAATAATGAAAGAAGGTTGATGCGATTACTGGTACACCGACAGTTAGTAGGAAGGATGACCCACCTGTTTGGTAGCGGAATACCTCTGGAAGCCGCGCTGGACACATACAAAGCAGCTAGAAGAGCCAGCAGTAACACCTGAGTGGTTGTCGTGTGCATAATGTTCTGAAAATACAAAACATAACTAACATAAGAAAATAAATCTCTAAAAGCAAAGGAGGCTTTGGTTTAAGTATGCAACATTTTATGTAATATGTCTTTACCACAGATTGATTGTCGGATGGTTAATAAATATAAATTTTTAAAGGTAGCGTTTTGTATATTATCCGGGTATTCCCCCTAAGCCTGCTTTAGCTCAGGGTTAATCCTTGCCCCCCCCCCCCCAGCCCCTCCACACCCCAGCCGCTCACACCTAGACCAAAACCTTGCATCTACTGATGGTAAGTATTGAGTCAATGATGGCGACAGGGTCGATAACCTCAAAAATAAACGAATCCCGTTTCAGATGTTGCACTCTAGGCAGCAATGCAAGTTTCTTCAAAAAACAAGCCGTCATGTCTTAATTATACATGAAAACAACCCATGCTGCCTGTTAAATCGCTATGAGGGTTTTACATTTCACCGTGAGGTGATGCCTACAGTGAAACAACCACTGACATGCAGTGTTTCAAGTACATTTCCAACGCAGTTCCGCCGAGTAACCAAAGTACGCCCCAAAAGGGTCCCCTTCATAAACCTGCACGAGTAACATTCCGTACGACTTGTATTTTTTGTTGTAAATCTGGGTCGCTGAAGGTGATGTCAAGATTGCAATTAACGCTATCAGGTTTTTTTGATGAAGGCGATTTAAGCCCCCCATAAGCATTAGAGAGTACTACCCATCATGCCTCAATCCCGTAAGTGTCAGTCGTCACGTGACTTAACAAAGCAGGAACATGAATCGCATTCCTCCCAGTGGTTGCCCCGAGGCAGCCACATAAGCGAACTCACGAGATTGTCATCAGCTCGCTCCAAAGGATTAGGACCACACTCTGTCATCCTCAACTGGGCACCTCTGTGCCAGACCTTTGGCTGCCTTACGGTTGTTATGGGACGATATAACTTTTCATTTCTTCTGTCAGTAATTAGAACCCTGTCTTCATGATTAATTGAAAAAAATCGATCATTATGTATATTTTTGTCTCTTTTTTTATAACCCATTATAATCGATCATTATATTTTTGTCTCTTTTTTTATAAGCCTTGATAACATTATGCTGCCATACTGTGCGCTGCTAAAAGGTCAGGCTAAAAGGTCAGGCAGCGTTGATGATGCATAAAGACCCCGGTATTTCACCTCTAAAATATCTTCGGTATGGGTACCTTACATCCATTTACCCACTCGCCGTTCCATGCATATCCGCTCGGTTTAATCTTTTTTCTCTCGACAAGCTTTAAGTGTAAAGATCAGTTTTATTTTGTTCATAAAAAATGTACGCTCTTCAATTAAAAGCTCCTTAAAGATTTAAACGTAATATAAGGAAATAACAAAATGATCGCTTGTTAACCAACACATGGCAATGTTTGCTCTTTCGGGATAGGAATGAACTTGAGAAGTTGAAAACAGATGACGACAGACAGCTTATGAACCCTTCTGGTAAACAATAACAGCCGAGCACCTTTTAAATTATTTTATTTCTTATATTACGCTAATATACAACCCTGTTTGTAATATACAACCTTGCCTTTTCCTCTTGTTCATAAAATTGTTGGCGTTTTTTTTCCTTGCTCATGAGGCTTTTTAAAAATATACACTCATCCCACAGTGATGTGAATATTGGTATGAAGGATCACCTTTCCTCGTGCCATGTAATAGGAGGTTTCCATTATATACCGTAACACGTACTATTAATATTAAATCCCGTGGTTTTGTCGCCAGACACGGCAGTAATTACCACGTACCGTTGATAAAAAGTAACACGCGTCATGTTAATCTTTATCGCAAGGACATTTTTTTGTCTGCTATACGCGTATAAAATGGCATGAAACACCGATCCGTCTAAACACCGCTGACACATCATCCGACTTGCAAAGTGATCCCGATGCATTAGTAATAAATCTAGTGTTCCGTATGCTTACTCCCGGTTCAAGTTGCTTCTGTACTATAGGAAATATTACCCTGACAGACGGCGCACCGCGATCTCACGGCAGAGGGCGTTTTGCTTAAGCTATAGTGAACGAGCTCCCTCTGCTGGCAGAGTGGCAGCGCTGATGTCATGTTTCACAACGGATCACTTGTACTATTTGACACGTAAGTCATACGCCTCGTCATTATGAGGTCAGTCATCAACTTGAATTGTTGCGTGTTGCAACCTCCCTACTCCGAACCATGACTAACACTCCAGGCAATAACGCACCTTTTACTTTCACTTTGAAATATGATTTTGTAAAACTCCTGGACCTTTATCAATCGATAACAGAATGTATCCTTTTGTCCCTGGCACACTCCGTTTTGTGAGAGAGGCTTAGATTGGCGGATCTCTCCCCTCCCATGGTGAGCGAGGCTTAGATTGGCGGATCTCTCCCCTCCCATGGTGAGCGAGGCTTAGATTGGCGGATCTCTCCCTTCCCATGGTGAGTGAGGCTTAGATTGGCGGGTCTCTCCCCTCCCATGGTGAGAGAGGCTTAGATTAGCGGGTCTCTCCCCTCGCATGGGGATCAAGGCTTAGATTGGCGGGTCTCTCCCCTCCCATGGTTAGTGAGGCTTAGATTGTCGGGGCTCTCCCCTTCCATGATGAGTGAGGCTTAGATTGGCGGGGCTCTCCCCTCCCATGATGAGCGAGGCTTAGATTGGCGGGTCTCTTCCCTCCCATGGTGAGTGAGGCTTAGATTGGCGGGTCTCTCCCCTCCCATGGTGAGAGAGGCTTAGATTGGCGGGTCTCTCCCCTCCCATGGGGATCAAGGCTTAGATTGGCGGGGCTCTCCCCTCCCATGGTGAGTGAGGCTTAGATTGGCGGGGCTCTCCCCTCCCATGGTGAGTAAGGCTTAGATTGGCGGGGCTCTCCCCTCCCATGGTGAGCGAGGCTTAGATTGGCGGGTCTCTCCCCTCCCATGGTTAGTGAGGCTTAGATTGGCAGGTCTCCCCCATTTTATGGTAAGAGAGGCTTAGATTGGCGGGTCTCTCCCCTCGCATGGGGATCAAGGCTTAGATTGGCGGGTCTCTCCCCTCCCATGGTGAGTGAGGCTTAGATTGTCGGGGCTCTCCCCTTCCATGATGAGTGAGGCTTAGATTGGCGGGGCTCTCCCCTCCCATGATGAGCGAGGCTTAGATTGGCGGGTCTCTTCCCTCCCATGGTGAGTGAGGCTTAGATTGGCGGGTCTCTCCCCTCCCATGGTGAGAGAGGCTTAGATTGGCGGGTCTCTCCCCTCCCATGGGGATCAAGGCTTAGATTGGCGGGGCTCTCCCCTCCCATGGTGAGTGAGGCTTAGATTGGCGGGGCTCTCCCCTCCCATGGTGAGTAAGGCTTAGATTGGCGGGTCTCTCCCCTCCCATGGTGAGCGAGGCTTAGATTGGCGGGTCTCTCCCCTCCCATGGTTAGTGAGGCTTAGATTGGCAGGTCTCCCCCATTTTATGGTAAGAGAGGCTTAGATTGGCGGGTCTCTCCCCTCCCATGGTGATCAAGGCTTAGATTGGCGGGTCTCTCCCCTCCCATGGTGAGCGAGGCTTAGATTGGCTGGTCTCTCCCCTCTCATGGTGAGCGAGGCTTAGATTGGCGGGTCTCTCCCCTCCCATGGTTAGTGAGGCTTAGATTGGCAGGTCTCTCCCATTTTATGGTAAGAGAGGCTTAGATTGGCGGGTCTCTCCCCTCCCATGGTGAGCGAGGCTTAGATTGGCGGGTCTCTCCCCTCCCATGGTGAGCGAGGCTTAGATTGGCGGGTCTCTCCTCTCCCATGGTGAGCGAGGCTTAGATTGGCGGGTCTCTCCACTCCCATGGTGATCAAGGCTTAGATTGGCGGGTCTCTCCCCCCCCATGGTTAGTGAGGCTTAGATTGGCCGGTCTTTCCCATCTTATGGTAAGAGAGGCTTAGATTGGCGGGTCTCTCCCCTCCCATGGTGAGAGAGGCTTAGATTGGCGGGTCTCTCCCCTCCCATGGTGAGTGAGGCTTAGATTGGCGGGTCTCTCCCCTCCCATGGTGAGCGAGGCTTAGATTGGCGGGTCTCTCCCCTCCCATGGTTAGTGAGGCTTAGATTGGCAGGTCTCCCCCATTTTATGGTAAGAGAGGCTTAGATTGGCGGGTCTCTCCCCTCCCATGGTGATCAAGGCTTAGATTGGCGGGTCTCTCCCCTCCCATAGTGAGCGAGGCTTAGATTGGCTGGTCTCTCCCCTCTCATGGTGAGCGAGGCTTAGATTGGCGGGTCTCTCCCCTCCCATGGTTAGTGAGGCTTAGATTGGCAGGTCTCTCCCATTTTATGGTAAGAGAGGCTTAGATTGGCGGGTCTCTCCCCTCCCATGGTGAGCGAGGCTTAGATTGGCGGGTCTCTCCCCTCCCATGGTGAGCGAGGCTTAGATTGGCGGGTCTCTCCTCTCCCATGGTGAGCGAGGCTTAGATTGGCGGGTCTCTCCACTCCCATGGTGATCAAGGCTTAGATTGGCGGGTCTCTCCCCTCCCATGGTTAGTGAGGCTTAGATTGGCCGGTCTCTCCCATCTTATGGTAAGAGAGGCTTAGATTGGCGGGTCTCTCCCCTCCCATGGTGAGAGAGGCTTAGATTGGCGGGTCTCTCCCCTCCCATGGTGAGTGAGGCTTAGATTGGCGGGTCTCTCCCCTCCCATGGTGAGCGAGGCTTAGATTGGCTGGGCTCTCCCCTCCCATGGTGAGCAAGGCTTAGATTGGCGGGTCTCTCCCCTCCCATGGTAAGCGAGGCTTAGATTGGCGGGTCTCTCCCCTCCCGTGGTAGCGAGGCTTAGATTGGCGGGTCTATATATGCACATAGAGGATTGGAAGGACGTGATTACCCCATTTCGTGAATCCCACGCTATCAGGTTTGCACCGCGGAACTCAAGGTCTTCCCCAAATCATGTTCATTTTGTGGGAGACACGATCTGGATGTGTTGGGGAATCACAGCTAACGACGCCTTGACAGAGTGGGTGGGGCGGGGGGTGATGGAGCGGCCTAGGGTGGGGTTGGGGTGGATGGGGGTGTGTGATGGGACGGCCTGGGGTGAGGTGAGGCGGGGTGGGGGGTGGGGGGGGGGGCGGGGGAAGATGGAGCAGCCTACGCTCTGTTTGGGTGAGGTGACGTGGGGGAAGATGGAAACGGCATGTGTTGCGGTGGGGGGTGGACCTGGGGGGTAAGTGGCTAGAACAGGGTGACGTCTGCTACGCTAAGCTGATCTCCCTGACGTTTACTGGTCTCCCAGTGGCACGCGGAGTAACTCTCGTCGGTCTTAATCTCTACCCGCATTGAGATAAACAACTCTAGGACAGGATCTATAGCAGGAAAGGGTGACACAATTCCCACCTGTATTCTTCGTGTCTGTATACAATTCCCGCACTGACCCATCTGGACGCCCTCTCTCTCTCTTACTCTCTATCTCCCCTCCCCCTATCTCTCTCTCTCCCCCTCTTTCTCCCTCCTTCTATCTCCTCTAAAATTCAAATGACCGTGTCACCCTTGATCCACGTTTACTATCCATCTTAAAGAAGCTCGTTTGCTTCTTGGGACATAGATGGTGGACTGAAGGATAGCAGTCGCCATAGTCAATGAAACTTCCCTACCTTTTTAGGTTACGTAATGTCATTATTGCAAGCGAGTAAATGAGCGTTAGGGCTGCAAAGAGTCATCTCCATTTGTATATCTCTTGTAGTAAACCATGACAATAAATATATAAAACATGACAAAATATATGAAACATGTAAAACATGTAAAACGTGTAAAATACATCAAAAATATACAGTACATCAAATATGTCAAATATAAGCACATCGAGCCGAGTCTGTTGATCAAACGGGAGAGGCCCTCGCTCAGTTGGTAAGCGGGCTGAGCTACAGATCAACAGGTCTCGGTTTTCAGCCCCTGTTTTATGCATCTGGAAATTTTGTCATCTCCGCCGTTTGAATATTCCGGGTGATCGTTACGAGCTCGTAACCGTATCTGTTACATGCTAATTTAACGACAAATCGTATTTTTCCCAGCAGCGAAAGTACGCGTTACATTGCAATTGTTGGGAAGCAGCCATCTTCGTGCAATTATTTTCCGCCACTAGTATTCACAAATATGTTTGCCATATATTTAAGATAAATTCAACATTTTCCGCTTCTCTTCGGGCTGACAATACAATTTAACAATTTTAGGAGCAAAATTTACAAAATCTTAGTGAAATAAGGCTTCTTGGCACGATTACATCGCTTGCATATCATTAAATCTGACTTTCCATTACATTCAGCAAAGAATGAACTAAACGTATTGCGTGTTCACGTGATGTGTTTCCTGCACTTTGCATTTTGCACTGCTGCACTTCGCGACGTTGTGAAGACGTTTCCGTGACGGAAAAACGTACCACACCAATCCCGAAGCTCTGATTTCTATCTTTGCGACATAACTTTCTTGGTGTTTGGGGGCTGTCATCCTACGCATTTCCTTTCACTTACACCGGTGGAGACTGACGTCGCGTGCCATGGAGGAATACTTCTCGGCGACAACAGGTTGTCCGCAAAGTGGGTTTCTCATCAACAGTAATAAGACTAGTTGCCCCCAACCCGACCGTTATCGTTGAGTCAGCAGTCAAACAGTAATTATTGCGCTGTGCGCATGTGCCGTGCGCTCGTACACGCCACCCCATCGGAGGACAAAACAGTGGTCACGTGACACTGCCGAAGAGGCGTCGACCTTGGCTGCGAGGTTTAGGGCCAACGCTTGCCATGGCAACGTGGACGGGAGGCAGTCGGCATTTCCTCCAATGCAGGCCGGTTGGGATTAAGACCTGGAGTCCAGCCCTGCAAGGCCATGTACCAGCCGACACACGCCATATTGCAAGGTCAAGACCTCTAGCACGGTCAAAGAAGCCTGTCACACCGTTTCTGGCATGAATGGCTCCTCGAATATTGCTGATGCGGCACTTTACACCTTCATAATAGTACATCATGCGACTTCCGGTTTGCCATTGGTAGCATTAAGTCCTTATTAAATTGGTGTCTCAGTTATGTCGCTGGAAGCATTCTGTGCCACTCTCTGCTCTTCACCACTCTTTATTGCTACCGACTCTCAATCTGATTACTTTGCGGTCTCCAACTTCTTCTTGTCTCCGACTTTCTTTTCTCATTCGGTCTTACTGTAATGTCCTCAACTCTCTTCCCCCCTAATTCCAACTTCATGGTATCTAACCCGCTGTTCAACCTCACTCTATTTCCCCCTCATTGGTTCTCTATGGTCTCTAACTTCTTTTTCCCCATTCTTACTCTATGGTCGCCAAACTTCTTTTTCCCCTCATTCTTACTCTATTGTCGCCAAACTTCTCTTCCCAATCATTCTTACTCTATGGTCTCCCACTTGTTTTCCCCCTTTTTTACTATGTTTCTCCATCTTTCGTTCTCCCCATTTTTTCTCTTTGGCCTCCCACTTCTTTTCCCCCACATTCTTGATATATGATCTTCAACTTCTTTCCGCCGCCATTCTTGCTCTATGGTCTCTATTTCATATTTGGGCCGTACGCCATGGCCTCATAAGGCTTTCATAACTGTGTCTCCTTCGAAATATGTTTGTAGCTCTTGCCCTCCAGATTGCTCCCTTTTGCAACTTTTTTTCTGTAATTTCTGTAATTCCCCTACTTTCTTTTACATAGTCTTCATTCTTTTTCCTTCCCGATCGGTCATCTATGTCCTATGCCTGTCTCTTCTACCCCGTCGTTCTCATGTTTATTTTAATTCTCTGTCGATTTCTTTGTGCCCTTCTGACCCCCTCTTGCTCTGTCATTCTCACTCCTTCTTTCTCTCACTTTTCCAGTCTCGTCCTCCTCCACTCTATCTTCCTCCCCCCCCCCCCTCCCCCCTCCCCCACCTTAACCCCAGACCCATATCAACCATCCCCATCACCATCACCGCCACCACCACCACCGCTACCGCTACTTGCTACTTTCATACAACCTAGATTTTCCTCCCCCGTAGCCCTCTGCCACAAGGTCGGCGTTGGCAGAAATCGTCATCCATAAACGATATATGACCAGGTTCTGTATACCCCCACGTGACAGCCCAACCCACGCGGGAATAACGGCCGAATTATCGCGCCCACACCACGCTCGTCGTCTGCCATACACTGATTATCGCCCACTACCGGAAACCAAAATACCAAGGCTCTCTCTGAGACTGATCTATGGCGTCGCCTGCCACGTCTATTCGCAACATTTGAAGAATATCTTGGGAGGGATATTTACAACGAGCTGAGAGGAGAGGCAGCGGGAATAGGGACTGGGTGCGGACGGGGATGGGGGCGGGGCTGGGGCGAGGGCTGGGAGGAGGGCGGGGGCGAGGGCTGGGAGGAGGGCGGGGGTGGAGGCCTGACATTTCCCTCGCCGTGTCTACCAATGGTTACATACAGTAGGTGTCCAGGAGCTAATAAACGGCTAGCCTCTTGACCCCATTGGCGGGACAAGTTTAAACCCCCCTCATGACTGGGTTCCGGGCGTCATACAAAGGGGTTGACTAGGGGAAAGAACCGTGGACCACGTGACTTATGTCTGTGAGGTCCGTATGTGTTTGTGGTCAATGCAGTGGTAATTTCCACTTCATCATGGTCCAAACACTGGCACCCGGCGCAATAAAACTCAGTATAAGCGAAAACACTACAATACAATACACTTGCAAATCTAGTTCTTATTTATATTATTTTATATATTTATAGATATATGTCGCGCCAACGCCACATATACCGATTCAGAATCAGAATCGTTTTATTTGGTCACGCATTCATCACAAAACAAACAGAACGAAAACTAGAAGAACAAAATGAGAGACACTGTTGTAATGTTTATACATGGAGAAAGTTGACAGGGGTTGTTGACTGAGGTGACTCACATTAAGACTGCTGTGCAATCGCTATCGCATGTGAGCCACCTCAAAAAAAACTCTTAAACAACACTCTATAGCATGTTCAAAATTTTCCCTGAGTCCATAGGCAATATGTAGTATATTAAGACAGTAACAGCAAATGTGGTATATCGAAAAAAATACCTATCCCATACGTACGTGACAAACATAACAAAATTGGGCTTCACAAGAGTCCTTATAGCCGTTTAGTAAATGGTCCTTAATATGTGACGCATAACTTTTCAGCAAATGCGTGGTTGCTTTGCTAATGATATGCGGAGGGGTGTTGTTTTAGTTTTTAGATTATAACCCACTACCAGAAATCCAAACTCCCAGTTCCCTGATTGACCTATGGCGCGGTAGGCAATTAGCCACTGCTTTGTCATTGCCTAACCGAATAATATATATGACAAAACACTGGCTAATTGCTTACCCTGTAGTGTCAAAATCGAGCAAGATGAGATAATTAGCCTAGGAGCCCAGATGAAAATATTTTGGTGAGCTTAAGTTGCCCGTGTTTCTTACCTGTGCTGTTTATCTGCTACATTTGCCGACCCTAATGATCCCATAATAAGTAGGATAGGTTACTGCTGGCTGTATGGCAATGATGAAAAGGACTTTACGAAGCGGCCGTAATGGGTTTCGGTTTCGATATCTATAATCCCATTTGTGTAATATTCTCTCAAAGGCCTATGGAATTGCTTCGCCGCCTCTGTAATATTAATTAATCCTGCGCGACACCCGCCGTCATGGCAACGTCACGTGTCATGTTTGAATGTTACGTACTCGTGATCGAGTGCGAGTATCTATATTAGGAATGTCATGAACACACAAGGACTGCCTACCCCCACCCCTCCCGCACCCCCAGCACTTCCACACTCTCGCGGATCATCAGCTTTTAGTTTACACCCGGCCTTAGCTAATCCATCATTGGCTCTACAAATACCGATGAGATGCTGACCGGCAAGGGCAAGCACTTTACCCCGGGGGTCCAAATATTGAGTCAACGGCGGTACGACGAAGGTCATGTTATTCCGACTGTAACCAGGGAGGGGAGGGGAGGGGAGGGGAGGGGAGGGGAAGGGGTAGGGAAGGGGTGAGAGGGGAGAGGAGTAGTCATAATTGACAATCGACTGTTGTCAGTTCCTGACTGGCTCGGGGGTGTATGTATCGTGGGTTGTACCACAGGGAAAGGTGTGGACTATGCGGGTGGGTAGGGTAGAGGACCTGGTGGGCACTATCATACAAATCTGGTTTTGCGGGTGCCTTGTTTCCTGAACGAGCCTACATTTGTGAAGATAAAGATACCCC
Organism: Arenicola marina; assembly: GCA_964019135.1. Lineage (NCBI taxonomy): Eukaryota > Metazoa > Annelida > Polychaeta > Arenicolidae > Arenicola > Arenicola marina. The sequence continues at coordinate 22,201,691 of OZ025261.1, forward strand.
TATAGAGCGGATATTTTAAAACTTGCCACGGGCGAGGGGGAGGGGGGGGGGCGGAGTGGTGGGGAAAATGTGTGTTCGGGTTGCCCTGCCGAGCGGATGTTGGCGGCAAAACTCCCTGACGAAGCGGATTTGAGCGTTAAAACTCTGACCGAGCGGACTTCGGCGGTGCAAAGAGGGGTCAAGTGACTTTAATAGCGCTCACGTCACCCGGTCAATTCTTAATTATTTTTTACTATTTGTAATTATTGTTGACCAGCAACCAGTTGTTGCTATTGTTGACTGTAGATCGGTTGCTCTGTTGACTATAAACCCTATTGCTATTATTGATTATTGGTCGGCTATATTAATTGTTTGACCACAGATCGGATGTTGATTACAAACTGGTTATTGGGTCTGGGTTTCAGTAACGTTACACACATTAAAGGAGCAACATAAGTACAGACCCCGTCAGTTTACCCTAACTTCCAACAGCGCGTCCAAGATTATCTGTCGGTCCCTTGCCTATAGCAAGCCATAGCACAAGCCATCCCCAGCGTCCATTAAATTGGTGTCTTGGCAAGCCTGCTGTCTTAGGACACGTCGGTGATGCTCTTAAGGTGACGATGGTTGACTTTTGGTGACCCCAGACCCTGCCCTCTGATTGGCTTAGACGTTGATGACGTACACCAGGGCCCCAGTCTTGTTAAACAAAGGGGTAAGACCCTGATCAGATGTCCTTCAGAGTTTAAAACCCCCCGCGCGATAAATATCTCAAGGTAAGCTATATCAATGTTCACCTCACCGCCCCCCCCCCCCCCCGACACCACCCTGGCACCGCCCTTGCTCCGCCCCCCCCCCCCCCGACACCACCCTGGCACCGCCCTTGCTCCGCCCCCCCCCCACCCGCCCCCTCCCCTTCTCTCTACACTAATGTCCTTCCCACACCATCAAGAAATATGCTCAGTTAAATTCCCATGGTGCTTAGCGCCGTGCAGGCCACAGCATCGGGACGGGAGATCGCCAGGACAGCAAACCCGTTACCACGTACGTCAGTCACATGGAAGCTTCAGGTCCCGTGAGAAGTGCCGTGTAAATGCATTGGCACCCCTCGGGGATTTCAATTGCCGTCGTCGTCATGCGAGATTTATGCTGTCGGGGATTAGCGTAACTCAGAGGTTTGCGTGAACGGTGATCAGAGGTCTGCATGAACGGTCAGCGTGAACGCTCGGCCTGAACGGTCGATGTTAACAGTCTCAGGGTCGGTGTTCAAAGGTCGGTGCGAACGGTCGGTGTGAATGGTTCCAGGGTCGGTGTTGAGAGGTCGGCGTTCAGAGGTCGGTGTTCAGAGGTCGGTGTTCAGAGGTCGGTGTTCAGAGGTCGGTGTTCAGAGGTCGGTGTTTAGAGGTCGGTGCTTAGAGGTCGGTGTCCAGAGGTCGGCGTTCAGAGGTCGGTGTTCAGATGTCGGTGGTCAGAGGTCGGCGTTCAGAGGTCGGTGTTTAGAGGTTGGTGTTCCGAGGTCGGCGTTCATAGGCCGGTGTTTAGAGGTCGGTGTTCAGAGGTCGGTGTTTAGAGGTCGGTGTTTATAGGTCGGTGTTTAGATGTCCGTGTTCAGAGGTCGATTGTTTAGAGGTCGGTGCTTAGAGGTCGGTGTTCAGAGGTCGGCATTCAGAGGTCGGTGTTGAGATGTCGGTATTCAGAGGTCGGCGTTCAGAGGTCGGTGTTCAGAGGTTGGTGTTCCGAGGTCGGCGTTCATAGGTCGGTGTTTAGAGGTCGGTGTTCAGACGTCGGTGTTTAGAGGTCGGTGTTTATAGGTCGGTGTTTAGATGTCCGTGTTCAGAGGTCGGTGTTTAGAGGTCGGTGCTTGGAGGTCGGTGTTCAGAGGTCGGCGTTCAGAGGTCGGTGTTGAGATGTCGGTGTTCAGAGGTCGACGTTCAGAGGTCGGTGTTCAGAGGTTGGTGTTCCGAGGTCGGCGTTCATAGGTCGGTGTTTAGAGGTCGGTGCTTAGAGGTCGGTGTTTAGAGGTCGGTGTTCAGAGGTCGGTGTTTAGAGGTCGGTGTTTAGAGGTCGGTGTTCAGAGGTCGGCGTTCACAGGTCGGTGTTTAGAGGTCGGTGTTCAGAGGTCGGTGTTTAGAGGTCGGTGTTTAGAGGTCGGTGTTTAGAGGTCGGTGTTCAGAGGTCGGCGTTCAGAGGTCGGTGTTCAGAGGTTGGTGTTCAGAGGTCGGTGTTCAGAGTTCGGTGTTCAAATGTCAGTGTTCAGAGGTCGGCGTACAGAGGATGGCGTTCAGAGGAACTTAGCGTCGGAAATAGCGACGTTAAGGGAATCGGCGTTGAGAGCGTGCAGAGTTAAACGTATTGTAAAACTCCCCACCTCTCTCCAGCAAGACAATGTCTCCCCCCATGCCCTACACAATTTGCGGCACGCGTTTTATGATAATTTACTTAGCTTGTCAGGCAGGACCTAATCAAGCCTAGCTTTGGCAAAAGGCTGTCTCACGTGCATGTCTCCCAGTCGATGACAACCACGCACCAATGAGTGTACGTGTGCGGGGGTGGAGAGGCAAGCGTGGTAAAAGCAAAACATGGGGCCACATAACGAACGCTAATTCCCCGGAAAGAGAGATTTCCAATTGCCCAAATTGCTTCTAATGCACCATCGAGTGTTCAGCACAGAGTCATGCACTCCCTAGGTCTTCGCCTCTTCAGTGTTGGGCGCCAGTTCAATCATTGCCCATGCATTTTTTATACAGACCACGGCATCACCTCTACAAACCATCCACAAATCGCCCCAGTTGTACGCACCGTCATCTGGGGTCAAAGGAAGGCAGGGTGCCAGGACCGAAACTAGACATCAATCTATTTGTCCACGAAGTCAAATCTTTATGGACTTGTAGAGCGGGTGACAATACGTAACTCCCACTGGTAAGTATTACAATGTAGTCCATGCGGACAGGTAAAAGTGGGATATAGGAAAGACCTTTGATTATGCCAATTGCCCCCCCACCACACCCCCGCCCCTCCCCCCCCCCCCACACGCACGTAAAATATCACGAAATTATTATTTATCTGAGTTTTGTTTCATCATTAATTCAATTTATGTTTTGTTGTTGATGATTTTAATGCTACCCTCCCCCCCCCTCCCTAAGCAATTATGCGTCTGATATGAATGTGCAGTCACTAAAATGAAATGAAATATGTTTACAAGCACGTTATAATTTTTATTTGATGTGTAAATGTGACAACAAAACGACAACGATAACAATTAGTTCTCTTTTCGCATTAGGCACGGAGTCTAACTCCTTTTTTTTACATACTGTTCTTTTATTAAATAAATATGTCGCCCATTGCTTACAGAATATCTGACCCCGTCGGCCGATACCGACCGCGGAAACCTACTTAACATTGATGAAACGCCACCAGGCGGGAGATTATGTGTTGCCCCCGATATCCCACTAACGGTCTCCCCTTGAGATTGAAACGAGCGTCCCCCTCCCCGGGACTGAGTACCACCCCCCCCCCCACCCCACCTCCTCCTCGGGATTTGGTACCAGGGTGTCCCCCTCCCCGGGACTGAGTACCAGGGCT